>CM034531.1:85996877-86329758 GCA_020002185.1 Paraescarpia echinospica
TACTGTTAGGTTGGTTCTCTTCTTTCAACAGCTCCATGATGTTGTCTACTGTTAGGTTGGTTCTCTTCTTTCAACAGCTCCATGATGTTGTCTACTGTTAGGTTGGTTCTCTTCTTTCAACAGCTCCATGATGTCGTCTACTGTTAGGTCGGTTCTCTTCTTTCAACAGCTCCATGACGTCGTCTACTGTTAGGTCGGTTCTCTTCTTTCAACAGCTCCATGACGTCATCTACTGTTAGGGCGGTTCTCTTCTTTCAACAGCTCCATGACGTCGTCTACTGTTAGTTCGGTTCTCTTCTTTCAACAGCTCCATGATGTTGTCTACTGTTAGGTCGGTTCTCTTCTTTCAACAACTCCATGATGTTGTCTACTGTTAGGTTGGTTCTCTTCTTTCAACAGCTCCATGATGTTGTCTACTGTTAGGTTGGTTCTCTTCTTTCAACAGCTCCATGATGTTGTCTACTGTTAGGTTGGTTCTCTTCTTTCAACAGCTCCATGATGTTGTCTACTGTTAGGTTGGTTCTCTTCTTTCAACAGCTCCATGATGTCGTCTACTGTTAGGTTGGTTCTCTTCTTTCAACAGCTCCATGATGTTGTCTACTGTTAGGTTGGTTCTCTTCTTTAAACAGCTCCATGACGTCATCTACTGTTAGGTTGGTTCTCTTCTTTAAACAGCTCCATGACGTCATCTACTGTTAGGTTGGTTCTCTTCTTTAAACAGCTCCATGACGTCGTCTACTGTTAGGTTGGTTCTCTTCTTTCAACAGCTCCATGATGTCGTTTACTGTTAGGTTGGTTCTCTTCTTGAGTGTATTGTCATTCTGTAGTCTCTTTCCGATTACTTCACATAGATAGGTGTCTTCATGAACAGGCACACAGCATCGTATGACACAAATGTTTCGCCATCTTCCACTTTAGTTTTGTCATCTCTCACCAATTCTTGTTGAGTTCTTTATGTGGTGTTCTGTTTTTCCCACTAGTGGTTGTAGTATGTTGGCCAAGTATGTGGACACTCTGTATGCTAAGGTGAATTCACACATTGGATATGTTTAAAAGAACTAATTTGCATTGAAATGAACTATCCTGAAGAATGTTCAGCACCAATTTGCATGATAATCCTTGTTGTTTTTGTAACATGTATCAGGATCATAATCCATTTTTTTCATAAGAACGAGCTACAGCATTTCAATGCCATGACGTGCAACAACTTGGGCATTTGTAATAAAATTGTAATCATTAATTTGCATACAGAACTAAAAGTGTTAAAATTTAGAAACAAAAAACACATAATGATGTCTCCCCCAAACATGATTTAACCCTTTCATTACCAGTGTGTCGCCGGCAGCACTACACATCGGCTTACAGTTTGTCTACGGGGGCATTTGTGAGTTGCCCCCTAAGTGTGACATCTCAAAGGTGCTGTTTGTTGCCGATCTCTATGAAATTGACCGCCTCAAAGATGTTGTTGTTTTCAAACTGAAGCGGGACAAATGCCATTTCTTTCACAAGGTAAGGCTTTTTATTTGATTAAAAGTCTTAACACCCAGGGGGTTGCAGGTCACAGGATTGTCTGGTGACGTGTCCAGTCACAGGACCATCAAGGCCTTACTGTTAATCCTCTCTGTGTCGCAGTTTGCCCCGGAAAGATCCAGCCAGGCTGTCCCCCAAGTTTCGTAATAAAATACTGTTAAAATTTAACAAACCTTTTTGTATCATTCTAACGTAAAATATTTGTATGAAATGTTTGTTATACAAATCAGTTATCTGAATGTGTTGGAATGTCACAGGAATTACATGACTAAAATATAAAATAAACACAGCAGAACCTAAATGATCGTGAGAATTAGTTTACATTTAAAATACTGCAGTGTTGATAATTGCTGCCATTGGATTGTTGCCATTGGGGGGGGGGTTGTAAGCTAGTGGATATTATAGTAATAATAGCGTTGCTTCATGAAACATTATTTTTCCAGCCATGCGGTGTGTGCGCGGTGGGTGTGGCGGAGATTCTTGGCGTTACGTTCACCTTCAACCTGACTGATCTACGGGACCGTGCTGTACGCTGGTGTACTCGATACTTCTCCCGTGTCTGGTCATCCCAGACGTTCGCCGGACTACCCGACTACATCCAACAGCATTGCCTCAAGGCAGTTGTGGCACAGATTGTGAGTGTTACATACTTACATACCGGTAGGCCTGTTTGCACGCTGGGAGAATAGGCCATTGACCATGGTTCTTCCTCTTGTTGCTTTGATTCCATTTTTTTTATTTCTCTCCCCCGGTGTATCCCATCTACTTTCTTTCACTTTCGGTGGGTGTTTCTCGGCCTTCTTCTTTTTCTCTTCCTCGGGGGGTTCCATGTAAATGCTTGTTGTGTGATGTTTGTTGCAGGTTTCCTCAGTGTTTGTCCTGTCCACCTCCATTTTCTCTTCTTTATTTAATTTCCGATTGGTTGGATTGGATTATGAGTGTTGCAGCCCCGCAATAACAGAAATATCCATTGCAAGACTTGTCTGTATAATTAATATGCAATGCATCTCCTCAAAGTGCTGGATGTGAAAAAGTACATTCTCCTAGAGGGTAATAAATGAATAAAACTAATACATTTTCTTCAGATTGTGATGATGCAGCAGTGTATGTTAAAAGATAAAGTGGACAAATCTTATCAGGTTACATATTAATAAAAAGATGTTGGTTCCTCGATAATCCATCTGGAGTTGGATGGCAGTCATGTTAAATCTTAAATGATGTATGATTTCAGACAAATGGCACTGTCATTGACACAATCACCGACTGTGACACGCTGATGGGCAGTCTGAGCAGTGTCAAATGGTCACTGCCAGTAGTTTCCATGGCAACCGATGTGATGGACGCCTGCGTTGAGCATCTGAGGATGAACTTCACTGAAGTACTGGAGACCAGCAGATTCCAATCCATAGCAACGGTAAGCAGAAGGTTGTCATGGCAATGGTAAGCAGGGGGTTGTCATGGCAATAGTAAGCAGGGGGTTGACATGAAGTGTGGATGTGGTGTGTGTGCATCTGTGAACATTGTGTGTCCGTGTGCATGTACACACCTGCAGACCTGCCTACCATTCCGGATTGTCCGGAATCATTCCGGAAAGTCACCTCAAATTACGGTGTTACGGCGAGGGATGAAAATATTACGGACTGTCACCATGTTCGCCAATCACTTCCGTGTTCCTCCAATTTAGCTTCCACTATATTCAACAGGTGGCAGCATATGTATGCAGCAAGTTGTGACATGGTTTTTCATTCGCTGAGTCTTGTCGTAATCTAACCAATAAGAAACAGCGTAATGACAAATTCACATTTCCGCGATCAAACAAAACGAAGTCACGCGGCACGAAATGATGGCTGACAGCGACGCCACCGCCAACCAAAAAGAAACGTGTAATGCAAAAAAAATTAGTGAGTGTTGTACTTGTAGTGTTAGGCCAACTGACTGTACTAAGACTAAGTTAGTGTATTTATTGAGTTTAGTCTATCATACAGTCACTAGAGTCTAATGGTTTTGCCGTTCCTACCCCCCCCCCCCAGGAAGCCTATATTCCTGAAAATCAGTGTAAATGGGAAGATGGATTACTGACAGGAAGTTTTTGGGGTAGGCAGTTCTGCATCTGTGTGTGCATCTGTGAACATTATGTGTCCATGTGGAAGTACACATTGTGTATATCTGTGAACAATGTGTGTCCGTGTGGATGTACACACCTGTGTGCAACTGTGAACATTATGTGTCCATGTGGAAGTACGCATTGTGTATATCTGTGAACAATGTGTGTCCATGTGGATGTACACACCTGTGTGCATCTGTGAACATTACGTGTCCATGTGGAAGTACACATTGTGTATATCTGTGAACAATGTGTGTCCGTATGGATGTACACACCTGTATGCATCTGTGAACATTATGTGTCCATGTGGAAGTACACATTGTGTATATCTGTGAACAATGTGTGTCCGTATGGATGTACACAACTGTGTGCATATGTGAACATTGGGTGTCCATGTGCGTGTGCACACCTGTGTGCATCTGTGAACATTGTATGTGTGCATGTACACACCTGTGTGCATCTGTGAACATTGGGTGTCCGTGTACACATCTATGTGCATCTAATGTCTATGTGCATCCATGTGCATGTGTTTATTCGTGTGTATGTACGTATATAATAATATATTTGTATATATATATATATGTTATATGTTTGTGTATGTATATACACATGTATATACATTACATATGTGTCGGAACGTAACAAAATGAGTTGGATTTCAGCGAACTTGATTTCAAGAAAACACCGCTTTTATATTGCATGGTGATTTTTGACAATTTTGACTTTTTGTCTCCAGATGATACTTTAATGTCTTCTATCGATTGGCAAATGTTTTTCTCACTTTTATTAATATTTAGTTCCTATTTGAACCTTTTTAAAAAGAGTACCTATCATTTCATGCATGAATTCCGTAAAACAAAAGCACACATGCATGCAGTGAGGCACGGTGATTGAGCAATTAAAGTGTCAGGCTGTCAATCGAAGGGACCAGGGTTTGAATCCTGGTGCTGACCGCCATTTCGAAACTTGGGCAATTTCGTTCACCTCATGTTGCCTGTGTCTTTCAGAAGAGGCACTAAAAACCTCTGGTCATTTTTAAATGACCAGAGGTAAAAGTAAAAGGCCCCATGCAGGGGTAAATATGTAACGTATAGTGGACTTACTAACTCTAGAGATGAAACACTCTGAAAAACGAGCTCAACAGTACTCTAATTACACACTTGGCTAATACAGGGTGATGACCTAATCATCATCAGAAGAATGTATGTATGTATGTATACAGTTTGTGTGTGTGTGTGTGTGTGTGTGTGTGTGTGTCCATGTATGAGCATGCCTGTTTACGTAGCCCGTAGATGAGGTGTGTGTGTGTGAGTATACGTGAGTATGAGAGCAAGGCTATTGGCCCTGCCTGTATCTGTGTCATGTCTTGTGACAGACAATGGCAATGGGTCTGGGGCTGCTGGAGACAGTCTTGTCTCGCGCCGTCCTCTCCCTTCCCACACGCCAGGCCTGCGCCACCTATGTCGCTGTACACCGCTTGAAGGCACGCATGCAGGAGGAAGACTGCACATACACACAGGTACGCAGTACATACACATATACATTACACATACACACAGGTACACTACACATACACACATGTACACAGTACATACACATATATACATTGCATATACACACGGGTTCACTACACATACACACAGGTACACTGCACATACACACAGGTACACTGCACATACACACAGGTACACTGTACATATGCACAGGTACCCTGTACATACACACAGGTACACTGCACATACACACAGGTACACTGCACATACCCACAGGTACACTGTACATATGCACAGGTACACTGCACAGGTACACTGCACACAGACACAGGTACACTGTACATACACACAGGTACACTGCACATACACTCAGGTACACTGCACATACACACAGGTACACTGCATATATTCACACAGGTACACTGCACATACACACAGGTACACTGCACATACACACAGGTACACTGCACATACACACAGGTACACTGCACACAGACACAGGTACACTGTACATACCCACAGGTACACTGTACATACGCACAGGTACACTGTACATACACAGGTACACTGCACATACACTAAGATACACTGCACATACACACAGGTACACTGCATATATTCACACAGGTACACTGTACATACGCACAGGTACACTGCACATACCCACAGGTACACTGTACATACGCACAGGTACACTGCACATACCCACAGGTACACTGTACATACGCACAGGTACACTGCACATACACTAAGATACACTGCACATACACACAGGTACACTGCATATATTCATACAGGTACACTGCACATACCCACAGGTACACTGTACATACGCACAGGTACACTGCACCCAGACATAGGTACACTGTACATACACACAGGTACACTGCACATGCACACAGGTACACTGCACATACACACAGGTACACTGCACACACACCCAGGTACACTGTACATACACACAGGTACACTGCACACAGACACAGGTCCACTGTGCATACACACAGGTACACTGCACATACACACAGATACACCCACACTATTGTATATCCTTGAATGGATTGATGATCTGGTTTCTTGGTTATTAATATTATACATAATTACCTCTCAAGAAACTTGGTTTCCGATCTGAATATTTTGACCAAATTCCATAGTTTTCTTCAGCAGGATGAAGTCATGGGTGTGTCACATGACATGAAATATTCAGATTGGAAACCAAATTTCTTGAGATGTAATTATGTCTAAAATTCTATTGAATAGTCAGCCATTGACCATCCTCAAAATCGTGCCAGATCTGTCCTCAGATATTGCCACTAGATATAGGCACTCTCTGTTTATTATTTATGAGATTGAGTGTGACTTACTGGCAGTTACGTTAGTACTTAATAGCTTTATTCGTTAATAACTGCTCGGGGTCTAAATGCTGTGGAGATGATTTCGCAGAATGGTGATTTTTTATGGCAAGTATTTTAATAAAACCTACTTGCCTAACAATTTGTTTGCATAACATGGAATAAATAAGTGGTAGGAAGTTGCAACATTTTTGTGGATCTATTTCACAAAAGATTCTTCAGATATTTATGAAAATGGCACATTTATATTAAGTGGGATGATCATCGGATGACCTCTCATATACATGATGTGACTTTACAATAAAGACAATCAGATTGTGTACATTAAATTAGAACAACATTTTTTTCCATTGTAGAAGCTGTACAATTACCAGAAACACTCTTCTTGTAAGTTAAATGATAAATTCATATTTTAATGGATCATTTTCATTTGATCTCATCTGTGTTTCATAACAATATTACCTGGAATTATATGAAATGTAATTTTGTTCAATATTTTTATGATAGGATTTCTGCAAGCTAATGGCGACACTGTGTGGCAAGTGTGAGAACTACATGATATCACATGTGAATCAGCTGATTGACACATTTGAATGGAAGAACATACTGAGTCCAGAACTACAGACCAAGATAAAAAATGGTATGTATATCAGCAGGACTAATACATTACACTAACGGTCCCAATATCTTGCCTCATTACTGAAGTAATCGGGTTGTTTCCCCTTGAAAGTGATAATAATCATACCCAAATTTGATGTTTTGGTGATGAAAGATGCTGATGTATGCGTGGGTTAGAACTGGGAAGTTATGTTTAAAACTAGATAAGTAATGTGAAATTAGTGTAACAGGTTTATTTTGGAATTTGTTAAATGGTTTATTTAATACTTTTTATTATAATAAGACACATTGTCTGAAAACTATTGTTTCTACTCGCAACTTATACAACAATATAATTATTATCTTTTTCTAAATCACATAAAAGACGTCACTTTATAAAGACAAATAAGCCTTTATGACTTGGAACTTCACAGGTACAACCCGTCTACTGGTATAAAGTAATATGTTAACTTTGGAGATGCTGATTACAAGAATTCATTGGTTCCTGAGTGTCAGTAAACACTGATACTGCAGGCAAAACATGATGCTATTTCTTTGGTAATTGGCTCGTAGATCCATGAAGGATGTATAAAAAACATACATACATATACATAATGCATGTACCTGGTTACTGACTGGTGACAGCAATCGGAGTTCAAAACCAAATTGAAGTAATGTAGATACTATTGGCAATCATGCACAACAAGGCTGACAAACAGTGTACACTGTATGTTAATTCTAGGATCGAGTTTACGACATACATAAAGAAAAATGTCAAAGGGAAGGCAAGTCATTAACGGTTGCCCAATTGTTTGCGGCACGTAAAACATACAGTCGGGCAAATTGGCGTAGACTGTCATTTGTCTGACAGGCAAGTAGAATGTTATGCATGGGTAAGTTAAGCCTGGAATAGGTAAAATAAATGTATTTGTATGTTTCGGGTGGTTTGTAGCCACCAGTGATGTTATTGTTTAATTTTTTTTCAGATGCTTGCTATGTTTGTATCAGCTACAAAAAGTCAATGAAAGGTCCACCAAAGTTCTCAAGTTCTCAGGTAAATTAAAGTCACACAATGTATTCCAGGGGCCAGTTTCATGAAGTGTACTTAAAGTTACGCAATTATTTAGCATCACATGTTTGCGTAAACTCCTATGTTCGCTTATATTAAAAAATCATGTCATTTACTAAGACAATCATCTTAGAGTTAAGAACATTCTTTGCCGCTTCATGAAACCAGACCCAGGTTGTTACAGTTAGATACATTTCTACATAAATGTAGAAAGTCATTGTAGAAAATAAACATCATTAAAACGCAGTGTTGATATATGAAGAAACTTCTTCCTGAATAATAATAATATCAAAAATTTTATGTAATATTATAATCTGACCTGTTAAACAAGAAAAGAAGCAAGTGTAAAATAAAAAACACATTCTACTCAAATGAAATGTATTGATTATAGTTTACTTATCCAGTAGACATGTAGCTCAAGTTTAATCATCAATCAAAATACGTGTATGTGGTGTTGCTTACTTTGGATCATGTCTATAATAAATATATACTTGATGTGTAGTATTAATTACAGTAGTTAACACTTTGTAACTGTATTCATGACCAAACTGAACAACTTTTGTTTTCCTTTCAGCAAAGTAAGAATTTGCAACATTTTGCCGCTGGCAAAAGACTGAAGAGGAAGACCATATCTCATAGAAGTCAGATCAATACACAGAAGTCACAGGCTGTCAACAGTCCAGGCACATCTCAGGCTGTCAACAGCCCAGGCACATCACAAGCTGTCAACAGTCCAGGAACATCACAGGCTGTCAACAACCCAGGCACATCACAGGCTGTCGACAATCCAGGCACATCACAGGTTGTTAATAATCCAAGCACATCACAGGCTGTAAACAATCCAGGCACATCACAGGCTGTAAACAATCCAGGCACATCGCAGGCTGTCAACAATCCAGGCACATCACAGGCTGTCAACAATCCAGGCACATCACAGGCTGTCAACAATCCAGGCACATCACAGGCTGTCAACAGTCCAGGCAGATCACAGGCTGTCAACAGTCCAGGCAGATCACAGGCTGTCAACAGCCCAGGCACATCACAGGGTGTGAATATGTCTGAGGGTAGCCACTTGCCCAGCACTAGCAGTCGCCTAGGGAGATGTAATGTCATGTTCACCAAGTCCGCACTTATACCCTTCATTCGACTCACCTACTTGCCTGGGCAACAACTGTAGACAGTGGCGCCGCCTGCTGGATGCGTTGTACCATCATCCCATTGGACTGTTTTGTTTTTATTACCGAGGTGAAAAGTGTTTGTCGTTTGTCTGCCAGTTCGTTTGGTTTCCTCGTAAAGGCACAAAAGTTTACAGACCTTTGTCATAGTCTCTCAGTTTATATTAATATATCAGTTAAAAGCTAGTAGTGTTAATAATTCATAAAACAAAATTTATAAATATCTTAGAAAGGTGGCTTAAACATACCCTTGTAGATTATAAATTGTTGGACCCTCAATGGGTTACTTGCTCACTTGCTGTCTGGGGTTCTTATCTTAGATGACAATCTTGACCAGTCTTGTTCAATCAAATGTACAATCTGTATATCTTGGGAATATGTGAACATTAATATAATACAATACTTTAAATGTAGTGTTGTTGCCTATGGCTGCTTAATGTAGATATTTTTAATACAATTTCACAACATTTTGAATGAACCTGTCCAAAATGTCAACATTTCTGAGGTATTTGCTCACTGAAACATTTTAGATTCTACCTACTTTTGTAGATTGTGATCATTTAACTGTTGACTGAAACTTTCTACGAAGAAATATTTTGTGGTGTAAATACTAGGGATATCTACTTGACATACAACCAGACTATTTTAGGAAAAGCATTACAAAATATGATAACTTCTCTGTGAGCAAACTCAGTATTTATTTTATATAATGACCTTATGCCCAGAAATCTAATAAAAATATTATCACGACTAAGAAGTAAAACAAATTTTTGTAGCACAACAAATGTGTCTTTCAAGGAGGCAGTTGTTCCTCTTTTTAATTAATTAATTAATATAGTGTTGTTCAGAGTAATAGATATGTTGTGGTGTAATGTCCGCCAAACTATGTTTAGTACACTGTAACAATGTTCACAATTTGCAAGTTTCCATCTGCAACAAGTTCAAATTGTAAAAAAATATCCCGTTTCAAAACAAGCTTTATTAGCAAAATTGCAGAGGCCGGCTGGATTAACTGCAGTATCCTTTGATGCTCACGATTTCCCACATTAAACACAGACTTCCTGGTACAAATGACTATGGTGATAGAGGAACATACTGCCTCCCATTAAAGTTTTTATTATGATGATGCATGAAATCAAAACATGAATTAAAAGTTTTACTGCATATTCAGGTACTTTACGTATCCAAGAGTTACTGAATTCTTGACAGTCAAGTAAACCTTTCACTTCACTTGTCACTAGAATAAGGAGTTCCTGCCTACTCATATTTACATACATGTTTAAATACTGTTATTGCTACATGTGTATCGGGCAAATGTGGTACATACTGTGTAATTGTTGTTATCTAGTAATAGATAATTTTGTATTTTTAGTAATAGTTTTGTAATTGTTATTATATAATGATAGTTTGTTAGGAATAGTTTTGCTAGTGTGGTTTTTGTTGGTTTGATGCATAAATAATTGTAAGTAATGTACAGTGGTCTCTCACTATCGTTATCTCAAGATAAAATATAGTTTCATTTTGTCGTCATCTAAACACATATATTTTGAATATTGCCTATCCTCCTAAGTTTCTTAACACACCTACCCATCTGTTGACAACAATCACACTGTATATGATGAGAGTGTCAAATCCTTTGGTTTTGTTGCACCTGAGTTAGGATTTTCCGAGGATATTGGTGCTAAAGGCATCATTTTACTGTTGTATGCAGAACAACCTCATAAAAGGAACAAGTATGAAATCTTCATTCTGTCCTGCATTGTTGGTCATACTCCCCCATACCCAACTAACTATAATTGAACTAGCTTGCGAGTTCCCTCCTGGACGTTTTGTATCTCTGGTGTTAAACTTTCTTGGATTATCTGGGACACCTCGAAAGAACAGTAACACCTTTATTTTATGAAATTCCGTTGGTTATGGATTCTGACTGGTTTTAGGGTTCATACAAGATGGACGTTAATCAATTGTTCACAATGTTACTCATGTTTTCTGCAATTGTTCTGAGCTATGTAATCCGGTCCACAGATCAGTTGGAGAGTCAGATTTAGTTATTTTATACTTTGGAAAACAGTCTTCTGCATGTGTGTGTGTATGTGTGTATAACGTGTTCCAAATAGTGAGAGTTCACTGTGTTTTGTTTCACCAGTATTCTACAATTGTGTGTTATAGTGTATGGCGTGAAGTTGTTTTTTGTTTTATAACTTTTTGTTTTATCATGTTTACATTTAAGACAAATTTACAGTTGTATGTTTACATGGATTTATTAAATGTATTTATTCTGATACCTATACTTGTGAATCCATTTTCTTTATCCAAATATATAATGTGTAAATAGTTTTAAAATATACCTGTAATCGGTTTCATAAAAAGTGCAACATTTTCTTAAATGAATGAAAGAACTGATTTTAGGCGATTATCCGATTGTTTGCTAATGCCAACTACCAAGCTGACATTTAGCCTTCAACCAAGTCAGTGTGTCAGTGACATCATTTTTGAAAGCAAGGATGTCGACAACATCAGCCCAGAAACATATTCATAATCTTATCATGCATTCACAGAAAGACTCAAATTGTGAGAATCACTAAATCATTCCTAGGCAGAAAATAAACAAGCTACTAGTTAATAGTGTGTGATGATTTTACCAAAACTACGTACAAAGATGTTGCACAAATGAGCTAGCGTATAGTAGTGAATTCAAGAGTTTTGCTTTTTTGCAAAGTAACTGTGATAAAAATTCTGCAGAAAGGCAGGAATGGTCCAGCTGTATATACTACATGGCTATTCACAGCTTCACAAGTTACCCAAAATGTCAGCCACAGTCAATATTCTATCAATGATTTAATTAAAAACGCTGTTAAAATTGCATTATGAGATCATGCATCTTTTAAATATAAATTTCCATGGTGTAGATGATTATTCTGGAAAAAGTATAAATACGGTAATTTAATGTGATCTGACGATACACTAACTCTATTGGAATAAAGTTCAACAAAAGATAACGTGTCAAAGGTTCCTAATCTCCTGAATATAAAACAAAATTATTAAAATCTGACTTAAAATATCCCACATTTCAGTGGAGATTCCTTATTTCTAACTACTACAAACACATTCTCATAACATTGCTTTATTGCTGTAAAGTAACACATCTGCAAGTAACCCTGGCCCTAAATTGATCTACCAATATAGAACAGATTTTATTTAAGTGAAACACTGGCTTCAAGCCACATGTCATGTTCTCTAGTGCCACTGTCAGACTACAGGTGGCAATTGCACTTGTGTCAACTAATGTATAAATAACATGAAAGCAGTAAAATAATTACTCCACTCCACACAAATAATTAACATAATCTATTAAGTCAAACTTAAAATTATATTGGAAAGTTTACAGATGAGATTCCAGGCTTAGCACATTTTAACATAGCATGTATACTACTGGTAGTAGCAAGCTTGCAAAAATAACTATACTCGCTAAAAAATGCTTGCTTTAACAAAACAGCTTAAACAAATAGTACCCTTGTAAATAAGTATCCCACTCTGATATCAAGTACTCTGGCACTCGTCAGATATGTATAAGACATTATAAGCAGTAATGATCATTGTAAAATTTAAAAACACTCAAATAACCACAAACTTCATATGTAAATAAGATTTGCTAATAACTTAGAGACCAAGATATAGATGTGAATGCAACATTGCACAAGACTAGTCATGAAACAAGTATAACAGTTGTGCTAAAATAATATCATTGTAGGGTATAACAAATAACCTGAACAAATTACAGATGTAAACTAAGATAATATAATTACATTATTCATCAGGCTAGTATATCAACATGTAACTAGTTCTTATATTCTATGTACTATTTCACTGTTCTGTAGTCTTCATCAAGATAAAACAATTACTTCCACAATTCACCCACAGATGGCAGTGTCATTCCGCATGCAAATTTTACCCATATTCACATTTAACACTGCACGATATCAAATTCGATTTTTAAATTATTGTTTTTTCTCACAGGTGACAAAGGTGTTGACGTACAACATGACATGAAACATGTCATATAATCTCATAAATGTCATTTAACAGCCAAATGAATTATATTGAGCTACATGTGTGTACTTTGGTATACTTTACAGTCACTTCAGTTCTGCTCGCAGGCCATGGTTGCACAAACTTTGCTTGATGTGACGATGCGGTCACCTTGCACCTTGTTAGTTGTGACTGGAGGATGTCACACATTTCCCCAACAACCCTCATCTCACAGACAGGGAGCTCCAGTGCATTGTTTTGATGTGACGATGCGGTCACCTTGCACCTTGTTAGTTGTGACTGGAGGATGTCACACATTTCCCCAACAACCCTCATCTCACAGACAGGGAGCTCCAGTGCATTGTTTTGATGTGACGATGTGGTCACCTTGCACCTTGTTAGTTGTGACTGGAGGATGTCACACATTTCCCCAACAACCCTCATCTCACAGACAGGGAGCTCCAGTGCATTGTTTTGATGTGACGATGCGGTCACCTTGCACCTTGTTAGTTGTGACTGGAGGATGTCACACATTTCCCCAACAACCCTCACAGACAGGGAGCTCCAGTGCATTGTTTTGATGTGACGATGTGGTCACCTTGCACCTTGTTAGTTGTGACTGGAGGATGTCACACATTTCCCCAACAACCCTCATCTCACAGACAGGGAGCTCCAGTGCATTGTTTTGATGTGACGATGTGGTCACCTCGCACCTTGTTAGTTGTGACTGGAGGATGTCACACATTTCCCCAACAACCCTCATCTCACAGACAGGGAGCTCCAGTGCATTGTTTTGATGTGACGATGCGGTCACCTTGCACCTTGTTAGTTGTGACTGGAGGATGTCACACATTTCCCCAACAACCCTCATCTCACAGACAGGGAGCTCCAGTGCATTGTTTTGATGTGACGATGCGGTCACCTCGCACCTTGTTAGTTGTGGCTGGAGGATGTCACACATTTCCCCAACAACCCTCATCTCACAGACAGGGAGCTCCAGTGCATTGTTTTGATGTGACGATGCGGTCACCTTGCACCTTGTTAGTTGTGACTGGAGGATGTCACACATTTCACCAACAACCCTCACAGACAGGGAGCTCCAGTGCATTGTTTTGATGTGACGATGTGGTCACCTTGCACCTTGTTAGTTGTGACTGGAGGATGTCACACATTTCCCCAACAACCCTCATCTCACAGACAGGGAGCTCCAGTGCATTGTTTTGATGTGACGATGCGGTCACCTTGCACCTTGTTAGTTGTGGCTGGAGGATGTCACACATTTCCCCAACAACCCTCATCTCACAGACAGGGAGCTCCAGTGCATTGTTTTGATGTGACGATGCGGTCACCTTGCACCTTGTTAGTTGTGACTGGAGGATGTCACACATTTCCCCAACAACCCTCATCTCACAGACAGGGAGCTCCAGTGCATTGTTTTGATGTGACGATGTGGTCACCTCGCACCTTGTTAGTTGTGACTGGAGGATGTCACACATTTCCCCAACAACCCTCATCTCACAGACAGGGAGCTCCAGTGCATTGTTTTGATGTGACGATGCGGTCACCTCGCACCTTGTTAGTTGTGGCTGGTGGATGTCACACATTTCCCCAACAACCCTCATCTCACAGACAGGGAGCTCCAGTGCATTGTTTTGATGTGACGATGCGGTCACCTCGCACCTTGTTAGTTGTGGCTGGAGGATGTCACACATTTCCCCAACAACCCTCATCTCACAGACAGGGAGCTCCAGTGCATTGTTTTGATGTGACGATGTGGTCACCTCGCACCTTGTTAGTTGTGACTGGAGGATGTCACACATTTCCCCAACAACCCTCACAGACAGGGAACTCCAGTGCATTGTTTTGATGTGACGATGCGGTCACCTCGCACCTTGTTAGTTGTGACTGGAGGATGTCACACATTTCCCCAACAACCCTCATCTCACAGACAGGGAGCTCCAGTGCATTGTTTTGATGTGACGATGCGGTCACCTCGCACCTTGTTAGTTGTGGCTGGTGGATGTCACACATTTCCCCAACAACCCTCATCTCACAGACAGGGAGCTCCAGTGCATTGTTTTGATGTGACGATGCGGTCACCTTGCACCTTGTTAGTTGTGGCTGGAGGATGTCACACATTTCCCCAACAACCCTCACAGACAGGGAGCTCCAGTGCATTGTTTTGATGTGACGATGCGGTCACCTTGCACCTTGTTAGTTGTGACTGGAGGATGTCACATTTCCCTAACAACCCTCATCTCACAGACAGGGAGCTCCAGTGCATTGTTTTGATGTGACGATGCTGTCACCTTTGCACCTTGTTAGTTATGGCTGGAGGATGTCACACATTTCAACAACCCTCATCTCACAGACAGGGAGCTCCCAGCATTGTTTTGATGTGGACGATGCTGGGTCACCTTTGGCACCTTGTTAGTTGTGACTGGAGTGATGTCACACATTTCCAACAACCCCTATCTCAAGGTGACAGGGAGCTCCAGTGTATTGTTTTGATGTGACGATGTGGTCACCTCTCATGACCTTGTTAGTTGTGACTGGAGTGATGTCACACATTTCCCCAACAACCCTCACAGACAGAGGCCCAGCATTGTTTGATGACGACGCGTCACCTTGCACCTTGTTAGTTGTGACTGGAGGATGTCACACATTTCCCCAACAACTCTCATCTCACAGACAGGGAGCTCCAGTGCATTGTTTTGATGTGACGATGCGGTCACCTTGCACCTTGTTAGTTGTGACTGGAGGATGTCACACATTTCACCAATAACCCTCACAGACAGGGAGCTCCAGTGCATTGTTTTGATGTGACGATGTGGTCACCTTGCACCTTGTTAGTTGTGACTGGAGGATGTCACACATTTCCCCAACAACCCTCACAGACAGGGAGCTCCAGTGCATTGTTTTGATGTGACGATGTGGTCACCTTGCACCTTGTTAGTTGTGACTGGAGGATGTCACACATTTCCCCAACAACGCTCATCTCACAGACAGGGAGCTCCAGTGCATTGTTTTGATGTGACGATGTGGTCACCTTGCACCTTGTTAGTTGTGACTGGAGGATGTCACACATTTCCCCAACAACTCTCATCTCACAGACAGGGAGCTCCAGTGCATTGTTTTGATGTGACGATGTGGTCACCTTGCACCTTGTTAGTTGTGACTGGAGGATGTCACACATTTCCCCAACAACCCTCACAGACAGGGAGCTCCAGTGCATTGTTTTGATGTGACGATGCGGTCACCTTGCACCTTGTTAGTTGTGGCTGGAGGATGTCGCACATTTCCCCAACAACCCTCACAGACAGGGAGCTCCAGTGCATTGTTTTGATTGATGTGACGATGTGGTCACCTCGCACCTTGTTAGTTGTGGCTGGAGGATGTCACACATTTCACCAACAACCCTCATCTCACAGACAGGGAGCTCCAGTGCATTGTTTTGATGTGACGATGCGGTCACCTTGCACCTTGTTAGTTGTGACTGGAGGATGTCACACATTTCCCCAACAACCCTCATCTCACAGACAGGGAGCTCCAGTGCATTGTTTTGATGTGACGATGCGGTCACCTTGCACCTTGTTAGTTGTGACTGGAGGATGTCACACATTTCCCCAACAACCCTCATCTCACAGACAGGGAGCTCCAGTGCATTGTTTTGATGTGACGATGCGGTCACCTCGCACCTTGTTAGTTGTGGCTGGTGGATGTCACACATTTCCCCAACAACCCTCATCTCACAGACAGGGAGCTCCAGTGCATTGTTTTGATGTGACGATGCGGTCACCTCGCACCTTGTTAGTTGTGGCTGGAGGATGTCACACATTTCCCCAACAACCCTCATCTCACAGACAGGGAGCTCCAGTGCATTGTTTTGATGTGACGATGTGGTCACCTCGCACCTTGTTAGTTGTGACTGGAGGATGTCACACATTTCCCCAACAACCCTCACAGACAGGGAACTCCAGTGCATTGTTTTGATGTGACGATGCGGTCACCTCGCACCTTGTTAGTTGTGACTGGAGGATGTCACACATTTCCCCAACAACCCTCATCTCACAGACAGGGAGCTCCAGTGCATTGTTTTGATGTGACGATGCGGTCACCTCGCACCTTGTTAGTTGTGGCTGGTGGATGTCACACATTTCCCCAACAACCCTCATCTCACAGACAGGGAGCTCCAGTGCATTGTTTTGATGTGACGATGCGGTCACCTCGCACCTTGTTAGTTGTGGCTGGTGGATGTCACACATTTCCCCAACAACCCTCATCTCACAGACAGGGAGCTCCAGTGCATTGTTTTGATGTGACGATGCGGTCACCTCGCACCTTGTTAGTTGTGGCTGGAGGATGTCACACATTTCCCCAACAACCCTCATCTCACAGACAGGGAGCTCCAGTGCATTGTTTTGATGTGACGATGCGGTCACCTTGCACCTTGTTAGTTGTGACTGGAGGATGTCACACATTTCACCAACAACCCTCATCTCACAGACAGGGAGCTCCAGTGCATTGTTTTGATGTGACGATGCGGTCACCTTGCACCTTGTTAGTTGTGACTGGAGGATGTCACACATTTCACCAACAACCCTCATCTCACAGACAGGGAGCTCCAGCGCATTGTTTTGATGTGACGATGCGGTCACCTTGCACCTTGTTAGTTGTGACTGGAGGATGTCACACATTTCCCCAACAACCCTCACAGACAGGGAGCTCCAGCGCATTGTTTTGATGTGACGATGTGGTCACCTTGCACCTTGTTAGTTGTGGCTGGAGGATGTCACACATTTCACCAACAACCCTCACAGACAGGGAGCTCCAGTGCATTGTTTTGATGTGACGATGTGGTCACCTTGCACCTTGTTAGTTGTGGCTGGAGGATGTCACACATTTCCCCAACAACCCTCATCTCACAGACAGGGAGCTCCAGTGCATTGTTTTGATGTGACGATGCGGTCACCTTGCACCTTGTTAGTTGTGACTGGAGGATGTCACACATTTCACCAACAACCCTCATCTCACAGACAGGGAGCTCCAGTGCATTGTTTTGATGTGACGATGCGGTCACCTTGCACCTTGTTAGTTGTGGCTGGAGGATGCCACACATTTCCCCAACAACCCTCATCTCACAGACAGGGAGCTCCAGTGCATTGTTTTGATGTGACGATGCGGTCACCTCGCACCTTGTTAGTTGTGGCTGGAGGATGCCACACATTTCCCCAACAACCCTCATCTCACAGACAGGGAGCTCCAGTGCATTGTTTTGATGTGACGATGCGGTCACCTTGCACCTTGTTAGTTGTGACTGGAGGATGTCACACATTTCACCAACAACCCTCATCTCACAGACAGGGAGCTCCAGTGCATTGTTTTGATGTGACGATGCGGTCACCTTGCACCTTGTTAGTTGTGACTGGAGGATGTCACACATTTCCCCAACAACCCTCATCTCACAGACAGGGAGCTCCAGTGCATTGTTTTGATGTGACGATGTGGTCACCTTGCACCTTGTTAGTTATGACTGGAGGATGTCACACATTTCCCCAACAACCCTCATCTCACAGACAGGGAGCTCCAGTGCATTGTTTTGATGTGACGATGCGGTCACCTTGCACCTTGTTAGTTGTGGCTGGAGGATGTCACACATTTCCCCAACAACTCTCATCTCACAGACAGGGAGCTCCAGTGCATTGTTTTGATGTGACGATGCGGTCACCTCGCACCTTGTTAGTTGTGGCTGGAGGATGCCACACATTTCCCCAACAACCCTCATCTCACAGACAGGGAGCTCCAGTGCATTGTTTTGATGTGACGATGCGGTCACCTTGCACCTTGTTAGTTGTGACTGGAGGATGTCACACATTTCACCAACAACCCTCATCTCACAGACAGAGGGAGCTCCAGTGCATTGTTTTGATGTGGCGATCTTGTCTGCACCTTGTTAGTTGTGGCTGGAGGATGTCACGCATTTCCCCAACAACCCTCACAGACAGGGCTCCAGTGCATTGTTTGATGTAGTGATGTGGTCTCGCGCCTTGTTAGTTGGCTGGAGGATGTCGCACATTTCACCAACAACCCTCATCTCACAGACAGGGGAGCTCCAGTGCATTGTTTGATGTGACGATGCGGTCACCTTGCACCTTATTGGTGTGACTGGAGGGATGTCACACATTTCTAACAACCCTCATCACAGACAGGGCTCAGTATTGTTTTGATGTATTGATCGCGGTCACCTTGCCTTAGTTGTGACTGGAGGATGTCACACATTTCCCCAACAACCCTCATCTCACAGACAGGGAGCTCCAGTGCATTGTTTTGATGTGACGATGCGGTCACCTTGCACCTTGTTAGTTATGGCTGGAGGATGTCACACATTTCCCCAACAACCCTCATCTCACAGACAGGGAGCTCCAGTGCATTGTTTTGATGTGACGATGCGGTCACCTTGCACCTTGTTAGTTGTGACTGGAGGATGTCACACATTTCCCCAACAACCCTCATCTCACAGACAGGGAGCTCCAGTGCATTGTTTTGATGTGACGATGTGGTCACCTCGCACCTTGTTAGTTGTGACTGGAGGATGTCACACATTTCCCCAACAACCCTCACAGACAGGGAGCTCCAGCGCATTGTTTTGATGTGACGATGCGGTCACCTTGCACCTTGTTAGTTGTGACTGGAGGATGTCACACATTTCCCCAACAACCCTCATCTCACAGACAGGGAGCTCCAGTGCATTGTTTTGATGTGACGATGCGGTCACCTCGCACCTTGTTAGTTGTGGCTGGTGGATGTCACACATTTCCCCAACAACCCTCATCTCACAGACAGGGAGCTCCAGTGCATTGTTTTGATGTGACGATGCGGTCACCTCGCACCTTGTTAGTTGTGGCTGGAGGATGTCACACATTTCCCCAACAACCCTCATCTCACAGACAGGGAGCTCCAGTGCATTGTTTTGATGTGACGATGCGGTCACCTTGCACCTTGTTAGTTGTGACTGGAGGATGTCACACATTTCACCAACAACCCTCATCTCACAGACAGGGAGCTCCAGTGCATTGTTTTGATGTGACGATGCGGTCACCTTGCACCTTGTTAGTTGTGACTGGAGGATGTCACACATTTCACCAACAACCCTCATCTCACAGACAGGGAGCTCCAGCGCATTGTTTTGATGTGACGATGCGGTCACCTTGCACCTTGTTAGTTGTGACTGGAGGATGTCACACATTTCCCCAACAACCCTCACAGACAGGGAGCTCCAGTGCATTGTTTTGATGTGACGATGTGGTCACCTTGCACCTTGTTAGTTGTGGCTGGAGGATGTCACACATTTCCCCAACAACTCATCTCACAGACAGGGAGCTCCAGTGCATTGTTTTGATGTGACGATGCGGTCACCTTGCACCTTGTTAGTTGTGGCTGGAGGATGTCACACATTTCCCCAACAACCCTCATCTCACAGACAGGGAGCTCCAGTGCATTGTTTTGATGTGACGATGCGGTCACCTTGCACCTTGTTAGTTGTGACTGGAGGATGTCACACATTTCCCCAACAACCCTCATCTCACAGACAGGGAGCTCCAGTGCATTGTTTTGATGTGACGATGTGGTCACCTCGCACCTTGTTAGTTGTGACTGGAGGATGCAGATCCAGTGCATTGTTTGATGTGTGCACCTGACTGATGTCACGTCTGCTCAGTGCATTGTTTTGATGTGGATGTCACCTTGCACCTTGTTAGTTGTGACTGGAGGATGTCACACATTTCAACAACCCTCATCTCACAGACAGGGAGCTCCAGTGCATTGTTTTGATGTGACGATGCGGTCACCTCGCACCTTGTTAGTTGTGACTGGAGGATGTCACACATTTCCCCAACAACCTCATCTCACAGACAGGGAGCTCCAGTGCATTGTTTTGATGTGACGATGCGGTCACCTTGCACCTTGTTAGTTGTGACTGGAGGATGTCACACATTTCCCCAACAACCCTCATCTCACAGACAGGGAGCTCCAGTGCATTGTTTTGATGTGACGATGCGGTCACCTTGCACCTTGTTAGTTGTGACTGGAGGATGTCACACATTTCACCAACAACCCTCATCTCACAGACAGGGAGCTCCAGTGCATTGTTTTGATGTGACGATGTGGTCACCTTGCACCTTGTTAGTTGTGACTGGAGGATGTCACACATTTCCCCAACAACCCTCACAGACAGGGAGCTCCAGTGCATTGTTTTGATGTGACGATGTGGTCACCTTGCACCTTGTTAGTTGTGACTGGAGGATGTCACACATTTCCCCAACAACCCTCATCTCACAGACAGGGAGCTCCAGTGCATTGTTTTGATGTGACGATGTGGTCACCTTGCACCTTGTTAGTTGTGACTGGAGGATGTCACACATTTCCCCAACAACCCTCACAGACAGGGAGCTCCAGTGCATTGTTTTGATGTGACGATGCGGTCACCTTGCACCTTGTTAGTTGTGACTGGAGGATGTCACACATTTCCCCAACAACCCTCACAGACAGGGAGCTCCAGTGCATTGTTTTGATGTGACGATGTGGTCACCTTGCACCTTGTTAGTTGTGACTGGAGGATGTCACACATTTCCCCAACAACCCTCACAGACAGGGAGCTCCAGTGCATTGTTTTGATGTGACGATGCGGTCACCTTGCACCTTGTTAGTTGTGACTGGAGGATGTCACACATTTCCCCAACAACCCTCATCTCACAGACAGGGAGCTCCAGTGCATTGTTTTGATGTGACGATGTGGTCACCTTGCACCTTGTTAGTTGTGACTGGAGGATGTCACACATTTCCCCAACAACCCTCACAGACAGGGAGCTCCAGTGCATTGTTTTGATGTGACGATGTGGTCACCTTGCACCTTGTTAGTTGTGGCTGGAGGATGTCACACATTTCCCCAACAACCCTCATCTCACAGACAGGGAGCTCCAGTGCATTGTTTTGATGTGACGATGCGGTCACCTTGCACCTTGTTAGTTGTGACTGGAGGATGTCACACATTTCCCCAACAACCCTCACAGACAGGGAGCTCCAGTGCATTGTTTTGATGTGACGATGCGGTCACCTTGCACCTTGTTAGTTGTGACTGGAGGATGTCACACATTTCCCCAACAACCCTCACAGACAGGGAGCTCCAGTGCATTGTTTTGATGTGACGATGCGGTCACCTTGCACCTTGTTAGTTGTGACTGGAGGATGTCACACATTTCCCCAACAACCCTCACAGACAGGGAGCTCCAGTGCATTGTTTTGCTAACATTCTTATGAGCTCGTAAGCCATATTTTTCTTTAAAAACCTCTTTAAAATCGAATCCGTTCCTTCGCAGTGATCTTGTGTACTGAAAAGTGTTGACACTTAAATGCATCACCGGGACACTTTAGCCAGTGTGTCATGGAAAAGTGTCTGCTGTTTTACACCAGATTCTGTTTAATGATGGATTTTCCTTGCGAGCTCATTATGTTAGTACAACAGTCCTGAGGTAACTCGAGGACATCCACACAATCAGTGATCCAGGTATCAGCGATGTAATCTGAAAATAAACAACATTTTGGGGCTAAACCAGTGGACACTATCCACCTCCACGTGAAACCAATTTTGAATAATGTTGCACAGTCAAAACCTCGCTTTACAGTCACCTCGATAATGCAGACACCTCCCAATTAAGGTCGCCCTACTGCAGTCCCAAATGACGTCCACATACAGTAGAGTACAGGAGCGTAGTCCCACTAATAAGGTCACCTTGCTATTCAGGTCACCTTTACACAGTCTCAAATGTGACCTTAATAGTGAAGTTGCACGGTACATCGATTTTGAGATGACACCTTACGGTAACACGACAAAATCGTCAAGTGTCATAGAATCAAGTGTTGTGGGGAGTAGCGGAGCCGTGTCCTCTGAGCGACTCTTAGCTCCTCTTCCAGGTTCCTCCAAGGCTCCTCCTGCTCCTGCAATGACACCATTCTCTGGCGCCAAAACCGCGGCGCTCATCTGCAGAGAATGCTTTGTCTCACTGCCATGAAAAGACTTGCCGACATCGGCATTTTGTGGAGACTTTCTGTGGCAGTTTTTAGCTTTAATGGCATCTTTACACTGTTGAAGAGTTTCGTGGTGCTGGCTGGTTCTGGAAGAGACTGCTTCGGTGTCCTTCCAAGGATGGTTTAATTCTCGCGATGACTTTCTCTTGCAGATGTCCTTGTAGAAACTCTGCACCTGAAGGAAGAGATTTCTCGATGGTGGCTTGGTGATGACCAGTCCAGTAGTTCTGGCTGGACTTGCAATGTCTGTATTGATCACTGGGTTGACGCCACAGTTTCTGTGGTGTCTCTGACCAGTGATCTTAGAGGATAAACACAAGGGATTGGATGGGTTCACGTTGGGAGGTGGGATTAACAGAGGCACATCGCCTTCCGTTCCTCGGGGGAAATTGTCAAATCTGTTGTCTGTCTGTGTTTCACTGTTGCAATGTGTTGTCTTGTGTTTGGTCGAGTCGCCTGACAATACCGGCATTGTCGATGACGAATCAAACGTGCAGCGCCCCCTTTTTGTTGAGTTCTGCATAATACCATCACCACTGTCTGCAGCTTCGACACCGTCCACTGTGTTCGGATGACCACAAGAGCATGTGTCGCACATTCTGAGTGGACAGGGGAGAAGCCACTCGCCATGGGTACAGCTCAAACTGTCAGAGGACATCTCTTTGTGGCCACTGTCCGGCGACTCGGTCATCTCGTCAGACTGACCACAGGGTGGTCCATCATGGAGGTAGAGGTGGGGCGTGGCACCGCATTCGGGCGTGGTCATCACAGGTAGTGGACACACCTCCTAGATGGGTACGGGGAATGTTGAAAGATACATCGGTGATGGATACATATGAAAGTGAGCAAAATACACACATGTATACACATACATACTACAAATAATACTAACTCACATACATATTTACTAACATACATATATATTTACTAACATACATACATATTTACTAACATACATACTATAAATAATACTAACTTATATACATATTTACTAACATACATATATATATATATATATCTACTTACAAACATTCATACATACATACTTACTAACATACATAAGTACATTCTTACAAACACTCATAGATACATACTTACTAACATATGTACATATTTACTAACATACATACTTACTGACATACATGCATACTTACATATACATGTATACTTACATACCACACACACATCCAGATTCATGCACAAACACACATGTGCCTGTCTAACTTCTACTACCATTATTTACAATATCTCGTCCACTATGACCATCGTACCTTGCCCGAGTCCCTGCATGACGGGTCGACTGGTGCTGCTCCGGTGGAGCCCGTCTGCTCCAGCTTGGCGACGAGACTGGTGATGTGTTGGAGCAGGCAGCGATTGCGCTCCAACAACTCATGGGTCTGGCTCTACAACACTCCACACTGTACAACCAATCACAGTCAAAGGGCAGGATGTGTGTGGTGTGTGTGTGTGGTGTGTGTGTGTATGCATGTGTGTCTGGTGTGTGGTGTGTGTGTGTGGTGTGTGGTGTGTGGTGTGTGTGTGTGGTGTGTGTGTGTGGTGTGTGTGGTGTGTGTGTGGTGTGTGTGGTGTGTGTGTGTGGTGTGTGTGTGTGGTGTGTGTATGTGCGGTGTGTGTGTGTGGTGTGTGTGTATGCATGTGTGTCTGGTGTGTGGTGTGTGTGTCTGGTGTGTGGTGTGTGTGTCTGGTGTGTGGTGTGTGTGTGTGTGGTGTGTGTTTGTGGTGTGTGGTGTGTGTGTGTGGTGTGTGATGTGTGTGTGTGTGTGTGTGTGCATGTGTGTGGTGTGTGCATGTGTGTCTGGTGCATGTGTGAGTGCGTGCATGAGTGTGTGTGCGAGTGTGTGCGTGCATGTATGTGTGTGTGTGTGTCTGTGTGTATTTGTGTGTATTTATGCATGCTTGCTTGAGTGCATGCATGCATGTGTGGTGTGTGTGGTGCATGTCTGTCTGTGTGCGTGTGTGCGTGCGTGCATGCTTAAGTGTGTGTGTGTTTATGTATGTGTTTGTGTGTGGTGAGCATGTTAGCAATGATTGGTATTGGAGCACATACAATGGACTCTTGCAATAAGGAACAACAGTAACAACAGTAACAATAGTAACAACAGTAAGGAACATCCACGTAAACAGAATGAATGTAAAATCCCCACTCTGACCTGCACTCTGGTATGCATCCATGTATATAGGGAACTGCTTGACCAAGTCGCAGCATGTTCCTCATATGCATAATGATTTCGGCTTTATATATAAAGCTCTTATACAAACTTATATCTGCCTTGTGTTATTCAGTAAACTAGCCACGATTCATATCCATTTAACAAGCAGCGTCAGCACACATAAATATACATCGAAATATCAGTGGCATCTTTTCATAATTTGGCTAATTGAAACCTACTCATCGCAATAAGTACACAATAACCAGTGACTGAATTGTTACCTGAGCCTCCACCCTGCCAGCTGTCTCTGCTCTCAGCTGCTCTTTCAGCAGCTCCACCTGAGCCACAGCTGCTCGAGTTTCGTCACACTGCTGCTGCAGCTGTTGCCGTAGCAACTGTATCTGGTGATGCACGGTGACACTAACACCTGTTAGTGGCACTTCATCCATCTGTGACACAAGGCAAATGAAGTGTAATATGTTGGCTCTTGGTGTCCTTTTGTGACTTAGCATTATTTCTAATTTCAGTAATGTTATGAACAGTTTTTATAGAGTGACTGATAATGTCAAAAACACCACATGAGAAGAGGCAGATCTTGGGGGCACATGCCCCCTAGATCTTTTGAATGTGCTACTGTTACATTAACCCCTAGACATTCTGAAATTATTGACATCGCCACAAAAATTGTGTGTGTGTGTGTGTGTGTGTGTGTGTGTGTGTGTGTGTGTGTGTGTATTCAAAAACCTGTTGCCTGATTTGTTTAATGCTACTGCCAAAAAACATTCAAATACATAATTTATTATGTGTAAATAAATTCTATACATAACTTTTTTATTAGTTTCTTAGCATTAATAGATGGAAAAGAGACATGTCAACAAACAATTTTTTAGTTTAAAAAAGTATATTATTGACATAAACTGACACACGGAACTGACCTGGCTATTGATACTGGTGACACAAACTGCCTGTTGTCCTGACATGCCTGTGTCAGTCATGTCACCTGACAGTGGTGATGCAGTGACTTCAACTTTCTTCAACTCCTTGTTCGCTCCTGCTGCAAAAAACAAATGATAATTAATCCGGATAATTATTTTATTTAAGCACCATGAAATCCAGTGCTAAGGCCCTGTTCTCGAGTGTTAATATAAATATCTGACTCTTTCATTATATACATATTGCTTGATGGTTTTGCTATATGAATGTATGATGTTGTCATGTAACATTGGAAATAAATATTTTTTTACTTGGACCCAGAAATATGATGACAAAACTATTCATCCCTGTCATGTACCAAACTTAAAAGTGCCTTCTCAATTCAATTTGTTCACTGGTCTTATTTCATGTTAATTTTGTGAAAGAGTACATCTACATAGTATCCATTACGATATGCTAACTTGTTTGTGAAAGAGTACACCTACATAGTATCCACTACGATATGCTAACTTGTTTGTGAAAGAGTACACCTGCATAGTATCCACTACGATATGCTAACTTGTTTGTGAAAGAGTACACCTACATAGTATCCACTACGATTTGCTAACTTGTTTGTGAAAGAGTAAACCTACATAGTATCCACTACGATATGCTAACTTGTTTGTGAAAGAGTAAACCTACATAGTACCCACTATGATAGGCTAGCTTGTTTATGAAAGAGTAAACCTACGTAGTATCCACTACGATACGCTAGCTTGTTTGTGAAAGAGTACACCTACATAGTATCCACTACGATAGGCTAGCTTGTTTGTGAAAGAGTAAACCTACATAGTATCCACTACGATATGCTAACTTGTTTGTGAAAGAGTAAACCTACATGGTATCCACTACGATAGGCTAGCTTGTTTGTGAAAGAGTACACCTACATAGTATCCACTACGATATGCTAACTTGTTTGTGAAAGAGTAAACCTACATAGTATCCACTACAATAGGCTAGCTTGTTTGTGAAAGAGTAAACCTACATAGTATCCACTACGATATGCTAACTTGTTTGTGAAAGAGTAAACCTACATAGTATCTACTACGATAGGCTAGCTTGTTTGTGAAAGAGTACACCTACGTAGTATCCACTACGATATGCTAGCTTGTTTGTGAAAGAGTACACCTACATAGTATCCACTATGCTAGGCTAGCTTGTTTGTGAAAGAGTACACCTACATAGTATCCACTACGATATGCTAACTTGTTTGTGAAAGAGTACACCTACATAGTATCCACTACGATATGCTAGCTTGTTTGTGAAAGAGTACACCTACATAGTATCCAATACGCTAGGCTAGCTTGTTTGTGAAAGAGTACACCTACATAGTATCCTCTATGATTTGCTAACTTGTTTGTTAAAGAGTACACCTACATAGTATCCACTACGATATGCTAGCTTGTTTGTGAAAGAGTACACCTACATAGTATCCACTACGATATGCTAGCTTGTTTGTGAAAGAGTACACCTACATAGTATCCACTATGCTAGGCTAGCTTGTTTGTGAAAGAGTAAACCTACATAGTATCCACTACGATATGCTAACTTGTTTGTGAAAGAGTACACCTACATAGTATCCACTACGATATGCTAGCTTCTTTGTGAAAGAGTACACTTACATATCCACTATGATATGCTAACTTGTTTGTGAAAGAGTACACCTACATAGTATCCACTATGCTAGGCTAGCTTGTTTGTGAAAGAGTAAACCTACATAGTATCCACTACGATATGCTAGCTTGTTTGTGAAAGAGTACACTTACATATCCACTATGCTAGGCTAGCTTGTTTGTGAAAGAGTACACCTACATAGTATCCACTACGATATGCTAGCTTCTTTGTGAAAGAGTACACTTACATATCCACTATGATATGCTAACTTGTTTGTGAAAGAGTAAACCTACATAGTATCCACTACGATATGCTATTTTATGTAGTTTTGGTAAAATCTTCAGACAATCTATTCATTTATTTAATTCTGGCCAAGGAATCAATTCCAGTGATTTTCTGATTTGGAATGTTCATGTGAATACAAATTCAGTGGGTTGAATGCTAAATATTGGTCCAACAACTGGTTTGGCTTGTTACCAGATGCAATAACAAAAACTAATTTGTTTTACCATTTAAACAAAATGGCATGCACTTTTCTTTATTAAACAGACTGCAGATATCGTTTTAACTAATCATATATCACATATTTGGACATCAAAGACCCAGATTCGTGATGCGTTAAACCAGTTAAGGAAGCTGCTTTAAATAGCATTTTATTACATTAACCTTGATAGGCTGTTGATTAAATTTACACAGAACTAAAAATAAGTACTATTGTCCGGCCTGTCTCTCTCGTTCAGGGATCTCTCGCTGCCCGCGTCACTGCCTGCATCGTTCGGTGCTGTCACCTGCTGTGTGAGTTTGTGGCACACATCAAATACTTGACCGATTGTTCTAACAATGCGCAGTGCTTCGGTCTGCAACAAAATGTTTATCAATCGTGATGGCAACGCACAAAATTTCCTTCATAATTTTTCACGATAACCAATTTTTACTCCCAATTACCCAACCACTATATCAGATGTATTCAATTTTCTTAATTTATTACAATTAGGTAGCTACTTTATTTTAAAGAAACTCTACGAGAACATGTCATGTTAACCATGATTTTTTTGTGAGCTAGGAGCACAAGATCCGAAACTTGTCATGCTCAAGGACCCCAAAATGTCTGTTCTCTGACTGAACGGTGTTTTACTTGTAATTATTATGTGCTATTCTAAAAAAACAGTCTATATTCCACAGTGACCACCAGCTAAATCCTTGGTGCCCCCCGGGGGCCACAACCCTAATTTGGGAACCCAAGGGTTAGGAAATATGTGCAGCAAAAATTAATCCCACCAGCTCATGCAAGACTTGGTTAAATACAATCATGCTAAATAATACAAAGTGTTTTCCCTGGGAATGCTTGCCAAAATATGTTAAGGTCATGCAGAAATTCAATGGCCATGATCAGTAGTTGCAAGCTTACGCAACAACTCTAACTAGCATTTGGATAAAAACCTGTAAATTGGATCAAAACATCTCTATCATTAATTGCACGTTCTGTTTAACAATTCCCAATGCCTCCTAAGCAAAAACATGTAAATTAAATCAAAACATTGCTAATCATTTACTGCAAGACTACTCAATAATTCTCACTAGCTCCTGGGCAAGAACATGTAAATTGAATCAAAACATCGCTAATCATTTACTGCAAGACTACTTAATAATTCTCACCAGCTCCCAAGCAAAAAAGTGTAATATGAAACAAAACATCTCTATCATTAACTGCAGAACTACTCAATAATTCTCACTAGCTCCTGGGCAAGAACATGTAAATTGAATCAAAACAACTTTATCATTAACTGCAATATTACTCAACAATTCTCACTAGCTTCTGGGCTTGAATATATTTGAATAAAATATAACTTAGAGGAGGCAGCTGCATTAAACTGCCCTTGGTCTTAAGGCCAAAATATCACATTCCTCATTTAACTGTTGTAAAATGTTGCACCATACAAGAGGGAAAGATAGGTGGGAATGGGAATGGATTGTAGACACGGCAGTGAAACCGGAGTGGTGAGGGAAAGAGAAAGCAGTTGAGGATCAATATCACTGCTGGCCTCGTCCCAGACCCCACGGATAAAGATGAGAGAAACAACAGTCATAGATATTATAAAAGAAAAAATACTTACTTGATGCTGTGGTTGTACTGTAGGGGTGACTATTGAAGATAATCTTTCTCATGTGATAGTAATAGGGGTGACTATTGAGGATAACCTTTCTCATGTGATAGTAATAGAGGTGACTACTGAGGATAACCTTTCTCATGTGATAGTAATAGGTGACTATTGAGGATAACCTTACTCATGTGATAATAATAGGGGTGACTATTGAGGATAACCTTTCTCATGAGATAGTAATAGGGGTGACTACTGAGGATAACCTTTCTCATGTGATAATAATAGGGGTGACTATTGAGGATAACCTTTCTCATGTGATAGTAATAGAGGTGACTACTGAGGATAACCTTTCTCATGTGATAGTAATAGGGGTGACTATTGAGGATAACCTTTCTCATGTGATAGTAATAGGGGTGACTATTGAGGATAACCTTTCTCATGTGATAGTAATAGGGGTGACTATTGAGGATAACCTTTCTCATGTGATAGTAATAGGGGTGACTATTGAGGATAACCTTTCTCATGTGATAGTAATAGAGGTGACTATTGAGGATAACCTTTCTCATGTGATAGTAATAGGGGTGACTATTGAAGATAACCTTTCTCATGTGATAGTAATAGAGGTGACTGTTGAGGATAACCTTTCTCATGTGATAGTAATAGGAGTGACTATTGAGGATAACCTTTCTCATGTGATAGTAATAGGGGTGACTATTGAAGATAACCTTTCTCATATGATAGTAATAGGGATGACTATTGAGGATAACCTTTCTCATGTGATAGTAATAGGGGTGACTATTGAAGATAACCTTTCTCATGTGATAGTAATAGGGGTGACTATTGAGGATAACCTTTCTCATGTGATAATAATAGAGGTGACTATTGAGGATAACCTTTCTCATGTGATAGTAATAGGGGTGACTATTGAGGATAACCTTTCTCATGTGATAGTAATAGGGGTGACTATTGAGGATAACCTTTCTAATGTGATAGTAATAGGGGTGACTATTGAGGATAACCTTTCTCATGTGATAGTAATAGGGGTGACTATTGAGGATAACCTTTCTCATATGATAGTAATAGGGATGACTATTGAAGATAACCTTTCTCATATGATAGTAATAGGGATGACTATTGAGGATAACCTTTCTCATGTGATAGTAATAGAGGTGACTATTGAGGATAACCTTTCTGATGTGATAGTAATAGAGGTGACTGCTGAGCATAACCTTTCTCATGTGATAGTAATAGGGGTGACTATTGAGGATAACCTTTCTCATGTGATAGTAATAGGGGTGACTATTGAAGATAACCTTTCTCATGTAATAGTAATAGGGGTGACTATTGAGGATAACCTTTCTCATGTGATAGTAATAGGGGTGACTATTGAGGATAACCTTTCTCATGTGATAGTAATAGGGGTGACTATTGAGGATAACCTTTCTCATGTGATAGTAATAGAGGTGACTATTGAGGATAACCTTTCTCATGTGATAGTAATAGGGGTGACTATTGAGGATAACCTTTCTCATGTGATAGTAATAGGGGTGACTATTGAGGATAACCTTTCTCATGTGATAGTAATAGGGGTGACTATTGAAGATAACCTTTCTCATGTGATAGTAATAGGGATGACTATTGAGGATAACCTTTCTCATGTGATAGTAATAGAGGTGACTATTGAGGATAACCTTTCTGATGTGATAGTAATAGAGGTGACTGCTGAGCATAACCTTTCTCATGTGATAGTAATAGGGGTGACTATTGAGGATAACCTTTCTCATGTGATAGTAATAGGGGTGACTATTGAGGATAACCTTTCTCATGTGATAGTAATAGGGGTGACTATTGAGGATAACCTTTCTCATGTGATAGTAATAGAGGTGACTATTGAGGATAATCTTTCTCATGTGATAGTAATAGGGGTAACTATTGTGATAGTATTGCAACAGCTGCATTCCTATTGCAATAATATTGCGACAGTGTCATGACTCATGACTACCGGTAGGTAGGCATCCTTCAGTTTTGTAAGACAATGGTTTGTGCCGTGATTGTCAGTTTGGTGATACAAGGCCTGGAGTGACTTAAAAGTCCTACTCTGATTGCATTACAATAGCAGCTGCTCTGATGTAAATGACACAAACTTGGGTGATGTCAATTACTGTAGCACCAGCAACAATGTGTCGCCTTCTCTCAGCTACCAGCTGGCCTTTATACATTTAGGAAGTGTCACAATATGCATTCTAGTTGCAGTCCCCCAATGTTTGGCTGTAATGTACAAAACTGTGTGATCTCTCGACTGTCTGCATTGTCTTGATGACTTGCACAGTGTTTCATGTACACTTGATGTTTTAATCTGCATGTATGGACATTCATCCACCAAGAAATCAGTTACTAACAGAGTAGTGGACGACACCCTGTAGTACCAGAAGTAGTTCAACGGGGATTACATGACTTGTTGCATTTCTGCAAGTTGATCTTCTATATTTTAATAACCAGTGACCAGTATGGTGGTGGGAGGTAATGTGGATATGCGCAGTACTGCGGTCAAATACAGTACAACCTGTTATTCAGTAAATAGTCTTTGAAACAAGTGTGGGAAACCGGTACTAGACAGACTAAACATTTCACTTGGCTGAGGATGTAGTCCTTACATATAACATCTGTTTCATGGGATATAGGGCCATTCAGCCACCCAAAAATAATTTGTAGCAGGGTAACAGATGAGGTAACTATGGTGAAGTTACAAAGCCAGGTTAACACCTGGGTAATAAAACGGGAATGACATGACATCATGATTCGTTCATGTCCCTAAGTATTGGGGGCAGTGAATCTGAGATTTATTTTCGTGCACCGTTATTTCGTTGTGGAACAGCTGATAATTTAATTATTTGTAAGTGTCCCAATACGGTATTGTCACATCCTGGTTGTAAGTTGGCCTGGTTGTAAGAAAGGCAGACAGTATTACACCTCGTCCTACCTTCTTGTAAGCTTTGAAGACGTTGCATCTGAAGACATTGGTCGCTCCATCTCGCGCGATGAAGCTGAAGATCTTCAGATCCTGGGAGTCATGTGACACATAGAAGATCCTGGAAGTGAAAGCTATGAAAGTGTAACAGTTTGTGAGTGTGAGCTACACGTGACACATGACACATGACTGTACACATATGTGTGTATAGCCTTGTATTAAGTGGCACAGGCCTACTGTGCACACGAGCTAAGAATAGCTGTCTACCAGGTAGGTCGTCATATCCTATCAATTTTGTGATTTTTGCACAAAATGCATACCTTTAGGCTTATAATCTGATCTTCAATGTCCAGTTTATTTTCTTCAACAAATAATTCCAAAGTAATAAAATACATGCACCCACAATATGAGTCAAAATGATCACCTTTCTCAGAACGGTACCTTTCAAAGTTTGCTCACAGTTTAACAAAAATTAAAACTACTAATGATATTTCAACAAATGAGGTATCATTTTAAAGCTTATGCTCATTGGAATCCAAAAAGGTACAAAACTATGTTTAATAAATTTGCAGCTTAATACCCACTTTGCACATCCACAGGCATGATCTACAGTGCGTTAACTCTCCACAAAGTATGTTTATCTCTGAGAAGTCCACATGCTTGGGGTATTCAAGTAAATTTTTTGTATGCTGACACACACGTATGTACACACATACATATGCATGTATATACAGTGTATATACATGGACATACACTCACAAAAACAAACACACACGCAAAGAGGCAGGCAAGCAGGCACACTGACAGAAAATTTTTAACGTAGACCACAAACTGGCAACCAATCAAAGTTGAATGATGCAATTCTTAGTCTTACACATTGCGCTTACCCTGCTCTTTAGAACAGGCGGAAAGTATTAAGCAACTTTGCAATAAGAGCACAAAAGCTATCCATTCACCTAATTCTACCGTCTACAGCCAAGCACTCAGTTATACAGTCGAGTGAACTGGAGAAATGTTGGGTGAATAAAAAGAGTTGATTCAACATCTGGTGTGTTCAACTAACAACAACTGTGTTAACGCCACAAACGAGAACGAGGAACTCAGTTGGATTCAATCACAACTGTCAACTATTCTGCATCTTAAAAACTCAATTACACTGTTCTAAAAATTTGTTACAATGACTGCGTAATTGTAATTACTGAACAATTATGCAATTATAAATACAATTGAAGTGAACTGTTACAAGGCGATGTTGAGAGCTGTCTTACCTGTGAACTGGGTGAGACATCAGCAAGAGAGGGTCCTCCACCCAAGTGATAGCCATCTTACAGTGACACACAATGACACAGATTGACACATGATGACATATAAAATTATAATTACACATTATGACACATAATGACACACAATGACACATATTGACATACAATGATGCACAGTGACATATATTGACACATACTGACACAAAATGACAATTATTGACACACAATGATGCACACATCTGATACACATTGACACACAATGATGTACAAACATGCACAATGTCAGTGTTACAGCACACAATGACACATACTGACACACAATGACACATATTGATACACAATGACACATATCGACACACAGTGACACATACTGACTCATGTTGACACACACTGACAAACAATGACACATACTGACATACAATAACACATATTGACACATGATGACACATATTGACATTTGATGACATATAATGACTATTCAAATCAAAAATTTGCATTTTAATTTATAAATGCTTATGCACAATGACACACTACCATCACACACAAGCCTGTGCATCAGATTGAGATTTCTCAGAACTATCCAAATTCCAAGACAAAATATGGTTAAAACTGCATAACATGAAGCTAATATACATATATGTATATATATATATATATGGCAGGCATTACGTTATAAACACACATTTGTGATAACCTAAAGGTATCAGGTGGTTTCAGGCTATCTATCATGCTACAAAATATACATACATCAAACAGTAATCCTTTTGATTTTGTGAGGAATAACTCTGCCTCGCTATCTGCTGACTTCTGACACAGATAGAGAATTGCCATCTGCCAGGCTATAAAATATACCTACATCAAACAAAATCTGCTAGGAAACCTGCCTGCTAAGCAGAGGTTTCTTAATGTGACATGAATCTGTACCAAATGGGATTCAGCAGCTTATCTAAAAAATCCCAAACATCTGTATAACATTTTAGTAATCTGTATGGTATGTCTGGTGTGTGAGATGATGTAGAACGTAGACTCAGTCACCATACCTTCTTCGGCTTCTTCTGCAGTTGGATGCTGAGGCCATCAATTGACACTGTCATCTTCACTTTCTTTTTCTTCACCGCTTTTGCACGAAACTCGTACTGCAAAGATTGTTATTCTTTTTCAGCATTAAAGTCAACTTACCTTTTTTTCGAATACAATTTTTGGTTGCTTTCAGCGAATTAGATGGTGACATGGTGGTGCTTCCGCACTGTACTATCACTATGGCCTGGGTGGCTCTTTAGGAGGATATTGTTTAAATGTATGTATGTGAGTGTCCCTACTGACCAGCGTCTCACTTGACCTCTCCACCACATGACCTGTTGCCTAGCAACAACTCTGTCAAGCCATCAACAAATGGATACTAAATATGTGGTGTGTTCATGCATTCTGTATTATGTGTTGTTGACATTCTAACCATGCACAAGTGTTTCTTTATGACAGAAACGTAAGTTCAGGGTGCACGATGATTTTAGCTGACAGGTAGTCCGTCGGACTAGCTGTCTCAGAAACAACTACCGGGTAGTCCTGATATTGTTTTACTAGCCCTTAAAATAAATGTGCCAGGTACCATCAATCATACTGTTGTATCATATATGTGACAGTTACGGCACATAGTAAAAATGGCATTTTTTCCTTTAAGAAAACAAGCCGTTTCTCATTTTAATTAAATGTTCAACTAAATGTGTCATTAACAGAAACAAATACATGTGATTTCGTAGATCTAATTGCAAAGTCATCAGAAGAAATTACTAGTTTAATCAGGGGCGGCAAACAGCAGTGGTGGACAAGGCGTTGCCAGCAGAATTTGAAGCCTGATGCTGATGAACAACCGACATTGTCGGACTAAGTTGCATCATTTAGCCTATACTTTTCATTATCGGTTCCTTTCCCGAAGCCGACTAAACAATCACTAACATTGCTGGCATTTGGTAACTTACTAAAATAATCACCCAATGCAGGAATAACACAACTGCGATCACAATGGGAATCGGGATGTTACGTCAGTTTCCCATTCAACAGTCGTACGGAATATTTAGCTGCATGTGATAAAATGCTACCATATTGTCTTATTTTGGTTTGTTCCATCACAACACCCAACTAGCATATACACAGCATAAATTATTTCACATAATCACAGCTAGTCTGATGGGACTACTCCACTAAACATGGACTAGTCCGATCACTGAAACTACTCGTCCGGGACGATCGGACCAGCCTTATTTCGCTGCCTGCATAAGGCAAAGTTTTCAATGTATGCGGGAATGATTTATTTATGACATGTCATGCAGCAGTAATGTAATGCATATATTTAACCGTTAACAACATTATTGGCAAAGGCAAAACTAGGCAAAGGTCATGCACATAATCATATAATGTCGATTGTGATGTAGGCAAACCACAAGGTACTAGATATATCAATTTGAGGACACTCTTTCACAGAATCGACAAGCTGGTTACCAGAGAAGCAGACAAGATGAAAGAGGTGGATCCCATTCACACAGAGAAAGTACTGAAAATGAGCGGCTACAAACTTTCAATGATTAACATTGCGCAGCCCAATAAAAAGGGGAGGGATAATAACATGACAGAAACTAGCAGATGATCACGATACATGCCATATAAAATATATAAATCATACATAAAAAGTATTTTTTAAATTCAGGAAAATTAGCATGGATATTGTGAGATATCGATATACCACAACCTATTCAAGGTTGTGGTATACCATAAAATGGTCTTCAAGTTCAGACCATTTTATATACCACCATTAGACGTGAAAACACAGCAGTCAGTGTATGCGGTCGTTTAGACAAACAATGCCCACAATGTGAACAGTAATACATTTGAGAAACTGCAAGAACAGCAGCCACAAGAATCACTGTACACCTATCTTGACGCCAGCCCATATCAACCATCAGTGATTACAAACAGAACGTTGGTCATCAGTATACAAATAATACGTACACACATGAGGGGAAACTGGTTTTAAAATGATCAACATTGAACAAAACCTGCCTGGAAATGACCCAGACTGTGTCACATGACCTAAGTAATGTGACACACCTACAATGTCATCAGTCCACAGACACAAGCAAAGCAAGTTGTCCGAAATATTTGGAACAAATACTAAAAAAAGTTTCTTTAGAAGTGATCAAGTCAAAAAAAGAAATACTTTAGTATTCGAGTCACGGATTTAGTCGATTTCTTAAGCCAGCCCCCTCACATCTGAGTGGATGCAGTGATTCAATATGGTGGATGCATGTATAATTTGTGCAGGAAAACCAAGTTACAGTACAGCCAGTGGAGAGTGAATTTAGTGCGAAATGCAAACTTTTGAAAAAAACAGCGAAGTCACTCTGTTCATTGGGACACACAAGGAACACGGATGTGATTCAATCACGACATCAGCTTTCACCTTGAGTTTCGTGTGAGAGTTAACACAGTTTACCAGGCCTCGCAATATGCGATATGATTCACTAACATGGTTACGAGAAGATGATATTTTGCATGTGGGCGAGGTTGTTTCCAGGACAACAGGACACTGCAGACATTCCTGATTTAATTTTCTAGATAGAGAGGCAGTCGTACCCCCAACTTGGGAATAAATTATGGAACCTGGTTGCTACTTGTTGAGAGTTGACACGGTAGTCTCAGAAGCAAGATGATGATGTTATTCCAAACGTCAAGAGCAATCTTACATCAGTGCTATCATATCATACCAACTTACAGACTTACAACTTACACCCATGTAGCAACAAACAAAATGCAACAATTGTCAACATTAACCTATTCGATTAAATTAAATTAAATAAATTGTCATCATTCTGATGACAATTTCAGTTTTGATGTCGCCAATTATGGCATTGCTGCAGCTGATAATAATTGTAATATGACTCCATGGTAGTGCCACCTGGGGAATGACTGACAACTTAATTTGTCCACTGAAAATGTCTAAACAACTACATTTCCAAATGGTAGATGAGAGGCTAGCAGGAAGCAAATTAATTTAGAAAGAGGCGTATGTATCTTGGCGCTTGGGAGGGGATACATTTACAATGCTATAAAATCATCGATCTTATTCTTTTTAATATACAGATGGATCAAATTTGTGGAAATGGATGCAGACAGATGAGAAGAAAGTGTTTATGTGCAAAGGACATGTCTAAAACCAATCAAAGTGTCAAATAGCAATAGGCTTGTGTGTCGATCCCCAATATGAGAAGCCACCAGAATGACAGGATGGAGACAGATTGGTCCCACACAACCTACAGCCTGTTTCACTAACATTCCAATTTTGCTCTTTAAAAAAAATGTTGTTTTCTTGAATTATTTTTAGTTGCCCTGATTCACATCCATTTGCTAGGGTTGGCATAACATCTGAATTACAGAGGCAGAGTTAACATATCAGAGTAAATTTCTTGTTCCAAATTTTCCTCAGCTGGTTGAAAGCTGCCGACGGTTTCCCACTCTGCAGTTTAGTTCGTGAGCAGTGGTTCCTTGGTTGTTTAGGGAACTGCCAAGGTATGTGACGTTTTCAACTGTTTCCACTTTGTTCCAGTTGATCAAAACATCTGTGGGTGGTTGATGCTCCCCTGTCAGCATGTTTTTATGTTCTTTCACCGATTACTTACAAGTCACAAGCAGTCAGCGTATCTGCTGACTGATTCCACAAGATGTGGTAGGCCATGGGTGGTGTCTGAGAGGGTACAATATGTGTGTGTGTGTGTGTGTGTGTGTGTGTGTGTGTGTGTGTGTGTGTGTGTGTGTGTGTGTGTGTGTGTGTGTGTGTGTGTGTGTGTGTGTGTGTGTATAATATGTATATATATAATATATATATAATATATAAATAATATATATATGTATGTATGTATAATTAATTACATGGCTGTATTGATGCTTTGCTTACACATAAAATAGAGGTCTACAAAAGTAGTAAAAAATACAGGATACACTACAAATTGCAGTTTTTTTGTTAGACATTTGGAATACTGCTGAAATCTACCAAAACACCAGGTGGGCAATTATTGTTATATTTGTTTGATATCGATAGCTCGACAAGCCACCATTTCAAACAAGTTGTTATGTAATGCTTACCCAAAGACCTCCACCCTATGTAATGCTTCATATCACTTGTTCATAGACCCCCCCCCCACCCTCCTAGGTGCACTTTATGGATGATCCCTTACTATGCAGCAACAAAGGTGTAAATAAGTTAAGTAAATATAAGTAAGTTGCTGCATGTTTCAGTTTCCAGAAGTCAGGGCATCTTCATGATCCTGAAGAAAAAAGTAGAAATAAGCAACCAATGACAATAAAATGGCCGATCCATCAAATATATCGCAAGAGATGGCCAACAGTTAGGCAACTTTCAACAATCACATACAGCCAAAAGCAAACCTTCTACAATATACATGATTAATCAATTAAATCATAGCAATTATGCACATGATGCATTTGCTGTCGAAATGGCAATGGTCACGGGACGTGCCTCAAGACTGGCCACCAGCAATACTTTATAATCGCCTCGGTTGTGTATTGATTGGCAACTGAACTATTGCCACCTAGTTTTGACATCTGACGTTTCATATCTGCATTCATTGAAATTCAGCAGAGTGTCAGCTATTATCTGCGTGACGATCACTGTTATGGATATGGTATAGGGCAATTCCATGGTATCTGTGCAGTGAAGTATTAATAATATTTATCTCTATTTTCACAAGGCCTACTAGAAAAAAATGTTCAGTTACATCCGTTATAGTTATTTGGGTAGGAAGGAGGGACATACTTTTTCTTTTGTTATTTTATTTGATTTTTGTACATGTCAATATTCTAGTACAGGCTGAAGTTTCACTATGGTCCATGTTTATATTATTAGTCCATGTTATATTAATTTTCTTAATGATTACTATTATTTTAGAGCAATATATTATACATAATTTTAGCTATAGTATAACAAGTTTTTATGATTTTAACATTTCTTTTTGTTTTCTTTTTATTTTCTTTGTATCTCTGTGAAGCACTGTGAACTACATTGGATGTGGCACTATATAGAATAAATGTTATTATTGTGTTCCTGTCAAAATGCATTACTTTTGGTAGGTATTTAAGTATTTTTTGGATACCTAATTGTGTTTTTTTCTCCAAAGATGTCATCCACAAATTTGTCACACTAAAACCAATATGAGAATAACAAAAATATTTATTTTCCTTGTGCTAGGAATTACAGAGGGTCACAGAAGAATTGTGTATTTTCCTAATCGTACCTACAATTGGCTATATTAACATCAGTCACATGACTGAATAAAGTGAAATATTGTTCTGGCAGACCTCAAGTAAGATATGCAATGTGTTATCAGATAACGAATGTTTCACTACCAAAGAAGTTATTACTAACATTAGTCTCTCGACAGTAACTGTTCAAGTTACTCCATTGTTGAGAAATTAATATTCATAAGACCATAAATCACTAGACTGTACATGAATGACAACAACTGGTGTGTCACTTTGCAAATGGTTCCTTGTCCATTTGCCATTTGCAACTTATTACTCTGGGTGGTAACCTTTTTAAAATTATAAAACCTTGCTAAATGAAATGCAATATAACACATATTTTGACCAACCATGTATGTCCATTGTGGCTGCCTAGTGCATAAACAAACACTATGCTTGAATATTTTTTTAAACAACATAAAACGACTGAATTTTTCACGACAGAACTTTCACAGCTTCGAACAACGAAACGTACACAGAGAAATTAACTTGTAACACAGACAGGAATGGGACAACACTGTATCCTCAGGTGACCAGACGTCTAAATTACATCAACGGCAGGGAAAAACAGGAAGGCAACAGTCCATTAAAGTAATAAACAACGTTAGTCAATTTGTTCGTGTTCATCTTGGTCATTATTGAGACAGAGACGAGCTCCTGGACTAATAGAGGTGACAGTAGCCTCATTAGGTTTCCTAAAAGCCAGCCGAATCAATATCTGCGACTGGAAGTACCGATGCACATCATTTGTAGGCACTTCCAATGCCTGGCAAATCAACGCAGAATGTGTGAGTTAATGCCAGTGGTGCGTTCAGTCCTCGACTGCATCACTTAGTGAGTGAATCTCAATTTCTGCCAGCTTATCTTGGCTGAAGCTCATCAGACATGATTTCGCCAGTGGGGAGGCATCAGGAGAAAATTGGCAATATGATTAGGCACAACCACCGATCAATAACACGGAACAACGAAACGACTCCACATGTCACTTCTGCGGTGGATATTGGCTACCTTGTAACATGACAATCGCTGTTGGTCGCAGAAATCATCACACACGTTGTCAATGCACGGTTAGAGTCACAATGACATTCTCTACTGCTGATGGCACTTTGCACTTGTGTGATTATCTGTAAATAGTTGTGTCTTTACAGCGTCGCGTATGCACTTATCGGAGACTTACCCTAATCCGTCTCATGGCAGCCACAATCTCGACTCGACTGGACGGCCGGGGAACGTCCAATGTACCGATGTACTGCAACAGGAACATTACAGTGAACAACAATGTTCATAGTTACACTTATATACCCATGCAACAGTCACTACTGAGCAATTCTGCTGGTGCCTTATTTTACATGTAGGTCAATGGAACTGTTATTCAAAAAAGTAAATGTGACAACTGACAAATTCACCATTAAATATATGATCACAATACAATGATTTACTTTATGGTCACCTCAATAATATAGCCACCTCGCAATTAAGGTCAGTCCCAAATTTGTTCCATATATAGTACTTAGAGTATAGGAAATTAGTCCTGCTGATATCACGACACTCATTATTCAGGCGACTTTCGCCCAGTTGCAAGGGTGATCTACATATTCCACTGTAATTTTTTCAGAAATCGTCTTTAGTGTATAAAAGTGTTATGAGTAGGTGCTAGCTACTAACATAATGAAATCAAAGCAAAAGTACTAAGCATGCAGGAAACACAGAGACGATGCCCATGCACTTGTATTGGGAGATTTTAGATCTAGATTTAATAAGTTGGCATAGGGTAGTCATACGAGACACAGAGTGTTGTGAACAATTGCATTTAATTATATAAAGTTCTTTCAGACAATGGTTTCATTGTTACAGCTACATTTGGGCCAAAAGTAACATCTGGAAACTAACAATCTGGCCTTTTTGAACAATGTACCCTTCTTCTGTTAGGTTAAAACAACTGTGCACAGATAGTTAATAGAAATCATTATTTAAGTTAATTTCACCAGAGGTGCCAAGTGATATTGCATAAAATGGGTCACATCATTTCGTAATGTGTTGGTGGTAGATGAGAACCTGGCGCCACAAGCAGTCATGAGAGGGAATGTATGGGGAAAAGCGAACTGCCCCATGCCCAGATAAGTTTTCAATTTTTGAGTGTATTCATTATTTTTTAGTATAACCTTTATGAAAAGGCACTGTAGAAGGTATCAAAATGAGTAATTATGTTTTTAAACCATGAAATATTCATCTGATTTTAGGTTTCAGCACTAAAGCGGTAGACAGCGAGATTATCTAAAAATGAAGTTCTAAAGAGCTTGAGTTCTATTGCTAAAGGAGAGCTCTACGGTTTCGCTATTGTAAGTACCTCGTATGATCAATTGTTAAAAAACTGTCTGATTGACATTTAATGCAAATAATTCAACATCTACTACTAGTATTAAGATCTTTGTCAAGATTAGCCATTTAACAAATAGGCTAACACTGTCTATACCCAAATTGAAGCTTTTACAACCAAAACGTTGTAGCTGAAATGAAAAGGAGATAGTGAAATGATCATCCATTTTAGTCATAGTAAATTGGAAAAAGTGTGAGCAAAGACAGGCAATATCATTTGAGTTGACACACAATCAGACAATCACATTAATATTGCCTGGCTTTCACAGACATTTACCATTTGACTTGTTATCACCTACGAGATCAGCTTGACAATCTAAGGGCTAGTCAGAAATTGATTAGCAACAAAAGTATTATTTCTTAGGCTAAATAAATGTCAGTTATATTCATACAGACTTAGCAAGAGATCCTTTGTCATCATCATTTTTAAACATCAAACTATGTACAGATCTTTCAGAATGTGTTGCTCAAAATCAGATAAAGATCTGATAAAAATTAGTAATTAGCAGATGACATTCAATTTATATCACATGATTCCCAAACTGAACTAAGCTAACCTCAAATGCTGTGAACGATCAATTGCACGCTTTCTTAATTTAAACATTGCAAACATTATGTTGTTATGGAATTTAGGGTAACACTTTTAAGTACTGACTCACTGCACTACTTCTTTTACAGAAAAGAGGCTGCACAAATCACATATATTGACTATTTAACAAGATTTAACAAGATTGCCACCCAGAGAATTAACTCTAGATGGCAGGTGGACAAGGAAGCCCTTTGGCTTATCAAGAGTCCAACCCTTTTATTTACGTGTATCCCCCCTTCTGAGGTATGTGTCAATTTTATTTGTAAACATTCATGCTACTAGCACCCACACAATCAGCATATAATCTGTTCCATTCATTTACAGTCCTTTGTGAAAATTAGAACTTTCTTATATCTAATCTACACTGCTCCTTTGCTAATGAACTTCATGTCCTCTAGTCCTTCTATCTTTCTTAACTGAGAAAAACATATTTCTATCAATATTTTCATAACCATTCAATATTTTAAACACTTCTATCTGATCTCCTCTCAATCTCCTGGTCTCTAGTGTTGTTAAACCACATTCTTTTAGGCGTTTTTCGTAATTAAGACCCCTCAGTTTTGGTATAATTTTAGTCGCTCTCCTCTGTACTCTTTCTAGCATATCTACCCACCTGGGTATGTCCTTCTTGCGGTATGACCTCCACGCTTGTATACAATATTCTAAATGAGGCCTAACTATTGTTTTGTACAGCAGTATTATTAGTTCTTTTTCCTTATATATATATATTTCACCTAATTAATCCAAGGATTTGATTTCCCTTTGAAGCTGCAATTCCGCACTGCTCTGGAATCTTCATATCAGTACTAATGGTTAACCCTAAGTCCTTTTCTTTTACAGTAGTACTTAGTACAGTACCCCCCATTTATATTATACATCTTCGTTCCCATGTCCTGTGTGGAGGCATTTACATTTCCCAAAATTAAACAGAATTTGCCACTTTTCAGACCATTTGATTAACCTGTCAAGATCATCTTGTAAATTTTTTTTATCTCCATCACTTTTAATCCTTCTAAACACTTTTGTATCATCCGCAAATTTCAACACCTTGCTTGTTATATCATCGTCCAAATCGTTGATATATATTACGAATAATATAGGTCCCAATACTGATCCCTGTGGTACCCCAATCAATACCGATTTCCAGTTTGAAGCCTCACTATCAACTACTACCCGTTGTCTTCTGTCAATCAGCTATTTTTCTATCCAGTTAATTATACCATTTCTTATACCACGGGCCTTTAGTTTAAGCAGTAATCTTTGATTTGGCACTTTGTCGAAATCATTTTGAAAATCTAAGTAGATTATATCTACTGGTGATCCCTCGTCTACCCACTTAGTGATATCTTCTAAAAAACATAACATATTTCTTAAGCATGACCTCGCTTTTAGAAATCCATGTTGAGATGGGTTTATCAAGTTATGTTTAACAAGAAAATCCACCATGTGATCTTTAATTAGCCTTTCTAATAAGTTGCAAATCACTGATGTTAAACTCACTGGTCTATAGTTCTCTGACTTGTTTCCTGAACAAGTCAGAGAGCAACGGTATAATGTTTGCCTCTTTCCATTCTAAAGGAACCACTCCCTCTTCTAATATGATCACAAATGTGACAAGATTTGCTTCTTTACTACTTGAAACTTTAAAAACCCTGAACACTCGAAATTTGATTATATTTAATACGATGACTCGGCTTTATGAAGCTAATAATGACTGTTTAATTGGTTGTTTTTAATTTATTTTAAAAAAACTCGGCAACTAACCACACCTATGACACCAGACAAAACAAATTATGTTACATTAACAATTATATTTTCTCCACACGATCTCTACAAAATACATATTTTTAACATTGAAACAATTCAAAAAGAATATAGACTGATATTACTTGATACATATAACACTGATTAGAAGGATGAACAATTCAGTACAATAATGTAAACCAGTTGTTTAAAAGTAATATTGTATAACAATGATACTGTATTGTGTATCACTATGACTATGCACATTGTAATACTACACTGACTGTAACAATTACCAGTAGTGAACTGCATTTTGTGACTGCACGTAACACATTTGTAAATAAACAGATTTCAGCAGTGCCATTTCCATTGTCACGTATGTGTGTGCATGCATCTATGCACCTATGTGTGTGTGTGGAATCAACTACCACTCACAGTGCACCAATGCACTAGTGTCAATCAGTTTAAAGTGGCACTGAAGACGCATCTTTTGACAAATTATTTTAACATTCAATGATCAATGATCGTAATTAATAATACCTTTATTTTAATTAATTTAATATTATAATTAATCAATTTTGTTGTTTTAATAGCTTGCATACTTGTTTATTTATTTATTTTAAAACAGTGTAGTTTATTTTATTTAGTAGTAATGCTTGCATATGTTGTAGCACATTAGTATTTTTAAATACATTTTGTATTAGATGTTATTAATTTATTTGCAATAACCATTATAAAATGCCAAGAACAATTATTTGGCTATATAGGAAATTAATTATTGTTATTATTATTTGTGTGCATGTGTGCGATTGTGCCTGCATTAGGCTCAAAGCATATGTGCATGCACACATCCATAAACCTACATTTGTACATTGATTAAATGCTGTTCAAATAATTAATATTATTATTGTACTGATCATTAAGAATAATCTTCTGACATAAGTTACAAACAACTGTCACAACATTGTTACATGGTTAATTACATCAACACATTCAACAGTAACTTTTATATTTGTTTTATATACATATATATAAGTTGTAGCATTTCCATTCTATTACATCAACTGCAAACTTACAAAATGTTTTGTAAATGAACTAAAAGGAACTGACATATTTACCTTTGCTTGAAATTGAAGACCATGTCTGAAGGCTTCTTCATTGTACAGTGGTATTCTGCAGTCCAGCCCATCATCAGACACTAGGTCGTAATGTTTCTTAGACAGCATGTCAACACTACAAGGAAGCCAATGCACACGAATGCAAGTGAACAATGTCAACACAACCAGGTGTCATCTTCATACATAAATCAACAATGAGCATAAAATAGTAATGTCCTACAACGTTGGTTGGGGCAATTCTTTCAGGTGTAACTCCGGCGATGTTGCCGCCTCTGACAAATGTTTCTTACTTGTATTCTGTCTCCACGATACCTGTCATTTAATTCATATTGATCAGTCTACTGGCTCCCGCCACTCACAGCTGTCGTAACTGCAGGCAGAATGTCACGCCAGTGTGCAAATTGACATTTTACATAACAACTTGTTGAAGTTTAGGAGCCAAATCAAAACATCAATAATTAATACAAAACCAGTGCCACTTAACCTGAGTCCAACCTGCGTGAATCTTTATATTAATCCAACATGTGGACTACCAGAAAAATGTCCTTGTCCTTCACGATGAAATTATGTAAAGTGCCTATTCTCTTGTTCAAATGTCTTCCCAGTCTTGACTCTCTCTATCTACCGGCTTTTATACCACCCATGGAGCAACAAACCATTCATTTATATTGGCACCACCTGGTGAACCAATCTCCACCCAATTGTCTGAGGTATGAGAAAGGCCTTTCAGAAAAAGCCATGCATGAAGATTCACACATAAATAACTTGAAATAACTATCATTACAGGTGTTTCATGAAATAAATTGCCAACTGGTACATCTGAGGCCGATGGCACAAGAAAGAGAAGGAATGTAGAAAGAGATAACTGAACTTAGGCGTCTCAGAGATCACTTGTACTGCTTCAAAGTTAGATATTAATATATTGATTTCCTAGCATGCTATCAAATCTCTTACTTCAGCAACCTACTTACCGCACTAAAATTGGCAAACGCACTTTCTCATTTGCAGCTACGAAGGCGTGGAATAATCCACCAGTCACTGTGCTGCAGCTCATGGCATGGGTGTTCCAATGTTCAACATAGCATTAACACTCATCTTTTTAATATATATCAGTATTTATTTTAAATTGTTTAGCAATAGCTATGTGCTGTTATTTATCACTACGATATTACATTGTATTAATTTAAATATTTATACATCTATTTATGTGATCTTAGATAATTTATTAATTTTAGTTATTTATTTATCATTTCATTTTCTTAAACATTGTAAAGTGCCCCATAACAACTTTTTGGATGGGTGTTACATAAGAAATGTATTACTATTATTATTATTATGTTGTTACCATCATTGACATCAGAAAATAAATAATGTTTTCGAGAAAAAATATATACATGACACTAATTTGGTGAAAGGAAACATTTGCTAGTACTAATACCTTCCATAATTAAACCAATGTTGTTAGTATCACTCTCTGATGTTATGAGATGGAACACAACTTAACTACATTATCAGGTACTAGGTAACACAGTTAGTGGCATGCCCAATGATTAATTTATGGTGATTCATGTCTAGAGTTTCCTGGTGCCTGCAACAACATTTATTATTGCCTAATGGATTTATCTTAACTGAGATCACTAAATGTTATACAATACTTAATATGGCTACAAAATGTAATGAAAATATGATATTTCTGGAAAATAGATCACACGTTGTTGTGTTGAATAAAAAACATTGAGGGTGTTAGGTCATGGTTGGATTAATTAACAGAACTGTCCTGACTTTTAAACTTGTGAATGCACTTGGCATGCTTTCAACTGTAAATGGTAATATAGTGGCATTCTTCATTCTTTAGATCTACAGTTAATGTTAACACACTTGACAGGATTCTTTATTCAACAGATAGTGCTAATTAATAAAATATAATTTGGTATTCTTCATTCTATGGTTACTGTTGACACACACTTTTTATTACATAGTGCTTGGCATTCTTTATTCTAGATATTGTTGATGCACAGTTCTCAGCAAAGATTGTTTATTTTAGTTATCTTTGATAAATCATAGCTTTCATTCTTTAGTCTAATTGCATTGATACACTACATGGCATTCTTTTTTCTACAGAATGTATAGATTCTGTGGCATAATTCATTATGTATACATGTACAGATAATGCTCATACACTCTAGTTACATGGTTTATACATGTTGCCATTCTTTATTCTAGTTATTGTATGTACATATCACGTTAACATTCTATAAATATATATATTGAATGTTAACAATATATATATATATATATATTCTCAAACTGTTTCTAATTAACTAACCTTTCTGACTGATCTCTGACTCAGAGGCAAATTACCACAGGCTTGGAATCAAATCCATTTGAGCCAATTTGACAAGTAATCAAAATACAACACACTGTTAATTAATCATTTGGATCACATTATTCTTGTTCTTTGAGGCAACTTGGACATATTGTACCATGGGATACATATGAAAACAGGCAATTAAAATGGCTACAAAGTTGCGACAAGGATCTGTGTTGCATCTATATTCCCTAACCAAGGCTGCTCTTGGGTACGAATCAAGCATATACCTGGACCTTCGCCCCTAGACGAGGGAAATGTCCCGATAATAATGTCCCAAGTGGGGTGCTGGACAAGTCCTATATATATGCCTACATCAGGATGACATTTTTTATTTTACAAAATGACATTATTCTAAACATAGCAAAATTTATCCAACTAATTTACAATCACATGCAACACTGAATAATGTGACATCAGCAGGCAATCAAATTACTTGTTTTATTTGGTCTCTCAACACTAGATCATTATAAATTCATCATTAGTCTGATACATCCTAGGATGCCAGGGGGCACTGTCGATTACATTAGTCTTTGTACCCCCTAGCAGATCACCTTGGGAAAAGCTGAAGTTAAGCTCAGCCAATTAATACTATTATCAGCAAGTGTTCTGCTCATCTTTCTTTCAGCCACTGTAGGTGGCTCATGTTACGTAATGTTACTGAAGTAGAAGTAATTGTTTTAATACATGCAGTACCACTCATACAGCCATTCATGAGAATTGCTGAATGGGTAATATTTCCCATAACTGCTCTTTGATGTTAGGCAAGTGCATTTAAATTGTGCATATTGATCATTGGTCCCATAGGCACAAAAAGACCGGTAGCGGAAACAGATCTATACTTACTTAGGAAAGAAAACCTGTGAAAATAATTCAGCAAACTTCTGCACTTTGCATATATATATAGGACATCTGCCATGGGTAATGTATAGCACTTTACTACTGTCACCACCCCTAGCTTGCGAGGATAGTCTGACAATTATATAGCATAGGCATATACTATAGTCATAGGATTAGCTGACATACTTACCTGATTGACAGCACCATAACTTCATAAATGTATCGGTGTTGCAGATCGCAGAGTTTTACTGGGCACACCCTCCCTGTCGTATACTTGACACAATGTGAATGTCGTCGCGGCGCTTTGTGAATCCAGTCATAAAGACCTGCGTGCCCACACCATCGTTAATGACAGTGCGAAAGTCAATGACATTGTCATTGATGACAATGCTCTGTCAAATGAGACTGATAAATACTAAAATAGCCCACGGTTGACACAACAATTACAACGATATCGTTGTTATGATTTCACACGCGTGTTGCAGCAACGTGTGTAGTGACGTAACCACATTTTCAGCATCATACAAAACGGTACTTTCGCACATACACAATTAGTAGCTCTGATTGAAGCCACTTCCGTATCAATGCAGGAGAAGCATCATCTCACTCAGCGTAATGCGCATCTCGTCACGGACGACCTGCTTTCTGTAGCTGACAACAGATAATCGCCAGGGGGCGCCACGAAAGACACCTTAGTAGTGAAAGCATCCAGTAGATGGCGGAGAGGTTCCCGTACTTGTTATTGCTCACTAAAATTACGCTGTCAACCACGGTAAGAGACACCACCTATTCGTGTTCGATCCATCTTATGCGGTTCAGTTTTGTTTGTGTTTAGTACACAGCGGTTTTTTTTCTCCATTGATCGGTCACTAAAATAACTACGATGGTTTCCTTTTGCCAAATTCTGGGCGATATTTGATTGTTTTCATAGCACCTCTGCAGGCTCTGGCCCAGCCAGCCCAGGGCCAGGCTTCCCCAGCCAAGGTGACAGATCAGAGGTACCGTCTGTACCTGTGCTCTTCTGTTACCAAAATAGCTACTGACAATGTTTACCAAATCATCTTGGATGTTCTATCCAAGTTTCATTACGAACGAGAATAGTCTGTACACTGCACTCTACAGTGTCTGTGAGCTACAGTCACAACTTGTTTAGGTATGTCAACATCCGCTGGGGGGCAGCACCGCTCAGCGTCGGTTTAACGCGTTCCAGAAATGGTGCAGGTTTTTTGCCGCGCAGTCGATCTGCTGGATCACATGGTCTCGGAAAATGTCGTGGATCTCGATATGCATACTAATTTTGTTTACTGTTGACATTTATATCGACCAATGAATGCCATCAGAAGATGCTCGGCGGGTAAAATCTGTTACATTGTATTCAGCTGGGCAATATTAAGGTTGGTGAACTTTGTGTTGTGTTTACTTACAAAAATATTAATATATTTTAGCGTGTATCTTAAAAATGCTTAGGTGTCTTTGTGAAACTAGAATCCTAGCTTTCATATGGTATAACTATGAATCTTGTATATTCATGCGGAACGCAAGGAAGACTAATCTTAGATGACTGGTAGCGTGCCAGTTTGATGCGTTTTGTATGTCGCTCGGCGCATTAGCGGCTATTTATAATGTATGCGCCGAGGCGCGGCGCCATTCTAACGTATACCCGATCGATATTGTAATCTGTGCCATCCCCACTTTTATCAGTTAAATGTTAGAAAGTTGTGATTGGATATTTGTTATATATGCAATACTGTTTTCTAGTGATCAATATTTTTAAGACAAGTTACGAAATTTCAAAAACTGACATTTACGGCAATGTCTATTGATGTCACATCTGTGACTGCGGCTGTGCACTCTACTTCCTTTTCAATCAATAAAGGAATACGTTCTTAATCTGAACAATCCGCATTTTTAACCGTTCAATTTTAGTAAGTTGTGTTAATAAACTGTAATACGTGTATATTATTATTGTGTCTGTATCAGTATTTTTATGATAGAAATTACGAACAGTTAATATTTCCACTTTAATTTACATCACCTGTATTCCTATATTCCTGTAATCCTATATTATTGTAATTCACATTTTATAATTCAGTCTGTAGTCATGTTGACTATCCATTTTGTTGATATTAATAATATTTACTGTTTTTATGTGAATCACAATATCTTGTTGTGATTTGTATTTCATGCCACAAATACTCAGGAATTCTGGTGGTGAAGATAAAGATAAGTTACGATATATCAAACAATCTTGCATACTCACATACAAGGACAGAATGTTCACACTGTCGCCTCTACGTGAATCACAACACCGAAGTGATATCGATGTTGTGTGCACTAAGAAAAGTGTGGTATTACAAAAATGTAGAAATGTAATGTTTTTTATTTTATTTTCAGAATGGATTCCGAAGCACGCAAGGCCAAGCTGCTAATCGTTGGGCACAGTTTTGTGCGTCGCATGTCAGAAGCGTGTACCAGCATTGCTGAGTACCGCTATTTCTGTCCCGACCTTCTCCTGTCTTGTATGTTTGACAAGGTTGTCTTTCTAGGAAAGGGGGGACTTACCTTGGGTGGTTTGTTCCGTGAATTTGGAGCTGTGTGTGCAGAGGCGCCAAATGTTGTTTTAATCGACATATGAACGAATGATCTATGCAATGGCTGTGCACCTGAAGAATTGGCAGAAGGTATTGTGTCATTTGCTCAGAAATTGACTTCAATACCTTCTGTATTACAGGTAGTGATATAATAATAATATATTTTATTTAATATAGCGCCAGATCCAATTATAAATTGTTCGTGGCGCTTTACAACATGTAGAACCCAGATAGAGGTATTAATGATGGCTAAATAAGCATGCATTTTCTAAAAGAAAATTTAAATATTAGTAAAATACGAAAAAATACAGTAATTAAATAAATATATTAAAATAATGATCAGTTACATACAGTTCTATGTAGAAATAAGACATTGTCAATTCATTTAACTGAACTAATGTACATGTAATTATAAAATATGCCATATTCTAACACGAATTCCTAAGTCCGGCAGCCATTATGTTGTTCCAAATGATTTTGACCAAGCCCGGCACATTGTTAGTACACGAATAGTCCAGCTGATCACTGATTCAAATAAAATAAATTTCTGGGCACATCGTGAATTGTTTCTTCCAAAGCATTTTGCAAGAGACGGAGTGCACATGAGTACCATTGGCATGAAGATATATGTCAGTAGCACGAGGAGAGCAGCTATTCTAGCTTTCAAGCGATGCCAACATCAGGTTTAGCTGCTTTCTTCATGCTACAACATGTGCACTCTGTCACTATTTTTTCTAATACATATTTTAATCTTCAAAATTGTCACTTCAAAAAACAGTTCAACCAAAACAACCATTATGAATCAAAATTACTTTTCAAAACACAACTACAAAACATAGAATTTGGCATATCACTACTTCACTTGCATCAGCTTTGTCTAGATCATTTGTTTCTGTGTTGATGATGAACACCTTTGGCTTTGATGTCACTGTATACATAACTTCAACTGCATGCAATAAACCATCCATGTTAAGTCTTAATCCTCCTTGGCAGACAACCTTTCATTCATATATATACAGCTCAAAATTTGCAATTGTTTTTCTTTACCTTTCAAAATTACATTCTGATTCAATTAGAAATCATCATTGATAAGATATTCTAAGAATATTTATTTAGAAATTGCTAGTGTATTTGTAAAGTAAATTTTCAAATTATGTACTGACTTACTTATGCACAAGACTGCCTAACAGGAAACAGCTGTGGGCCTGCACCAATGTCAATAATGGCAAGTGCTCACATGGGTCAACTCTTCAGGAATTGACAAAGCTCTTTGAGCTCTGCAGAAGTGTCTGGCATCATAGTCGCTTCATATCCATTGCTCAACTCAAATTTACGTGGAATAACAATGCGCACACTTGAAGAACATTGCTACATGACTTTGAGAAATGTAGACGTCGCTACTAGGATGTTTATATAAAAACCTGGTGTTTTGGACATTAACCTTTGTAAAATATTATGAATGGTGCTGCACTGTTTACGTTATAATAAATTGCTTTGATGGTTTTTTCAATGATATCATGTTTTGTAAAAAAATGTTCACACTCAGTTATAGGAGCCAAGTTAACTTTAACCTCCCACACCATTACTTTATTGACCTATAAAATGTGTTCTTTTTATTTCCATGGTGAACTCGTTTTGAATTCAGTCAACATTTAGGGGAGTGATACATGTCCAATGTAAATCTGCTAGGCACTGTTCAGTAAAAGGTCCTCTAGTACACAAAATTGTCCGGTCAATATTATTCTACTAATCCCTGTTCATAGATCAACTGTGAGCACTAGTTTAAATAAGTAGGCCATGTTAAAAGAGGCATGTATCAGGTTACATAGCATGAAATTATATATTAACAACTTCCATCCCTCAAACGTTGATTGCGCCACTTTCGAATTAATTTGTACTACTAGTAGGTTGTATGAAAAATTGGTACTTACATCGTCACAGTTCATTAAAGTTTATATCTATTGTCTTTGACATTTGTAATCCCTCAAACGTCCAGTGTGCACATTTATTAATTAATTACGCCATTAATTTCAGTACATACGTCAAATGTGAAATATAGGTCAAATAAATAGGTCATGTTCTAATATCCATTTACAGGTTTACATAGCATTAAAGTAACTATATTAGCAATTTTCCACCCAAATGATAATTGCCAATTTCTTAATTCATTTTCACCTAAATTATGTCATTTATATGGAATTAATCCCAGTATGTAGGTCAAATCTAGGTCAAAATGGAATGTAGGTCAAGTGTGAAGGTCAAGGCAAGGTCACCAAAATTGAAATTTCCTAAAGGGTATCATGATTCATCCAGTGGGTGCATGTATGAATTAATTATGCCATAAATTCAGGTATATAGGTCAAATGTGAAATATAGGTCAAATAAATAGATCAAGTTCTAATAGCCGTTTAAAGGTTGCATAGTATTAAATTAATTATAATGGCAATATTCATACTTCAAACGTTAACAGTGCTCATTACCTAATTAATTTATTTTCAGCTAAATGATGTCATTAATAAGAATTAATCCCATGCTGTGGACCAAATCTAGGTCAAAAGTGGAATGTAGGTCAACTGTGAAGGTCAAGTAAAGGTCACCAAAAATTGACATTTCCTTAAGGGTTGCACCATTTTTGATTTCACATACGTAAGTTAAAAGGTTCCAATGTTATTACTATTTTCCAATCAAATAAATGCAGTCCTCATGCAGACTGTGCACAAGAAATGGACTGAAAACCAATAGACAAAAAATGCCACCATTTTAAGATTTAAAAGTTGAATATCGCCGCAAATATTGAAGATATCAAAACAATTCAAAAAGGGTAGTAAATTACATATCATTATCCATCATGTAGCACTATTTAAATGATGATATAACATATTCTGTTTTTTTGTTGACATACCTAACTTGTTTTTTATTGGAGAAGAAACTATAAATAACCTTTTTTATTTGTGAATCACATCACATGCAGGCTCAAATTAATCTTTCTTACACATGACGGTGTGTGCATGCATCAGATTCCGTATCTTCTTATTTCCCGCTCAGGACTACGTTATACTTTATATTACAAATTCTAAAGACTCAGTGTTCAAAATTTTTAGATGTGCAATAATATCATTGTCACTATACGTACATATCAATATATTTGTGATCAATCATTCCATGAGTCTTATTTCGCTAAAATATTTTGCTTAACAAACACCTGAAAGATTTAAAATAAAATGGCGGATAAGTAAACAATAAATAAAGCGCAGGAAACATAAATCACCCCCAAAGCAACTCAAATAATCAGGGCGTTCTAACAAACTAAACGTTACAGTAATTAAACGTACATTAGCTATATCAGTCACATAAATTATATATTCTTTAAAATATCCAGTCATTTCGATTGTTTTGCGCCTCACGTTTCAGACTAATTTCATGAAAAGTAAACATACCAAGTATTCACTATGATATACTAGTTCATTTGAGCGTCTGTTTCACTTCATTTTAGTGAAATTAACAAACTATAAAATAAAATTCGGTTTGGCCTAACCGAATATCGGCATACGCGCGTCAGCTTGGAACACGACATTCACATGGATTGTAATTGCACTCTTCTCATGATCGCGAATTGTGGGCAACATCGACCTTTGACCCCGCCATTTGGCGCTATTGATACTTATGGAATAGCGATTTTATGCAATGTGGGGATGTCCACGAAGACAGTATCCGCGCATAAAGGTGTATTTCTATTTGGGAAAGACTATGGAACAAAACAAAGTAAACAGAAATAGTTAGAGACGATGCCAGTGGACTGTGGTTGTGGGGTCAGTCACAACAGATGCAGCGTTTGCAAAGATTCTTCCAGACAGGTTAGTAATTTTGAATTATTCTGCTTTAATCACGTATATTTAGTCGTATGAGTATAATATTATTGTTGCTCGTACCAAATTGATTTTTTTACGTTTTAGCCAAAGACACGTGGTCATCACGTTGCAGTTGACATAGCCATAGGGAAACATAGGCAATGGCAGTGGCGGCATGGGCCCTGTTTACTATCGGGCTCAGCTAGCAGTATGATGCTGTGACTGTAAAGATAATAATGTCTATATCGTAAATGGTAGTAGGCATGGGATAATAGTAATATTGCAAACGTATTGTAAATGATCCGTAACAATTATAATTATGGAAGTAATAGATTGTACAAAAACAATTATACATAATTTACTAATAGTAAGCAATGTAATAGTAATTTATGTAATGTATTACTTTTATATAAAAAATATAGTTAAATACTATTTAATTATTTACAAGGAAAATCGTATTCCAGTAGTTTCACCAGGTTTTTGATAGCCCCGTTCAGTGAGTTTTTCCATTGTGTTCAGAAAACCAGTGTACCTCAATACGGTAAAAATACCCATAACATGATGTTTAGAAAGCATGTGACCGATTTATGTGGGCATTGGTCGCATTTGGCAAGTGGTCGTTCATTGCATTGCAACTTTTGCAAGTGCATTATTGTTAGAAACAATCAGTGCTGACTGCCGAGTATTAATACATGTACCATATTGTCAGAATTCGGGGTGTGTCCTGATCACATGCAGGTGCATGCAGCAAACCATTTCACATTCAGGCAGATGAATGTTGTGGTACTCTGTCTCCAAAACCTTTTATCAAAATCATAAATATGAGCAAAGGACATGTTTTGTTTGTCTGCATGAGGATTTTGCAGAAATGGGTGTCCTCGTTAAATTGCATATTTGTTAGAAATACTGCACATGTGAATTAATGTAAAAACGTTGTAAAGTAAAAACATTTTATTGAAACTCTTATGAAGTGATTGAATACAAAATAGTGAAAAGCACAGTACATCTACAGGTACAATCACTGCACTTCATCTGTATAATGTAATCATTTTTAATATCACGTACACGTCACATGCACATAAAATGTAACGCAATAACAGAACAAAAATAATTTAGGAAGAGGTTGAAAAATTCAGATACATATAAAAAGAAACAGTTACTTTTAATACGATTCTTTGTTACAAAAAACAACACCAGTATGTGTGATATCAAATGCTAGTTGTAGTTTGTACAGGCCTTGTGTGTTTACAACTCACAAAATTAGTGACTAAACAATTATGTGTATTTAACAAAAAAATTAATATCGTGCCCATAACATTTTAACAAATGAGAAAAAATACAACTTAGGAAGATGTTTAGTTGAACAAATGTAATATGTACATATCAAATAAAAATAATTACATTATGATTCTTTGTAAAAAAAACGTCAATGTGATGTCATATTCAAATTGTAGTTTATGCAATGCTTGGTATGTTTACAACTTGCAAAATATAGTGACTAGACTAGACAGGGTCATCGCCATATTACTGAGAATTACATGTACAATCACTACATGCTATGTTGCTCCAGTTTACTCAGTTGTATGAAGAGTACCTGGCTATAGACTGTGGATATTTTTGTACAAGTCTTCATGTATTAATTTCAGTGTGGCTGAAAGCTTCCCACCTAAGTCGAGATGGTGTTCGATTTAACAGGTCTGCCAGGGAGTAAAGTGTAAAGTACTTTGAGCAATCTACACTATATAATAGGATACTACACTTTTAATAAACACTAAATAATAGGATACAACAACTATACTTGTGTTGTTTATACCATAATTAGTATAATGTGTACAGGTGTATTATCATCATGTGGAATGAAAATGTAATGTAAATTATTTGTGAAAATATAAATCAGTGTTAACAAATATTAATGTAGAAAGATGATGTGTGGCGTGAAAAATATACAACAGTTCTCAAAATACATAGAACATTTAAACAAATAAAATGCTGTTGTCAGTGTATAGACAGACTGTTGAAAAAGTGAAAGTATTTCAATACCATTACTTCATCAAAAAGCTTGTGTTATATAAGTGATAACAAGTACCTGGTGTATGTTGCAAGAACCCAGCTGGCTGCCACTGACTATCAGCAACACAAAGACAATGAAACCCTACCTCTGTAATGATGCTGGATAATTAATGTATTTTTTCATGGACACTGCTAAAAGTTATAGTTGAATTGAAGACAAATACCATGTATTATTGACTTTTGACAAATGTGTCGTCACATATAAAAATATCATACATGTCAGACCCATGCTAATTGTCATTTTGTCTGCTGTATAGGTACAAATGGGTGTACAGCAAAAAGTCTGGAAGCTCATATGCAGTACCATCGAAACACAATGATTTCATGGATATATAAACCAATCACTGACGCATGCTTAACACTGAACCTGACTCACAGCGTCGAGAGTTGTTGCACGAAGACCCATGCCATATCTACCAGACCCTGGCACCCCTGTTCCATCACCAACTGCACAGATAGTCGGACGTCTCTACACTCGAATGTCAAGCAACCTGCGTTCTACACTGGTTTGCAGTCACTCCAGCTAACTGACTGACCTGGAAGCCAGTGTGCACCCCATCGGAACAGGGCAATCTGTCACAGATGCAACACAGGACACAGTTGTGGATTACTCGGCGCACATTCACATGAAGAACTGTCTACATGCAGCATGGCTGTAGAATCTTGTCCTAGATCCTGGACAAATACAACTGTCCAGTATGCCATATTAACTTGGAGAACTGGTGGTTCTGAGCACACCAGTTCAATCTCCTGTAAAGAAAAGCATATATTCAGTAAAAAAAAACAGGCATCATAGTTGTGTAGGGAGTAAACAATTATCAAGTGTTCATTGTCATAATCAGTAAATATAAAATAATGTTTTTTGAATGACCTGCAGCATTTCACAAGGCAGTAAGCAGTGTTCTATACATGTTGACATCTTGGGAACAGTCAGTATTCATTGGGGTGTTATGGGGGGTTGATACACCATGCATGCATTAATTAGTGGAATATGCTCTTTGTCAAAATGGTGATAAATTTTCTTTACAAGGTGTATTTGTCTTTACGTGAATTTAAAACTGTTCAATTTCATTACATTGATACCTGATCTTTGTCAATATTATAGACTGATTTGAATTCTGCTAATCGGTAAATCACATTTATAATTTGTTTGTTTTGTGTTTGCCATGTGTAACTAGTAGTAGTACACATATTCGTGTGTGACATTTTAAGGTACTGCCTGAAGCTCAAGGTTGAATGGTCAAGGTGAGGAAATGGCAAAATTAGGTGTTATTATTGTGATGCTAACAGTATATTTTCCTTGTCATCTATTAAAAGATTCATAATATGTATGCTTACCTTCTTCAGGAATGAATAATTTATTTTATAAACTAATTTCTCAGTCATCGCCATATGCTAAATGCTTTTAAAGGTGTATTAATATATCTGTGTTGATACATTGTGGCAAGTGTGGGTATAATATGCAAGTGCAGAAGTCAACCTAGTTTCCCATGTCCAAGATGTTATTATTAAAATGTGTATGAAAACAAGTGCATATTTACTATTGAATCTCTGGCTGGTACGGTGATGTCTTAGACTTAAAGAGTCACACTCGAGTCGAGTGTAGACGTTCACCAGTGGCAATGATGTCATATTCATACAATAAACTTCATGATTATAGGCTAATTCTCGTTGAATTAATACACGGCTACGCGTTCTTGTTGCCAACTGCAATAGTGTAATACGTACCTTCGTACAACTACTTTGGAATCGTCACCTTGATACGCCAAAGCATGTGTGTGTTGTTATTGTTTTCGTATGCTTGGGATGCTGATCTCACGTAAAGCACGTGACCGAAATGGTGCAGGAGGTCGACAGTGCAATTGGCTTTTGCCAGCTGTACCCGATGTAACAGCAAATATATTTTGTTGATGATTAAAAAACATGTACGCATGTTTTTATTAAACCGACTGCACACAAGTTAAACTATTCACATATTACTCGTCTGGACCTAAAAGAACCGGATTGGTGATGGGCAAACTAACTGATTAAGGACCTTTTAATCCGTCTCCTCTGTTTTGCCATTTCCTGAACTAGCAGGCCGTTCTTTGGGTGTATCATTATCACCCTTGTGTTTTCAATATACCTCAAGTCCTGGGTCAGCCCATGGCCAGAAATAACTAATAATAAATAATTTACCCTACCATTGCCTCTACCTGTTTGTGTTTGCACTAGCACCAACCTTTTGCATTTTTAGTCCTTTAGCCGAAGGTCCAAGGGACTATTTCCATCACTTTGCGTCTGCCGTTAGCTGCCGTATCTCAGAAACCATTCAACAACTTTTTCTCTAATTTTGCATAGACATATCTTAGGGCACTGCCACTATGCACGAGAAATCTGTATTTCATTGAATCATTCTAAGGGCTCCCTAGGGCCTCCAAGGACCCCAAAACTGGTAAAAATTTAACATTTTGTCAATTTTTTCAAAAACTATTCAGCAACTTTTTCTCTAATTTTGCATATACATTTCATGTGGTAGTGTCACTGTACACAATCAATCTGTATTTGATTGAATCATTCTAAGGGCACTTAATGACCCCCAAAAAAGGACCCCAAAACTGGTAAATTTTCACATTTTGCCTATTTTTTCTAAAACTTTAGTAACTTTTTCTCTAATTTTGCATAGACATTACATGTGGTAGTTCCACTGTACACAAGAAATCTGTATTTGATTGAATCATTCTAAGGGCACCAAAGGTCCCCTAAAATGTTAAATTTGCTAACTAAATGGTCTACGGCAGCAGCAGATCTATCATGCTTCCAGTCCTTTTGTTCGACTAATACCTTTTCCCACAACATCTGTCACACCTCACTCTGGCTGGCTGGTGAAAAGTGTGACTAATCTGTAATTGGTCACTGGCAGAGGCTTGTGTCAACAGACACACAGCACCCTCTAGACCCCTGGACAGTTGTGCCTACATTCTAAGGGGTCATCCTGAAACAACAAAATGTCAACCATTAGAAGAGTTGACATAGTTCTGCTATACACAAGAAATCTGTATATGATTGAATCATTCTAGAATCATCAGCATATAGTAGAACATACATTTGCAAGAAAATGTCTGCATCATCATCACTAAGGTTGTAAATTTCACCAGCTGCCATGTCAAGTCCTTTATAATTATGACTAACGGTGTTCAAAATCATTCAGGTAAATAGCAAATAACAAAGCATACAAGTTTTCTCCCTGTGGTAACTCTACATCACATGAGAAGAAAGCTGACACAGCCCCCCAATATGCAAAATGTTTACACTATCTAGTGATGTGGTTTTGAGAAGGGCCCTTGAGACTATCCCCTAACAGTAGATTTTGTGTATTGTGCCAGAAACAGAGTGCTATTCCCCTTCCCAAAACATCTGTCACATGCGGAGTCTGTGTCTTGCATGGATATCTATTTTTATGCAGTTGTTTTATGTAAGCAGGAAGTTTGTGAAATTAGTTATTCTTAGGCCACAGAAAAGTAATTCCCGGTTTCTCATCAATGCATGTATTTAAAAATATGTGCCACAACATTTTATTTTCTACTATAATTATTCCTCTAAATGCAAGACGTGGTGCAATAAGTAAACAGTAAACATGTCAACATTTTACTTCCATCATAACCCTTAATGATCTGTAACTATGATTCACCAAAAAACATTTGATTAATAATTACCTACAGGGTTGTTTGATTTATGCCGGGCAGAAACTGTTTCTGCCCAGCAGAAATGGCAACAATAGGAAATACATGCCATTGATAGGCAAACGTGTTCTTTTTATAGAAAACGTCAGTTTCTTTCTGTACCTGTCTACATATGATAACCATTTGTCCGCCCTGCTCATAATAAACATCACATGGATAATAAAAGGAAGATCACTGCCACTTAACTTGTGGATTATTATTATTATAAAACTGCTCTGCTACTGCTTGGTGGACAGTTAATTAGTGGATAAAGTTCAAATACGTCAGGACGTTTTTCACACCTGCATGGTAGTTTAGGCTCAGTAGTGTGCTGGCAGCCACTAAACCTATAGGCTTGTGTGAAAATGATAGTTGGCAGAACTAACTTCAAAGCACCATTGCATCCATTTAGCCAGGCAACAGTCACCCTGTCAGAGTGTCTGCTGCTATGTTTGTATATATAGGCTTAATGATCCCGATACACCAATCTGTTGGCACAATGTCAGATAATAGAACTAGGTTAAACATCTTAACAATAACTATAATTAGTTCTGTGGGGCTGTTTTTAAGTATTCATTTATAACATTATCAATACCACATGCCTTTTTGTTTTTGAGTTTTTTATTAGCATTAGTATGTCATCTTGTGTGAATGGTCTGTTTATGTGTAATGGCCCCCAAAAAGGATCCCAAAACTGGAAAATTTTCACATTTTGCCTTTTATTCAAAAATCGTTCAGTAACTGTTTCTCTAATTTTTCATAGACATTTCATGTGGTAGTGCCACTATACACAATACATCTGTATTTGATTGAATCATTCTAAGGGCACCAAAGGTCCCCTAAAATGCTACATTTGCTAACTAAAAATTAATTGTCTACCTCAGAGTAGCTATATTTATAACTTGTTGTGTATTACACCCAGCTGTGGAGCTAAGATTCTCTGCCTGCTATTGTTTGATGGAAACTGTGACTAACCTGTGATTGGTCACTGGCAGAAGCTTGTGTCAACAGACAGCATTAAGCCACTAACCCTGTTAAACTGGACAGTTGCCTGTAGGTTTTAAACTGTGTCAAACAGTGAGTCTACCTTTTGCTTTCAAGTAATCTGTCCTCTTAGTTTTACACATAAAGACATAATCTGGCATAACGTGATACGTTTTGGTAGCAGCACATTTGTACTTCCAGTGTATCATTGCAACATAACATACATACTGTGTGCCACATTTGAATGTCATGCATGTAATATTTCCATGCAATCCATTTGCATATATAATGTAAAACTTCAACAGCCGTTTTCTTCATTTTCACTTTTTGACCCCTACCATGTTCAATGCTCCATAACTTCGCCAATTTTTGTAGCAGTCATATTTTTTTAAACCGTGTAAAGCACCCTACCAAACCTTTACAAGAATGTAAGAAAACAATGTTACAATTTTTCCGACTTATTACTCATTTGGTCAGCCGGGGTCACATATAGACGTATTAGTCCAAAAGACTTCAGGGCCTCTTGGCCCATTTTTCAGTTTAGTATTAAATTTTGGTAGGTTAAGGACAAATTGTATGTACAGTATTAAGTATTTAACAAGTATGGCAACTGGTGATACCCCAGTGCTATCACAACATCAAGATTGCTATGAGGGAGCTCATCTAGCTTTAAGGCAACATCATCAAAACACAACTAACAAAAAACAGCATAAAACAAAAAAGAAATTGGAGGCTAACAGAGATCAAGAAAAATGTGTCTGCCCTGACTGCAGCATGGAAGTTAGGGACAATGAGGATGCCTTTGAATGTGATATCAGTTCACAAAGTTTGTCAAAGTGTGTCTGATGCTTTGTGTGCCATATTAACCAGCGACAAAAAACAAATCAGTTGGTATTGTAAATAATGCCAAAGAGGGGCAAAGGCAATCATGTCTCACATTCTAGTCATGCATGAGCATCAAGGCAAGTTTGAAAAGAAATTGACTGATATGGAAAATAAACAAAAAGCATAGCACAGCAGAGTCAGTGAACTGGAGGAGACAGTCTCCAAAGTATCAAATCTGCAATCTCAGGCACTACATGAATCACTAGGTGCAATCCGTGTAGAAGTGGCCATAAACAAAGAAGACGTGGTTGCCACTGTGTACACCCAAACAAACAACCGAAAGACCAGAATGAAGAACATTGTGGTGTATAATGTGCCAGAGGGGACCAGCACTCTGAATGCAGACAACACTATTCATGACAGGAAATGTCAGGACACACTACAGATGGTAAATACCAACCTGAAGTAAAGAGATTAGGGAGTAAACAGGGAAAGGAAACAGAAACAGAGGGAACAAGAAACTGTTCTTTACCAGAAGAGGATGAAAAACGTATACAAACTGAAAAATAAAGGAGAGCCATTCAGTGGAATGGTTATAAAGCACGACATGAGCAAAGATGACAGAGAGAAGGAGCTACTGCTGCAGAAGGAGGCAAGAGAAAAAACACAGCAGGAACATACAAAAAATTGTGTCTATCTGGTAAGAGGGCACTCAGGAGAAAGACAGATCATCAAAGTAAAAAGGGGGCAAATTACCAACCAAACTCATGCACAGCAGTGCCAATGCCAGTGCCAGAGAAATAACTATGGTATACAAATGCTGTTGTGCTAACGATGAAAAACTAACTAAACTAAAATGTAGAATAAAAAATAATTCTACTCCACCACAGGTTATAGCAATATCAGAAGTAAAGCTTAAAAATTATAAAAGACAACTTACTACACAAGAATACAGCCTGGAAGGATATTCTATGGAAACTATGAACATTTCTGAGGACATACATTAGGCAGAGGGATGATCTTGTTTATTCACAATTCGTTGCCATTTCAAGTGCACCAGTTTGACGTTGCGTTCAATGAAGTGCTCACAGTTTTGCGATACTCTTCTTATAGGCTCCTTTTATAGAAGCCCAAACAAAATGTTTCAACTATCCTAAGATTGATTGAGAAACAATCTCAACTACAACAGCAAGTACCCGGGTACTGAGTATAAAGAGTTTTAATTTATTGAAAATCTTTGAGACTGTTTATCTGTTACATTGTGTAACATATTACAGAGCCCGCTACAGCTAGAGGTACAACCGAGCCATTGCTCCTTGACCTTGTACTCACTAGTAAAGATACTGAGATCTCAACAATTAGGCACCCTCAGCACTAGGAAGAAGTGACCATTCTATTAACAAGGTGGTTCTCAACTGCATGCCAGTCTATGAACCAATCAGCAAAACTGTCTATAAATACAAGGGATTACACAAAAATTAAAGACATGCTAAACATTGATTGGGAGGAGGAATTTTCCAGTCACCAGGAAGATGTGCAAAGTCAATGGAATATCTTTACTTCCAAATTTAGAGATGCAGAAGAAAATGCTTACCAAAGAAAGTGATAACGGAAAGAGCTAGAAAATACCCAGTTCCACTGGATGTGAAAACCCGAGCCAAAATCAAAAGAAAAAACAGGTTGTGGAAGGAATATCTTCTCTCAAAAGACGCCCAAACTTATCAGGAATTTTGTCGACTCCGAAATCATGCCAGGAGACTGACAAGAAAGGTGCAGAAACTATATGAAAAAGATATAATAAATCATATAAAACAGAATCCCAAGAAGTTCTGGCAATAAGCACTGGCAAAAATGAAAACAAAAACATGAATACCCAACTTATTAAAAAGCGAAGACTTGGATGATCTCACAAAGATGGACTTGGAAAAAGCACAGGTGTTGGCAAATCATTTCTCCTTGGTATTTACGAGAGAACCAGAAGGAGACATTCCGGATGAGCCAATTAACAAGATGTCATAACACAGTTGAATCTTGCAATATCAATCCATCGTTTTTGGCACTGAAGCTAAAGAAACTGAAGACATTCAAATCACCGAGACCTGACGGCCTCCATCCTCGTGTCCTAAACGAATTGGCAGAGAGTACCAGCACTTCACTATCCATTATATTTAGCATGTCACTGAAAACAGGCATGCTACCCACAGACTGGAAAACAGCAAACATATCTGCAATTCACAAGAAAGGAAGCAAAAATCAAGTGCAGAACTACCGGCCAGTCAGTCTAACGAGCATAGTAGGGAAAGTAATGTAGGGATTAATCAGAGAACATATGAAAGATAATGACCAGTTGAGTGACAAGCAATTTGGTTTATCAAAAGTCACTCTACAGTTCTCCATTTACTGAAAGTACTGGACTCATGGACTGAAACACTAGATGATGGTGGATATATTGATGTGATTTTATTAAACCATTTGATGAAGTTCCACATTTACGACTTATAGAGAAACTCCAGAGCTAAGGAATTCAAGGAAACATTCTAACTTGGATTGCAGCTCTGGTGGCCCATAGAAGACAACGTGCAAGGGTCACTAATTCATTTTCAGATTGGCATGATGTTATCAGCGGCATACCATGAGGATCAGTGATTGGCCCCCTTTATTATATTTTCAGTGACCTACCAGATGTTATAAAGAGCTCCGAAATATTCTTGTTTGCTGATGATATGAAGGAAGCTCTTCCATCCAGTTTACACCGATGAGGATTGTACAAAGCTTCAACAAGATCTTACCCATGCAGAGCATTGGACATACGAATCTCTCTTAAAATTCCACCCAGATAAATGCAGCCATATGAGATTAGGATCATTAACCATAAGGAATGACAGCTACACACTGGAACCTAATCATATAACGCTGGCAAGTACGGACAAGGTGAAAGATATTGGCGTCACTTTTGATTCATCGTTTAACTTCGAGGCACGTATGTCTAAAAAAATTAATAAAGCTAATTCAGTTATGGGGATAATTCATCGCACTTTTGATTACATGGATGAACAATGTTTTTCTACCAATTTTGAATCTCTCGTCCGTCCACGTATTGAATATGCAAACGAAAGATGGACTCCGTTCTTAATTAAACATATCACAGCAATTGCAAATACATGTTCAGCATAAAGCAACCAGATCAATTCCCGGTTTCAAACATCTCGAATATAATGAACGTCTACAAAACTATTACAAACTCTGGCATATTGTCGCCTAAGAGGAGACATGATTGAAATGTATAAGATTTTAACAGAGAAATATTATTAAACTTTATAACTTTGAGGGATAATGAATCATATACAAGGCACCATCTAAAAATATTCAAAGGAGTAGGTCGGTTAAACAAAACAAAAAAAATTTATACATCGTTGCATAGACGTATGGAACAGCCTCCCACAGTCTGTGGTTGCGGCACCATCAGTCCAGTCCTTTGAGGGAAAATTATACAAATTATGGAAAAACTAGCCAAAAAAGCTTGACTACACAGTCCCACCCCTATCATGGAACAATTCGTCAGACGCATGCGCACCATACAGTTTGACGACATACATTAGAGCTGGCGTAAGAGACATCACAGCCTAGAAGCCAGAAGAGGACCTGTAAAAACATGTTGATGGATTATCTGAGACTGCTGCATACCTGTGCTCTTGTTACAAATGTGTGTTGTTTCCCTTTCAGATGACGTGAACTGATGCAACAAACATCAGCCAGGGAATGGCTCATGCACCCACCATCAGCACACCACCATACGATGTTGCCTTCATATGATGTCAGCCAGAAGTACAATGCAATGCTCAGTGTGAGTCCGAGACTCCCGCAACCATGTTCTTCACACTGAAAGAAATTGTCCGGTGGTTCGGGATGACTGTCTTCGAGATGTGGCTGAGTCTTGTGGCTTGGTTCATATTCAGCGTGTTGGCGGTTCTGAAGCATGAGACCGTTCTGGCAGCTGCATCATGGTGGACGGTCTTCATACCATTGTTTGTGTGCGACGGACTCAACACGTACTTCTGCGTGATCGTGTTCATCCGCATGTGTCGGGAGGCACAGTACCGAGTGGCGACTTTCCGATTCTTCTCTTCCATAGTTTGTCTCATCTGCATATTCGTCTTTAAGCTGCTCTTCTGTCAGAAACTCAACAACAGGATGGGTCTGTCGTACTCTGAGATGGTGTCCCCACTCTTCATTATCCTGCAGATTATGATGGTGAAGGCATGTCAAGTATACTAGACGGTCCTCACTGTGGATCTCACAGACAAACAGAATCTGTTGACAATTGTCTGATTTGTTTGTTGGATCGTGACTGATTAGTAGGTGTGTAAGTTGACCTGCATTCAACTGGACACTGTTTGATATGTTAAATAACGTCTGGTGAACAATCTTCATAATACTTAATCAGGTGACCACTTTTAACTGGTGAATACAGTGTTGAATTGTGTCCTTGGCGACTGGTTGGAGTTTCATATTTATTTATTTAATATACGTGGGTGATGGTGTAATCATTATTAAAACAAGACAACTATAAAATCAAGTCATTCGAGTGCTGTCAGGTTTCTTATGCTATCAGAAATGTGTAAAAAAAATTGATGTCACTCACTAATGTTCAAACATTAATTGTTTAATATGTAGAACAATGTCTATTGTGTGGATAAACAAAGTAAAATATGTATTAATGCATCCAAGTTGCATCATTGATGAGTTCCAGTGTGATTTATTAACATGAATGTCCTGTACATACAGACACCCAATGGTTCAACATTTCATAATCAACTTTACAACACGATTATTGAGACTACACCATAAAGATTAGAGCAATTTTCCACCATGAATTGTGTGTTTGGTATTTATCATTATTTTATAGCGATTTACCGTAATCGCCCGCGTAAATCCCAGGGCGTTTAAATTGGGAAAATCCTGGAGAGGCGGATGTGTGTTTAGATGGGGGGCGTTTATGAAAGGGGTGTGTTTGGAATGTGGCGTCAAGAGAATAATTTTGGGCCGCATGCTTATTGTGTGTCAGCAGGTAATAATTCGTGCTGAAAAAATGGTTAGCAATTACTGCTAATCATTATGTGATTTGATTAGCACATTAGTAAATTTGATTAGCAGTTTCCACATAAACCCGAGCATGCAATATTTACATTGCGGCGGATGATTGCTGTGTGCACTGAATGGGCTGTTGCAACTCCTGTACATCTATACCATTCGCAAAAATAAAAGATTCAGCTATTCCGAGGGGTTGCATATACCGTAGATGTTACTTTAAAACAATGGCTTGGGCTCCCGCATATCTTATTTGTGTCTTAACAACACGCACTCATTTAATAATAAGTCACACTAATTGTTCATTGGCATGAATATGAAAAATCTCCAATACGGTAAATTTGAAAAATCTGAAATTTCCGTTTGAGTCTTTAATTTTTGAGACTTGCATATGCTATCATGAGTGACCTCAGTGCAGAAGCCAGTTAGCATGCAAGTTATTTTTAGAACAATGGCACACGAATTGGATCGCCAACAATTAATTATTCAATCCGAGTTCTACCGAATACGCAACAACCAATTAACAGCACAAAATCAGGGCATTCGCTCGAATACTGGACTGTACATCTGGCCTCCCGACATTTAATTATTATTACTGACAAATAATTCATCCAAAGTGGGTCTGATAAGAGGGGGTGGGCGTTTATGTGAGCAAGGGCGTTTACACGGGTGATTACGGTAATTACAAATATGATTATGTAACATGGATGGTTGCTCATCATATAACCCTGATATCTACCATCACGTCCTTTGGTCCACATGCATCTAGGTTCCTGTGAGCAGTGTTGTTGATTTGATGTTATATTCCATTTATTTAATGTACCAGTACATACATACCAGTACATATCTCGTGCTACTAGAGTAGTTGTATTAACCTGTTTGTCAGTTATTATACCTAACTAGCTTAATTTGGTTATAACGCATAATTAATGCCAAGGGCTATAAAATATAACGCACCATTATACACATACAGTGGAGCCTCACTGTTAAGGTCACCAATGAAACAGGGCAAACCTGACCTGAATAGCGAGGTGACCTTATTAGCAGGACCAATTTCCAATATTGTATATAGACATAATTTGGGACTTTGCTTTAATTGCAAGGTGGCTGTATTACCAAGGTGACTGCAGCGGGATTCAACTGTATGTATAATTGCTTACCTATGCTAGATTTAACACGTCTCCAAACATTAAAACTAAAGATGGTGTTCATTGATACGTTTGAAGTTCAATGGATCCAGTGTTTTGGTTCTTGACAGAGTGTTTGCATGGCTGAACTGGATGGAAATTTGCAATAGCTGACAGCATCACCAAGGCAGGACTCAAATGAATCATGGATCTTATGCACTGTCACCAGGGCTGTGTCGGAGTACTTTGAAATGTACTTAAGTACAAGCATTTTTCATTGACAAAGTACAAGTACATCATGGTTTTAGGAAAGTACCAAGTACGTCTCCAATGCACTTAAGTACAAGTACTTTTTGTGGTGGTGGACCTCACAGGTGCACATGTGTTAATCATTGGTGGTATTAATTATCTCTAGCTAAATTACCAGGTAAATCCCTGTAGAAAAGTACTGGCGTACGACTTCCAACATCAATGTTTCAATGCCCCTATTGTCTTGTCACTGGATTTGTACAGAAGCCCAATCACCCATAGGGGCCACTGGGGATAGGGAGATGTCCGAATCATTGATTCGATATTACACAATTCAAAAGTACTTGAAATTGAAGTACTTTTGGAATGTACTTAAGTGTTAAGTACAAGTACTTTTGTTATTTTGCAAATGTACTTAAGTACAAAGTACTTTGCAACAGCCCTGGCTGTCACATGGTCAAATTATATATAATTGCTAGTGCTAACTGACATCCATCCATGGAGCAACACGCCAAGCCATCAGTTATTACCATTGGTTTTCATTTAAAACCTGTTCAGTGGCACCATCTGGAGAGTTGCTAACCACTCTACTGATCTCATATTTATCCGCTAGGTGGTAAAGCAAATATATAACTTTGTATGTTTACAAGTAACTCAAAATAACTATCTTCGGTTTTTTTTAATACACCACCACATCAGAGCTCACTGGTCCAAGATAGAATAGGCAACTGGACCTTGCCACTGGGGAGAAGATGCACCCACAATGCCCCAAAATTAGCGTATCACAACACATTTGGTTGACATCTGATTTTGTGGGAACGTGTCTTGAAATATATGAAGTTGACTAGTTGAAAAGTAGAGTTCATTCTAACCAACAGGACCAATTTTGGTCAAAACCTGTCATGTTGGACCCAAAGAAACATTGTAACAGCATAAGTTCACAAAATATCATGAAGTTCACTAAATACCATGATTCCAATAAGAACCAGTGACTGGGAATCCAAACTTCACTTGATTGGCCATCTATTTTTAGAAAATAACTGACAGAATAGATGCAATGATATATGTTTACATCAATCTTTAATTTTATGACAAGGTCAACATGTATTCCTTTTTTAGTCCATAGGGCCTCCAAGGGCCCCAAAACTGGTAAATTTGTACATTTTGCCTATTTTTTTTCAAAAACTGTTCAGTACCTTTTTCTCTAATTTTGCGTAGACCTTCCTTAGGTTGGTGTCATTGTACACAAGAAATCTGTATTTGATTGAATCATTCTAAGGGCACCTAATGGCCCTCCAAAAAGGACCCCAAAACTGGTAATTTTTAACATTTTGCGTATTTTTTTTTAAACTCTTCGGTAACTTTTTCTCTAATTTTGCATAGACATTTCATGTGGTAGTGCAAGAAATCTGTATTTGATTGAATCATTCTAAGGGCATCAAAGGTTCCCTAAAATGCTAAATTTGCTAACTAAATTGTCCTCTACAGCAGCAGCTCTATTTATAACTTGATGGCAACACCCTTTTCCAACAATACCTGTCACATGCGGAGTCTGTGTCTTGCATGGATCAGAGGTTGTCTTTTCTGTTATTTAAAAAAATGTTCAGTAACTTTTTCTCTAATTTTGCATAGAGGTCTCTTGGGGTAGTGTCACTGTACACGAGAAATTTGTATTTGATTGAATCATTCTAAGGGCATCTCGGGGCCTCCCAAAAAGTTAAATGGTCACATTTTGTTTCTGCCTAGACTAGGTTGGCAGAGTATTGTGTATTACACCCACCCCACTGCAGCTAAGATTCTCTGGCTGCTATTGTTTGATGGAGACTGTGACTAATCTGTAATTGGTCACTGGCAGAGGCCTGTGTCAAAGACAGCATGCATTAGACCCCTGTTAACCCATTAGCACTCAGCATGTTATTTCTATACAGTATCTGTTTCCTCAGAAGTTTGACCTAGATTTTTTTTTAAAGATGCACGGTAGTTTTATCATTTTCTATAATTACAAATATGTGTTATTTTGAAGAGCATTGAGTTATCTACATGATGATACCTTTTAGTATGTTTTTGCAATAAAATATGTTGACCATACTGAGCTTGGTAAATGGTAATTTTATAATGAATGCATGTCATTGTTTGCGGTGTAACTTTTGTATGCTTAATTTTCTGCTGCTACAAGTTGCATTCATCTGAAAGATTATTCAATTACCTATCCAATGATAATACATATGTTGTGGTGTTGGAAATATATAGCTTTGTATGTTTGTACACGAGGGTTGTGACAGGAAACTATTGGACATTGCGACAGTCCAGAAAGACAGTATGAGATGTGTCACTCAATATATGAAGTGTGACTTTCAGATACTTCATTTTGTAGTGCTATGGATTATGATGGGCCTCTCCATAAGCTCCCTATATGTTTATGTGAAATATATCATTATATCATTACGATATTTCAGAACAGTAACAGATCAGTTGCGGAACAGTAAAATTGGGAATGTTTTAGTACTTATAACTAAAAATAGTGATATTCAATTCACATACATCAATTATATATTCTGATTTACACAATAACAAGAATTACTAAGATATGGAAGGTGGTTGAGAAGGAAGATAAATGAGATTATAAAGTTGGAGCCTGGCCGCCCAGCCATGCATGGCTTAGCCAGCACCTAAGGCTAAGCTGCAACTGTCTTTGAGATTGTTTACATTTTGGCAAACTACTATTATATCATACTAATTTTTGAATTGGCATGGCTAATGCTAACATATCCCACAAAATGACTTCTACAGGAAACAACGTTGGTGTAAATTACCGTCCCAATATTCTTACTGACAAAGACCTGTAAGTTAGGTAAGTAACACCTTCGAAGTTCTGACAGCAGGATACCGCCTTCGGTGAAGTCGAGACAAAAGTTTAACAAAGGCTTCTAGTTCAAACGGACTATCACCGTCCAGCTGACCCAATTTTTATTTTCTTTAGTCTACCTTTTGCTCTCAAATAATCTGTCCTCTTAATGTTATACATAATGTCATAATCTGGCATAACTTTATAGGTTTTTGTAGCAGTACATTTGTACTTCCAGTGTATCATTGCAACATAACACACATATTACATACTGTGTGCCACATATGAATGTCATGCATGTAATATTTCCATGCAATCAATTTGCATATGTAACGTAAAAACTTCAACAGCCGTTTTCCTCATTTTCACTTTTTGACCCCTACCATGTTCAATGCTCCATAACTTCGCCAATTTTTGTAGCAGTCATAATTTTTGAAACTGTGTAAAGCACCCTACCAAACCTTTACAACAATGTAAGAAAACAATGTTACAATTTTTCCTATTTATCACTCATTTGGTCAGCCAGGGTCACATATAGACGTATTAGTCCAAAGGACTTCAGGGCCTCTTGGCCCATTTTTAATCTTTGACATCCTCTTAAAAATCTACAAATTTCCTTTGTAAAAAATTCCTTTATTATAGAAGGTAGCAACCTGGACACCTGCACATGTTCATAGTTATGTTGTAATATGTGTCGACATGCTAATTAAGAGATGGTATACATCTTAATTTTCATTCTAATGTCGCTACCAGCCACAACATGGCAGCACCATATGCTAAGTAGATGATGGATATTGTTACATTCTTTATTTAGTGAAAGTACATTTTCATGATTTAATTGCCAAGATGTTGATTATAATTATATTTAGGTAATTAATTACTATGATTAACCAGTTGTTTGAACGGTATGAGATAAACTAACCCCAGAGACACTGGTCACTTGTGTGTTTTCATCAAGCATTGGTACATCAGCTGTAGGCTGGGCTAGTTCAGGTATCACACAACAAGGAGGATACATTTATTTTTGGAGGGAGCCAGGCTTCGAATGAATGATGTGAGATTCATTAATGATCCTCCAGAGCAGTGTTGGGGTTTCTTTTTGTATCCGGAAGTAAGACCACAAATAAAGAACTTGATGGAAAAAATTGGAGCCGACTTGTTGGTTGTACAAATTGGCCCCGTCACAATTTTGCGCTGCGAGCAGGGTTGTGGCCCTGAACAAACCCCATCACATGCACGGATGGAGACATTGGAGGACGAGACCGAGGGAGAACCACAGTTACTATCGATGGTCTATAAAAGTGTCAACAACGAACAGTTTGAACATTAACGTGGACGAGTCTGATCAACTCACTACCACCTTGTTGAGTTGATGAACAATGTTAAATAAGTTGCACATTGATTTTAATGTCATGATTGTTTTGTGTTTAATGTACTACTAATCTGTCACCACGTATTATCTTCTAGCTGTAATCTCACTGTAGCTACCATGGCACAGTTGCGTCGTGCGCGAGAGGAGCTGGACACGTTGAAAAAAGAGCTGGAAGATCACCGTGTTTTGGCCAGGCGTCTCCAACAGGCGGAACATGCAGCGTTAGTGGCAGAGGAGAGAGCTACTAGGGCAGAGGCGTCTGCTGGGGCAATAGACAGAGTAGTGTACGTGTCGAGGGAAATGAAACTTCCTAAGCTACATGGCGCCCTCGAGATCAACAGGAAGTAGACGTTACAGACTGGGTGGAGGACATAAGATCAAGCATAAGTGCCAGAAGGATATCGCCAGATGAACAGGTTGACTTCATAATACAACATATGGTTGACGAAGCGAAGTCTGAGATGCGACTTCAGTTTCGTGGAGAGCGAGACGGACTCGACTACTGGAGGTCATAGAGGAGTCCTATGGTCATGTGGACTCGGCAACGAGTCTGAAGAAGCAATTTTATCGGCGGGACCAGGAAGAGAAAATTCTTTGTGGCGTTGGTCGAGATCGCCGATCGGATTGTCCAAAGAGACAACCCGGAAGATGAAAGCACCAATAAAGAGTTGAAAGAGCGTTTAACAGAATGTGTAGTCGACACCCATTTCAGTCGAGAGCTGCGACGATTTAATCTGGACGAACCAGAGCTGACATTCTGGTCATTCAGAGCCAGAGCAATGAAGTGGCTGGGCGTTGACTGTCATGTATCAGGATCATTATAACTGGTACGTTATACAGCTACTTACTACAGTGAGCTCTTACACCGTTGATGGTAATAAAGATGTTGTTGTCTTCCGGTCAAATTCGAGTTGCACATGTCTAGTGTTTCCAGTTCCAATTAAACAAGCAATATGCTGCTTTATAAAGCATAACATGGTGTCAGAAGACAAACTACACAAAATATTAGGGTAGGATGTGTTGGTCGGAAAAACTGTGTTGGTGAAGTTTGAAGTGACGACTAAAAAATTGAACTGAACTGTGTGTCAAAACGTCGAGTCACTGTCAACGACTGAAAAATGGAATTTTTCAAGCCACCAAGTAGTATTGCGTTCGATGCCAGCAACTTAGATGAGGCATGGAGAAGTTGGGAGCAGCAGTATAGGACATTTTACACAGCGTGTGAATTGAACAAGAAGCCTAACGCTGTCCAAGTGGCCATACTACTACATACTGCTGGACCGGAAGCCCAGGAAGTATTCAACCAGTTTGAGTTCAAACCAGCAGGACCTGCTAACGTTCCACCAGCAGAAGATAAAGACAACTGGGAAACGGTGCTAGACAAATTCCGTCACTACTGCAAACCACGTAAAAATACAGTTTACGAACGATATTGTTTCTGGTCTCGCAATCAAGGCAATGGGGAACAAGTGTATCAGTGGATCAAGGACTTGAGAATGAAAGCTAAAATGTGTGAATTTGGTGACCAGGAGGATCTGATGATCCGTGACAAGATATTGTTCAGCGTCAATGACGAGCATGTTAAAGAGAGACTTTTGAGAGAGTCAGATCTGTCGCTAGCTAAGGCATTAGATGTGTGCCATGCAGCCGAGACGACAAGAGCGCAACTGAAGGTCATGGCGTCTGAAGGAAAGCCAGAAGCTAAAGTGAATGTAGTGAAGCAGAGATCTCGTTCAAGCACGTTTAGCAAGGGCTCCCATGCAGTTGGCAGGGGTATCAAGGGAACTAACAATGACACTGTGGGTGGTTATAATAGTACACCGAGACCACGGGCTACACAGGGAAGCATTCGCTGCAAATTCTGTAGCAGGTCACACCCACCAAAGTCATGCCCTGCGTACGGTAAACAGTGTAACCGTTGCAAGGGGTGGAACCACTTCGCAGTAATGTGCGAACACCACCGCACTGCTACAGTCGATAGGAAGGTGCGGATGGTGAACAATGAACAATGTGAGAGTAATGAATGTCTGTATCTGGGTTCGTTATTCTTGGACGTGCATGCACACACTGCTCATGATGATGACTGGATGACGAAGATGATGATTGGCAGCCAGCAGATAAGCTTCAAGTTGGACACTGGCGCACAGGCGAATGTGTTGCCTATGACGATCTACGAGACACTAAAGCCGAATGCAGCCTTGCAGCCTACAAAGACGATACTGTCGGCATTCGTGAATGACGTCAAAGTGAAGCCAGCCGGCACGGTCAAGCTTCTGTGCATACCAGAGAACGCGGACAAACCGACACTGATCGAGTTCTTTGTCACTACGCACACCAATGTGCCACTACTTGGATGTCGAGCGTGCGAGTCAAACGAGTGGGCGAGATGTCGCGTGAGAAGCCACTAACGAGTGACACTCTGATGAACGAATATGAAGACGTGTTCACTGGAGTTGGAGAACTTGAGCATCCGTATCATATCGAGCTGAAAGAGGACGTACAGCCGGTAGTCCAGGCAACCAGGAAACTTCCATACACCAGAGTGGAAAGTTTAAAGAAGGCTCTAGACAAGTTAGAGAGGGATGGAATCGTCGCAGATGTAGAACAACCTACACCATGGGTGAATAACTTGGTCATAACGGAGAAGCGGAATGGATCGTTGAGATTATGTCTTGACCCGAAACCACTCAATAGAGCGATTAAGCGTGAACATTTTGAGATCCCGACTCCTGAGGATGTGCAGTCGCGTATAGCTGGAAAGAAAGTGTTTTCAGTGATAGATATGTCAATGGCGTACTGGCACGTCAGACTGTCGGATGAGTCCAGTTACCTCTGCACGTTCCACACGCCATGGGGCAGGAAAAGGTTTCTGCGCATGCCGTTTGGCATCAGTTCAGCCAGTGAAGTACTGCAGAAACGCATGCTATTAACGTTTGGTGACATCAAAGGAGCGTACGTGATAGCCGATGACATCATCGTCGCGGGGGATGATGAACAAGATCACGATGCCATCATGCGTGCTGTTTTCCAGAGGGCAAGAGAACGAAACGCGAAGTTCAACTCGTCAAAAGTGCAGTTGAAGGTCAATGAGGTGCTGTACATGGGACATATAGTATCGGAAGCAGGCCTCAGCCCAGACCCTAGCAAAGTGAGAGCCATCGTCGATATGCCACTGCCTGAGGACAAGCGCGCAGTCCTGAGGTTTCTGAACGTTGTGAAGTATCAGGCAAAGTTCATCCCGCGAGAGTCGCACATCACTGGTCCTCTACGTGCGCTGCTGAAAGAGGACGCGGCGTGGTGTTGGTCACAAGAGCATACAGATGCAGTGAACGAGTTGAAGACAATTCTAAGCAGTTTGCCAGTGCTGAGATTCTACGACGTGAACAAACCAGTAACGTTGCAGTCGGACGCGTCAAAGAGTGGACTAGGGGCGTGTCTTCTACAAGAAGGGCAGGTTGTTGCTTATGCGTCAAGGGCACTAGTCGGTGCAGAGCTACACTACGCACAGTTGGAGAAAGAACTGTTAGCGGTCGTTTTCGCGACTTCCAGGTTTCATCAGTACATTTATGGCAAGGAAATCGAAGCGCAGACTGATCATAAGCCGCTTGAGATTATAATGAAGAAACCGATCGGAAACGCAACGGCACGCGTACAACGAATGATGTTGAAGCTACAGCGATACGAGATAAACCTGTCATATGTACCAGGGAAGCTGCTGTACGTAGCCGACGCTCTCTCACGTGCTTACATAGAGGGTGAGCCAGACAATGAGCTCATTGACGATATTGAGATTATGGTCCACAGCGTTACAAAGAACTTCCCAGCAAGTACAGGGCGACTCGAGCAAATCCGAAGTGCTACAGCCAATGACGTGACTCTTCAGCGACTACTTCAGGTCGTGATGAACGGCTGGCCAGAGTCGAGGGCAGCTGTACCAGAGGACGTGAGACCGTACTGGAACATGAGAGATGAGATGAGTGCAGACGACGGACTCGTGTTTGCAGGCGAACGAATTGTCATTCCAGAGTCGATGAGGTCGGACATGCTGGAAGTGCTGCACGAACCACACATGGGGATGGAGAAGACGAAATCTCGAGCTAGATCAGCTATCTTCTGGCCGGGAATGTCCAGAGCAATCGAGGACACTGTCTCGAGGTGCAAAACATGCCTACAGTTCGCCCGGAGTAATCAGAAGGAGCCGATGATAGCACACGAGATCCCAGACGGCCCGTTCCGGAAAGTCGCAATGGACATTATGTCGTTCAAAGGTCGAGACTACCTTGTAGTGGTTGACTATTATTCGAAGTATACCGAGTTGGCACTGCTCGAGAACAAGACAAGCGAATCTGTCATCTCGCATGTTAAGAGCATCAGTGCACGTCATGGGATACCCGAAGAGATCGTAGCAGACAACCAACCGTTTGGTAGCTATAGTTTTCGGCAATTCGCGAAGAGTTGAGGTATCACAGTGACTACATCGAGCCCAACATATGCTCAATCGAATGGGCAGTCAGAGCGAGTCGTGCAAACGTTGAAATCGCTCCTCAAGAAGGCAGACGAAGAGGGTCGTGATCCCTACATAGCGATGCTAGAATACAGGAACACGCCGATCAGTGGACTCCGCTATGCACGGCACAACTGGCAATGAGCAGACTACTGTGGTCAAAGTTGCCGACAACCAAAGCCGTTCTTGAGCCGCGAATCGTAAACGCGAAACAGGACTTGACAGACAGACAGACAGACACGGTTCAAACAAGACTATGACCACGGTGCTACATCATTGAAGCCGTTGAAACCTGGTGATGTAGTACGAGTCCAGAGAAAGTGGGGCTGGGATCCCGCTATCGTTCAGCGGACACACGAGAGTCCGAGGTCATACGTGATCCAGCATGAGGGAGGAGAACTCCGTCGCAATCGTCGTCATCTACGGAGGACACGCGAGCAGCCGCCGCTGATTCTTCCTCAGATGGACGATCCCGACGTTCGAGGAGAAGGTAACGCTCTTCAGATGCCGGTACCGCCAGACGTGCCATCGCCACGAAGACTCGTCGCTGTGCCGCCACGAAGAGTCGTCGCTGAGCCACCTCCGCAAGAAGAGATTCCACAGAATGAACGATTCTCTAGATACGGTCGTGCAATCAGAAAGCCTATGCGATTTGACATTTAATTGTGTTTTTCAATACTATTTGACATTGGTAGTATTATTGATCTGTTTCGCAAGTAACCATTATGTGACATTCTATGTGATTTTTGATAGTCGATATAATGTGACTTTTAGCCTAGTTTGCTACTCGCTTGATATCGATTTATCCACAGCGAACATTCGTTAAGGCTGATGAATGTGTGTTTTTAGTTTATAAATACAGTTTTTTTGAGTCTCAAAGGAGGGATGTCATGTATCAGGATCGTTATAACTGGTACGTTATACAGCTACTTACTACAGTGAGCTCTTACACCGTTGATGGTAATAAAGATGTTGTTGTCTTCCGGTCAAATTCGAGTTGCACATGTCTAGTGTTTCCAGTTCCAATTAAACAAGCAATATGCTGCTTTATAAAGCATAACAATGACAACAGCAGGAAAGCAAAGAACACCACGGTTCGTGAGGTGAGTCGCACACCGACAACAAGCACACTCGAGGAGAAAATGGGAAAGCAGCAGGCACAGATTCATGCCATTGAGAAGAAACTTGATTTGCTTCTCTGTATACCCAAGACACACACCCATTGTAACAACAGTGGAAGAAACGAAAACGATAAACGGGGGTGTTATGGCTGTGGATCACCTGATCATATTGTAAGACACCACCTGCATCATATAAATTAGCTAGACAATACGCAGTGTGTAAACAGAATCGTTAGAAATAAGTTAGCCAGTTCTAAACAGAGTGGACGCAGCCGAGATTCGGAATGCACTGGATAATTAGAAATGTGTAAATTGTACAAGAACAGTATTGACACTGCTCGGCGCCCCGGTAACATAAATCAGGGGCGGGGAAACATTAATCCAGAATTGTATACGCAGGGTATGCAGGACGGTTCGCGGCTTGCAGGTGTGTACCATTAATTTAACCGTTGTTCTCTACCGGGGATCGATTGTCATTTGTTTTGCTTTGTGGAAGTCGCGGTGTGGGACGGGGAAATTCAGTGGAGGGTGCACTGTAGTTCGCATTCTGTGCGTTGGAAGAGGGCGCTCATCCTGCCGGATTGACAGGCAGAGCGTGGTTAGGTTATACTGACGTCCTTGCAGAGATGGAAGCCTTAATAAGTGAAGTACGCATGTGCAGTGGTCTACGGATGCATAAACACGCATGCGTGAAGAAGGTTTGCCGGGAAATAAAGTAGGGTTTTAAAAGGGAGGTTGATGAGAGAATCTAGAGAGAGGAGAGGGGGCGGCGAAACTCTCCACAGGGACGGTCGAAGATGTCTCTGGCATTTCATTAGAATCTAAATTACAACTTTAATATGGGACTGTTTGCCCATACTATGTTTCTCTTTAAATTACCGGCAGACTTTTTACATTTTAAACGTAGAGGCTCTGGAGGAAGCGGGAATGTAGTACGGCCAAATCCAGAGTCTTGATTTTACTTAGTAGATGAGTTAAGGCAGAATTTACATTATACCGACGATGTGTACGTTAAGTGTTCTATAATATCCGTGAATAAATTCGGTATGAAACTGGAATCTAGCGTTTCCAATTATCGACTACTCATACAGATACCTAGAATCGGGGGTGTACATTAAGTCCGATTCTGGCGAGCGTAAACTAAACTCACACCACACACACCTTCTCCTGTGAGGTCGGACCCCAAGACGCACGTAGCCCATGAGGGGGTCCAGACTTTACAACATGATCAGGGAGTGTATTCTGCAAATCAACAGAAACGAGGTGCAAGACGCAGGCGGGAAACTGACTCCCTCCATCACTGATAGCCAGGTGGTGGAAGAGGGTGACTTTGGCTTGCTGGATGGCATCGATGATTCGGAGAGGATTTACTCCAGGGCAATAGGTCATTGTCCAGAAGCAACCATCAAGATTGGAGATGTGGAATGTAGGTGTTTATTGGACTGGGTCAGAGGTATCAATGGTGACAGAATCATTCTATCGTCGATTCTTAGAACCAGTAGGATATCGGCTCATCCATATAGACACAGTTCTAACTCTCATCACAGCAGCAAATGGGCTCAGTTTACCATATGTCAATTACGTCGAGCCAGATCTTGTCGCACTTGACGATAGATACAGTGGAGTAGGAATGCTCGTAGTGCGAGATTCTCCAAATCCTGCCATCAAAAGCATCAGTTCCTGGCCATCCATGATGCAATGTGTTGCGGCAAATCTCAAGACATGTGTTAAATACATCGGGAACTGGGGAATTTCAGAAACACCCAGATGGAGCAGATTGGCTTAGCGAACTACCTATGCATACAACTGAAACAAAGGAAACAACTCCAAAACAACACGTTGGTCTTACCAAGGTAGCTGGTAAGATGCCGGTGCTTCTACCAGCACGGACAGTGACGTCAATACCGTGTACTGGTAATAAGAAAATGTCCGGCGAGGTGTTGGTGGAGCGAGTTGGGGTTGAAATACATCTACCTCAAGGGATCAAGGTGCATGTTACCTTGACCATTCTTGAGAAGGGAAGAGTTCTTCTGTGTGTCGCTAATGAAACTGAACAGGACATTTGGCTAAACCCACGAACGCGACTCGGACTGATGGCCAAAGTAACAGCAGTGGATGGTCAACTGGAGCGTGGCTGTCATATCCATCAGGTGGAAGAAGACAAGGTAGTGTAAAGACCACTTCAAGAACATATCACACCGAAGACTGAAGATCTACCTGAACTTCCATTCAGTTTATACATAGAGGAGGACAACCTCAGTGAAGAACAAAAGAAGTTGCTACACTCCATGTTACTCAGGCATGTGGGTGCGTTCAGTCTCGGTGATGACGACCTAGGCTACATTGACAATGCGAAACATGGGATACCACTAACTGATGAAACGCCCATAAGGATTCCACATCGTCGAGTGCATCCCAAATCTACAGCAGGAAGTGCGACAACATCTAGAAAATTGGAATCTGCTAATATACCTCGACGACATTTTGATGTATGCAAAGAGCATCGAGGAGATGATTACCAATCTAGAAGCTGTGTTGTTGAAGAGCAAAGTTTGAAGCTCAAGCCATCAGAGTGTTAAACAGACTGCTTGCATATACCGTCTTCTCTCGACCGTTTGTTGTGGAGGTAGATGCGTCGTACCAAGGACTGGGAGCTGTTCTCTCCCAAGACTTTGAAGAGTGACGTAGAGTGATCTGCTACGCGAGTAGAAGCCTGAAGCCAACAGAGAGAAATATTGAGAACTGCAGCAGCATGAAGCTTGAATTTCTAGCACAGAAGTGGGCTGTCACTGAAAGGTTTCGGGACTACCTATTCGGGTCGAAATGTGTTGTTTGCACAGACAACAACCCGTTGAGTTACCTGCAAACGTCCATGCTTGGAGCTACACAGCTGCGGTGGGCTTCACAACTGGCATCATTCGATTTCAGTTTGAAATACCGATCTGGCCGTGCAAACAGGAATGCTGATTCCTTGAGCAAGAGACCGCCGAGTGATAGCGAAGATTCCGAACGAGAAATGACACCGTTTGCCGTACCTACTGGAATTCAGGAAACTGATAACTGTACTCTTAATTTCGTGATTGTTCATAATAAATATATAAAATGTTATTGATATATTTAGTTGTCTCTCTCCTTAAGGGAAAGTTTTATTATAGTTAAATATATGTTGTAATATTGTTAATATTACGTCATTTAAAAGGGCATTCATATATATTTGGTTTTAGGTGTAAAACTTACGTAGTTTTGTATTTTTATAATTTAGGACCCCTCCTACATATTGTCAAAATAGGTTAGTTTTATTACGTGATCAATATTATATTAATTAGAAGGGTATTGTTTTCGTTCGGATGTTAATCGGACGTCATTTTGTATTTTCCTAATTTAGGGGGTTATGGACCCCTCCCATAGATTGCCAACATGGATTTTTGGATTCAGCATCACCAATTTACTATAAGAGGTTTTTGGCATATTCTACTAAAAATGCATACGGACCGTTTTAAAGGCAATTATTGGTATTTTTGCTACAGACTACAACAGAAAACGTACAAACCTAGAAACGTCGACGCTATCGCGCTTACATTTATCCGGGCGTTAAATAATATCTGGGTGACGTTTCTGCGCATGCGCGTATCTAGGGGAATGTATTTAGCACCAGCGTTTTCATTTATCCGGGCGCGATATGTATGTTTGTTTATATATATATATATATACATAAATTATAAAATGTTTGCTTCCCACAGACGTAAAACAGTTTCCTCTCCACGCACACGGCACGTGACTTACTCTTATACTGGTCACAAATCCGAAACAGCAAATTATAATTATGTACTCTAACTATAACGCTCGTATTACGACAACAAACGAAACATATTTAACTATTGGATATTATTTATCACTACGTGATCTAATGGTGCCAAATATTATGCCTTACATATGCACATAAACATCACCCGGATAAAATTTAACGCCCGGATAAATGTAAGCGCAACAACGCAATCCACTACAGTGTATTTGTTAGTTGTCTGGAACAATGACTCTCTGTTTACGAGCTAATATAGTCTTGATTTGGTTTCTTTAGCAACTGGAATCGCTATCCTGGAGTGATCCAGTTTGGCAGAATGCCTTTATATTTAGGTTATCAATTTTGCTGAATTCACAAATTTATGCGAAGAAATTAGGATGACGGTGCGTGGCACAGGCAGACAACACTTACTGTACAGGTTGATCGTTGATCTTGATAACAATTTTAATGGTGCATTTTCTAATGTCGAAAATGCCTTTTGCAGGCCTATTTATCGCGACAGTGATGATGCAACTTTGTATTCTAAATGGAAAAACTTGTGCTGTGCTTATAAATCATTTCGTTTTACATACTCATTTATTGAGTGATAATTATGTACATGTGTCAAAATAAAGAACTTTCGCCAGCCTGTCTGTCTGTAATACGTTGGCGGAAGTGATGTTTGTTATCGAACGAACATTATTACGTCACTTTGACGCGAGTAATTAGAAACGCCTCCACTAGCAACTTTTAAGATCTGTCCTATCCCGTTATGGCTTCGTGACTGACTGTGAGTGGGAGCCGGGCAGTGCAAGAGTGTCAAAGCACAAAGTGACTGGCTGTGCTTGTATTAATAACAAGGGCGTGTCCAGAGAGGGTAGTCGGAGAGGGGGGTAACGAAAACCTCCACTGGCGGCTGAACCAAATGCCAAATGGTGTAGAAAAATGTTTCGTTCCCGCGCCGCCGCAACTTCAGCTTCTCCGCACTGTATCGACAGGACTGATCATCGGAAGGCGTATGGGGGGTGGTGCTGTTGAAAATATTTCGTCGCCGAGTCGGCGTAACTTCACCTTATTATAACCTGAACAGGGGCATATTTCCAAGGGTCTAGACACGCCTATGTTTAAGGTGAGTGGACATGCTGCTGTCATAACGCAAACTAAATTCTCACTCCTTCCATCCACAGATCCAGCATGGGCTACACATGTAACAGCAATTGAGAGGGTCAATGCTGAAGCGTGTAGGCAATAATCGCCAGTTGGCAGCACTGAACAGAGCATGTTGCGATATCGTAACAAGACTATTTTGCTGGCAAGGGTCAGAGCATGGGTAAGGTTCGTGTTGTGTTTCGCAAAAATGTAGGACCTAGAAAATGGTATTGTATGATTGTTCAAGAACAGCGTTTGATGTAGAATGGTTTCAATTGGTCAGGTATATTAGCAAATTTAGTAGTAGAGCTAATGGGCAGTTAATAAATAAATTATGCCTTTTTAGAGGTTTAATTGGCGGAGTAACTTTCTATCCACAATACGCGAGAGCACAGTTTTACACGACTATTTTGTATGTATTAATGGACATTGTACCGGCGTGCGTCTTACAAGAGCTGCAGGTGTGTGAAACTCAACTGTGCTCTGTGCCGTACAACCGACCGACGCCGGCGTCTCAGCCGACGAAAGTCGCGGCAAGGTTAAAATTATAATGTTCGCTTTGCTACTGTAACGTCGCCGCTACGGCTAATATGTCAGTTTGCGTTTTGTTGTATACCATAATATGCATTTGATTTAATAGGTTGAGCTGGTACTAAAAACAGCCATTTTGGCATCATAAGGATATATATATTATATTATATATATACTGTATATATATAAGTATATATATATATAATTATATATATATATTTTATTTATATATATATACATATATATGTACATATATATATATATATATATATATTACATATATTTGTCCGGTGAATTGGAACTATAGAACTTACGGCAGCAATTATACGCAGGTGCGATCGGCCAAACAATAGGCCTAACGAGGGTTTCGCATATTGAATTACTGAGTAAAAGAAAACGAGTAAGATATTCTTCAAAATATTTAAGTACCTTAGCATGCTCACGTGCACATGTATATGTGCACGTGCACTTAGTGTGATTATATGTGTACGGACTGGTAGTCTTCCACGTGTCTACAAAATACCTTCTCAAATACATACAATCAACAGTATAATGGCATCGTTATTGCAATCATAATCGCGTTGTTGTCACGAATACCCTGAAATAAATAGAAAACTTCTGTATGTGGCAATATTATATATGTCGGCTATTAACGGTAGACCGCAGTCTCTTGTTTTCTTGCGCGGACGCACATGTGTATCTAACTAATTTCATGTATTTATATTTTATTGTGATATACTTTATTCGAATATTTATAGTAACTGTTTTAAAAGCTGTTAATGTTTTAATATACATTTATGTGTATTTTATTGTGGCCGCCTCCACAACTTATCTTACTATTTTAGCTGATTTTATATCATTTTCTTTGAACAGCGCATCGACCCACCAAGTGGGCGCTTTTAAATACATTAGTATTATTTAAGTTACCACTCAAAATCCATGTACATAAATGTAGAAATTAAGATATAAGTTCACAGAGATGTACAAGTTAGAGAAATGATAAAACTGAATATATTGAATAACAAAGGTTTAGAAACGCTATTTCGGCATCAATAGTTCCCAATTCGCTGTCATGACTGTTGATCCACTCTCGAAAACCAGGGGCTGCTGGCTACGCCAATGCTCTTGGCTGGCGCGATTACCAATCATACAACGACCTTTTAGACTGATGCGTTTTTGGAGCCTGTATGCAGGCAAATAATTAGCTAAAATGTCCTCTCAATACCTCTAGTCGCTGGCTAGACGGGTAACGACAGACATTTTCTGTGAAGATGACTTGACTCCTATAATCACGGGACGAGAATGGCAAGTGAGACGAACTAAAAGCGATTGAGCGAAGGCCGCTTCCGTGCAGGACATGGGCTAAATGCAAGGGTAGTGTAATACCTGCAGAAAAGTGGTGCATTGACTAGAACATCGGACTCTCAATCGAGGGAACTCGGGTTCGTATCATGTGCTGCCTTTCGAACCTTGAGCAAGTTCGTTCACTCCACTTTACTCCATGCAGTTGACTCAGTTGTATGAATGAATACCTGGGTATAGGCAGTTTTAACATTTGTGTGGCTGAATGCTTTTCAGAGACGTCGAGATGGTGTTCGATTGAACAGGTCTTTCAGGGTGTAAAGTGTAAAGCTCTTTGAGCAGTCCTAAGGACTGAACAATGCGCTATATTAGAACTTACCTGTATTGTTTTACTTTTTATACCACTACCATCCACGACTAACGATGATCTTGTGACCCTCTCATTAAAACACATGCAGTAGAACTGATCACGCGTCTTCTTATTTGATCAATGTTGTACACGAATCAGGGTCAGGCACAATCTTGTTGAACCGCACTTTCTGCTCTTTAACGCCATTGTTTTCTATCAGCTCAGCTCTGGTTCAAAAATCCACACTGCAGCGTATGCGGAAACTAAGAGCACTAAAACGAATATACTGGTCGATCACTCAATATGTCAATTAGTTATCCAATCAAGCAGTCAGTCAATCACCCAAGCAATTATTATATATCCAACAAAACACAGGTTTTTCAACAAACAAACGTATTTCGCAACATAACTGAGCATAACAGTTTCTACCCACGCACTCTTGTACAACATTTTATGTTGATGATTGTGTTGAAAACTATGTTGGAATTGAGGCAAACTGAAACATAATGTTGGTTTCCTTTTACCCTTGCAAGCCACATTCACATTTTACTTGCGAACAAAGAAATACTAGATCATATGAATTAATTCCAAATATAAACGTACCCTAGACGAACACATCAGTCATGATCATTATTTTTTTGTAATACAATATCAAAGAAATAGCTTATGTAGTGTATCCTCATATCACGATTTATAAAATATTATTAAACCAGCAGTTTTGCGAATCGTATGATTTCGTAACAACGCATCTGATGGTTTGATGCAACACAACTGTTCCATACGTAACTTGCACGCTCTCATACTTATGAGCCGACCCCCGGATATTGATCCGCTACGGGGTACACATTGAGTTTGCACGGAGTTCAATAAAGCTACATACACCACAAAAACAAATCTGCGTATGTAACGCCTAGCCGAGCATGTTTGGCATTGTTGTCTGTCACCAAGGGTGAAAGCGGCTGGAGTAACGTTGCTCCTGATGCACAAATCCGCTGCTCCGTACCATAAGTAAGAGCACCGATTTCACTAATATAACGTCATCGTCATCATCATCATCGCCATGTTCCTTGTTTTCAAGGATGACATTAATCGTCCCGTTTTTCTGTGTTTTCTTATTGTCTGTGTCCACTAGTCCAACACGGGCAGCAACAATTTGACCACATCGTCGGCGCACGAATGTTGGCAGCTGGCCTGTTGGGGCAGCTGGTGTGCTCACTTGCTGGTGACGTCGTTGACTTCTGCTTTCTGTATCGGCTGCCTTTGCTACTTTAGCACTGACGGCTGCTTGACGGACAGTCGCACGCTGCGATCGTGAGCCGGCTCCACCCGTGTTGTTTTATCGAGACAAGCAGCGTCAATGTGGGTCTTGATACACTGACTGTGTCAAGAGACTAGCATAACACCCTAGCGATCGTTCAAGGGAGAGTGGCGGAGATCAGACCGTGAATGCGCACACACTTCTTAAAGCTGAATGACTCCAAACAGAAGTCATCGTCTTCGGTTTTCAGAACAGCTGAAGAAAATTTAGCTACATTCAACTTGCCCATGGTGCAACTTGATTCCTGCAGAACAATTCCAATGCTCCAAAACCAGAATGCAGTGCAATAGAGACGAACACACCAGAAATGTTCCGGCCAAATTCCCGTTCTAAATGCGTCGCCGCCGCGTCCAGGTTTAAGGCAATCTTCACGAACTTGCACAAACGCCTAATCGCTAAGCAATTCGCAACAATTTTTTTGTATGCTTTCTTGAATTCCGCATTCTGCCACGCGTATATACACGGGTTGACTCCAGAGTTGATGAACACGAGGAAGGCAGCTTGGATATGTTTGGTCCTCGCAATGCCACGACACCTGACATAGCGATGTACGGCAACCAGCAAACGTAGAACGCTCCAAGGACGATACTCATGATCTTTGTCGATTTGAGATGTGCTTTCACGGCGCTGTAGTTGGCTGACGATTGTTCGGCCTATAGATGATTAGGACAGCATTAGCCAAGTATTACAATGAAAGAAAGAAGCACTATTGGATTACTTAGAAGAAATATAACGTATGTGGAGACCTAAGAGCTAATTATACATGTGTATAAAGCAATAATTTGTACCATTTAGAGTATTCTACACAAGCGTGGAAGCCGTATCACAAAAAAGGACAAAGATATGTTTGAAAAATTACGCCATGCACGACGAGCTCTTTGCGTTCAAAATGGCGCATGTGATGACGACGAAACTATTATTTACGTTATCGCTACACAACGGTAGACGAACGTTTCGATTGTCTTATAACTGAATAACAACCGACGGCGGCAAATCAGAACATATGCCACCATTTGGTAAAATCATTTGGAGTGTGACGTAAATATCAAATGGTCTTTTGCGATTTGCAAATAATTGTACGCGGCCCGCGGTTTTGCTGACTACGTGTAGTACTACACCATCGTCTCTTGCGTACACTGACAGCTGTGTGTAATTCGCATGAGTGTTAACTACTTATAATCGAGTTTGCGTATGAGGGTATGTTAACGTTTTTCTCTTCGACATCTTGAACCTCGAGCGTCAAACATTCAGGGATTAATCTACGATCTGTAGAACATACCTATATATTTTTTAAATAACCCATATATGTCAAGATTATCACCTTTTATAGGGTAAATCGGTTGTTCGGAACGTAAAACGTAAAGTGCACGTAATACGTACAACGTAACATAACAATCGCAGGAACCACCATTGTTCACGCAGCTATACAATGATATACAAATGTATGTTAAAATAATGCATTTGAATAAAAACAACAGTTGTTATATCATAGATAAAAGAACTTATAATAATAATAGTAATTAAGACAATAAATATAATAGACGTACAAATGGAATGTGATGTAAAATATAATATTATAAAAGTAATTTAGATCATATTATTATCATTATAATAAATAAACTAAGATTAATGTAAACATCAATAAATTATGGTAAAATGTATATAAAAAAATCAATAAATACATAAATAAATGTAGAGCGTTGTAGTCAGTAGACTGAAGACGTGTGGCTGGCATGTAGACACGCTTGAGCTCCTGCATGTAGACAGGCGAGAGGTCTTCGTGCAACGCCTAGAACGTAAGCACAGCGATCATGAATGTAATGCGCTGTTCAATAGGTAGCCAGTGCAGTTGGTGAAGAATAGGGGTCGCACTTTCAAAACGCGCCTGTCGAATAATAAGGCGATCGGTGGTATTCTGGAGTGGCTGCAGTCGACTGATGTTATTGGTTGAGGCACCGAACAGAGTTGCAGTAGTCCAAACGGAATGTTATCATGGAATCGACTACAAGTTCCTCTGTCGGTTGAGTTAGGTAACTGTGAATCAACCCGATGTTGCGCAGGTGCAGCGAGCAAGTGCTGGTAGTACGTGACACTGGCACAGCTCATATCCAGGTATCTATCAAGGCGGACGCCGAAATTTCTAACATGTTCAGTTGCACTGAATTAACCTGTTCCGACACGCACACGGAGCCCAATTACTATAGCAGATATCGATTTGGGGACGACGATTTGTTTCTAGAATTTCTGTTTTGGTGTCATTCATGAGCAGATAATTCCAAGTCATCCACTCCTTCACGTCATCAATACATCGCTCGATCCGACGCACGGAGTTGGCGGTATGATGTATACATTGACACAGTAATGTTTATGTCTAACTTCATACCAATAACATAGCAATACGAATATTATTTGACAATTATACACTATCACGTCTAGGGCCTATGGCTGGACGCGAACTTCACTTTCTCTCCGACCATCGTCAGTTTGAACAAACAGCGAGTGAGTAATATGGAAGATATTGTTCATGGCTCCAAGATTAAATTTTTAATAGCAAGAATTAGGTACACTTACATTGAAGCTAAAGTTGAAACGCTAAAATCTGAGCCGCGTCACATGACATCAATGCGTGATCAAGGTCCTCCGTAAACTGGTCGAAACGTTATCAGTTTCAACTATAGCTTTATGTCATTATAAGAGTTATATGGAGTAATCGTAGAAAGCATGCAAGTCAAATGTCCGATAGGAACCGTACAACCTGTAAGAACCCTTCACCATTGAGTAATTTCCAGAAAAATAAAGGCGTTATTTTCTTCAGAGGGATCTTATGTATAAACGTATGGCGTCCACAAACACACACACATACACGCACGCACGCCCACACATACACTAGGTAGTTCGGTTATAGTCAGATGTATTAGGTGACAAACACTATCAAGGACAAAGTTGGACGGCCGAAGCCACAAGAACGACAAGTTGTTTCAATAAGGGTCGATCACGTGAACGTCAATGTTTTCGCAGCTCAATTTTTTTGTATGTTCTTCCCGGTGCATCCCACTGTTTTATACTAGCAACAGGTAGGTGTCCACAAGATAAACCTGGACATTGGTTCTTCTTTGTGACGACAACACTGGCGGCTAGATGGAAGAGTTTCATTTGAGTCTTGTTTGAAATATTTTGTTGTCTTCTTAAAATCATGTGTGTGCCATCTATTGGACATGTATGCACTCCATGTGCATTTGATTGGTATTTTGGGAATTTCTTTCCAAGCTTATTGCAAGGCTACAGGAATAGGGAAATGGCTGGTGGACATTTGTGCTTGTACTGCTTACCCAGAAACCTACATACAGGAAGTCAGTCACTTCACCACTAGCAATCTTTGTAATTTTGCAGTTACCTTTTGTACTGATGGCGATGACCATGTTTTAATAGTCACTGTTCCTGCGTAGTTCTCGACATTTTCCATAATCTCTTTGCAGAATTTGTGCAATGCACACAGAAGATATCATACACTCGTGATAATCATCGTGTTCGTATAAATAAATATATTTCGAATTGTATATTTATGGGGTCACAGGAAGACGGCATATAACATGCCATGTGACCACCATGCAACACAACTGTATTTTTAAATAGTTGTTTGTGTACGTCTACTGTTATGTTGTTGTTCTTGCAAAAAAATTTGATTTGATTGATTTGATTTGATGCTATGTCTAATCAAAACTATATAATCTACAAACGCAAGATCTATAGGCCAATGCAGGCCGACGATATCTGAAGAGGTCTTTGGTGATTAATTCAATAATAGAAGTCATAATTGGTGTGTTCATCTCTGTGCTAAATACCCAATAAAATAAATTATAGAAAGCACTGGATCTTGCCGAAAACACGATAGTTAAAACAGATTTTCAAGATGTGTTGGCCAACACAAGATGAAATCTACATTCAGAACCGCATTAGCGGTTTATTACAAAGTAACGTCGACTATTGATATACTTATAGCCAGTATCCAGGTCATGTCTTTGAAAGTCGATGCACACATTAGTCGTAGGAGACATGGCTATTTGGCCGGTTTTATGGCAGGTATTCTGTCAAGCACGGTAGTCAATCACAACCCGCCACCAGTTACAAATGCAGGTATAATCAAACGAACAGTGGACGAAGGAATGACATCGTTAAATTTGTGGTAATTTGCCCCCCCCCCCTATATGTTCAGTAAATATATGGTGTTCTATTGCATAAAAAACACGTAACTGGACATCTTTAAACTGTTTTAAACAAAATATTCATCCTTAATATGCATCGCCTAAATATATGGTGTTCCATTGCATAACAAAACACGTGACTGGACATCGTTAAACTGTTTTAAACAAAATATTCATCCTTAATATGCATCGCCTCAATATGTATCAACCAACAACCAAAGAGCACGATTACAACTATCATCTTCATTGTGATATGACCCCTCTCACCAAATCGGATTTGTACACAGACACACACAAACGCACACTAACCCCAACAGGATGTTTGAATAAATGGCGGTCAAATTACCACAAGGAAGGTCATGAAACTATAATAATATTTTGACCCCCCCGTTTCGAATCCTTCATAATAAATCAACAGGTGTGTCAATTCACTATGCTAGAAACGTCACGATCGATACTATACTGCACCGGCTGTCTTTGTATACAAGATAATAAGAGTTTTACTTATGTCGAACCAATTTCACTCAACGCTTGTTTTTCTTTCAGATGGTAAAATAGAATTTGTAAATATCTAGTAAAAAACAATGATGTTCCGGATATGAAAACTGTGTTACCATTATTCATAAATTTATTTTTTTAATGGATTTAGTTACTCTTAATACGCACCAACGTTTCTCGCGCTGCGTTGTTTGTGTGTATTTTAGTGTGGATCAGGAAAGCGCAGACGTCACGCAAAGTTAATCGATAACAGCGCACAAAACAAAACACTTAGATCCTGATAAGTGGAACTTCTAATAAGTAGAAGTGTTTCTACAGGTCCCTGTCGGTTCGACTTATCCGGAGTGCACTGTATATATTTTTTCAATATGAATAATGACTGCTGTATTCATAACATGATTAGCACTTGTTGAATGGTTGTTCTCTGCGTTGGTGTAAACCACTGTATACGTAATGTTCACATCATGAAAATAATACTGCGACACTATCAGTGGTTCTTTACACACATTATTTTTATTCATCAATAATGTATGTATATTTATAACAAAAGGTTGGACCACTACATAACAAAATAGTGAATCACTATGTGTGGCTATCTCTATCGGTGGCTATTTCGTAGAAAGCAAGTTTAAATAAACAATATATGAAACAAGGAAAACTATACAGTCCCGTTTGAGAGACACAGACTCATATTTATTTATTCCAATTATACATACCAACATATACTAAAATATAACTGATAAATCATATTAATAACAAACGACTATAAACACCTTCAACAGGCTGTATCATAACAATCTGCTTTTCCCAAAGTATCAGTACGCGTATTTAATTGTTTCCAATCAGAACCAGCGACACAACCTTCTGTTAATACATTTCGCTGGTTCTGATTGGATACCATTAAATACGCATGCTTAATTAATTAAAGGCATATATTTAACTTTAAAGATGTGTCAGTTAATTAATTAAAGGCGTTATATTAATGTTACAACCACGCCTTTAACTTTACATACACGTATTTAATTAATTAAACGCATGCCTTTAAATCAATAAAGGTGAGCCTGATACGCTGTCATACGTTGTATCATTATTTAACCAATCGGCATATTTAGTAAAAGTACAATTTGTAACCACAAACGTGTGTAATTACACACAGCCACGCACAAGGCCCATCACGGTGCCCATACTTGATGAAACGATGACTTAACTGATAATATGACTATACTAATAATGCATCTAAACGACTCCCTCATTTGACTCAAACTGAACTTTGCGATCAACTACTGTGCGACACTTAACATAATTATGGTTATCGATGACCACATGCAGGCATGCATCCGTTAATTGTCACGTTTTCCACATTTGACAACTGATTTACAAACGGCATACGTGGCTATTTGTAAACCTTCGTGCCACTGCTTTACTGAATGGGTTATAACTTATTTGTCGATCAGATAAAGACTTCCATAATTAAACCTCATGACAAGCTTTGAAAAGAAGCCGGAGTCAGCAAGTTAGAATGGAAAAGTTGAATCTTATAAATAGCTTGGACAAGAAATAAATACAAAAAAAATACAGCAACGTCTTCTTCATGCCAAACGTTCAGGCATAGATCTACGATCCTTCGAAAGAAAAGTTTTGACCTTCCTTTCTCGAAATTCCTTGTTGTTTAGAGATTAAAATCTGTTTGAGGGTAATACCAGACTTTAGTCGGACGTAAATAAAATGCTCATATCGTTACGCGTATTTTCTGCGATTGTTCCTAGGAGCTTCATTCAGTTGGGAACGTTTAACTAGCGTAAACGCGAAAAAAAACGGTTTCAAATTTATGTGGAAAAATCGCATTCTGCATCTACGTAATGCCTACAGGAGTCTCGGCATTTTTTTTATAGCGAAACAGTTTAGGTCAACACGAAGACCAACATTGAATATCAAGCTAAATAATACAATCCCACATGTCATTAGACGAAAGACGGAGAAGACAAGTATATAATATATGCCTGCCAAGTTCCGAAATCCGGGAGTTTCCACATAGCTCGTGAGTTTCATCAGTTCGATCTTGTTATATTGGATATCGGAAGGCGTTATGGGAGAGGGGAAGGTGTGCTGTAGACGATTTGTCGTAACTCTTAACTGTTCGATCTTGGGAGATATTTTTGTCTGGGAGTCCTGGAGATTCACAGCTAATCCGGGACACTCCCGGAGATCTGGGAGGATTGGCAGGTATTACATCAGATAAAAATTAACTATAATAATATATTTTATAACGACACAATGTAGATTGACAGAGCTGCGATAGTCTCGCTGTGGTGCTTAGTCTTGTTCGCCATTGTTAAATGGACTTCGTGAACTCGCATACGTGAATTCGGCGAGAAGCTTATCTGGGTCGGCTAATATGACTATTACGTCGTCAGATGGCATCTCAGATCAAATTCATACCTTTAAGGACGGTACGTTAGTATTGTGCATACAACTAAGTTACTAACACGATGTTATAGACTGTAACGTGCTGCAACCTATGGAATCATATGGATACTACGGAACTGTTGTAACGTGTTTTAGTAATATAAGTTGTTGCCAATGTTCTGTCTGTCGAATAATAAAAACGTGTTCAGACATGAGTGTCCGACTGAGCTCTTAATAAATATTGTAATGTACTCAATATATTACACACGACACATCATAAGTTTATTGTAGACTCAGAGTCTAAAGTAGAGCATGGGTTTCTGTCGTTCCGTATGTCCGAATATATCTCCAGCAATCTCGCTTGTGTTCTAGACGTACTAGCATTACCATTGCCTTGGCGTGGTTTGTAATTTGAGAGTTTTTCACCCGGGGAGGCCCGGTGGGAAAGCGATCTTGTGCGCAAACATTCAGCGGCGAGCGGCGGCGTGAGGAAACGCCAACAAACAGTGGCGTCACGTGACGGAACCTCCATAATCGAGGCTGCCGTCGAGATCGCGTCGATTGACCAGAGGCTACGTGAGATAGCGCCACTTTTTTGTTGTTCTCACAGCTGCTTAGACTCAGAATTGGACACTGGCTTAGACTAGTCCACGGTCCACAGTGTGGTGCCACTCATATAATTTTAGCCGTACGAATGGTATATGTTAAACGACCTTCTCATTCACTTGCGGAGTTCACCAGTCAACAACAGTTTCAAACGACCAAAAAGCATGTTTTGGCCCGTACAAGACTTGTTATAATTTCAGCATGCCAGCTGGTTCGCTGCATTTACTGCATGAAGACTCTACGAACACAAATGTCAACCTCTGCCATGTATTCGTTCATCAGAGTAAGCTGGAGCGAATCTCTCATTTGAGAGTCCGACGCTTTATTACCTTCTACGTCACTGCGCTCCACGATGCATGAGAGCCAACGCTTTTGGGGTAATTTATCGGGGATCGACGAAACGCTTTTAAACGTAACTTGAGTGTATCAGTGAGTATATACATATGAGCAGAAAAATATCAGAACGTTCTGGCACAATAGTCATGATATGATCACATTTTCGAAAACGTCAACGCTGTAGGCATTTTTTAATATGCCAACGTCTTTAAGGTAAATTGGATATGCCGAATCCAAAAATCCATATTGGAAATCTATGGGAGGGTTAACGACCCCTTAAATTTGAGAAAAAACAAAACTACGTCAGATTAACCTCCACTAGAACTGAAAGATAACTGACGTTTATACCACCAATACAGTTTAACACAACTCTAATCATTGATCACAACTATGAAATACCAAAAAAATAGTTATACAAAATAATAAATTTATAAAATAACAATATCAAATATATGTAACATGCATTAGTTATTACTAAGACATTACCTAAACATACTAGGTTAACACTGTCCAATGCACTATACGATATGATATGAACTGTTAACAGCTGATTGTATTTGAAGTTAAAATTATCAGTAAGATAGCAATAGGCTTTCTAGTGGTGTCTTAACGACATGGTTTGTTTGTCTAGCAGCTTAACATTTCCTTAACAACAAGTATATCAATGTGTGCATAGTCATAGTTGCGTCCTAATTAAACATTACTGCAATGCGTGCACATACAGAAAGAGTACAGATAAACTCATCTGCCTTATTGCTGGTATAAACTTGTGTGAGAAAACGAACATGGGAGGCCCGGGGTTTCCCCCATTTTAGTATATATCAAGCTGGAATTACTGTAGCTAGTACTATAGAAAGGTGTGCAGTCTGCACACCGGGTATTTTTTTCCCTTGTGTTTTACATACTGTAAATATATGACAGTCGGTATGCTGTAATTTAATATAACAGCAATCAAGGGTTTTTTGGTAAATGACAATCAACATTGAAGAAGTATGATTATTATACATGTACACAAAATTGTCGGACATAACACGTGTGATCCATCAATCTGTAATCTGGATGTACCTGGCTGTGCACAAGATGTGACTATTGTATATACTATATGTACACAGTGGCAATCCCTGTGTTAATAAATTTGATTGCCCATTACCAACCTACCCAACACTTGGTGTAAATTCAGTACAAACAGAGAAAGGGCTGCGTGAAAATATTCACAACAGAGATACACCGGGAATAGGGGGTACCGAGTGGAGTAGTACACGAAAAACTCATCTGCCTTATTGCTGGCATAAACTTGTGTGATAAACGGATGTCTGATTAAATGTAATCTTAATCATACAAATATATATCCAGTTCTATGATATCAAATTCTATGAATCTGAATCAACTGCTTCTACAGCTGTCATCAGTTTTCGGTGTTTCGGCAACTTGTTCACTTGCACAGACCGGCACACGACAATATTGACTTTCAACAGCTACATTTGTCGCCCACCCACTATTTGGTACAACTGCACGACACTGTCGCATTACAGACAACTGGAAGAGCGGTGAGAATGACCAGGTACGGTCACAGGTCTTCAGATTCCAGTTTCCACCCAAAGAGGGTACGTCTGGAAATTCTGGATGGACGCAATGGGCTTGGATCCACACCTTGTCTGTTGTGGGACCTCTTGATGTGCAGTCTTGCTGCATCTGTCGTGGATGGTAACGCCTGTTGTGATGTTCCTTCGCAGAAAAATACAACACATGCCTTATCCCATGTAATTACGTTGGGAGGCTATCCATCCTGTACAGGAATGTTCACATAGCCTGATGTATTGCATCTGGTCAAAATGGGCAAGAATATCACTGTCCCAAACCTCCACCACCACCGAGTCTGCAGTTGTATGGATACAGTGCAACAGAACACTTGTGTCTACCTCCTCGTGAATGGCTTACAAAATAGTGTTGCGTCTCTCTCTCTCTCTCTCTCTCTCTCTCTCTCTCTCTCTCTCTCTCTCTCTCTCTCTCTCTCTCTCTCTCTCTCTCTGGAGAGAGAGAGAGAGAGAGAGAGAGAGAGAGAGAGAGACAGAGACAGAGACAGAGACAGAGAGAGGCAGATATATATATATATATATATATATATAGCGAACATTCATCCATGTCCTTGGTAGGGGCACATATCGGTTTTTAATAACCCTACGTATTGGTCTAGGTCCGTTCGTGCGGTTCAGTCTGGCGCCAGCTTTGATAGATAACGCTTGGTACATGTAAAATGTAATATCGGTCCTGTCGGGTGTTGCTCCCATTTGATGAACTGCACCAACAAAGGTGTACGCAAATCCACCAAATGTTCCTTTCTCGTAATTTGTAATTATTCCGTATAATTACTTTCAGATGTGACCAGTAATTATTGTTATATATTACTGCAGTGGAGGCCTTTATGCCAGCGATCTTTCAGTTTTAGTGAAGGTCTCCATATGTCACTTTACGTTTATTCACACTTGCCAAGTGTTAATTATAACTGTACTCTTAATGTCGTGATTGATCATAATAAATATATAAAATGTTATTGATATATTTAGTTGTCTCTCTCCTTAAGGGAACGTTTTATTATAGTAAAATATGTTGTGGTTTACGTGGTTTTATATTTTTATAATTTAGGACCCCTCCTACATATTGTCAAAATAGGTTAGTTTTATTACGTGATCAATATTATACTAATTTGAAGGGTTTTGTTTTCGTTCGGATGTTAATCGGACGTAATTTTGTATTTTTCCTAATTTAGGGGGTCATGGACCCGTCCCACAGATTGTCAACATGGATTTTGGGATTCAGCATACCCAATTTACTATAACACGTTTTGGGCATATTCTACTAAAAATGCATACAGACCGTTTTAAAGGCAATTATTGGAATTTGTGCTACAGACTACAACAAAAAACGTACAAACCTAGAAGCGTCGACGCTATCGCGCTTACATTTATCCGGGCATTAAATAATATCCTGGTGACGTTTCTGAGCGTATCTGGGGGAATGTATTTAGGACCAGCTACGACTGTCGCGTTTTCATTTATCCGGGCGTTATATGTACGTTTGTTTATATATATATATATATTTATATATATATACACATAAATTATAAAATATTTACTTCCCACAGACACAAACAATTTCTGTCGTAAAACAGTTTCCTCTCCACGCACACGTCACGTGACTTACTCTTATACTGGTCACAAATCTGAAACACCAAATTATAATTATGTACTCTAACTATAACGCTCGTATTACGACAACAAACGAAACATATTTAACTATTGGATATTATTTATCATTACGTGATCTAATGGTGCCAACTATTATGCCTTACATATGCACATAGACATCACCCGGATAAAATTTAACGCCCGGATAAATGTAAGTGTGACAATGCAATCCACTATTTTGTTAGTTGTCTGGAACAATAACTCTCTGTTTACGAGCTAATTTAGTCTTGATTTGGTTTCTTTAGCAACTGGAAACGCTATCCTGGAGTGATTCAGTTTGGCAGAATGCCTTTATATTTAGGTTATCAATTTTGCTGAATTCACAAATATATGCGAAGAAATTAGGATGACGGTGCGTGGCACGAGCAGAGAACACTTACTGTACAGGTTGATCGTTGATCTTGGTAACAATTTTAATGGTGCATTTTCTAATGTCGAAAATGCCTTTTGCAGGCCTATTGATCGCGACAGTGATGATGCAACTTTGTGTTCTAAATGGAAAAACTTGTGCTGTGCTTATAAATCATTTCGTTTTACATACTCACTTATTGAATGATAATTATGTATATGGGTCAAAATAAATAACTTTTGCCCGGCTGTCTGTCTGTAATACGTTGCCGGAAGTGATGTTTGTTATCGAACGAGCATTATTACGTCACTTCGACGCGAGTAATTAGAAACGCCTACACTAGCAACTTTCAAGATCTGTCCTATCCCGTTATGGCTTTGTGACTGACTGTGAGTGGGAGCCGGGCAGTGCAAGAACAACAGTGCAAGAGTGTCAAAGCACAAAGTGACTGGCTGTGCTTGTATTTGTAACAGGGGCGTGTCCAGAGAGGGTAGTCGGGGGCGTAACGAAAACATCCACTGGCGGCCGAACCAAATGCCAAATGGTGTAGAAAAATGTTTCGCTCCCACGCCGCCTCAACTTCAGCTCCTCCGCACTGTCTCGATAGGAAGGCGGATGGGGGAGGGGTGGTGCTGTTGAAAATATTTCCCCGCCGAGTCGGCATAACTTCACCTTATTATAACCTGAACAGGGACATATTTCCAAGGGTCTAGGGGGCACGGTCACGTGGGCCCTTTCAAAAAGTTCTGGGGACACGCTATACTCCAAAGGTCTAGAGGGCACGTGTCCCAGGCCATCTAGACACGCCAGTGTGTGCGGTGAGTGGACGTGCTGCTGTGATAACGCAAACTGAATTCTCACTCCTTCCATCCACAGATCCAGCATAGGCTGTACATGTAGCAGCAATTGAGAGGGTCAATGCCGATGCATGTAAGCAATAATCGCCAGTTGGCAGCACTGAACAGAGCATGTTGCGATATCTTAACAAGACTATTTGCTGGCAAGGGTCAGAGCATGGGTAAGGTTCGTGTTGTGTTTCGCAAAAATGTAGGACCTAGAAAATGGTATTGTATGATTGTTCAAGAACAGCGTTTGATGTAGAATGGTTTCAATTGGTCAGGCATATTAGCAAGTTTAGTAGTAGAGCTAATGGGCAGTTAATAAATAAATTATGCCTTTATAGAGGTTTAATTGGTGTAGTATCCTTCTATCCAGCTGCAGGTTTGTGAAATTCAACTGTGCTCTGTGCTGTACTACCGACCGACACCGGCAAGTCGCGGCAAGGTTAAATGTATGCTTTGCTACTGTAACGTCGCCGCTACGGCTAATGTAAGTTTGCGTTTTGTTGTATATACCATAATATGGATTTGATTTCATAGGTTGAGCGTGTATACAAAACAACAATTTTGGCATCGTAAGGATATATATATATATATATATACATATATATATATATATATATATATATATATTATACATATGTATACATATATATATATATATATATATATATATATATATGTATACATATATATATATATGATATATATACATATATATATATATATATATTATATATATATGTACATATTATATATATATATATATATATATGTATATTATATGTATATATATATATGTACATATATATATGTATATATGTACATATATATATATATATTATATATAATGTGTGTGTGTGTTTATATATATATATATATACTGTATATATATATATATGTATATATATATATATTATATATATTTGTCCGGTGAATTGGAACTATAAAACTTACGGCAGCAATTATACGCAGATGCGATCGGCCAAACAATAGGCCTAACGGAGGTTTCGCATATTGAATTACTGAGTAAAAGAAAACGAGTAAGATGTTCTTCAAAATATTTAATTACCTTAGCATGCTCACATGCACATGTATCTGTGAACGTGCACTTAGTGTGATTATATGTGTACGGACTGGTAGTCTTCCACGTGTCTACAAAATACCTTCTCAAATACATACAATCAACAGTATAATGGCATCGTTATTGCAATCATAATCGCGTTGTTGTCACGAATACCCTGAAATAAATAGAAAACTTCTGTATGTGGCAATATTATATATGTCGGATATTAATGGTAGACCGCAGTCTCTTGTTTTCTTGCGCGGACGCACATGTGTCTCTAACTAATTTCATGTATTTGTGTTTTATTGTGGGGAATTGCAGCGTCAAAGGGAAATCAAATCCTTGGATTAATTAGGCGAAATATAGCGTATAAGCAAAAAGAATTAATAGTACCGCTGTACAAAACAATAGTGAGGCCTCATTTAGAATATTGTATACAAGCATGGAGGCCATATCGCAAGAAGGACATAGATATGCTAGAAAGAGTACAGAGGAGAGCGACTAAAATGATACCAAATCTGAGGGATCTTAGTTACGAAATACGCCTAAAAGAATGTGGTTTAACAACACTAGAGACCAGGAGATTGAGAGGAGATCACATAGAAGTGTTTAAAATATTGAATGGTTATGAAAATATTGATAGAAACATTTTTTTCTCAGTTATGAAAGATAGAAGGACCAGAGGACATGAAGCTACATTAGTAAAGGAGCAGTGTAGATTAGATATAAGAAAGTTCTCATTCTCACAAAGGACTGTAAATGAATGGAACAGATTATCTCCTGATTGTGTTGGTGCTAGTAGCGTGAATATGTTTAAAAATAAAATCGACACACACCTAAAAAAGGCGGGATACATGTAGATAAAAAGTATTGGACTCTCGATAAGCCAAAAGGCTTCCTTGTCCATCTGCCATCCAGAGTAATTTTCTGGATGGCAATCTTGTTAAATCTTGTTAAATCTATTGTGATATACTTTATTCGAATATTTATATTAACTGTTTTAAAAGCTGTTAATGCTTTTAATATACATTTATGTGTATTTTATTGTGGCCGCCTCCACAACTTATCTGACTATTTTAGCTGATTTTATATCATATTCTTTGAACAGCGCATCGACCCACCAAGTAGGCGCTTTTAAATACATTATTATTATTATTATTTAAATTACCACTCAAAATCCATGTACATAAATGTAGAAATTACGATATAAGTTCACAGAGATAATACAAGTTAGATAAATGATAAAACTTAATATATCGAATAACAAAGGTTTAGTAACGCTGTGTCGGCATCAATAGTTCCCAATTCGCTGTCTTGACTGTTGATCCACCCTCGCAAACCAGGGGCTGCTGGCTACGCCAATGCCCTTGGCTGGCGCGATTACAATCATACAACGACCTTTTAGACTGTTGCGTTTTGGAGCCTATGTACGGGCACATAATTAGCTCAATTGTCCTGTCAAGACCTCTAATCGCTGGCTAGACGGGTAACGACAGACATTTTCGAATTGCTCTTTGAAGACGAGTTGAGTCCTATAATCACGGGACGAGAATAGGAAATGAGACGAGCTACAAGCGATTGAGCGTAGGCCGCTTCCGTGCAGGACATGGCTAAATGTCAAGGGTAGTGTAATACCTGCAGAGTAGTGGTGCATTGACTAGAATATCGGACTCTCAATCGAGGGAATTCGGGTTCGTATCATGTGCTGCCTTTCGAACCTTGAGCAAGTTCGTTCACTCCACGTTACTCCATGCAGTTGACTCAGTTGTATGAATGAATACCTGGGTATAGGCAGTTTTGGACATTTGTGTGGCTGAATGCTTTTCAGAGACGTCGAGACGGTGTTCGATTGAACAGGTCTTTCAGGGAGTAAAGTATAAAACGCTTTGAGCAGTTCTAAGGACTGAACAATGCGCTATATTGGAACATACCTGTATTGTCTTACATTTTATATCACTACCATCCACGGCTAGCGATGATCTTGTGACCCTTTCATTAAAATACATGCAGTAGAACTGATCACACGTCTTCTTACTTGATTCTTGTTGTACACGATTCAGGGTCAGGCACAATCTTGTTGAACCGCACTTTCTGCTCTTTGACGTCATCAACTCTCGTCCAAAAAGTCCATACTGCAGCGTATATTGAAACTAAGAGCACTAAAATGAATATACTGGTCGATCACTCAATATACCAATTAGTTATCCAATCAAGCAGTCAGTCAATCACCCAAGCAATTATTTTATATCCAACAAAACACAGGTTTTTCAACAAACAAACGTATTTCGCAACATAACTGTGCAGAACAGTTTCTACACACGCACACTTGTACAACATTTTGTGTTGATGATTATGTTGAAAACTATGTTGGAATTGAGGAAAACTGAAGCAAACGTTGGTTTCCGTTCACCCTTGCAAGCCATATTCACATTTTACTTGCGAACATAGAAATACTAGTGCATATGAATAAATTCAAAATATAAACGTGACCTACACGAATACATCAGTCATGACCATTATTTTTTTTTAATACAATATCAAAGAAATAGCCTATGTAGTGTATCCTCATATCACGATTTATAAAATATTATTAAACCACCAGATTTGCGAATCGAGTGATTTCGTAACAGCGCATCTGATGGTTTGATGCAACACAACTGTTCCATACGTAACTTGCACGCTCTCATACTTATGAGCCGACCCCCGGATATTGATCCGCTACGGGGTACACATTGAGTTTGCACGGAGTTCAATAAAGCTACATACACCACAAAAACAAAACTGCGTATGTAACGCCTAGCCGAGCATGTTTGGCACTGCTGTCTGTCACCAAGGGTGAAAGCGGCTGGAGTAACGTTGCACCTGATGCACACATCCGCTGCTCCGTACCATAAGTAAGAGCATCGATTTCACTAATATAACGTCATCGTCATCATCATCATCGCCATGTTCCTTGTTTTCAAGGATGACATTCATCGTCCCATTTTTGTGTGTTTTCTTATTGTCTGTGCCCACTAGTCCAACACGGGCAGCAACAATTTGACCACAGCGTCGGCGCACGAATGTTGGCAGCTTGCCTGTTGGGGCAGCTGGTGTGCTCACTTGCTGGTGACGTCGTTGTCTTCTGCTTTCTGTATCGGCTGCCTTTGCTGCTTGACGGACAGTCGCACGCTGCGATCGTGAGCCGGCTCCACCCGTGGTGTTTTATCGAGACAAGCAGCGTCAATGTGGGTCTTGATACACTGACTGTGTCAAGAGACTAGCATAACACCCTAGCGATCGTTCAAGGGAGAGTGGCGGAGATCAGACCGTGAATGCGCACACACTTCTTAAAGCTGAATGACTCAAAACAGAAGTCATCGTCTTCGGTTTTGCAGAACAGCTGAATAAAATCTAGCTACATACAACTTGCCCAGGGTTCAACATGATTCCTGCAGTACAATTCCACTGCTCCAAAACCAGAATGCAGTGCAATGGAGACGAACACACCAGAAATGTACAGGCCAAATTCCGGTTCTAAATGCATCGCCGCCGCGTCCAGGTTGAAGGCATTCTTCACGAACTTGCACAAACACCTAATCGCTAAGCAATTCGCAACAATTTTTTGTAAGCTTTCTTGAATTCCGCATTCCGCCACGCGTATATACACGGGTTGACTCCAGAGTTGATGAGCACGAGGAAGGCTGTGAGACGTTTCAATCCTTGTAACAGCTTGGATATGTTTGGTCCTCGCAATGCCACGACGCCTGACATAGCGATGTACGGCAACCAGCAAACGTAGAACGCTCCAAGGACGATACACATGATCTTTGTCGATTTGAGATGTGCTTTCACGGCGCTGTAGTTGGCTGACGATTGTTCGGCCTATAGAACATTAGGACAGCATTAGCCAAGTATTACAATGAAAGGAAGAAGTACGATTGGATTGCGGCATCGAACGGTAATCAAATTATTGGGTTACTTAGGAGAAATATAACGTATGCGGAGACCTAAGAGCTAATTATACCTGTGTATAAAGCAATAATTTGCACCATTTAGAGTATTCTACACAAGCATGGAAGCCGTATCACAAAAAAGGATAATGATACGTTTGAAAGATTACGCCACGACGCACTCATTGCGTTTAAAATGGCGCATGTGATGACGACGAAACTATTGTTTACGTTATTGCCACACAACGGTAGACGAACATTTCGATTGTCCTATAACTGAATAACAACCGACGGCGGCAACTCAGAACATATGCCACCATTTGGTAAAACCATTAGGAGTGTGACGTAAATATCAAATGGTCCTTTGCGATTTGCAAATAATTGTACGCGGTTTCGCTGACTACGTGTACTACTACACCATCGTCTCTTGCGTACACTGACAGCTGTGTGTAATTCGCATGAGTGTTAACTACTTATAATCGAGCTTGCGTATGCGGTCATGTTAACGTTTTTCTCTTCGACATCTTGAACCTCGAGCGACAAACTTTCAGGGATTAATCTACGATGTGTAGAAAATACCTATATATTTTCAAAATAACCCATACATGTCAAGATTATCACCTTTTATGGGGTAAATCGGTTGTTCGGAACGTAAAACGTAAAGTGCACGTAATACGTACAACGTAGCATAACAATCCCAGGAACCAGCGTTGTTCACACAGCTTTACAATGATATATAAATGTATGTTAAAAATAATGTATTTGACTAAAAACAATAGTTGTTATATAATAGATAAAATTAACTAATAATAATAATAGTAATTAAGACAATAAATATAGTAGACGTAGAAATGGAATGTGATGTAAAATTTAATATAATAACATATTTAGGATCATATTATTATTATTTTAATCAATAAACTAAGATTAATGTAAACATCAATAAATTAGAGTAACATGTATATAAAAAATAAATAAATAAAGGATAAACATCAATCAGCTAGGGTAAAAGAGTGTTGGCAATCGTCCGAGTTACATATCCTCTGCACTGAACAGGTGAGTCACCACTTATTTAAATGAATCCAGTGATGCTTTGCTGGTAACACTTGACGGCAGAGCGTTCCACACTGCTGCCGGTGCGTGAGCAAATGTCACCGGCTCTGCTGCGTGTTCTCGGGACAGCTAGAGTGTTGGGGTCAGCAGACTGAAGACGTGTGGCTGGCATGTAGACAGGCGAGAGGTCTTCGTGCAGCGCCTTGAACGTAAGCACAGCGATCTTGAATGTAATGCGCTGTTCAATAGGTAGCCAGTGCAGTTGGCGAAGAATAAGGGTCGCACTTTCAAAACGAGCCTGCCGAATAATAAGGCGATCGGTGGTACTCTGGAGTCGCTGCAATCGACCGATGTTATTGGTTAAGGTACCGAACAGTAGAGAGCTGCAGTAATCCAAACGGAATGTCATCATGGCATCGACTACACGCTCCGCTGTCGGTTGAGTTAGGTAACTGTGAATCAACCCGGTGTTGCGCAGGTGCAGCGAGCAAGTGTTGATAGTACGTGACACTGGCACAGCTCATATCCAGGTCTCTATCAAGGCGGACGCCGCCATTTCTAACATGTGCAGTTGCACTGATTTCGATCACTTGTTCCGATGCGCACACGGAGCCCAATTACGATAGCAGATATCGATTTGGGGACGACGATTTGGTCTCTAGAATTTATGTTTTGGTGTCATTCGTGAGCACATAATTCCAAGTCATCCACTCCTTCATGTCATCAATACATTGCTCGATCCGACGCATGGAGTTGGCGGTATGATGCATACATTGACACAGTAATGCTTATGTATAACTTCATGCCAATAACATAGCAATACGAATATCATTTGACAATTATACACTATCACGTCTAGGGCCTATGGCTGGACGTGAACTTCACTTTCTCTCCGACCATCGTCAGTTTGAACAAACAACGAGTGAGTAATAAGGAAGATATTGTTCATGGCTCCAAGATTAAATTTTAATAGCAATAATTAGGTACACTTACATTGAAGCTAAAGTTGAAACGCTAAAATCTGAGCCGCGTCACATGACATCAATGCTTGATCAAGGTCCTCTGTGGACGGGTCGAAACATTATAAGTTTCAACTATAACTCCATTGTAAGAGTACTTTTTGCTATTAAAACGAGAGGCTGCCTATCTGCGGGCGCGTTATTGTGTTTATATGTAACTGTGCTGTGTGTTTTCTAACATTTGGTCAATATTACTATCAGGACAATCAACTACCAAGGCATCCTGTCAGGTGACGGGCATTTTTGCTAGTTTGCTGTATAACGACTTGCCTCTATTTGTCGTTGGTGCTTCACCGCAATGGCGAACACGACGCAGTAGAGGACAGTCAGGACACTCAGGCACACGACGACCGGGACGGCAAACAGGCAGACCGTGTACTCGACGTGTAGCACCTCGCTGAAGTCACACAGCGACTCACCGGACCAGCGGTTCCAGCCGAGGACGGGCGGTAGACTAAGACAGAGGTTGACGCTCCATATGACGGCCGTCCACACGTACGCCGTGGTCATGGTGACGACGGCGCCGTATCGTAGCGGCAGTGTGATGGCGATATACCGGTCGACGGCAACGGCCAGGAGGTTGAAGACAGAGCCGAGAGTGGAGAAGAGCACGCCCCACAGCGAGAAGAGGCAGGCCGTCCGCGTGGTGTGTGACAGACGTATTCCGGCCGGAATGGTGACGAGGAAGGTGTAGAACGGTCCGATCACCCCGAACGTGAAGTCGGCGCCGGCGAGACTCGCCACAAAAATATTGGTAGGCGTGCGCAGTTGCTCGAATCTGTTTCAACGCATTGTAAAATGTAAACCCACTGATGCAGCATTGTTTATGCAATGCAAGTCGCTAATTGCAATATTTTGTATAATACGATTCATCGACTTTTCTTTTATAGGTCAATAAACCATGATGATAATGATGATAATAATAATAATTATTATTATTAGTGTTCGGTATCCATTTTTGATAACTTGACGGAGCTCTTGCTAGGCAACATGTCACGAGATACATACATGTATCAGTCAATTATGCTCACCTCAACACACTGGCAATTGTCATTCCGTTTCCGATCATGATGAAGACACAGTAACTGCCGATTATGGCCGTCGAGACGAAGACGTCTGTGGACACCGCCATAACGTTCGTCTCATTTCCGGTTGACGCGTTCATATCGAACTGTTGCTAGTGTAACAATGAAGATTAGGTGTGTCATAATTGTATACGCTCACGAAATTCAGTAGCTAACTAACTTTATGGTACAAATTTCGAGAAATGTTATTGTGAAATATCGAGCACAGAGAACTTGTCTATCTTTAATTATTTCAATACGGTACCATATATATTCATTGTGACTGATGGTTATAGTAAGTGCAATCATGCCGAACCAAATGGTGTGGAGATATCTTCGCTAGGTGGGGGTGCTTTTGAAAAATGTTGCCCCCGCGACGCCGTAACTTCAGCTTATTGTAAGATTAATGGAGGCATGGAGGCACATTTCTTAGGGTCTTGGTGTGCACTGTCCGTGGTCCCTTTCAAAACGGTCTACAGGCACGCCTAATTCCAATGGTCTAGCGGGCACGTGGATCCGCCTATGCAGAAGAAGAGTTGTTTCGCATACCCATAATCATGTAGCTGCTTCGAATTCACGCTCAGTGTTTTCGAAAGAAACTGAATTAGATCTGGTTTGTTTAATAGTTAAGTTTGAAAGGAGATGATGCCATCCTACATTGGCATACATTAAATCATTACCATTTGAATTTGCAGCTACAAACAAAATCAAAACTCATTTGTGTGCTCTATCATCCTCTATGTAAGAGAATGTACTTCTGACGGTATTGAAAACATAAAGATAACTAATTTGATAGATAAACGAATCTTGGTGACCGGCCCATCTGACCCCAATGTACGGGGTAAGATGGGCGGAAAGGTACACACTTGCATTTTTTGGCGCTGTTCTTCATGACTATGTGTCTAAACAATAATTCCTTTTACGATATGTTGGACAAGACCCATCCGCACATACCTCATTTAAAAACGTCCGGTCCAGTTAGGTCTTCAAGGAATAAACGCCACCTGACTCCAACCTACTCTATGTATTACAACCTGCCCATTGCACTGCAGTACCATACCCATCACATACTCGTTGTGTCTTCACCGCGCAAAGAATATAATTTACCGTGCGTTTAAAGTGGTCTTGCTTTCCTCACTCTTCCACGCCTCAGTGCAATAGACACACCGGAGATGCATTGAACGTGGCGTCACCATTAGTCCCGTCATTATTTGGCCATTATCATCCGCGCGCCAGCACGACACTGATTATAATCTTCTCCAACAAGCCGCGTAGCGTAGACACTGACTGTCAACCAATAAATTACCAGATGGAATGACCTGTAGGATCATTAATGTTATCAACTCCGCTCGCCTGGCCTGTTGAAAAGTAAAGTGCGTTATGATTAAATAATGGCCTGTGACACTATAGTTGTGTCAGCTGAACGTATAAAATCATTTGACCTGCCAATTACGCAAGACCATTAAACACAAATCTGCTTTCTAGAACACAGTTTCGAGACGTTTATTAAAATGTGACTTAGCACTATTTCGAAATGCAAGTTACGTTAAACATCCCAACTAACCTGTGTACCGCTATACGGAGTAATCGTAGAAATCATGCAAGTCAAATGTCCGGTAGGAACCGTACAACCTGTAAGAACCCTTCACCATTGAGTAATTTCCAGAAAAATAAAGGCGTTATTTTCTTCAGAGGGATATTATGTATAAACGTATGGTGTCCGCAAACACACACACGCACGTACGCACACACAAGGTAGCTCGATTATAGTTATATGCATTAGGTGACAAACACTATCAAGGACAAAGTTGGACGGCCGAAGCCACAAAAACGACAAGTTGTTTCCAAAAGGGTCGATCACATCAACGTCAATGTTTTCGCAGCTCAATTTTTGTGCATGTCCTTCCCGGTGCTTCCTACTGTTTTACACTAGCAACAGGTAGGTGTCCACAAGATAAACCTGGACATTAGTTCTTCTTTGTGACGACAACACTGACGGCTAGATGGAAGCGTTTCATTTGAGTCTTGTTTGAAATATTCTTTTGTCTTCTTAAAATCATGTGTGTGCCATCTATTGGACATGTATGCACTCCATGTGTATTTGATTGGTATTTTAGGAATTTCTTTCCAAGCTTATTGCAAGGCTACAGGAATAGGGAAATGGCTGGTGGACATTAATTTTGTGCTTGTACTGCTTACCCAGAAACCTACATACAGGAAGTCAGTCACTTCACCACTAGCAATCTTTGTAATTTTGCAGTTACTTTTTGTACTGATGGCGATGACCATGTTTTAATAGTCACTTTTCCTGCGTAGTTCTCAACATTTTCCATAATCTCTTTGCTGAATTTGTGCAATACACACAGAAGATATCATACACTCGTGATAATCATCGTGTTCGTATATATAAATATATTTCGAATTGTATGTTTATGGGGTCACAGGAAGACGGCATATAACATGCCATTTTACCACCATGCAACACAACTGTATTTTTAAATGGTTGTTTTGTGTACGTGTACTGTTATGTTGTTGTTCTTGCAAAATAAATTAATTTGAATTTGATTTGATGCTATGTCTAATCAAAACTGTATAATCTACCAACGCAAGATCGATAGGCCAATGCAGGCCGACGATATCTGAAGAGGTCTTTGGTGATTAAGGCAATAATTGAAGTCAGAATTGGTGTGTTCATCCCTGTGCTAAATACCCATTAAAATAAATTGTTGAAAGCACTGGATCTTGCCGAAAACACGATAGTTAAAACAAATTTTCAAGATGTTTTGGCCAACACAAGATGAAATCTACATTCAGAACCGCATTAGCGGTTTATTACAAAGTAACGTCGACTATTGATATACTTATAGCCAGTATCCAGGTCATGTCTTTGAAAGTCGATGCACACATTAGTCGTAAGAGACATGGCTATTTGGCCGGTTTTATGGCAGGTATTCTGTCAAGCAGGGTAGTCAATCACAACCCGCCACCAGTTACAAATGCAGGTATAATCAAACGTACCTTGGGCGAAGGAACGACATCGTCAAATTTTGAACGGACGAGACATGCGATTTCCTTTGTTTGTAAGCATGCGTGTGCGCACAAAACGCAGATTTATAAATTGCTGTGTTGATCTACATATATATTATACGCTAATTTGGGGGCATCGTAAATGTGTCTCCTCCCAGACGCCGAGGTCCAATTGTCTCTTTCAATGTCCATTCGCATTCTTGGACCAGTGTCCTCTCATCTTCCAATCCGAGATGTACTAACACGCAAATGTGGTAATTCCGAGTGATTTCCTTACGAAGAACGTTATGTATGCTTTGATTTTGAATTAGTGGATCGTCGAACTTTCGATAAAATACATATTATAGTATTAATTGTTCAGCCAGTTTTCTGGTAGATGTTGACAGCATTCCAAAACAAAACCAGCAATGTACTAAACATGTTTTATTACGTTTACATATCTTGCATATTGTACGTGTAAACAACTAACATATACCGTCATGCAACGAATTTTAGTGTAAGTAATGAATCAATAAAGCCATGCATGCAACCCATTATAATAATTATAGACGTATTAATGTGACAGCTCTGTGGACTAGCGAATACCTGGGAAAAGCATTATCAAAACCTACTGTTAGGGTGGTGCCATTGTGTGCCCTTGGAGAGAGTTGATTCTCAAAATGATGGAACTAATAATGACATAGTTGCGGTGGACGGTTGTTGGGGCTAGGTCTGCAAATAAATAAAATGACAAAATAAAATTGAAAAATCATTTTTACGGACATTGTTTTGTATAGCATAAGTAGCCGTGTCGATTATTTTGCCAACTATCGTAACTATCGATAGTTCCATGTACCATCGGCGATAACTGTCGATAGCTGAATTTACTATTGTGAAGTATCGATTGTTTGATGTATTGTTACGGATAACAATCAATGCACTAGTTGAGCAGATGTGTGAAGAAGAGGGTGTGGAATTCATAGATTTATGGGGATACTCTGTTGGGAGGGAAGATATGTACATGAGAGATGACCCCCATCTAAACGGAAAAGTTGATAGTGGGACAGGTTTCATTTATTTAAACTAGATGCGCAGGGGGGTCACAAAGAAGCCTGAAATTGGAGGCATATATACAGGTAGCACAAATAAATCAACAAAGAACAGCCTGGAAAAGGGTTCTGAAGCTGGAAGTAAATGCGTTTGTTTAAATGCAAGGAACAAAGTAAATACAAGAAGTGAACTAAACATTATGGTAGAAGATATTGACCCTCACATAATAGCTACCGTATTCTGGTAAATTGAGAGAGAAATTGAATTTGAAATTCGTAGCATGGCTTATAATCGCCACTACAAGGGCACTCGGAATAAGATAGACGGCCAGGCTGGTAGCAATACTAACTTGGCTAAACTCCTTTTCCAGTTGCTACAGATGATCCATCGTATATCGATATGAGTAAACAAGCAGAAGGCTCTACTGTTAAAGCCTTCTTGCATAAAATAGCTGAGTTGAACCATTTCATCAGGCCAGCTAGACCTAAGGGGCCTAAACAGGTAGGAGTTATTGTTCACGACCATTACCTTACCACGCTAAATGCAATCCTTTCGACATTGAGAAATACTCGTGCCTCCAAGGACGAGATGTCCAGGGCCCAGTTAGGTCTCGACTTCCAAATTCGGGTAGGGGCGCCGCGTTTGAACAAAATAATCTAACCAATAGGGTTGGCTATGCCAAGGCAGGACCACCCAAAGTGATGTTTCAGAAACATCGGGCGGCCCCCCATAATAAACAAAGACAATTTTTTCCCTCCTCCGAAGACACGATAGGGGACATAAGACGATGGGACGACCCTGCTAGCAATGCTTTCGATGGTTAAGTCTGTTTTTAGGATGCCTTCAACAACGCTTGCTTCCCGTCCGGGACCCATGTTTGGCACCGGACCCGACGGACACGGAAGGAACACGTACGGGAAACTACCACTTCTCTATCACCGGGGCCACCGCCGTTGTGTTCTACTACCATCACCACTCCCCCTTGCTGCTATCGCCACACCATCCCTACATCAGGCCATACGTGAGCCTTCTAACGTTTCTGCCACCTCTTCTCCATCCCTTTCTCCCAACTCCTTCCTGCCACTACCGAGACAATCGTGTTCTCCGGAGCTTCCACCCCACTCCAAGTCTCATTCTTTCCTACCTGTCTCCAGACCACGGGTGGACCGCACCATAATTCACAGACTATCCTCTTCGCTTACTCCTGCACAACGATTCTCTACTGTGCCCTCCATACATAGAAGTGCAAGAAATCCAGCTGGAAGTTACCGATAATCACAAAACGTGTCGTTATTCTGAGTGACTCGAACATTTCTAGGATTACAGAATCGAAGGAACCAAGTGGACAGCTACCCTGGAGCCAAAATTAGGAATCTCGAACAGATGATGATGCATCCGGCAGAGACGGACGGCACACATCCAGAGATTGTGATCCTCTCGGTGGGAATCAACGACAGAGCGAACAAACCAAGTGTGACGACCATCCCTAATTTGCGAAGGATGGCGGCTCGAGCAGGCAAGTGTTTTCCTCACTCAGTTATCGCCATACCCGAAATAAACTTTTCTGACAGATTACCTCTGGTAGAACAAGAATACATTATGAGAACTTCGGAGAGCCTACTAGACATTAAGGGCATTGTTGTAATACCTAAATTAGAGGAGTCAACGTGCAAGACAGAGACATCAGACAACATTCATTGGACACCAGAAACAGCGAACAAAATGCTAACACATTGGTTGTGCCATTTAAACTAAGAAACATTGAGGGCAACCATACCGCACAAGTCCAATGATCTGAGCAATCCCACGATTATCAACTTAAGTCATCTAGTGTTATCTGAAACACAGGCGGAAATCCTAAATTTCGGATTACAATTTATACCAACACCTCATACAAATGATGCAGAAGACACATAGGCGTCTATCAGGCGTTTTGCTAGACATATCCAACTACGATATTTTTTCACGGAACGAAATCAAAAAAATTAAAAGAGAACTTTACAGCAAAATCAACCTGGAATCCGCCTTGCCACAACGAGGATATTAACTCTAAATTGGAACAACTGAAATATTTTAGCTCGATAACTAACAAACACCGGAACAATGTTGGTAATTTGTCAGAATCGCAGTTGGCGTCGATTTCGGCACTCAAGAGAAACCCATCTATTATTATTAAACCTGCTGGTAAAGGCTCGGCCACAGTAATCATGTCTAAAGAAAACTATGTCGCAGAGGCGAATCGACAGCTTGCGAACAAAAAACATTATGCTAAACTAGACATACCGGTCTATCCACAAGCCGCAGTCCGCATTTCAGCAACACTAGACAGATTACGACAAACAGGCTACATATCCAAGAAGCAACGATATTATTTAGAGCCACCGGATACACCTCGACCACGTCTGCTCTATTTATTACCCAAGATTCATAAGGCTAAATATAAATGGCCTCAGTCTCAAATGCCTCCAGGACGACCGATCACATCCGATTGCAGCAGCGAATCATATAAAATAGCCGAGTATATTGACTATTGTTTAGCCCCATTGGCAGTAACACATGCTTCGCATGTTAAAAACACTACAGACTTCATTGATAAAGTGACTAAAATCGAAATTCCTAGTGATGCGCTACTGTTCTCCATGGATGTAGAAAGCCTGTACACCAACATTGACAATATTTCGGGGACTGAAGCAGTAAGACAGGCTTTTTTTACGAAACCCGGATTTTGACCGCCCAGACGCAGACATTTTAGAACTACTTAAAATTTCCTTAGAACACAACGACTTTTCATTCGGATCAAACTGGTACCTTCAAATTTTCGGCACTGCAATGGGGAAACGATTTGCCCCCAACTATGCCAATCTTTTTATGGCTCAGTGGGAGAAACACTAAGGAAATGCAACAAATTACCATTAATCTATTTACGATACTTGGACGATATATTCGGAATCTGGACACATGGGAATGATGAATTCCTAGTTTTCTTGGACATACTAAATAACCATCAAAATTGCGTAAAATTAACGTCAGTTACGAGTAAACACTCAGTAGACTTCTTGGACACTATGATCTTTAAAGGCGAACGCTTTAATTCGACGGGGCATCTTGACAGCAAGGTTTACTTTAAATCAACAGATACACATCAACTACTGTACAAAGACTCGTTCCATCCGAAACATGCCTTCTCTGGTATACTCAAGTCGCAACTATTACGATTTCACAGGATTTGCAACAATAAATCAGACTTTGAGGAAACCGTACAAACACTTTTTCATAGCCTGAGGCAAAGGAATTATACATCGCGTTTCTTAAGGCACATTAAAAGCACTACACTAGCGGACATTAACAATCAGAACAGGAAAGAACAAGCGGTGAAATGTCAGGTGAAAAGGTGTCTAGCCTGTACGGTATTTGTAGACTTCACACCTATTAACAACACAAGAAGGCCACCACAGTGCAAAATCAACTCCGAACACGTCTAAATAATCATAGATCTGACATACGACATCACAACGACACACACGTGGCCAAGCATTTTAACGGAGCCGGTCACTCAATATCCGATTAGCGTATTACAATCTTGGAATCAGGGCCATTTTCTGACGTCGCCTCACTGGAAACCATTTACAGACGAAATTGTGAATCAAAATTGATTACAAGACTTAAAACTACGCAACCAGGGAGACTGAATGTTAGAGAGGACTCTTTTGATATTATACCTTTTGTGATTCGTTTCTCCCACCAGGGACGAACAATTGCTAAACTAGCTAAAGCCACCTATAAACTGCTACAAACCGCGTATCCAGAAATATACACGCCGAGATTTATAACAGCATTCTCAAAGAACAAGAATCTGAAAGATGTGCTGGTGGCCACCAAATTACAATGAACAATGGACTTCTACAGAACATTGACCTTAGCGCTTAGGACACTGTGAGACGTCGTAGTGTTAGTGCAATTGTGTAGTTGTTAGGGGGATTAGGCAGCATGTGGGGTTGTCGGGTTGCAGCAGTCCTGGCTCGTACGGCTTCACATGTTTCCGTCTCCTGTACAACTATGATAGGATAGATATATTTCATGCACAATTTAATGGCTTATTTTGTTTTTACAGGTTTACCGTCCGAAATAATTACTGAATGCCCATGTATTAATGATTAATAAAAACGACACGTGTTTGTGGAGGTGTGGGGTGGTCAGCAGTAGCGGCACTGTAGGCAGCACCACAACTTCGCATTCCTGTGTTTACTTTAATTTCAGCGCATACCTTCGTATGACACACCGTATGTTTTTTTTTAATAGAGCATCGTCCCCCTCTGATTCAGAAGAACACCATCGGGTCGCAAATACTCTTTCCATCTTGTAGCGAACCCTCTGTGATTGTATATGTATATGTACGTTTTTAAAAACAAAAAAACAAAACAAAAACATGTATTCATCTATGTTATTTAACAGGACAGGTGAGGGTAACCCCCGGTTACTATCTGACCTCTATGCCGTAAGCCTCTGCACTCTGGACCAATATGTTGGTAAGGCTTTGAAGTTCGTCATTGCTGCCGGCCATGAGATCGATGCGAAGGTTACAGAGGGACCTGCTACTGATGGAGATGGTGCAAAGGTGGTTGAGTAGGGTGTCCTGCATGATCTTCTCCAGGAATATGTTGAAGAGCAATGGGGAGAGCAAGCATCCTTGTCGGACGCCCACTGTTGTTGTAAAGAAATCCCCGATCTGGTTGTTCATCAGGACTGCACTGCTGGCATCTTTGTACACTGTTTCTATGACTTGCATCAGTCCTTCCTCTATGTTGTAATCTTTGAGGACCTGCCACAGTCCATCATGCCAGATTCTTTCAAATGCTTTCTTGAAGTTTATGAAGTTGTGAAAGAGATCTCGTTGGTGTTGTAGATGTTTCTCTGTGATGACTCTGGTGTTGAAAATCTGCTCGACTGTGCTCCTCCCCGCTCTGAAACCTGCTTGCTCTTCAGCTAAAAGTTCTGCTGCCTTGGATTTCGGTTGAGAATTACTCTGAGCATGATCTTGCCGGGATGGCTGATCAGGCTAATTGTGCGATAGTTCTTGCACTGTCTGAGGTTCCCTTTCTTGGGCAGAGGAATGACGAGTGACTGTTTTCACTCCTGTGGTCACTCGTTGGTCTGCCAAATCTTCTGACGTAGGACTGTGAGGAATGTTGTTGCTTCGCCTCCCTTTTTCAGCAGTTCTGCAACCTCTTCCCTTAATACAGGTAGGCTTGCCGGTTCTCCATTCTGGGTCTGGACTGTATGGGTTATACTGGTGTCTGGCTGGAGGTTGTAGTTGAAGAGATCATTGCAGTACTCTGTCCACTGATTCAATACTGCACTGGTTTCTGTCAGGTGATTCCCATTAATGTCTTCTATGGCTGTTGCCTTGTGCTGTTGGGTCTTGGTTAGAATCTTGAGAGAGTCAAAGGCCTTTTTGTTGCTGTTAATCCTTGTTCAATGCCCTTGTCCTCGATTCAATCCTCTTTCGCCTCTTTCATCTTCTTCCTTACTTCTTTATTCACCATGCTATATTGTGTCCATGCTTCGAGAGAAGTATGCTTCTGCTGCTTCAAGTCCCTTCTCTTGTCGCATAGGTCAATAAACTTATCTGACACCCAAGGCTGGTTCTTCTTTCTCTGCCTCCCAGGACCTCGTCAGCTGTTTCAAGTAACATCTCTTTAAGATCTTTAGCGAGGGTGCAGACATCGCTGTCCATGCAGCTGAGGGCTGCAAACGTCCCGCCTATCTGTGCCTGAAACTCTTCTGCGATTTTCGGGTCTGTGAGTTTCTCGAGGCTCTAGGTCAAATCGAATGCGAGGATTTCTTTGAAAGCGCTTTGTTTTCAGCCTCAATTTGATGGTTGTGAATAGATAAGAACTCTGTCTATTTGTTTTACGCCACTTTACTGAACTTTGTAAACATGACAAACAATAAAGAAACATGTTCAAACTGGGACGTTGTTGTGTTCGCCATTTGCAATACAGTCTGTGCGCAAGTGCGAGTCATAGTCACATAGGGAGCATTTAGTATATCATTGTTCATATTGTTCTATCTCCCCCCAATTCTTCATCACTTATTTTAGACTGTAAATAATAGTCTATAGTGAGGGAGACTGTCTCTTAGGTTTCATAGTCTGCCAGCCATTTCGGTGGTTTGATGTTACGGCCATATCGTGAGACGCGTGTTGGCGTGGTAGGGGTAGGAATGTTCTCGAGTGTTGGAGCGACATCTGTTGACGCCTGTTGGAGCCACTGCCGGTGATACAGTTTTCTTGGGGCTCTCCACATTGTCCTTCCATCTTTCAGGAGTTGCGATGGTGTGTTGTGTGATGTGTGTGGGTTCCTTCTGTCGTCGAGGTTGAGGTTGTGAAGTGCGATGTGATGCATGATGCTGAAGGTCCTCATCAATGGTAAGACGTGGTGTAGCAATGCGTACTGGCGCGTATTTCCTCAGGAATTTCCTGTTCCGGATTGTTACTCTCCCAGATCCGTCGACTCGGATTACATATTGGTCGAATTGACGTACTTCGATTACCTGGCCCGTTTTGTCCCACTTCGTGGGGTGAGGGCCAGTTTGATTTTGTATTCTCACGAAGTCGCCGATGACGAAGGGTGGTAGTCGTTTCGTATGTTCTGACCAGTGTTCAGCGGCTTTCATGTGTCTGTTTCTCAGGGCCTCTTCTCGAGCAACGAGTGTCTCTCGCCAGGTCTCGTGTGGTTTGTACCTACCGGGTAGTATAGGTATGAAGTCCTTGATCGGTCGTCCGAATACACACATCGCTGGGGATAGCTTTGTATCTGGGTCAGGTGTGTTCCGATACTGAAGAATCGCGCGTTGAACCCCATCTGTATCGAGTTCACCATTGGTACCAGTGTTGTTGGTAATGAGGCGTTTGACGGTCTTCACACCGATTTCAGCTCTGCAATTGCTATGCGGGAATGCAACTGATGAAAGTCGGTGGTGTACGCCCCAGGTGTTGAGGAAGAGGCGGGTCGTTGTTGAAGTAAATTCCGGGCCGCCGTCTGATGCTAGTTCATCTGGGATTCCGTAGGTCACGAAAGAGCGGCGTAGGCTGTCAATTAGACCATCTGCACCGCCTGTGGTCCTTTCAATAATAGGCCAGTTTGAGTACCTGTCAACTATGACCAGGTAGCTGATGCCTTTATAGGTGAAAAAGTCTGAGCAGACGCATTGAAACGGGTAAGCCGGCAACACTGGGGGTGTTGGTGGAGCGCTGGGCTGCGATGGCGCCATTCTGATACAGTCGCTACAGTTTGTGCGGATGGCAGCCATGGCTGGGGTTATCCCGGGCCAGAACACGGATGATTCGGCCCTCGCCGTCACGGAAGATATTCCTTGGTGTGCGGAGTGGAGTGCCGATAGGACGTCCTCTCGGAGGCTCGGCGGTATAACAATCCGGTCCTTGTAGATGACTACACCGTCTATTGTGTGAAGGTGCTCACGAAATTGGTGGTAGGCACGGAGTGGTACAGGTAGTTCGTGGCGGAACTTCGGCATGCCGTTTTCGATGATGGACATGATTAGGTGCATGTTCTCATCACTAGCCGTTTATTGTCTTGTACGGTCCCATGTGATGGATTGAAGAGACTCGAGTGCGTAGGTCGCCGCATTCCTGACTGCATCATCTATGTTCTCGTGATCTATGGTGTCCTCGTCCGTGCGGATGCCTTCTAGGAATGCATGTTGGATCATCATGGTTGAAGGCAGGTTCGATGGACCATCATCATCATCGGGTGTGATGTCATCTTGGAGATGTAGTTTGTCTGGATGAGGGGTACCCGATGGGTGCCGAGACATGGCATCTGCTGTTTGTTTTGTACTCCAGGGATGTGTACGATGCGAAACCTGTATCTGAGTGTTTTCTCTTTGAGGTTTCTCAGGCGTGCATTTGGTATTTCATCCAGTGACCGATCACCGAGTATTTTAAGGAGTGGTTTGTGATCCACTGCCACGATGAGGTCTGCACATCCGAGGACAAAGAATCTTGCCTTATCGAGAGCGTCGACCACAGACAGAGCTTCGCCTTCGATGGGGGCATATCTAGATTCGGCCGGGTGGGTGAAGCGGCTTCCGACAAGAGTGATTCTCCATCCATCCGGGCAGCAGAATGGCATGCTCTTAGTGCAAGTGCAATGTTTTTGTAACAACCAGAAACCGATCCCATCCTTGGACCAATCTGTGGCAAGGCAAGTCGGCTTATCCTTGTCAAAGATTGTGACACCTTTCTCTATCTCATTAGTGATAATGTCTTTGGATTCCTTGAAGAGTTTGTCTAGTTGGTCGTCCCACACAAATGGGTTATCGGGTTTCAGCAGGTGTCGGAAGGGCTGCATCCGGTCTGCCATGCTGAATGTATACGCCACTTGGTTGACGAGCCCGAACCAGGATCGAACGTCTGTAATGTTTCTGGGGGTGGGGAAGTCGCGAATGGCTTGTAGGTATTTTCCGCAAGGGCGCACACTGTCCAGGGTGATCACAAACCCTGCGAATTCTACTTCTGGTTTACAGAACGTGAACTTGTCTGGGTTCAATGTTATGCCATTTTTGCCACAAACATCTAGCCAGTGGATGGCCTGGAAGAAGCTTTCCTCCATCGTGTCTGCCCACAGAAGTGTGTCGTCTATGCATTTTGTCTTCTGGGGGATGTCGGCTACGATTTCATCATATCGTCTTGAATATCCGTCACCAGAGGCGATGTACCCCTGTGGAGTTACACAGTATCTATATCGGCCCCATGGCGTTATGAATGTCGTCAGGTGGCGATCGTCCGGGTGAAGTGGCACGCTGTGGTAACCATTCCAGGCATCGAATACCGTTTTGAGTTTGCCCTGTGGGACGGAGCGGGCTTGGTGGAATGGTGATTGAGTGTGGTGTGTCTCACGTGTCGCGTGGGTGTTCAGTGGTTGGAAGTCCACCGTGCGGCGGAGCTTGCCCGTCTTCTTTGCACAAACTACCATTCTGTGACACCAAGTGACCGGTGTGCCGACTGGGACTGGCTCGATTACCCCTAACCTCACATACTGGTCTAGTCCCGCTTTGACGTCCGTCTGCCAGTGGAGTGGTACGGGGATGGGGTTGTGCGAGGCCACTGGTTCAGCATCTGGGTCCACCATGAGCCTCATTGGGGAGCATTTCATCATGGGGAGGGGCTGATGGTCACATGTATTGAACGTACTCGCCTTATAGTGGTCGATCAAGTACGTCTGTAGTTTCTCTCGGTTGGATTCGGTCGCGGGGAAGGGTAGTTTCGTTGGTGGAGGTGGTGGTAGTTGTCGCTTTGGACATTCACAGGTAGTAGAGATGCCAATAGTATGGGCATGGTGAGTCTCTCCGATTGTTGGGAACGTTTTAGAGAGCATGCCAAGGGCCACGCATGCTTCACGGCTGAGGAACATCTTGTCAGAGCTGTCAGTTACGTATACGACCTGTCGTGTCTCTAGTCTGTTTTGGTCCTTGTCTCTGCCAGAGAACCGAAGTATGGCTGCTCCGAGGATTCTGATGTCCTTGTTATTCGCGGCGTGCATCTTCATAGAGACGGGGGTGAGATTTTCACGTGCTAGGCCGAGGCGGTTGATTGCCCCGATTCCAATGAGGCAACTTTGGCGGATAAGGATAGGGGTCGAGTACGGATTTTCAGTTCAAAACCCAGATCCTTGTAGTCCTCCTCAACCGCACAAATGTCTAGTTTGATGAATGGTTGAGGTTGTGAGGCTTGTTGCGCCCACCTGTCACAGATGTTGTTATAGAGGTGATGGTCAAGGATTATGGAACGCCTCCCGCGCTCATGACCAATCTCTGTAGCAGCACATAATGCATCGAATACCGCGCCTTCACACTCACCCGAATCAGTCCTTTGGGGCTTAGCCTTCGATCTCTCCTTGTTGCGACATACTTTTTCCAGGCGATGTTGCAACTTGCAGTACTGGCATGTATGATTGTAGGCGGGGCACTCGGTTTTTCTGATGCGGAACGGAGCACTTCTACCATGGCCCTTTTCACCACAGTAGCCGCATAGGCCTAAGTCAGTCATCCTATTTCGGACATCCTGTTGTTTTCCTCGACGGTATGTGCTACTCACCGATCCTGCACCTTGCGAGTTCAGCAGTCTGGATGCTGAGCGCTTGCCAGATTCTTTGGCCTCCACGAATTTTAGCAATTCTTCGAGAGTCATATCCTGATTCTGATCCCCGAGTACATCGAGTTGTATTTCTTGATCAGCTATGCCTCGGGAGAGTACATCTCGGAGTATGGCATCCGTATAGTTGATGTCGGCTGCGCATGAGGGACACTGTGTGACATAATTGCATATGCCCGCTTGGCCTTTTATTCTGGCTCCAAATGATCGGATAGCCTCGTCACGATCTTGTCGCATGTTGTGCAGCGCTGCATGGGCAACCATGGTATTCTCCCTGCGCACCGCCAGCATCTTTATGGCCGTCAAAACATCTTGCTCTGACTTACTGGATAGGCTGCCCCCAGCCGCACGTATGAGGTCTTTTCGGAGCTCGTCACTACAGCATTCCAGCAGTTGGACCACTACATCTCCATCCGTGAGCTTGGTGCCCCTGCGATACTCGTCCCATCGGGTCTCGAAATATGCCCACTCCTCGCTAGATCCGGCCGATGATATAGTTGGTCGTTTTAATTTCTCTGCTCGAGTAGCCTGGGTAGTGGCGGCGTGAGTAGAAGCTGCATGCGAACTGGCGTGAAGGTTGAGGAGGGCAGCAATGATGGCGCCATCCTCAGCTTCTGCTGTCTCGAATTCACAACCCACGATAGGACACTTCATCTTCATTTTGAAAGATTGTATTGTCCAATTGGCGGTGTGGTAGGTCTATCGTCGATTGGCGTTTCCGGCTCAAATAGTCCTAGTGCACGCACGCGCTTCCAATGTCAGTGGTGTACAATTAACGTCAATGTTTCTTTATAGATAAGAACTCTGTCTATTTGTTTTACGCCACTTTACTGAACTTTGTAAACATGACAAACAATAAAGAAACATGTTCAAACTGGTACGTTGTTGTGTTCGCCATTTGCAATACAGTCTGTGCGCAAGTGCGAGTCATAGTCACATAGGGAGCATTTAGTATCTCATTGTTCATATTGTTCTAGTGAACACAAGATCATGGTCACTGCCAATATCGGCGCCAGGGAATGTCCTTGTGTTTGGCTTATTGATGCTGGATTTGAAACTTTGTGGGGCCAGTATGTAATCAATATAATTGTGAACAAGACCGTTTGGAGCATGGCATGTTGTGGTTCTAGAAAGCTTGTGGGGGTGTAACGTGTTGGCAAGGGTGAGTCGATGGATCTGAGCAAATTCGAGAAGTTTCAAACCTCTGTCGTTGGTTGTTCCGTGTCCGAATTTTCCTAATATTCCTGCCCAGTGTTGATATGCGTCGGGGCCAACCTTGGCATTCCAATCTCTTTGCACTATGAGGATGTCCCTCCTAGGTGTTTTCGTTATGATGTTGTCTAGCTGTTCGTAAAACTGTTCGATTTCTTCATTGTCATGGTCTGTGGTTGGGGCATAGATCTGAATGATGGTGACATTGTGTGGTTTTGCACAAATGCAAAGCGAGATGAGTCTACTAGAGGTTGGAGTACAACTGATGACGCACGCAGCTACTTCTTTTCGTACGATAAAGGCTACTCCATTTTGATGCTTTGTGTCTTCTCCATTGAACCAGAATTTGTGTCTCTCCTCTGTAGATGTTTCTCCGAAGCCTGTCCATCTGACCTCGGCTACACCTAGGATGTCCCATCGATAGCGCTTCAGTTCATGCGACAGCTCTTTCATTTTTCCGCAAGCGTGGAGAGTGCGGAGTTTCCAAGAGCGGGCCGAGAGCGGGCCGAGAGCGGCAAAGTCATCGGCCCGCTGTCGGCATCCGCCTGTGGGCCGAGGGATTTTTGTCCGGCGGTTCGCCTTCGGGCCGAGGGCGGTTTATAGTCGGACGCCGATAATCTGCCGATGGTTAGCCTCACATATGCCGACTGTGCCTAATTTTGCTAAATGTGTGTATTATGTGTGTTTTCAAGTAATAAGACCAAATTATACACATACACTTACGTGTATTGGTCTTATAACTTGAACATTTCAATAGTAATCATCATGAATGGTCACTCTAATGTTAAAATAACATTACTTGATACACACTCTTCAATTTATTGAGATTAACTGGAATTTTGAAGTTCATAACAATAAAATAATATAGTAATATATTATTTAGGAACATAACAAATGTAATCTGCTTCAAAAAGAGAATGAATGTCGAGTATCCCATCCAATTGTTATAAACTAAAATTAAATACGCAAACAACTCCAATGCGCGTAACAAACACATCATTTAATACAAGAAAATCAAAAAGCAATGTTGCAATTAGTGTCCATTAATTCGTGCGGCACATGACAACTCAACTATTTTATAAAAAGGCTGCTTAATTATTATTGTCCATAAACTGTTTTCTGCTACATCCATCTGCATTTTTCATCCGGTGCTGTGTAACGCCATTCCCGTCAGAGGCAGTCTTGGAGTTCTTTCGAATGTTCTCCTGATGTTGTAGTCAGTGGCAATGTTGCCACTTCATTCTTTCTGACAGCATCTGGAATATTAACGTACAAATATATTTAATTTCTACCGCATTGTACAAAGCATAGTATCTATAAAATGAGTAAAATATTAAACATATTTTGTCTCATAATAAGGTCACATAAAATAATTTTACTTTACTTTTATAAAATAAATTCCCGGTTTCTCATCAGCACAAGAATTTTAAAATAGCTTCCACAAAATTTTATTTTTAAATAGTATCCTTGGATTAAATATGCATGCAATAATTCTGCGCAAAAAGAGAAAACTATATTTCACACCAAACCAAAGGAATGTGCCTACTTGTAAGAAATACATTCAGTAGACATCTTAAGACTTTTAAGTTGTTAATTGTTAACGATGAGTTGCATTGATAGTTGTTAGTACCGTCATCAGTATCAACATAGACACATCTACCATAAATTGCATCCCTCATTTACATATTAATAAATTTCTGATGAGAAACCTGGAACTGTTTTACATAGCCCTAAATTAAGCGACATAAATGGCAGAAATTGTGTGGGCCATAAACTGACAGAAGGCGCCTAATGTAAGAACTTCATCCATCACACATTTACCCTGTCACACTAACAAGCAGGAACACGCAGCACAGGGACAGCATTTCTTGTTGATGAGATACGTTCATCTTCATCATATCATCGTCATCTATAGCCTAGCTAGCTATAGGGCAGCCACAACCATGACACCAGGTTATTCTGCCCCACATTCTATTTAATGTTTTACGCATAAATAACAAAGATTGACAACAGAATGTCTAAAAATGTACCTTTTTCCCGGAGCTCTGCTTTTACTGTTTCTTCAAACTGTCAGTCTGGATTCTGTTCAAAAATGGCGGTACATCGTAGTGTCAAATGCCGAGGGAGGCCCAACATTAATAAAAAACGTGTTAAATCTGTTTGCAATAATGCATTTGCCGGTAATAATTTCCCCATCGACTTTGAACAAATCTGGAAATTGTTCTTTCTTTTGACTTTTCTGAATAATTTCTTTAATTAAACAGCACGTCTTTTTGACATCATGCTTATTCTTTTCAAAACTGGATTGGTAATGCATTTGCTTAGCTAATCTAATATTACTTTTAAGAATTGTATTATAAGTATGTAAGTCAGTTTTAAGTTTATGGTAATGCTCTGTATTTACGTGAGTCTGTTTCATTCTCGAATACAAAATGTGTTTCTAAATTTAATCGACGTAATAATGCCCTTGGTAATCCAAGGAGTTTTCCTATGTTTATATTTGTTAAATTTAATTACTTTAATAGGTAGAAATGTATTCATAGCTGCAGTAACAATTTCATCGAGGATATTGTAGTTTTCATTCGGATCCGCATGAGTATCTGTGTTAAGTTTATCATAAAGATTTGAGTTAAATATTTCAGTTCTAATTTATTGAGTGAGTCAGTCTCTTAACAAAATCAAATTCTACCTCCTCGCAACCCCCAAAGAGCGGCAGAATAATCAGCAAGTTGATTGTGGCCGCCAAAAGGATGTTGATGAGGATTTTGTTATTCTATTCGTATAAACCTTGGTATCGCATTAGAGGTTTCGACATAGTCCAGACTTAGAAAGTACGGAAAGTGATCAGAAATATTGCTCACTAAAATACCAGCTGAAGATTTGAAGAATACTTTTGACAAATTGCATAAAAAATTATCAACGAGTGTTCCATGATATTCTGAAAGTCGTGTTGGCATAGTAATTTTAGGGAAGAAACTATGTGAAACGATTGTATCGAAATATTCACATATTATGGATTTTTCGTTAATTTTAAGCAAGTCAATATTGTAATCTCCTGCAATTATTATTTCACTTTTAGATTTTTGTAAATCAACTAAATTTGATGCAAATTCGCTTGTTTCTTCATGGCACATGTTATTTCAATAAATTGACCTTCCCAAGTGTCTGTATTAGCGTGGATTTTTACAGATCTGTAATTGTATTTGTTGCTGAGATAGATTGCCAAGCCAGCATGTGCACTACAAATTTTGCCTTGGCATATTAATGTATATCCATCTATTTGAAATAAAGAAGTGTCAGCCTCTTCATCGAGCCATGTTTCCTGTAAACATAGAGCACTAATCTCACAGCCACTACTTCTGAATGTCTCTAGCTTTATTTTAATTTCGTCATTTTTTTGCATTTAAACTCAGACAGTTTAGGCTTAGAAAAATTTATTTGCTTTGCTTGTTCATTAAATGGTTTATTAAATTATCATCATCAAAGTATGGTGAATGTTGAAATGGTTCAATATCACCATCTTCATTCATTTCATCCGTTTTTAATATATTACATTTCTCTAGACCACCAAATTGCGCTAAGAAATAATTGTTATCAATCATATTTGAAAAATTAATAAATAATAGTGCTCTATGTTTATAGGACACATCATATAAACATAGACTAGACACTGCGAAAGAAGAAAATGAAAAACTGTAAAACGTTATAAGACATCACTTAGTGGGGAGCCACTTAGTGGGAATCACCAGTAGATATTATCTACTTAGATTTCCAGAAAGCTTCCGACAAAGTGCCACATCAAAGATTACTGCTTAAACTAAAGGTCCATGTCGTAGTGGATGGTATAATTAACTGGATAGAAAAGTGGCTGATTGACAGAAGACAATGGGTAATAATTGATGGGAGGCTTCAAATTGGAAATCGCTTTTGAGTAGGGTACCACAGGGATCTGTACTAGGACCTATTTATTCTTAATATAGACATATGTTATTCTTACTATATATCTACGATTTGTACAATGTAACAAGTAAGGTGTTGAAATTTGCGGATGATACAAACGTATTTACAGGGATTATGCGTGATGGAGATAGACAGCATTTACAAGATGATCTTGACGGTTGATCAAATGGTCTGAAAAATGGCAGATGTTATTCAATTTTGGGAAATGTAAATGTCTCCACACAGGACATGGGAACGAAGATGTACAATATACAATGGGGGTACTGTACTAAGTACTACTGTAAAAGAAAAGGACTTAGGGTTAACCATTAGTGCTGATATGAAAGTTTAAGAGCAGTGCGGAATTGCAGCTTCAAATGGAAATCAAATTCTTGGATTAATTAGACGAAATATTGTGTATAAAGAAAAAGAACTTATAACACCGCTGTACAAGACAATAGTGAAGCCTCAATTTGAATAGTGTACACAATGTGGAGGTAATATCGCAAGAAAGACATATATATGGTAGAAAGAGTACAAAGGAGAGCGAATAAAATGGTACCAAAACTGAGAGATCTTAGTTACGAAATACGCCTAAAAGAATGTGATTTGACAACACTAGAGACGAAGATATTTTTTAAATATTGAATGATATAGATATGAAAATATTGATAGGAATATGTTTTCTCAGTTAAGAAAGAAGGACTAGGGGACACTGAATTGAATTGGATTTTATTCAACAACAAACATATATACAAGGTGAACTCGTACATAACACATCAAATTGAACCTATATACAGCATGAAGGTGCTGTGCCTACCTAACTCTATACAATCTTGAAAACTAATTACAGGTGAGTTGAACGGAAATGCAAGAAGTTAAGAACTTATGCTATGCATTCCCTACTATTCATTTCTAATCTAATTTCATATATTATATAAACACAATTGATTAGAATTACTGTTGATGCAGCCTTTACATATAAGTTGCTATGTGTATTGGCTGCCCACTTATATACTTCACTCAATACTTAGTACATTATATGTAATAAACAGACTGATTATTGTTACTAATACAATCTTTAATCTAAACTTTCAAACTTTTGTAGAACTCTTTTATAATGATTTTTAAAATGGTAAACCATACTGCATGTCTGTAGGTCTGGCTGTAATTGATTCCACAACTTAGGACCATTATTACTAATACACCACGCTTTATGTGTCGTTCTACTATATTCTATTTTGAAATTATAGTTTTTTTATTACGTGTATTATGATTGTGACTATCACCAACTCTCTTAAAGTAACTCAACAGATGATCTTGAAGCAGATTGTTGTAAACCTTACCCGTAAACACCGTATTGTTGAAGTCAGTCATATCATACACACACAGAGTTTTAAAATAATAGAAAATTGGTCTTGTGTGTGACAAGTACCCTTCGTGTTTACATATTCGTATTGCTTTTTTCTGTAACATATATAGCGATTGTATTTTGTTCTGATACATATTTCCCCAGACTTCTCAACAGTAGTTAAGATATGACATGACAAGAGTGCAGTACAAAGCATATAATGCCTGACTATTCAACAGGTGCTTAACTCTATTTATGATGGCCACATTCTTGGCCATTTTATTATTTATCTTCTTGATATGGTCATTCCAATCTAACTGATAGTCAATGTGAACACTGATAAATTTTGTAGTATATACTCTTTCAATATCAGTTCCATTTATGCTAACGGTAAGATTATTGACACTCTTTTTTCGACTTATTACCATAAAGTTTGTTTTTGAAACATTTAAAGATAGTTTATTTGCATTAAACCATGTAGTGATGTACTTAACTTATCCAATTCTAAAAATACTATTTTGCACATTTCTGATACATCATCACCTGTGTAAAAGAAGTTTGTGTCATCAGCGAATATTATACATTTCATCACAGGTGATATTTTACACATATCGTTAATATATAATATAAATAAAATTGGTCCCAGTAGAGAACCTTGCGGTATACCACATGTTATGTTTCGACAAGTTGAATGTATGTCATTTATAGAATATCCTTTCAAGTATTTTTGAGAACTGGGGTAATACTGACGCTGGCCTGTAGTTTGAGAACTCTTACGCATCGCCATTTTTTAATATGGGGATAACACGAGCAATTTTCAGATTATCTGGAAAAACTCCTTTTTTAGCGAATTGTTGAATATGTATTTTAAAGGTTTTAGAATATATGGTATTACATTCTTAATTAGGCACATGACAATGTCATCATGATCTTTTAGCTTTTAGCATTGTTTACTAGAGCCAATATCTCATCATCAATAACCGGTTTAAGGAATAATGACTCCTTTATCTTTTCATTCATTAAATGTTTAAAATTAGTGGCGCATTCCGGAATCTTTTTGGCTAGTGTAGGACCTATATTTGAAAAGAATTCATTAAAACCATTTGCGATATTCTTTCTGCCACTGATTTTATTTGTATTATCTTTAAACTGAGTAGGGTATTCCGATCCTTTTTTCTTTTTATTAATTAGAGTATTTAAGATTCTCCAAGTTTCCTTCGAGTTCTTCTTGTTTACTTCAAGAATGTCGGAGAAGTATTGTTTTTCTGTGTATCTCAATATGGCTTTCAGTGAATTTTTTTATTTCTTGTATTTTTCCTGTTTAGCATCTGTTCTGGTTTTAAGAATTGTCTATATAGTAGAAGATTCGTTTTCTTACATGCATTTTTAAAAGAATTTGTCATCCATGGTTTATCCTGTCTTTTTTCTTACATGTTTTGTGTGTATGGTTACTGACTGGACAATTTGTGTTATACAAATCTATAAACAAGTTGATAAATTTATTATATGTTGTGTTGACATCCTCATCTGTCACTATTTTATCCCAGTTACATTTCTCTAGGTCTTTTATGAAAGCACTCATTTTCTCCTCATTAACTACTCTCTTCTTAACGTGTGTTTCTTTTTTGGTTTCTTGGTGTATGTATTCCGTTACAACATATACAGGCAGATGGTCACTGATGTCATTTATTATGATACCACTCTGTTTGTGTGAACACAGGTCTGTTGTAAACATATTATCAATTAATGTTTTTGGTTCGCGTGCAATTCTAGTGGGTCTGGTTATCAGTGGGTAAAAGCCTAAACTGTATAACTGATCAACAAAGTTATTTGTTTCAGCATGTTTATCATACTGCATTAAATCAACATTAAAGTCGCCACATAAATATACTGTTTTAGTGTGGCAATTACTAAAAATGGAATTTATATGTTCATTTATCAATGTCAAGTCTGTGTTGGGTGCTCTGTATATGTTCATTTATCAATGTCAGGTCTGTGTTGGGTGCTCTGTATATGTTCATTTATCAATGTCAGGTCTGTGTTGGGTGCTCTGTATATGTTCATTTATCAATGTCAGGTCTATGTTGGGTGCTCTGTATATGTTCATTTATCAATGTCAGGTCTGTGTTGGGTGCTCTGTGTATGTTCATTTAGCAATGTCAGGTCTGTGTTGGGTGCTCTGTATATGTTCATTTAGCAATGTCAGGTCTGTGTTGGGTGCTCTGTATATGTTCATTTAGCAATGTCAGGTCTGTGTTGGGTGCTCTGTATATGTTCATTTATCAATGTCAGGTCTGTGTTGGGTGCTCTGTATATGTTCATTTAGCAATGTCAGGTCTGTGTTGGGTGCTCTGTATATGTTCATTTAGCAATGTCAGGTCTGTGTTGGGTGCTCTGTATATGTTCATTTATCAATGTCAGGTCTGCGTTGGGTGCTCTTTATATGTTCATTTAGCAATGTCAGGTTCGTGTTGGGTGCTCTGTATATGTTCATTTAGCAATGTCAGGTCTGTGTTGTGTGCTCTGTATATGTTCATTTATCAATGTCAGGTCTGTGTTGGGTGCTCTGTGTATGTTCATTTAGTAATGTCAGGTCTGCGTTGGGTGGTCTGCGTTATGTTCATTTAGCAATGTCAGGTTTGTGTTGGGTGCTCTGTATATGTTCATTTAGCAATGTCAGGTCTGTGTTGTGTGCTCTGTATATGTTCATTTAGCAATGTCAGGTCTGTGTTAGGTGCTCTGTGTATGTTCATTTAGCAATGTCAGGTCTGTATTGGGTGCTCTGTATATGTTCATTTATCAATGACAAGTCTGTGTTGTGTGCTCTGTATATGTTCATTTAGCAATGTCAGGTCTGTGTTGGGTGCTCTGTATATGTTCATTTATCAATGTCAGGTCTGTGTTGGGTGCTCTGTATACGTTCATTTATCAATGTCAGGTCTGCGTTGGGTTCTCTGTATATGTTCATTTAGCAATGTCAGGTCTGTGTTGGGTGCTCTGTATATGTTCATTTAACAAAGTCAGGTCTGCGTTGGGTGCTCTGTATATGTTCATTTAGCAATGTCAGGTCTGTGTTGGGTTCTCTGTATATGTTCAATTAGCAATGTCAGGTCTGTGTTGGGTGCTCTGTATATGTTAATTTATCAATGTCAGGTCTGTGTTGGGTCCTGTATATGTTTATTTATCAATGTCAGGTCTGTGTTGGGTGCTCTGTATATGTCCATTTATCAATGTCAGGTCTGTGTTGGGTGCTCTGTATATGTTCATTTAGCAATGTCAGGTCTGTGTTGGGTGCTCTGTATATGTTCATTTAGCAATGTCAGGTCTGTGTTGGGTGCTCTGGATATGTTCATTTATCAATGTCAGGTGTGTGTTGGGTGCTCTGTATATGTTCATTTAACAATGTCAGGTCTGTGTTGGGTGCTCTGTATATGTTCATTTAACAAAGTCAGGGCTGCGTTGGGTGCTCTGTATATGTTCATTTAGCAATGTCAGGTCTGTGTTGGGTGCTCTGTATATGTTCAATTAGCAATGTCAGGTCTGTGTTGGGTGCTCTGTATACGTTAATTTATCAATGTCAGGTCTGTGTTGGGTCCTGTATATGTTTATTTATCAATGTCAGGTCTGTGTTGGGTGCTCTGTATATGTCCATTTATCAATGTCATGTCTGTGTTGGGTGCTCTGTATATGTTCATTTAGCAATGTCAGGTCTGTGTTGGGTGCTCTGTATATGTTCATTTAGCAATGTCAGGTCTATGTTGGGTGCTCTGGATATGTTCATTTATCAATGTCAGGTCTGTGTTGGGTGCTCTGTATATGTTCATTTAGCAATGTCAGGTCTGTGTTGGGTGCTCTGGATATGCAACACACAGTTATTCTTTTACCATTTTAACGTAACCTCAGCAGTTATAATTTCAGCACAATTATCTACATTTGTTGACAGATCAGGGAGATATTTGTGATGTAATGATTTGTATAGACCAACTCCTCCGCCTTTTCTGGTACTCCTAGAACTTGACACAAAGTCATATCCATCCATATTAGGTTTCTCACTACTGTCATCATTTAGCCAAGTTTCAGAAAGGGCGATGACATCGAACCCCACATCCAGTGTTGCAATATGATCCTATAGCATCTTGTAGTTTTTTGGTAAACTTTGACAATTATAATGTATTAAAGAAAAGTTTTCCAATCCCTCTTTCTTGTACCAACATTTTCAGTTCAATTGATCACCAGTATAATAATGACTATCAATGTGTAATCTGTTGTAAATGTTGATATCAGGATCAGCGTTATCACCAATACAATGTTGATTATTCTTTGTATATTTAAATGGCTGAAAGTTTAAATCTGTACATTCATCATATAAATCTGCCATATCATCATCAATGCCCACAGAGAGATGCATTAGCTCATGATTACTGACATTACTAAAAGGAAACATATTGGCTAAACAATGCATGCAGAACCAGTTGTTAAACATTCTGACGTAATCATTTAGGTCTTTAAGTGATAGTTTTGCACATTTGATATGTATCCTGTGTTTGCAACAATCACAGTATATACCATTAGTATTAGTACTACGAATATTCTGTTTACATATTATATTACATGGAGAATCCATGATTAATTTTGAGGGGTGTTTCATTCACTTTACCCTTCTCTTGATTACGTGTACAGTCTTTACTGGCTGTTATACATACCCAGTACAGCAACTTTCTCCTCCGTCCACCCAACTCGAAACAAATCGTCTGGTGATTCAATCACCTTTTTTGTTTTTCGTCCGTTCTCTTCTTGGATGCACATGATCCTTCCATCAATTGTCCACACCCTCTTGATGGTCTCGTCCCGTTTCAGTTCATGCACAAGTCTGCTTCTCATAGTAGTCAGATCTTCGTTGACGAAGACCTTTATGTAGCCGGTCAGCCCCTTCAGATTTTTCTTGCTTCTCATGATGCATGTCTTAGTGTCACGTCTCAAGATGTTTGCGATGATAGTCTTGGGTTTGGTTCCCGTTTTTTGGCCCATTCGGTGGCTCACACTCAGGTCCTTTTCGGAGATGTCAACGCACATGTCCTTGGCCACTTTCACTATAATACTATTAGTGTTCTCGTTCTTGCACTCGGCAACCCCGAATACGCGGATGTTGTCTCGGCGGCTATACTGCTGCAGCCTGTCCAATTCAAGGTTCTGTGCCTGCACCTGTGACCTGTGAGTTCACCTCCTTCTTCATCTCCTCCACCGCCTGCAGGTCCTGTCTCAGATCACTCATGATCTGCCTGGATGCTACTGCCACTGCAGTCGTGACGGCAGCCGTCATAGCTTTCACTAGCAAGCTCACCAGTTATCGCCCCCTCGTGCGTCGAGGTCGTAGAGCTGTTCTGTTTCGTCCTCGAACCTTTCGAATTTGACCGTGTGTCAATCGTTCTGCCGGGGTCTGTGTTTACAGCAGCACATACTGCATCAGCTATCGCTTTCTCAAAGTCCGTCTCTTCTTCGGCCTGTTGTTTTTCAAATTTTTTCTCGTTGGAAAAGAAATCGAGATTTTATGAGAGGATTAAGGTGTTAGGTGGGTGCAATGGGAGGCAGACATATGATGGTTTTCTGAACCCCCAGTAACAGGCAAAAATTGTCAACACCAATCCCCCTCCCTCTTCCGGTGTTGTAGTGGAGCCAACCAGGCCAGCGCACAGCAGAATAAAAGATGAAGATACGGCGGCGAAAGATATTCAGTGGTGCTCAATCTCCGGCAACCCCCCCCCCCCAGTATGAATGTCGTTCCCGCGCCACTGAGAGAAACGATTTGAAAACGAAAAAATGTACCTAAACAACGGTAATAGTGTTTTGTTCATAGTGTAACTTGACATTAATTTATCTGAAATGTTGTATAAGCAAAACGTCATACAAGATTTAACAAGATTTAACAAGATTGCCATCCAGAGAATTAACTCTAGATGGCAGGTGGACAAGGAAGCCCTTTGGCTTATCGAGAGTCCAACCCTTTTATCTACATATATCCAGCCCTTCTGAGGTATGTGTCGATTTTATTTTTAAACATATTCACACTACTAGCACCCACACAATCATCAGATAATCTGTTCCATTCATTTACAGTCCTTTGTGAAAATGAGAACTTTCTCACGTCTAATCTACACTGCTCCTTTACTAATGTAACTTTATGTCCTCTAGTCTTTCTATCTTTCTTAACTGAAAAAAACATATTTCTATCAATATTTTCATAACCATTCAATATTTTAAACACTTCTATCTGATCTCCTCTCAATCTCCTGGTCTCTAGTGTTGTTAAACCACATTCTTTTAGGCGTTTTTCATAACTAAGATCCCTCAGTTTTGGTATCATTTTAGTCGCTCTCCTCTGTACTCTTTCTAGCATATCTATGTCCTTCTTGCGGTATGGCCTCCACGCTTGTATACAATATTCTAAATGAGGCCTAACTATTGTTTTGTACAGTGGTATTATTAGTTCTTTTTCTTTATATGCTATATTTCGCCTAATCAATCCAAGGATTTGATTTCCCTTTGAAGCTGCAATTCCACACTGCTCTGAAACCTTCATGTCAGCACTAATTGTCAGCCCTAAGTCTTTTTCTTTTACAGTAGTACTTAGTACAGTTCCCCCATTGTATATTCTACATATTCGTTCCCATGTCCTGTGTGGAGGCATTTACATTTCCCAAAATTGAACAACATTTGCCACTTTTCAGACCATTTGATCAACCTGTCAAGATCATCTTGTAAATGCTGTCTATCACCATCACTTTCAATCCTTCTAAACACTTTTGTATCATCTGCAAATTTCAACACCTTGCTAGCTATATCATCGTCCAAATCGTTTATATATATTAAGAATAATATAGGTCCCAGTACTGATCCCTGTGGAACCCCACTCAAAGACTGATTTCCAGTTTGAAGCCTCCCCATCAACAACTACCCGTTGTCTTCTGTCAATCAGCCATTTTTCTATCCAGTTAATTATACCATTTCCTATGCCATGGGCCTTTAGTTTAAGCAGTAATCTCTGATGTGGCACTTTGTCGAAAGCTTTTTGAAAATCTAAGTAGATGATATCTACTGGTGATCCATCATCTACCCACTTAGTGATATCTTCCAAAAAACATAACATATTTGTTAAGCATGACCTCGCTTTTAGAAACCCATGTTGAGATGGGTTTATCAAGTTATGTTTAACAAGAAAATCCACCATGTGATCTTTAATTAGTCTTTCTAATAATTTACAAATCACCGATGTTAAACTAACTGGTCTATAATTATTTGACTTGTTTCTCGAACCTTTTTTAAATAACGGTATAATGTTTGCTTCTTTCCATTCTAAAGGAACCACTCCCTCTTCTAATGACAAGTTGAAAACTGTTGCAAGCGGTATGCTAATTTGTTCTACAATTTCCACTAGTAGTTTGGGTGGAATACCATCCACTCCAGGTGATTTATTTTCCTTCATAGCCCTAATTTTCTTAGCTACCATTTCTGGGGTTACAATTAACTGTCTTAAATATTCTGATTCTGCCCCCTTGAACTTAGCCTCTGGTACTGGCAGTGAACTAGTGTCTTCTCTGGTAAACACTGAACTAAAATACTCATTTAGGTCTTCAGCCATTAAGAATCCTTCTGATATTATATTTCCAGCACTATCTTCTAGAGGACCGACCTTATCCTGAACTTTCTGTTTGCTTCGAACATACGCATAAAAACTCTTGCTGTCATGTTTTATATTACAAGCTAATTTATGTTCATAGCTTCTCTTTGAATTTCTAATTTCAGCTGTAGCTTGGTTTAGTGCTTCTTTATAAAGGTTGTAGTCTTCGTCATTGCCAGTACGTCTATAAGACTTCCACATCATTTGTTTATACTTAATTTTTCTAATGGCTTCTTTCGATAAGTATTTCTTTCTGGTCCGTTTCCCTTGTTTTTTGAAGGGAACAAATTTATCTACGATGCACTCTATTTCATTCTTTAAGATATTCCAGCATTCTGTTGCTGTCTTATTCTTCAGTGTATTATTCCAGTCTATCTTTGCTAAATATTTCCTCATTTCCTTATATCTTCCTTTGTGGAAATTTCTCCTCAACTGCTTTTTATTATTTCTTTCTGATTTTACTTTAATGGTAAAATGTATCTGGTTGTGATCACTACTTCCAAGAGGCTCACATAATTTAACATTGTCAACTAATTCATTCTGTGAGGACAAAACTAAGTCTAACACATTCTCTCCCCTGGTTGGTTCTAGCACATGTTGAGAAAGGAAACTATCTTGTACTAAAACTAAAAACTTGTGGTCCTCACTACCCATACTCTGTAGAGATTTCCATTTTATATGCCCATGGTTAAAATCCCCCATAATAACACAGTCCCGTTTGCTCACTTCCCTTATAGCGTTTTGTATTTTTCATTCTCTTCTATGCTTATGTTTGGACTTCGATAAACTAATCCAACCGTTAACGTTGAGTTTCCTGTAACTATGTTACACCAAACAGCTTCTTCGCAATCTGCTTCTCTGTCTAATTTTATTTCATAAGCCTGGATAGATTCTTTAATATATAAAATAACTCCACCTCCCCTTCTTCCTATTCTATCTTTCCTAAACATTACATATCCTGTCAGTCCCAATTCGGCATCTGATATATCGGTGGTTGCCCATGATTCGGTTATACCTATTATGTGAGGGTCAATATCTTCTACCATAATGTTTAGTTCATTTCTTTTGTTTACTATACTCCTTGCATTTAAACAAACACATTTATACCCAGCTTCAGAACAGTTTTCCAGACTGTTCTTTGCTGAATTATTTTTGCTGCCTTTATCTATGCCTCCAGTTTCAGGCTTCTCTGCGAGTCCCCCCTGCGAATTTAGTTTAAATAGATGCAACCTGTCCCACTGTCAACAGATCGCAGCAGATTCTCTGAGAATACTGCTGCCCCCTTTCCACTTAGATGGAGGCCATCTCTCATGTACATATCTTCTCTCCCAACAAAGTACCCCCATAAATCTATGAATCCCACGCCCTCTTCCTCACACATCTGCTCAACTAGTGCGTTGATCGCCATCCTCTTACAGTTTCTGTATCTTGCCCCCCTTCCTCCCATTACTGGCAAAATTCCTGAGAGAATAACCTGTTCCACTCTTGTCTTCTTTAGCTTCCTCACTAGATGTCTGTACTTCTGAACTATACCAGTTGTTCCCTCCTTGTCTGCATTGTTTGTCCCAACGTGTACTAGTATAGACCCTCCCTTGCCATGCCCCAATACCTTCTCTACCCTTTCGGTCACATGCTCTATCCTAGCCCCCGGTAGACATACAACAACGTCCTTCCCCTCGCATATAGTCTTGTCTGTTTTTCTCAGAATTGAATCGCCCATAAACACTCTCTCTTTTCTCTTTGCCCCCTCAATCACTGCCTCGGAGTAGCTCCTCCGGTTTGCATATGTCTGGTTGTTGTCTTTTCCTCTTGCCATCTTCTCTCCTGTCACATTCTCTTCCATTCCCTTCTTTCCTGTCGCGTTTTCTCTTATCCCCTTTCCTCCTGTCATCTTCTCTTCTAGCACATTTACTCTCACTTCCTTTCGTCCCTTCTTCTTTCCTCCCATCACATTTTCTTCTCTCCTCTCCCGTCCCTTTTCCCCGGCTACCTCCTTCACTACGGTCACTTTCTCCCCTGTCACCTTCACGCCTGTCATGTTTTCTGTTTTTTGCTGAACACTCTGTCTTCTTCCATCAGTCTTCTGTCTCACAGTCTTACCAACTGCCTCTGTGGTATCTACCTCTTCACCACCTGTATCGCTGTCGTGTCTCTCCTCGTTCTCTACAGTCTGACTACCTGCTGATCTATCCCCACTGGCCCGTTTTCTCTTCCTCTGCCGAACACTTTTCCTCCGTCCCTCTGTTTTCTCAATGTCTTGTTCCTTCACACCGGTCACCTTCCTTCCTCTCAGTCTCCTTTCTTCAGTCTCCGTGTCACAACTCTGCTCCTTCTGTGTTGTAGAATTCTCAACTCTCTCCGCGTCATCCCTCTCTGCTCCATCTATTTCTATGTTGAGTCTCGCCTCCATCTCCTTCACTATATCCGTCAACTTACACACCTCCTTCATCAGACATTCCACCCTCAAACACCCCATACACCGAAAGGTGAATCCGTCATCTTTGGTCTCTGCCCATGATTTTGGACAGCCAGACAACGCAAAATCCACCCAGCTCTGGCAGTCGTTGCAAACTAGGTGTCGTTTTGCCCTGAGTTGCCGCTTGCAAGGTGCCATATCAGAATTTATTTATGTTCAAAGTAGTTTTATGTAGTCTTTGAAAAGACTTTTCTGTGTACAATTTACACCAGATTGTTTAGGTTATAGTTAGTTATATTTGTTAACACACAGTGACACACCGTGCCTTACCTAGTTACGATGTCGATGACAATGTATTCAAGTTAGGCTTAGATACAAGGTAGTCTTTACAAAGACTGTTTCCTGTGTACTAGTATACACTTTAAAAGATTGCTATTTCAGGTTTTAATTACTCATCTAACTACACCGATTATCTCAAATAACGCTATTCTATTGTCGTTCACGGTACGCTAACTTCGCCAGTGACCTACTTTGTAAACAACGTTCCGATTACATTAACGTCCCCAATTATCGCTCGCAAATCGCCTACTTTTAATCTACCCTAGATTACTCCCTCTAGCTAACTTTTAACAAAAAATATTGCTTAATATATATCTATAATTACGTTATGTATCCTATACGCTCAATAATATCACTTATCTTGATCAAATATCCTTATATTTTCGCAAGTTTGCTGCACCAAATTCAAATCAATTCACCACCGGAAGTCCCCCAAATGCTGCTCATACTGACATGATTATAAATAAAAAAGTCTTTAATCTGCCTTCCAGTTAGAGATTGTTTAAAGAAAGTAGAATACACGTTGACATTTGGTTTGGTGTTTCGCGAGGACTGAACAAACCTGAAAGCGTGCCGTGATATCAAAAAGGTTGGCAAGCACTGCTATAGTTATAAAAACCACACGCAGACGACTTTGGTGCAGAGAGGTCTACGAGTTAATTCAATAAGTGCGTTTCAGACACACATAAGTTATTTTTATAAATGCGGCGTACTTCTTTATTTGCATAAAACGAAGTGTAATTTTCTTACAACACACAATGAAATTTGTTTGTTCGGAAGACGCGTAATGGCGATAAAACGGATCGGTGGACAATGTTACAAATGCGTGTGCGTGCGTGCGTGCGTGCATGCGTGTATATGTGTGTGCACGCGTATGCCTTTGTGCAGCTACGCGCCATACTTCGTGTCTTTGCATGTGCCTCCACTCCGAGCTCCACGGCTGCGATGTTAAATGGGCGACACCTGACCGCAGTAATCATTTACTGCGCTATCGCGCTCAACAAAGCTGCGACGATGAAGATACGTCACACCTGAGGTGACTTCTTTATTTCTAATCACTGCCCGGCTGTTTTAGTGCGCATGCCCACGCAGGTGATATTATTACCTGTCGTGAGTGCCAGATGGTTTACTCTGGTGTGATACGTTGGCAGCAACATCAGACAGCCGTAGAATGACGAGTCGTGCCCGTGGGAGATTCCCAGCGGTTAGAGGAAACGGACCAGAGCGACGCATCTGAAGAAATCATGGTACTTACAATTGCTATATCCTCTTAAAAGGGTTCATTTAGAGAAAACATAATTATACGGAGAGTCTTTTTGTGATTTGTTTAGTAAAATACTTTATTGTCATACGTGTTTAGCGCCAAAGAAGGGCCTTCTTATCTTGTTTTTACTGTTGTTCTTGTTGTTTCTGTTAATATATAGCACTACTATTACTTTTAGTAGTAGCAACATTGTGTTATTAGCTAGAAAAATAATACAAATCGTATGGTATTAAGTGGTGTATGAAATGTAACTATTTTACAGCTATCAATGAGTTTCGATAACCCGGTGTAATACATTAATAACCGCCAATTGCCTTGAAAGAAAGTAAGGTTAACGCAATGGTGTGGCAGAATCTCCTTAGCTTATTTGTGTATAGGAAGATAATAGAACAATGTCTGGATAACGTATTCCTTAGTTACATTCGTCTTTTGTATCTGTAGTTGATGCACCTGACTGCCGTCTTGTTTCTTCTTATCGCCACTAGAGGTAAGTGACGTCAGTTCTATGACTTCGGAATAACATGTTAATATATGTATTTATTTAAAAGTTTTTATGATCTCTGTTTTATAAATTGTTTTTAGTAACTATATTTAAGGTAATGTTACATTGTTTTATATATTTATTTCTTAGTTAGCATTTCTTTTTATATAAAATACTATTATATATGTGTGCTTGCATGTAAAACGCCCGAGAACAATTTTAATTGATCGGGCGCTATATAAGTACTTTTATTTATTTGTTTTATTTATTTATGGTCGTTGGTTAAGAATCACCATTAATTTAGTAACAGAAAATAATTAGTTGAAAAGGAGCCGATTCGGTAAATGGATAGCACAAATAGTGTATAAGAAACTATTCATTTTCTCAGTGGAGATCGTGCGGTGATCGAATGGTAGAGCGCCGGACTCTCAGTGGAGATCGTGCGATGGTCGAGTGGTAGAGCGCCGGACTCTCAGTGGAGATCGTGTGGTGGTCGAGTGGTAGAGCGCCGGACTCTCAGTGGAGATCGTGTGGTGGTCGAGTGGTAGAGCGCCGGACTCTCAGTGGAGGTCGTGCGGTGCTCGAGTGATAGACCGCCGGACTCTCAGGGGAGGTCGGGCGGTGGTCGAGTGGTTGAGCGCCGGACTCTCAGTTGTTCCATTCATCCTGCTGCTGTTGCAAAACTAATGGCAATTTCGTTAATCTCACGTTGTTTATGTCTTTCGGAGAAGTCACTAAACCGTTGGTTCATTCTATCTGATGTCTATGCCAATGGAAATAGCATGTCCCACACAGGGGGTAAATGACAAATATGTAACTTGTCATGAAATGATCGAATGGTAGTTTTATCTGTAACCCAGTCCATCTGAATCCAGCATTTCGAATTGTTTCGTTGTCGGGCTTTTGAGAGGCAACGTCGTCGCTGAGTCTCTACAAGGTTCAGCAGCACTGGACAACAAACGATTGTAATAAGATGCATTCTTCGAGGATATGTTGGTGTTTGCCGAAGTACGGTGAGAAGAGCTACTGCCGGTCATGCAGACTAGTCATCGCGTTGAATAAGACTTATCGTGACCTTTACCTGCAAATCTTGTGAACGTTAGTAGCGTGAACACATTTTAAAGCAAAATTAGCTAACGAACCAAACTCTCGAAAAACCATTATATTCCCAATCCAGATGTTTGAGTAGGGCCGTGTTGGAGTTGCCATCGAGACATCCGTTGTCTCGACTTACGACTTGACATTCAGAGAGATGACTAGAGACTCGGAGATCATTGAATTGACACTTGACTTGCCATTATGTTTTTTAGTGTAATCAGAAGTCACATCTGGCTGCTATCTGATAGTGGCAATACAGCAAGGACAACGCTTGTCACAAACAACAGACAGAACCAGATGGTGCATCAACTTATATCACTAATCACAATCGTAATATCGTTAATAAATTTGACAGGATTGTCATTAATAAATCACTAGATATGGACAGCAACGGGCATGTGTTTCTACACGACTTGACTTGGTGCTTGAACAGTGAAGTAAAGTGAACCTTAATTATTTGACTTGACTTGACTTGGTACTTGAACAGTGAAATGGAATTAACCTAAATTATGTAGCACTTCTGAACTTAAACAGTGAATTTGTGTGAACCCTAATAATAATTTGACTTGACTTGAGTGAACCTAAAGTTTACTTGACTTGAGACTTGGACTGAGCAGCAGAGTGAACCTAAATGATTTCACTTGACTTGTGACTTGATCAGTGAAGTGGAGTGAACTATAATTATTTGATTTCATCCGATTTGGTTCTTAAACATTGACATGGGAAGAACCTAAATTATTTAACATAACTTGTGAACTTAAACAATGACACGGAGTGGAACTAAATTATTTGACGTGATTTATCACTTGAACAGTGAAGTGAGGTGAAACCTATTGATTTGACTTGTGACTTCAGTAAAGTAGGGTGAACCTAAATTATTTTACTTGACTTGTCACTTGAACAGTGACGTGGGGTGAATTCAAATAACTTTACTTAACCTAAACTTGAGGGTCAATGACTTGCGACTTGACTTGCAAGTATTATTATACTTGACAATAATACAATTGGTCATATACGTGATCTACTGGTGTGTGACTTGCCAACAGGTGTGTTATTTAGTGGATTTAAAAACAAGACTCAGACATAACGGTGCCCTGCAAAGATTATTAGCATTTGTTGTATCAGTTCAAGTAGTCAACTGTTGAAATATGACCATCTCGGTTACGCATGATTTGTCATTGTTTGTAACTCAGCGTAGCCTATCGAAAAGAACAATTGCTACAATAACTGATATCATTGTAAATTTACCGATGCGTGTAATACAGTGGTTGTCATGGCAACACGCCGTGTCTCGCTTAGACGAATAAACGCAACGCAAGTGATATATCGCCGTCGGTTTTCCAGCAATCGTCCGCGCCATTGTATCTCTACTGCGGAATGACCAACATACGGCGGAATTATCCGCAGATGTAAATGGCGCGAGACAATAGCGAACGAAATCGCGGCGGAAATTATTTCGCCATATTTCCGTATTAAAGTACCGATATAATCAGGCGGCTTTGTCTTCGACATTCTGCATACGAAAGCGGCTCGTAGCGCGCTGCCATTTGTTCCGATTGCTGTGCCATTAAAGTCGCGTTAGCATAACAAGTGCGCGTCGCGATTCCGACGCTAAAACGACTCTGCGTGACGTGTGTATGCAAGCCGTCTATAAGCAGCAGAAAACCGATGTTTCGGGATCGTGCGTGGACTGAGCATGTGAGAAAAGCAGTAAATCGAGAAACTTGAAACATCGTATCATAAAATAACAGATGAGTCGTGGTGATTTTTGCGCAACAATCTGTCGCTGCTTCATGCAGCGTGTATTGTAATACAATTAGCGTATGCTACATGGTTGTCATCGAGTAAAAGTTGGCGTGCATGTGAAAACACGTGTGAGTTTCTATTGAAATGGATATACGGGGAAGAAAAGCTAGCGATGGTAGTGAATAATGCGCGAAACATTAAATGGCTTTGTTCATAATAGGGTAACAACAATAATATATTGAAATAATAATAATAATAAAAAGAAGAAGAAAAAGAATATGAAGTACACGACGAAGAAGGAGTTCAATAAGGCCTAACCCGTCTTTAATAACGTTCCTAAAGCCGCGTGGGAGTTGTTGCTAAATAAGGAATCGACTTGTGTAAAAAAAGCCGCGTTTGTGCCTACTCTACAACTATTAATATCTCCCAACACTAACATGACAGTACCAGGCAGACGGAGACAGGGTGGGTTTTTATTTTGATGGTACACGTTTTGTTGCTGTTAGAAAAATATTAAAATGCATAGTATCGGACATGTTTCGCTGCTACACCCTTTGTTCTGTCGGCAGTCGTTAAGTGACGTTCGGTGTTTGTTGCTCGCATGGCGGCCCTAATTCCTGTCAAAAACGCATGTTGTCGCGCGCCAACATTGACTTCAACTTCCAGCGGTTCCGTTAGACGCGACAGGTAGATATAATAATTGACGAATTGCTACATTGCCGCAACAAAGGCTGGTGAGCAATGGCAGTGATGCGATGTCGGGGAAAACAAGCAGTGGGCACAATGTGCATTGAACGGGCACAAAGCGGAATGAACGGACACAATGTGCATTGAACGGGCACAATGCGCAATGAACGGGCACAATGCGCATTGAAAGGGCACAATGCGCATTGAACGGGCACAATACGAAGACAATGTACAAACGTTTTGTGATGTATTCTTCTTTTTTAGATCTGCCCCAAATTTACCATCCATCACTAAGCCTCATAGGTGATTTACCCCAGCAGTTATATCGAAACATTGTTGGGCACTGAATTGGTACACATGTCGTTTACATATTGTACATTTATGTATATAATTTTGGCTTTGCTGTATAATTTATAAATATTTTGTGGATCATTCTGTGTTTGAATTAATTGCTATGGATATTATTTTAACATGCGAATTAGCCGGTACCTTTTTTGGTCAACCGGTTCCAGTTTTAAAGACACTGCTCGAGCAAATCGGTTTCGTCTCTGGGAAACATGACATATAAATTATGTATGACAATTTTGATTACAATTGTTGAAACTATTCGCATCATATGTTCAGAAATTAACAGATCCAACATTCACTAACGCAGGAAAACAACCTCTTTGATGGACATTTCTAAATATTTTTATTGGGCCCGCAAAGGTCAGAACTCTTATTATGTTATCATTTTCCAAATTATTGGTGTATATTAAAAACAATACAAGTATACCTGCCAACCCTCCAGGATTTCCCGAGAGTCTTCCGGATCTGTATTGCAAAACGATGTATCACACTCTTTTAAGAACATCACGTGTTGCGTCTAGGACAGGCTTAGCCCTTAAGCGCGCCTCACACTACATGTCGTAGTAGGGGCTTCGCTCGCATTTCGACATTCTCACAATTCTCGCAGATCTAAACGGAAAAGTTGGCAGAGCGTGAATATATGAGTCATAATATTGATACTTGCGATGCCGCTCGGAACTCGTTTCTAGTTTGAAACCTCCGATTTACACATCACACTACACTCTGTCGTCAACACAAAGTCCATGCCAACCGCAGGCGGGGAAAGATTTGCTGAAAGTGAGCGACCGACGGTATCGTAGTCGCTGACAAGTTTGAGTGGGTGAAAATGAACGTCGTATGAAAGCACAATGGTTTTCAGCCTGTTTCCCGGACGCAACTATTAATCTGGTGGCCAGTTCAACTCGCAGGTCGTCAATGCGGAAATATTACAACAATCGTAAATTGTCGCTAGTCGGAAGTCGTTACAATAATGCCTTCGTGCAGCTTTCTCCGTGTATGAAAACACAATTAATCACAACGCTGATTTGGAAATATGATATGTATTTGGTTAATGACGATGTGCGCGCGAACGCACACGTATAATCTATACGCATTCACTAACGCACATATATACACGCACGCACGCACGCACGCACACAAGTACACACGCACACACTGTGAATGCAGGACGACCTTATCGCAACACACAACTAACCGGAAACGGCCTAAGTAGATCACGTCCCAGCGTGGACATTAAAATAAAAGTAAACGGCAATGAAAATACACGATAACCACCGTATGGATCGGTTAAATGTAACTTGATACCACGGTTACGTGGCGAAAATACGCCTGTGTCGACAACTGGCTATGTTTACAACTAAAAACTGCAAGTTTCCACCCGTAGCAAAATTGCTTCTTTTGCATTGTATGGCAATTGATTCTCCAAAAGAAACCAAAAAGGTTCTACAATCACTTTTACATATAGTCCGGGTGTTGACCAGTGAAGCGTGCATTGGGGTCCGCACGATGTTTTTTTGCATTTTTGTTACCTTCTGACCTTCTAGGTCAATAATCCGACGGGTGCCATCCAGGCATCCTCGGGCATTTTTCTATAAACCCATTAATATGCAAATCAGTTATCGCCATTAAAATATATACTACTTTTCTGAATATCTAGAATTGTAGACATCCAAACAATCAAAATAATATAATAAAAAATTATATACAGCCCAAATCAACTTGAAATAAAATGTTCTAGGGCGCTTTACATAAAACAGAATAAATTAAGTAAAATCGTTAAGTAAAATATTAAAGTGATGTGTCCATCTGCATATTTTCACGGTATCTATGATTACGTCAGTGAAGAAATTATAGTGTCCAAATTTGTCGCATGAATATGCAAATTAGCTCAAGATTTTCGTTTATAACTCCTCAATACGCGAGCGGCAGGCACTACATTACGGACCGATTTAAATGCCGCCTCCGTACAAACATCCAAGTGGTATATCACTTGAAAGCCCTAGATCTCCCCATCACAACGAGGCATGTCGTAGAACTGCCAAGTGGTGCAATAAGCGTGACACCAAGGTCAAACAAGGTCATCGTCAAATGATGAATTTTCGAAATGTTGCTCTTCCGCAAACGTTTTAAAATTACAATGGTTACATATCTACTTTCTTTAATAACAAAACGGCCATGTCATATATTTTGGAAATCGTATTGCCTCCCCCATCAAAATGGGGTACGATTTGGAGCTGTTACTCGGTATAGTAAGTGTGGAGCTAATGTCAAACAAGGTCACCGTGAAATGATGACTATTCGAACTGTTGCAATACCGCGAAGGTCATGAAGTTACAATAATCCTGTATCTACTTCATTTAACAAGATTGCCATCCAGAAAATTAACTCTAGACGGCAGGTGGACAAGGAAGCCTTTTGGCTTATCGAGAGTCCAATACGTTTTATCTACGTGTATACCGCCCTTTTAATTTTATTTAAAAAAATATTCACGCTACCAGCACCAACACAATCAGGAGATAATCTGTTCCATTCATTTACAGTCCCTTGTGAAAATGACAACTTTCTTATATCTAATCTACACTGCTCCTTTACTAATGTAACTTCATGTCCTCTGGTTCTTCTATCTTTCTTAACTGAGAAAAAATATTTTTATCAATATTTTCATAACCATTCAATATTTTAAACACTTCTATCTGATCTCCTCTCAATCTCCTGGTCTCTAGTGTTGTTAAACCACATTTGTTTAGGCGTATTTCGTAACTAAGATCCCTCAGTTTTGGTATAATTTTAGTTGCTCTCCTCTGTACTCCTTCTAGCACATATATGTCCTTCCTACGATATGGCCTCCACGCTTGAATACAAAATTCTAAATGAGGCCTAACTATTGTTTTGTACAGCGGTATTATTAGTTCTTTTTCCAAATACGTTATGTTTCGCCTAATTAATCCAAGGATTTGATTTTCCTTTGAAGCAGCATTTTGATTTTATTTGCTCTGAAACCTTCATATCAGCACTAATAGTTAACCCTAAGTCCTTTTCTTTTACAGTAGTACTTAGTACAGAACCTCCCATTATATATTGTACATCTTCGTTCACATGTCCTGTGTGGAGGCATTTACATTTCCCAAAATTGAACATTTGCAATTTTTCAGACTATTTTATTAATCTGTCAAGATCATCTTGTAAATGTTGTCTATCTTCATCACGTTTAATCCTTCTAAACAATTGTGTATCATCCTCAAATTTCAAAACCTTGCTTGTTATATCATCATCCAAATCGTTGATATATACTAAGAATAATATAGGTCCCAGTACTGATCCCTGTGGTACCCCACTCAAAACTGATTTCCAGTTTGAAGCCTCCCCATCAACTACTACCCGTTGTCTTCTGTCAGTTAGCCATTTTTCTCTCCAGTTAATTAAACCATTTCCTATGACATGGGCCTTTAGTTTAAGCAGTAATCTTTGATGTGGCACTCTGAAAAAAGCTTTCTGAAAATCTAAGTAGATGACTACCGGTGATCCCTCGTCTACCCACTTAGTGATATCTTCCACAAAACAAAACATATTTGTTAAGCATGACCTCACTTTTATGTTGAGATAGGTTTAACAAGTTATGTTTAACAAGAAAATCCACCATGTGATCTTTAATTAGTCTTTCTAATAATTTGCAAATCACTGACGTTAAACTCACTGGTCTGTAGTTCTGTGACTTGTTTCTCGAACCTTTCTTAAATAACGGTATAATGTTTGCTTCTTTCCATTTTAAAGGAACCACTCCCTCTTCTAATGACAAGTTGAAAACTGTTGCAAGTGGTATGCTAATTTGTTCTACAATTGACCATCCCATCCACTCCAGGTGATTATTTATCCTTCATAGCCCTAATTTTCTTAGCTACCATTTCCGGGGTTACAATTAACTGTCCTAAATAGTCTGATTATGCCCCCTTGAATTTAGCCTCTGGTACTGGCAGTGAACTAATATTTTCTCTGGTAAACACTGAACTAAAATACTCATTCAGGTCTTCTGCCATTAAAAATCCCTCTGGTATTATATTTCCAGCACTATCTTCTAGAGGACCGACCGTATCCTGAACTTTCTGTTTGCTCCGAACACATGCATAAAAACTCTTGCTGTCTTGTTTTATATTACAAGCTAATTTTTTTCGTAGCTTCTCTTCGAATTTCAGTTGTAGCTTGGTTTAGTGCTTCTTTATAAATGTTGTAGTCTTCGTTATTTCCAGTACGTCTACATGACTTCCACGTCGTTTGTTTTGTAGTTAATTTTTCTAATGGCTTCTTTCGATAAGTATTTCTTTCTGGACCATTTCCCTTGTTTTTTTAAGGGGACAAATTTATCGACGATGCATTCTATTTCACTCTTTAAGATATTCCAGCATTCTGTTGCTGACGTATTCTTCAGTGTATTGTTTCAGTCTGTCTTTGCAAAATATTTCCTCATATCTTCCTTTGTAACAATTTCTCCTGAACTGCTTTTTATTATTTCTTTCTGATTTTACTTTGATGGTAAAATGTGTCTGGTTGTGATCACAACTTCCCAGTGGCTCGCATAATTTGACATTGTCAACTAATTCATTCTGTGAGGACAAAACTATGTCTAACACATTCTCACCCCTGGCTAGCTCTAGCACGTGTTGAGAAAGGAAAGTATCTTGTACTAAAACTAAAAACTTGTGGTCCTCACTCCCCGTACTCTGTATAGATTTCCATTGTATATGACCATGGTTAAAATCTCCCATAATAATACAGTCCCGTTTGCTAACTTCCTTTATAGCGTTTTGTACTTTTTCATTCTCTTCTACTTATGTTTAGACTTCAATAAACTAACCCCACCGTTAACGTTGAATTTCTTATAACTATGTTACACCAAACAGTTTCTTCGCAATCTGCTTCTCATTGTAATTTTACTTCATAAGCCTGGATATAATCTTTAACATATAAAATAACTCCACCTCCCCTTCTTCCTATTCTATCTTTCCTGAACATTACATAGCCTGTTAGTCCCTATTCGGCATCTGATATATAAGTGGTGGCTCATGATTCGGATATTCCTATTATGTGAGGGTCAATATCTTCTACCATAACGTTTAGTTCACTTCTTATGTTTACTATGTTCCTTTCATTTAAACAAATGCATTTATATCCTGATTCAGAACAGTTTTTCAGGCTGTTTTAGGCTGATTTATTTCTGCTGTCTTTATATATGCCTCCAGTTCCAGGCTTCTCTGTGAATCCCCCCATGCGAATCTAGTTTAAATAGAAGCAGCCTGTCCCACTGCCAACATATTGCAGTAAGTTCTCTGAGAAAACTGCTGCCCCATTTCCACTTAGATGGAGGTAATCTCTCATGTACATATCTTCCCTCCCAACAAAGTATCCCCATAAATCTACGAATCCCACCCCCTCTTCTTTACACATCTGCTCAACTAGTGCGTTGATCGCCACCCTGTTGCAGTTTCTATATGTTGGCCCCCTTCCTCTCATTACTGGCAAAATTCCTGAGAGAATAATTTGTTCGACTCCTGTCTTCTTTAACTTCCTCACTAACCGTCTGTACTTCTGTACTATTCCATTTGTTCCCTCCCTGTCAGCATTATTTGTCCCTACGTGTACTAGTATAGACCCCCCCCCTTGCCATGCCCCAATACCTTCTCTACCCTTTCAGTCACATGTTCTATCCTGGCCCCCGGCAAACAAACAACGACGTTCTCCCCTTCGCTTAATGTCTTATCCATCTTTCTCAGAATAGAGTCGCCCATAAACACCCTCTCTTTTCTCAATGCCCCCTCAATCAGTGCCTCAGAGTAGCTCCTTCTCCGGTTTTCATCAGTCTGGTTGTCGTCTTGTTCCCCTGTCTTCTGCTCTCCTGTCACAATGCCGTCCGTTCCATTCTTTCCTGATGCTGTTTCTCTTGTCACCTTTCCTCCTGTCATCGTCCATCCCAACTTCTCTTCTGTCACATTTACTCTCACTTCCTTTCTTCCCGTCATCGTTCCTCCCATTGCATTTCCTTCTCTCCTCTCCCGTCTCTTTTTCCCTCCTTTCTCTACGGTCACTTTATCCCCTGTCACCTTCACGCCTCTCACATTTCCTGCCGTCGATCCTCCAATTTCTTCCCCTCCGATCATCTTCCCTCCTCTCAGTCTCCATTCCTCGGTCTTCTTGCCACTACTCTGCTTCTTCAGTCTCACAGTATTCCCAACTCTCTCCCTGTCGTCTCTCTCCATTCCATCTGTCTCCTTGCTGATTCTCATTTCCATCCCCTTCACAATATCTACCAACCTAGCTGCCTCATTCTCCAGACATTCCACCTTTCAACACCCCACGCACTGAAAGGTGAATGCTTCTTCCTTGGTCTCTGCCCATGACTTTCCACAGCCGGATAGGGCAAAATCCACCCACCTATGGCAATCGTCGCACACCAAGTGTCTCTTTGCCTTGACTTGACGCTTGCAAGGCGCCATATCAAACATTATTTAATACTAATAATCTAATTAGCTATTTTAAATAGTTTAGTCAATTGTGTTTACACTATTCACTGTCTATGTAGTCTTTAAGAAGACTGTTTACTGTGCACAAACTTTACGTAAGATTGCCTTGTTTATTTCGGTCACAGTTTTTGGTTGTAGTCACAGCTGACTATCTATCCTATCAGAAATGCTAACGTTACCGGTAGTAACCTAATTTAAATACAACCAATTACTTTACGCTAGACTGCCTTATTTATTTAGGTTATACCGCGCCCTAGCGAATACATGGGACACTAGCTACATAAACTTAGTTTGCCCGGTTATCGCAAATGCTTAATTTTACAAACAAGCAGGTACTGGCTTACACAGATATTATTTGATGTAAGTAGTTTTATGTTTGATACTTGATCACCTATATATTCTACCACATAATGAGGTTTGTTAAATCTTGTTTACAAACTTATCGTAGGCTAACTTACCCTATTATCACTCACTAGACTAAAGTGTTCTAAAATACTTTATCTGACTAACTTTAAGCACAGCTGCTACTCAATATATGTTTACTGCTACTTTATGAATGATATTAAGGCAAGAATAATACTTATCAATCAGTAATTCCACTTGTTTATCAACTTTTCTGCACCACAAATTTCTACGATCTATCTCCGCCAAATATAGCCTCGAATTTCTATGGACACATCTTATACAGCGTAAAAGAACAATGTCTTCCCGTCAAAATGAGATATGACATAGAGGTGTCATTTGATGGAGTTTGGTGGAACGACGATCAAACAGTGTCACCATCAAGTAATACATGTTCAAAATTGCGCCATCCCGCAAACGTTATACACTATCAATGGTGGCTTATATCTACCTAGGCCATGTTATATACCTTTGGAAAGCCCACTGTCTCCCCGTAAATATGAATCACCACGGGGAGCTATCAAGTGGTGCAGTAAGTGTGGAGTGAAGGTCAAGCAAGATCACCACCAAATGATGAAATTTCAAAACTGCGCCATTCAGCAAACGTTGTACAATTACAATGTTTGCATATACATTTTGTCTACGTACACTGGGCCATGTTATACACCTATGCGTATTTTATCCCCGTCAAAACATGACATGGCATGGAGTTGTAGAGTGCTGTTGTAGAGGCAGTTGATTCAGATTCATAGAAGTGGATATCATGCTTGCATGATTGTAATTATATATTATAATCAGACATTCGTTTATCACGCAAGTGTGTACAAACAGTAACTAAGGGAGATGTGATGTTCTGCACTCCTCCCGTATGTGCGCGCATTGCAGTATTGTTTAATTACGGGGTACTTATTATGACCATATTCACACTACTACACTTGTCGTTAAGGACATGTTATGCTGCCAGACAAACAAATCGCGTCGTCACCACTAGAAGTCTTATGACCACCTTAGTTATAATTCTAATTTCAAATACAATCAGCTGTTAACAGCTTACATCATATATTGCATTGTAGAATGTAAAACTAATATGTTTAGGTAATATCTTAGTAGTAACTAACGACTGTTACATATATTTGATATTTCATTAGTCTATTATTCTGTATAACTATTTTCTTGTATTTCATAGTTGTGATCTGTGATTATGGGTGGATAAAACTGTATTGGTGGTAAGAACGTCAGTGATATTTCAGTTTTAGTTCAGGTCTCCATAGATCACTTTATATTTATTCACACTTGCTCTTAATAAATATTTTAATATTTCCTTAATTTAAATATAGTTCTTAATAATTAAAACGTTATTGACATTTACCTGTCTCATTCACTCCCACTTAGGGGGCAATGTTTTATTATAGTTCAAAGAGTTGGCCCTGCGCGATCAATATTACGTTAGTCAGAAAGGCGTTTATCTATTTTTGTTTTCGGATGTAAACCTGACGTACAATGTAGTTTGTTTTATTGAGGGGGTCATGGGCCCGTCCCACATATTGCCAACATGGGCTAGTTTTATTACGTTATCAATATCATGTTAATTAGAAGGGTGTTGGTTTATATTTGGGTGTTAATAAGATAAGATAAGATAAGTTAAGAACACTAATAGCACCATAAATCTAGATAAGTTAATTCAGAGGCGCTTAGAATACATAATATATATATATATATATATATATATATATATGCAGAACATTAATAAGTTACGTAGAATTAATTATATTAAATTAGTTAAAATAAATGACAATATATAAACAAATTAAAACATAACTTACATAAAGATGATCATTAAAGTTAAAGGTGTAATGATGATAAATAAGTAGACATTGTGTAAAATTAGTATAAAAACGTGTACAAGATAATAATAATATAAAAAACCTGACTGGTGGTGCCTCTGTTGCGTAAACAACCCGGAAAAGAAACGTTTTCAAAAAAAGTAAAATTGAAAGTCACAAGGCAACAGGTTGTCTTCATCTCGGTTGGAAGTGAACTCCACAGTCGTGGAGCAGATACCAAGAAAGTTCTGTCGCAGTATCGGCTGCGAGATGGTGGCACGTACAAGTCATTGTTTTTGTAGTTGAACGCAACACTCGAATAGCTCTTACGTTAATCTGACGTAATTTTGTTTTTATCAAATTTAGGGGGTCTTGGAACCCACCCAGAGATTGCCAATTAACATGTGTTTTGATTCCGCAAACGCAAATTATCCTAGGTAATAAGCTAGCTCGATTATAACTAGATTTGACTTCCACAAAACGATGGAAATACAATGACGCAGGTCCTATTCTCTTTAGGTGATCCCGTGCGGATAGACACGACACCGGATTTCTCATACATCCACGTTGAACCTCGCGGCATCAGCATCGAAAGTCAATCCAATGTCACGTTTACCGTTAAAGCGACCAACGATGCCCACGTGGCTCTTTCGCAGTACCCGGATGACCTCGGCATCGCTACATACGAGATTGTAATTGGCGGCTGGAAAAACAAAAAATCGGTATGCGCGCGCGTGTGCGTGTATGTGTGCGTGTGTGTGTGCGTACGTGGGTGTACGTATTTGTGGACGCGTGCATGTTCATGCGCGTGTATGTATGACATTATATATTTTGTTTGGACAAGTTAAACAGTCACGTGTTTGTCACATATCCATTTCAGGTGATCCGCCGTTGTGTAAACTGCAATCCAGAGTCATTCCGTGACCACGAGCCACTCGAAAGTTCAGAATACCGACCGTTCTGGATTAGTTGGAACGACGGCATCCTACGTTGCGGAACCGGAAGTGACGTGGGTGACAACGAGTTCGTGCGGTGGTTTGACCGGAAGCTGCACAACATCTCATACATGTCTGTGTCGACTGGCTGGGGCTCGAATGGAAGTTGGGGTTTTAGATATGGTAAGTCTGTCCGCCATCTTGGATTTATATCTACCGCAAGACGGTCATATTTGAACAGGGAGCATGACCAAATGTTGTGAAGTGGGAAGTACCGTATACGGAATCGTGGAATGAATAATTTTTTTAATTCATAGTTATTGGAAATAATTGTGTATACTGTGAAAAAGTTTTGAATAAATATGTAGGTAATTGAACTTAAGGTAAGGTAAGTAACGAAGACAGTATTATTTAGTCTTGATTTGATTTTTCATTTGACAAGTTAAATGTATTTATCATGAGCAACTCAAGCAAAATATTCAAATCTGCAAAAAAAGTCGTATCTAAATCGCATTTTCATGGCTTAAATTGACTACTCGATCATGTTTGTTTAGTTGACGGTGATTGGTCAGCGTGGACCACGTGGTCATCATGTTCAGTATCGTGTGGCTACGGCATTCATTACCGAAGTCGTGTTTGCGACAATCCTCAGCCTGTTTACGGCAGATACTGTAACGGGCACGTCAAGGAGGCAGAGCATTGCCAGGATATCCCTTGTGTAGGTATGTCACAGAGCTTCATTTTTGAGATTGCTAGGTCACCTTTCCTAATAGAATACATGTAGACATGTCTAAGTGTTGAACGTGTTAATCTATCTTTTGTACGCAAACAATTCCTCCTCTTTTATAAAGTATGTAAGACGCGATCATTTGTGACGCTTTTAGTTGTGTCACATTTTTGCCAAACAATTCGATAACCGTATGCAACGAACATATCCTGTTTCAAACATTCCGCGTTGATTTAAGGCCTACCGGTGTCGTGGGTGTTGTGGTGTTCTTGCAGTGAAAGGGGCGTGGTCTACATGGGGCACCTGGGTGGAGTGTTCTATGTCATGTAACACGGGCATGACGTCAAGACGTAGGTCTTGTGAGAGCGTGGTGGCTGGAATGGACCACTCGGCTTGTTACGGAGACGGTATTGAAACTAAGTTGTGCTTCATACAGCCGTGCCCAGGTGAGAAGAGACTTGGCTTTCGTTAATAGTCCAGGCATTGTATGATAAAAATGGGTATACCTCAAATTAATTGCAACAAAATGTATTGTTGCTGTTTCTTACCCAGAATGGTGTTCTTAACCACCGAAAAAAATCCTAAGAAATCCTAGCCCGGGAACACCCCATTAGATCGAAAACTAAAATGGCCGCCAAAATAATAATTTCTTTACTATTGCTCACAACTGTGGTTCTAAGTGAGGTAGATTGATGATATAAAGTTTGATTCTTATGTTTTTGAAATCACAGAATCCAATAAATATAATATAAATTTCGCATGAATATTCTGTGAAGGTCAATGTTGCAAAGTCAAGGTCTTCCAATGCCATATGATGCTGCAAAACATAAATACTGATTTCACATTTTCAAATATTCACTGTATCTTGGACTACAACATGTCTGCAACATATTATGTGGTACTTGAAGAAACATTTGCATTTATACGATATATAATAACAGGTGAACAGACTGGGTTCACACCAATGCCACCGTCACTATCCACAGGAGACGTCAATACCAGTTTGGTACGGCAGATAACTGCGTCACTTGTTGATAAAAGCACGAAACTTGGCACGTAGTTAAAAGTTATCATAAAAAAAAAATTTAGACCCCGGGGCAACTCTGAGTTTGCCCTAGACGCCATTGATGGCCATTTTAAAAATGGCCTCTAAAACTAATAATCCTCACATCTTGAGAACTGCGTCACATGCCGCTGTCATCTCGAGCTCAAAATATAGGTTTTTGGGATACTGATTTAAAGTGTGTTATTGGTGACCTAGGCCGACATTTACATCCGCCATTTTTTAAAGATGGCGGCCGTCGACACTATTGTCCCCACATGTTACGAACTACGCCACGTACAGCCGTACAGTTGGTGTCAAGATAAAGGTAGTGAATTCAATTTATTCAAATATTTTGCATTTGACATCGATGACAATGATATCTGCCATTTTCAGAAAATGGCGGCCGTTAAAACCAATTATTACATACCTCAAGAATTACATAATATACAGCTGTTTTTTGTGTCAAAACATAGGTATTCCGGGGTAACAGACCGAAGTCACTGATAGATCTAACGAATGACAGACGTGTGCTATTTGGGGGGCTGTCAGGTCTTGTGTTTTATTAGATAATGTGGTTTTGGCAGGTGCCATCTTTATGCTTGATTGATTCAAACGTTGGAGAAGGTAAACATGTTAATATTGTAAATAACTATCCCTCAAACCTGCATTTTGGAATCAACATTAATGTTCTGGTGTGACATATTTCATAAGATATGAAAACATTGACGGCATCATATTTAAAATGGACGATGTTAATGTCAGCGAAGGTCAAATAAAATTTTGTTATTGGTGGCCTTGTCCGACATTTTCATCCGCCATTTTTAATGATGGCGGCCGTCGGCACTATTGTCCGGGCTACATGTTACGAACTACGCCACGTACAGCCGTACAGTTTGTGCCAAGATAAAGATAAAGGTACCGAATTCAATTTATTCAAATATTTTGCATTTGACATCGATGACAATTAAATTTGCCATTTTCAGAAAATGGCGGCCGTTAAAACCAATTATTACATACCTTAAGAACTACGTCATATACAGCTGTTTTATTTGACCTTCGCTGACATTAACATCGTCCATTTTAAATATGATGCCGTCAATGTTTCCATATCTTATTAAATATGTCACACCAGAACATTAATGTTGATGCCAAAATGCAGGTTTGAGGGATAGTGATTTACAATATTAACATGTTTACCTTCTCCAACGTTTGAATCAATCAAGCATAAAGATGGCACCTGCCAAAACCACATTATCTAATAAAACACAAGACCTGACAGCCCCCCAAATAGCACACGTCTGTCATTCGTTAGATCTATCAGTGACTTCGGTCTGTTACCCCGAAATACCTATGTATTGACACAAAAAACAGCTGTATATGATGTAGTTCTTGAGGTATGTAATAATTGGTTTTAACGGCCGCCATTTTCTGAAAATGGCAAATTTAATTGTCATCGATGTCAAATGCAAAATATTTGAATAAATTGAATTCGCTACCTTTATCTTTATCTTGGCACAAACTGTACGGCTGTACGTGGCGTAGTTCGTAACATGTAGCCCGGACAATAGTGTTGACGGCCGCCATCATTAAAAATGGCGGATGAAAATGTCGGACAAGGCCACCAATAACACAATTGAAAATGTGTACCCCCGAAAAGCTATATTTTAACCCCACGATGATGGCTGTGTGTGACGCAGTTCCCAAGATATGAAGATATGAGGATTATCAGTTTTGGCGGCCATTTTTCAAATGGCCGCCAACAGCATCCAGGGCAAATTCAGAGATACACCGGGGTCTAAATATTGTTTGTATTGATAACTTCTAACAAGTTTCGTGCATTCATTATGAAGTGCACGATTCGTCAAAACAACGCAGTTATTTGCCGTGCTAAACAGGCCTACACGTCTCCTGTATATAGTGATTGTGCGTTGGTGTGAATCCAGTCTGTTCACCTCTCATTATATAACGTATGCATGTATGTTTCTTTAAGTACCACATAATATGTTGCATACATGTTATCGTCAAAAATACAGTTAATATTTGCAAATATAAAAACAGTATTTGTGTTTTTGTAGCATCATGTAACATTGAATAACCTTGACTTTGCACCATTGACCTTCACATAATATTCAAGCGAAATACCTATTGTTTTTACTGGATTGTGTGATGTCGAAAACTTAAGAATCAAATTTTAAATCATGAATCTACCTCACTTAGAACCAGAATTGTGAGCAATAATATGATTGTTGGGGGCCATTTCGTTTTTCGATGTTTTAGGGGTGTTCCCGGGCTAGGATTTCTTATGACGTTTTGGTGGTTAAGGACACCATTTTGGGTCAGAAACAGCAAAAATACCTTTTGTTGCAATTAGTTTGAGGTAAAACCGCATCTTTCCTGCACTATAAAGTACCCCAGTGTGATAACGTTGCATCCCTTCCCGTTGTCCCAAAAAAATCTGCGTTTGCAACTAAATTAATTATCTCATTATAAAATTCATGCGGTCTAACAAATGCTTGATGTGTTTTGTTGTGTATTTAGAACTACGTGTTGATGCGTAATTACAATTGTTTTGTATTGGCGTAATGATCCATAATTGGATACTATAAAAATCTTATCGTTATGTCGTGTTTTGTAAATATATAATGTATTTAGACGAAATACGCTACACTGGCGACGAGGATGACTCAAAGAACTCGTCAATCCACTTGCACAGGTCGGTAGAAGAAAAGTGATGAACTGTCACGCTGGTACAAGTGTGCGTTGACTTGTGTCGAACTTTGAAGCGCTCGGAACTCCGATAAAAACGTGTTACCGTATTCGCTGCAATGGCCGCCCCCATTGGCAAAAAATTGAAACTTTCGACAGCTCGGTAGAATCGTGGCCAGCTTACTATGAACGGTTAGAACAATATTTTCTGGCGAATGACGTTCCAGATGTGAAACAAGTGCCGGCTTTGCTGAGTCTTATAGGAGGTAAGACGTACAGTCTGCTGAGAGATTTGTGTGCGCCGGATAAACCTGCCACGAAAACATTCGCTCAGTTAACGGCGATACTTAGTCAACATCTGTCACCTAAGCCCCTCGTGATTGCAGAAAGGTTTCGTTTCTACAAGAAGGACCAACAAGAGGGAGAAAGTGTTGCGCAATATGTTGCACAAATTAGAAAACTGTCAGAACATTGTGAATTTGGAGAAAATTTTGGAGATTTCCTGCGAGACCGATTTGTGTGTGGCCTGATAAACGAACATATACAAAAGAGATTGTTGTCAGAAATAACACTGACGTTTGAGCGTGCGGTGGAGATTTCAGTGGCCATGGAAACAGCTACAAGGGATGCTGCTGAACTGGGGCAGTACAGAAATGGTACGGCTGTCCATGTCAAGCCAAAAAGAGGACAATATAGCAAACCATGTTATAGATGTGCACGGTCGGGCCACACCCCGGAATATTGCAAATTCAAAGAGGCACAGTGTCATAAATGCAAAAAGAAAGGACATATCAAGCCAGCGTGCCGTGTCAATACACATGGAAGTGATGCTGAGAATGTAGCTGTTCTGGAAATACATACCATGGACCGATCGCCTGATACCAGGATTATTTGGGTAAATCCTAAAGTAAACCATTACAAATGGAACTCGATACAGGCTCGGCAGTGTCGGTGATAAACAAGCAACAGTTTGATGAGTACTTTCCCGAAGTAAAGACACAACACACTTCGGTGGTCTTAAAGACCTATTCTGGCGAAGAAATTGCTCCACTCGGCATGGTTTATGTCGATGTAGAGTACAATGGACAGCAACAAAACTTGCCATTATATGTGGTCAGAAAGGGAGGACCAGCATTGTTTGGGCGCCAGTGGCTTAACAGGATTAAGCTAGACTGGAAGTCCATCAAACACATCACTGCAACGAAGCATACAGGGAGTATGCAGGAACAACTGGATGCACTTAAATTGGAGTTTAAGGAAGTCTTTCAAGCCGGACTTGGAGCCATCCAAGGACCCAAGGCGAAACTCCATCTCAAGGAGGGGGCAACTCCAAAATTCCACAAGGCCAGACAAGTACCCTATTCACTACGCCCGAAAGTTGAAGCAGAACTTGAGAAACTTGAGAAAGAAGGAATCATCACAAAAGTTGATTGGAGTGAATGGGCAACTCCAATCGTGCCTGTACCTAAGTCAAACGGATCGGTAAGAATATGCGGTGATTTCAAGGTCACCATAAATCCGGAACTGAAAGTGGATCACTATCCGTTACCCCGGATTGAAGATGTCTTCGCAAATCTCAGTGCAGGTGAGAAATTCACAAAGATTGATCTCCGTCAAGCTTACCTGCAACTCGAAATGGAGGAGGAGTCAAAGAAGTATCTGACTATCAACACGCACAAAGGACTGTTTCAGTACAACCGACTGTTATTTGGCGTCGCATCTGCACCTGCAATCTGGCAAAGAACAATTGACCAGATACTACAGGACATTCCAGGAACACAAGTTATTCTGGATGACATCATCATTACTGGGAAGACTGACCAGGAGCACCTAGCGAATGTGCGCCGAGTCCTCGAGCGTCTACGCGATTACAATCTCAGGGTTGAAATAACGAAATGTGAATTCTTCAAGGACGAAATCACATACTGCGGACACAGAATCGATAAAGAGGGACTCCACAAAATGCCTGGGAAGATCGACGCTGTAGTCAATGCGCCCAGACCGGAGAATGTAGCTCAGCTGAGGGCATACCTAGGCCTGCTTAACTACTATCACCGGTTTCTGCCAAATCTGTCCACAGTAGTATGGCCACTAAACCAGATGTTGGAGAAAGGCAGGAAATGGCGATGGACTGTACAGTGCGAGAAGGCGTTTTCGGAAACAGAGCACATGATAAGCTCCGATCAAGTGTTGACACACTACGACCCGCAGTTGCCAATAAAGTTGGAATGTGACGCATCAGCTTACGGAATTGGCGCAGTCTTGTCTCACACAATGGCAGATGGAACTGACAGACCAGTTGGATTCGTATCACGTTCACTGACATCGGCAGAACGTAACTATGCCCAAATTGACAAGGAAGCACTTGCGTTGATTTGGGGAGTGAAGAAATTCCACTCATATCTATATGGTCGCCGCTTCACATTAGTGACGGATCATCAGCCTTTGCTATCAATTCTCAGTCCAAGCAAGGGAGTACCGACGATGACATCTGCAAGACTTCAGCGCTACGCATTGTTCTTGTCTGGAATGGACTATGAAATAAAGTTTCAGAATACTTCCAGTCATGCGAACGCTGATGCGTTATCACGTCTTCCTATAAAGGAAACCTACGACCAGGATGAAGAGGTCATTGATCCTGTGGAAGCCTTCCACATATCTCAGGTGGACGCAGTTCCAGTGTCTAGTGCTCAAGTGAGACTTGAAACCCAAAATGACCAAGTTCTGGCGAAAGTATATACTCTAACCAAGGACGGTTGGGCCTACACAGGTGACAAGGAAATCGTTCCTTACTACACGCGACGGAAAGAACTTTCCCTGTCAGAAGGATGTCTGATGTGGGGAATCAGAGTGATAATACCATTGAAACTTCGCCCGCAGGTTCTACACTTGCTACACGAAGGACATTTGGGAGTAGTCAAAATGAAATCCTTGGCCAGAAGTCATGTTTGGTGGCCAGGAATTGACCATGATCTTGAACAGATGGCAAAAGGGTGCCCAGGCTGTCAACATGTACAGAAGATGCCCACACAAGCACCATTACACCCTTGGGAATGGCCGACCAAGCCATGGCAACGTGTGCATGTTGATTACGCCGGCCCCTTTCAAGGAACTATGTTTCTCGTCATCATGGATGCACACTCGAAATGGCCCGAGGTGATCAGCACGCAGTCAACAACCGCTACAAAGACCATCGAAATTCTACGAAGTGTATTCGCTCGTAACGGTCTGCCCGAAATTTTGGTTAGTGACAATGGGCCTCAGTTTACTTCAGATGAGTTTAACAAATTCACCAAAGCCAATGCAATCAAACATCTGAAGTCAGCACCGTATCATCCCGCAACCAACGGATTGGCTGAAAGATTTGTACAAACTTTCAAACAATCTCTTCGTGCGATGAAGTGGGAAGTCGGTTCGGTCGAACAAAAACTTGCAAATTTCCTGATGGCGTACAGGAATACTCCCCACGCAACGACAAATGAAACGCCAGCTAAGTTGTTCTACGGAAGAAACCTTCGCACTCGACTGGACGCGCTGAAACCAGACTTACGCTGCGACATTGCTGCTAAACAGATGTCACAAGCAATTCGTTCAACGGTTCAACATCGTGAACTCGCATTAGGACAATCCGTAGCAGTGCGCGACTATCGTGGGAACGACAAATGGGTTTCCGGTACAATCGTGTTGCGTACTGGTCCGGTGTCATACCAGGTCGAGATAACACCAGGTGTCGTCTGGCGACGACACATTGAACAAATATGTGATGCCGAGTCTACAATCAAGTCTCCGATTCCAGTGCCGGAAGCCGTGGTTGTGTTTCCCAGTGGTGATCTTTCGCCATCCGTTCTCACTGAAGAAGAGAAGAAATGTGACTCAACACCACAACCCAGCGAAACACGTGTGAAACCATCCACTTCAATGTCTTCGCCCGTGAGAGAAAAACGTTATCCTTCGCGAATGCGCAAGGCACCGCAGAAGCTGGATTTATAAGTTGTGACTCGGAGTACACGTAACTGTTGAAGTTTTGAGACTTCTTGTTAATTGAGATAATTCGAAGACTTGCTTTAATTTAATATCCATTACCTTTTAATTGTACTCGGACTCAATGAGAGTGAACATATACCAAGTGGAACATTACTTGTTACTAACATTCACAGTAATGACGCTGACTAACACAGAACTAGGACAGTAATTGTACTAGATCATGACTACTGTTATTTTTCTAGAACGGACAAAGTTATTTTTCCTTGCTGTTAGAACTTTGCTATGTTTGCTTCAAAATGTGAAATATAACAGTATCATATCTCCAATAGGGATTACTAAACTAATTGGGGAGGAAATGTTGTGTATTTAGAACTACGTGTTGATGCGTAATTACTGTTGTTTTGTATCGGCGTAATGATCCATAATTGGATACTATAAAAAGTAGTTCCTGTTCCGCCATCTTATCGTTATGTCGTGTTTTGTAAATATATAGTGTATTTAGACGAAATACGCTACATGTTTTGTAACGTTGTATGTCAGCACCTTTCCCATGTGACTACTTAATATGTAGTTTTTCAACAGCTGTGAATGTATATCATAATGTGCTAAAGAAAAAATTATTTTTAGACACACTGTGAACTATTTCTCCAAAATTCAATACGTGCTGTTGAAGTATGTTACTACATATATGACGCTTTCGTCAATATATCGTTCATTGCTGGCATTATTCGACTCTTTTTCGTGTATATATATCGCACTGATGGATGTATACCCTCTGACTGAATTGGGCGGAGAGTTGCCAGGGTTTTGAAAGTGTATGGGTTCCCGCGTCTATATGAAGCAGTCAAAACATTCCACCGGTATCTGCTTTTCCTAGCATTCTGACATTGCTCCATCTTGTGTTGACCAGCTGTAGGTCGCGGTCGACTGTTTAGCGCCAGTTCATTGTTGATTATCCTCGACGTCCCTCTCTATCCAATGCAGGGTCCGTAGAATTCCGTTCTGCCGTAAATGGCAAACAAGAATCCGTTTAGTATCACCGATCTTGCGTCAATATTAGCTACACACACATGTTCAATATATACGCGAATGCCCTCTTGGTGCCAGCAACTGTCCCTGCTTAGTTTGACATTGCTCACTGCTAACAATAATTCAGAAATACGGTTCACATAGCTTACGGCCGGACATAAGTAATAAGAAGGTGGAAGTTAAACATGTCCAGGAAGTATTACGTGAATTTACGGGGAACCCATTTTGATACAGTATATCCTTATCGATTATCCAATGTAAGCTAATTGGTCATCAAAGAAACCGTTAGCCGAAATATATGATCAATGTGTTAGACACATTTTCAACAGAAATTTGAAAATTATTAATGTTATTGTATTTCTAAAATCGCCAGTAAAATATCTCGTAGTAGGGCTACATATACCAGACAACACAAATTATCAAATGTGCGTGTATGAAGGCGAACTTTTATTGAAACGTATTTTATGGAGTGGCCTAAACGTATTAACGAATATATATATACATTATATATATATATGTATATATATATTATATATATATACGTTTAGGCCACTCCATAAAAACACGTTTCAATAAAAGGTCGCCTTCATACACACACACATTTGATAATATATACATGTATCATATCTATATATTATATATATATATATGTATAAACACACGCGCGCGCGCGCGCGCGCACACACACGTTGCTCCAATTTACTCAGCTGTATGAATGAGTATCTGGTTATAGACAGTAGTGGATATTTGTGTACGAAGTCTTCGCGCATTAATTACATCCCAGATAAGTCGAGATGATGTTCGAGTGAATAGGACTGCCAGAGAGTAAAGTGTAAAGCGTCTGGAGCAGTCTAAAGGACTGGATACTGCGTTATACAAGAACTTACCTTTATATAATCATAATAAATCGTTAATTGCACTTTTCAGAAATAACTCTTAGACAACCCCTCCGGCAATGCGGTGTTGCTACGAGGGATTCTTGTTTTTCTGCTGTAGTCAACGGCAACTGGATCTCGTGGAGCGAGTGGTCGGCGTGTTCGTTCACGTGTGGCCGCGGAGTGCGAGCCCGCAACAGGACGTGCACTGCGCCCTTTCCACTGCACGGCGGCCGGCCGTGTCTCGGCAACTGGACGCAAGACCAGATATGCAACGGCCCCGTCTGTCCAGGTCAGGGAGGGTCTAGTGGGCGCGATAGTAGCTAGTGTTACTTTTACTATTTACTACTTAGAGTAGTATGGGGCAAAGGGCAACCACACCTATCTCAGATAGTGTTACTTGTATAGCATATTCTGCCAGTTAAACGGTACATGAGGCAAGATCATTTTGACTACGTTCGATTTTTTATGTATGTGTGTACTTGCATGTCTAGCGTACATGTCACGTATATGTTGTTATGACATGTGGCGTTAGCTTATGCGGACAATAATGTCATAATGCTATTATTGTAATTCCGATGAGACATACAAAGCGGGGAAACTATTTGTGGGACGAACTCCCATTTATATTTCAATTCACTAATAAATAATCACGTGCTAGTTTTGTAATTATTACGTTATATTTATACATTGCCGCTAACTAAATAGGGAATATATCGATGTTGGACACTAATAGGCCCAATGTTGCAATAAACATAAACGTATATATTATGGTCGATTCTCACAGAAGCGCAGCACTTTCGTGTTTTTTTCTTCCAGTAAATATGAAACCATTTGGGAACAGTCTGACAAACAAACACCATTGTAATATTTGTTGATGCAAGGAGTCATTAGCTCCATAAAACTTTTTCCTATAATAAAAAAATAAATTTTCATGAATTTTATTCTGATCGAAAATAAACGAATAATCATACGACATGCAATTTTAAAATGAACAATATATAATGAAAATATAGTTATTCAAATGGCTTATTACCCCAGACACACTCGAAGATGTTGAACATACGTGCCCATAGTAAAAAAATGCATTATTTATCATAATTACGCCAGAGTTTAAATTAAAAGTTAGAAAGTGTAAGAAAACTACATAAACATACGATAGATAGGCCAAGGAACATGGAAATCATCAAATCTTCATAAGATTTCTTTGCAATCCCTACTGTCACCAAAACATCTCGCATAACCGTACAAAAACATAACCATACGACATCCGATGATTTCTGAAGGCGAAAGAAAACAACTGGGCTACCAAATGGATACAGCATGTACTACAGCATGTACTACAACATGTACTACAGCATGTACTACAGCATGTACTACAGCATGTACTACAACATGTACTACAGCATGTACTACAGCATGTACTACATCATGTACTACAGCATGTAATTCAGCATGTACTACAGCATGTACTACGGCATGCACTACAGCATGTACTACATACAGCATGTACTACAGTATGTACTACATCATGTACTACAGCATGTACTACAGTATGTACTACAGCATGTACTACAGTATGAACTGACGCGTGCATGCAGGAGAATCATATGGGAAACACTTATAAGAACACTACTTTTCTTTCTTTGCTATTAACGTTGTAGTTTAAACACGTGTTTGCAATAATTATTGGTATAACAATTAGGCCCATCAACTGTTCACAACACTACTTGTGGTGGGTGGTTTATGATGTATATTAAGGAGTTACATGCTATGCATTTTATGTTGAAGTCATTTGTGTCTATGACACAGTCGTTCAAACCTAGACTTGGCGTTATTAAAGATGAAACGGGAATGACTCTGGCAGAAAGCGATGACATACTTGAAAGATGGAAGCAATATTGTGAAAGCATGTTTAAGAAAGAAGAAACAGAAGAGGTAGACATGGATGAAGGCAGAGAGAGGACAGAACCAGAAGATTAACTTGAGCCTTTGCGTTCAGAGGTGGAGTGGGCAATAAAAAGTCTAAAAGACGGAAAATCACCTGGCACTGATGACATCACTGCAGAGGTAATACGAGCAAGTGGCGAAGCAGGCGTGGATATCTATCACACATTATGCAAGAAAATATGGAAAAGTGGAACATGGCCCATGGACTGGAAACGAGCCATCCTTATACCAATACCGAAAAAAGGTGACATACAAGAATGCTCAAACCACAGGACAATATCCCTCATCAGCCATGCGAGCAAAATTATGCTAAAAATCATAATGAAGAGAATCACAACAAAATTAGAATGTGAAGTCAATAGAACACGAGCTGGTTTCCGGATTGGAAGAGGAACAAGAGATCACATTTTCAACCTGAAGATGTTAATTCAGAAGTGCAGAGAATTCAACCATGACCTTAGGATCTGTTTCATAGATTATTCAAAAGCTTTTGATAATGTTAGTCATCAACAACTCTGGAAAACCTTGATACACATGGGATTTGACCAGAAAATTACATCACTCATCCAAAATTTATATGTTGGACAGCAGTCTGTAGTGCGATTTGAGTGTGGTACCACAGATTGGTTCCCAGTCGGCAAGGGACAGGGGTGCATTTTGTCCCCCCATCTATTCAGTCTATACACAGAGAATATCATGAGAGAAGTCGAGACTGACACGAGAAGCAAGTTTTTTAATGGACTGAAAGTGAATGGACAGGAGATATATGAATTGAGATATGCCGATGACACAGCGTTAATATCCGATACAAAAGAGGGATTGGATAAACTGATAACTACTGTTAAAGAGCACAGCGAGATGAAAGGATTGAAACTAAACGTAAAGAAGACTAAGGTTATGGATGTGAAGGGATGTCGAGAACCATCAGAGGTCACAGTAGATGGCGAGGAAATAGAACGAGTGGAAAGTTTTGAATATCTGGGGTCACTGATAGAAGCGGATGGAGATGGGACGAAAGAGATCAAGCGGAGGTTGGCAATGGCGAGTAAAAAGTTGACGGAGATGAAGAAGCTGTGGAAAGCAACGAACAAAGATATGAAACTACGAATTATCCGAGTCTGCATATTTCCAACGGCTACGTATGGATGCGAAACCTGGACTCTTAATAAGAACATTACTAAACGTATAAATGCATTTGAAAACAAGTTTTATAGAAAGATATTACGAGTTTCGTGGACTGAACGCAGAACTAACGAATTCATCGCAGAAGAGCTTGGTGTTATACCCGGGACTTTATTGAACTTTGTAAAGAAACAGAAACTAAGTTATTTCGGCCATGTGAAACGGCATCAGTCTCTAGAGAGACTAATACTGGAAGGAAAAGTGGAAGACAGAAGAAGCCGAGGAAGACCTAGGAGACAATGGGGGAAGGACATAGAGGAATGGATGGGAGCCGACGTCTGGCGAGTGGGGAGACTGGCAAACGAAGGAGCTGTTTATAGACAATCCATCAAGGCTGCAACGTCCGGAAATGGATAAGCAAAACCCAACAACAACATGTGTCGCCCATGTATGCGATGCTAGGAGTTACTCAATATGTACATGAACGTGATGAACAGAAAACTGAATGTCGTATGGCTACGTGCCAAACTGCATGTTGCATGTTTATTGCGTCGTTCAGCAGAATCTCTCTCATGTACTCAATAGTGCACCCCTTCCGGCAAGGAAGGAGTTAAAATCTCAACAACTGTCTATCCTTCCTACAAATAACAATTATTGTTGTTAATCCTTTAAATATGTGATTGAGGGTGGAGAGGGCATTAATTTGTCAGCACATTTATTAAATAACTGCACAATTCAGTCTTTACGTATATAATGCATATAGTTGGCTTGTGGCATTGTCTATACACGGTGGCTTTAACGCATTAATTATTTCCAAGGTCATTAATATGACTTATTCACAATAGTACATTATAATGATTACAGTGCGTTGGTTATATATTTGTATGGCAATTGTTTCACTTTCTCAAATGGGTATCTAAGTGCCATTTTGTAACGATTCTGGCAAATGTGGACTCAATTTGTAACATATCATTTCAGCTTTGTATTTTACATATTCAGCTCCTAAGATATTTAATAAATTTAATATATTTACGGGCCTACCAATTTTATGGTTATGGTTATTGCTAATAGTAGGATTAGTGTTATGGTTAGGGATGGGGTAATTATCGGCACAGCTAGAATCAGGATATAGATAGTGGTAGGTATAATTCTTACAGTTATCAGTATCTTCTTGAAGTATGCCACTCACATGGATATTGACTGCCGAACAATGGGCCAAGAAGGCAGTCGTGTGTACAAAAAATGGCGGATAAGCAGAAGGCCATCAAAAACCAGGACGTCAGGGAAAGTCAGAAACTGCTCTGTGCATGTACAGTCACAACTATGCCTGGTGTAACGGCAGTCTACACTAAATAACGCTAATAAATATGACGGGGATTTGTACATTCGAGAAACATCATGTTTCAAAAAGTGCTGTTTACACAATAGGAAGTTAACACCCACTTGCCCTGGATGACAGCAGAATTGCATTGCTGTCCCCCAGCTGCAGTCAATGATGGAATCCTGACAGCTAAAAAAATACAGAATCCCCCAACTGGAGTCAGTGATGGAATCCTGACAGCCGGAACATATACAGTAGCCCCTTCGCACTGCTGCAGTCAATGATGGAATGTTAACCACTATAACAGATACAGAAGTTCCCAGATGTAGTCAATGATGGAATCCTGACAGCTAGAATAGATACAGAAGTTCCCAGATGCAGTCAGTGATGGAATCCTGTCAGTTGGAACAGACACAGAATCCCCCAGCTGCTGTTAATTATAAAATTCCACTAGATGGTGCAGGTGTTGGCATCTGACACCAGGGTACTTCCTCTCCTTCATTTCTTAGAATTGGTATGTGTTGAAGGTTATAAATACGAGAGGAAAAGAGAGATGTCCTTGTGATCAGCTGGAGTCAAGACAAAGTCAAACTGCGTTGAAGAAAAACTCACATACTAATTCTTTGTCGAGAAGATATATCACGCCGAGTGGCTAACCCAATCCAGTTGGGCCTATGCTGACGGTCTTAATCTTGGCAGACACGGAACATGTCACCGAGGCGGTTAAAAAAATATCAAATGAATTCTTCTGTATCCTTCTTGCTAAGAAGACTGTAATTTTTACACATCTTTCTGATGCTGCGACACAAGTCAACGATGATTCAGTTATAAGATGTGGTCATTGAACCGTCCTTGGTATAAATAAACAATCAAGTAGCTTAAGTACACTTACGTCATAACCATATGACGTCACATGACCATACAACATACATTGTTTTGTAGTCGTAGCACTGTTTGAAATGTTCAACATTTATTTTTCGATGTAGTTATTACATTTTTGGTTTGCCAAATCTTAAAAAACGTGTTCTATTTTACAAGTTTTCTTTCAGTAATACAACACAATTTTTGAAGACGTATATTTCCTAAATGAATTTAAATGTTAGTGATGCTTGTTGCATTAATATCAATCACGCTAAATAGCCCAGACACTGAAAACCTCCACAAACTTCTACAATAGAAACTGTTAATCTCTCACATCCATACAGTAAGTTCACCTGGAAATCGCATAACCATTCAACATACTTCATAACAATTACTTTCATGGTCATTCCCATTAATACAGAGTTATTAGTGATGAAGCCCTACATCCCCGCTAACGTATCAACGTGATATATTCTACATCGAGTAAATGGTATTGTCATTTGAACATTTATTGTCATCTCTTATACATTTTGTATAACTCAATGACTTAATGAAAAGTAGATATACAATGCATTAGCTTAACACCCAACATCTATGTTGTCACAGAAGCTGCAATATGTTGAGCATACATGCAAATAACCAAAACTGTCAAATATAAAACAGATTATGCAACATCGGAACGTATGCAATGCAAAATATGTGGATTCGTATGGTTATTTTTTGGATTATCACTTCCAATTTTGACTCACTGCTATTGCCACAAATGCACGATTTAAGGTGACAGAATTTTGGTGGGGTTCGCCAACATGTCTATTTTATGAAAACAGAAACTGTGAACAATACAAGCAAGTAATGTAATTTACAATGTGCTGCGTTTCTGTGTGAATCGAACATGAAAAGGGGACAAGTGCACTATTCAGATAAGATCCGAATCTATATGAATGCGTTAACCGTTTCTGCCTTAGCTGAAGTAACCCTCATTCCATCGCCTCCTCCTTCACCACCACAACCATCACTATCACCTCCGCTGCCTCCTTCACCACCACAACCATCACTATCACCTCCACTGCCTCCTTCACCACCACAACCATCACTATCACCTCCACTGCCTCCTTCACCACCACAACCATCACTATCACCTCCACTGCCTCCTTCACCACCACAACCATCACTATCACCTCCACTGCCTCCTTCACCACCACAACCATCACTATCACCTCCACTGCCTCCTCCACCACAACAACCGCCTCCACCACCACAATATTCAACTCTACAACCACCGACACCACCCTCCGCCGCCTCCACCACCATCATACATACACACGCCTTGCAACTGATACATAACTTTGTTTGTACGAAGATATCGTGGGTATGTAAGTGATACTCGGTGGGCTCCCCATGCAGAGGCGGGCTACTGGTCGCTGTGGACCGCATGGAGTAATTGCAGTCGGATGTGTGATCGCGGCACGAGAGTGAGGAGACGGATGTGTAACAAGGCGCCGTCCTCCGAGGAGTGTCCGGGCAACGACACCCACAGCATCGACTGCAACTTCATGACGTGCCCAGGTGAGCGTCACAATAGATGGATCCATCACGTGACCTTACGCGTAACAACCAGGTCCGTCAAGCTTAGAAAAAAGGCTGACGCACATTTGAACCTGTTGTGTTTCACATTCCATCGTATACTCTTTTTATAAGTGCTAGAAATGTTATCGGGAAAGATTGACCTGGAAGATGCTACGCCGCCCTCGTTGTATTTTGCATAATGAAAACATTGTTAGTAAAACCAAATGTGACGGAGGTCACGCGCATATTATGATTTTGACGTCAAAAACCGATCGTTTACTTTCTGGATTAGCTATCTAAACGATCATTAAGAGCAGCCAAACTGCAGTAACGCCGCCATGCGGACTCCTTAGCTCATACATTGAAATACGCCATAATCGTTATATGTTGACGGTTCTACTTGCGTTATTTCAGTTGACCAGGAGGACGGAATCTCCGAGGTGAAGGATCGCCCTGTAGAGGCTCCAGGGGCGGTCGGTCTGGGAATAGTCGGTTTCCTTATGATACTCGCCTTCGTTGTCCTCGTTATTGTTCTCGACCTCATGACCTTACCGAAACACTTCCAGATGCTCAAACGTAATCTGTCCCACGCGTGCTACTGCACAGGAGCCGGAAAAGACGCTCGCGTTTCGCGTTATCGTAGCAACAAGACAGATGTGGCGGACGGACACGTGTGCGATCGCGAAGGCACTGACCGGCGGGTGGCGGCCAACAACGCCTTCGTCGAGACGACCCGGCGTCGTCGCTGTAGCAACGGCGAGATCGACCTGCACGCGCAGTACGAGCACAACTGGGCGGGGTGTGAGCGGGAGTGCGGGGGCGACGCGGAGAGCGCGGGGAAGTCGGTGAGGAAGGAGTCGTGGAACGAGTGTGTGTCGAAACACAACAGCACGCTGTACATACGCAACGACACGAGTCGGTTGCAGACGGCCCACTGGGACATGATCTACTTGAATGCCTTCGAAGAAATTCGTCCCCAATTGTTGTCCACCAGACTGTAGACTTATCGGGCTTGTGAGTAGGTCCCTATGCTTATGATGGCGTCAGTCAAACTATTACTATGTACTGGTTGATAGCATACGTATACATGTTCCTCTGTCAATTAGTCTATCAACAATTTGCCGACACATAATGTCTGATGATGACTACTCCGCTGCGTTCGGCAATACATAGTTGACCAAGAACAATCAGGTATCGTTAAAAAAGTTCGGATGTTTGCAATACATTTGGGTAACCAATCGATTTACACTCAGAGTAACACATTAATAATGAGTAACATGTTAGAAATATATGCGACATATTAAAACCAATTTAAAACCTCGCTTATGACAAAACACAAACAATGAAATAAGACTTATATTGATACTGCGTTTGATGTGTTTCTAAAAACATACACTGAACCAACTTGTCACATAAAAAACGCACAGCAGGCATCCAGTAAGATTCATACCCAGGCAAATGGAAAAATATATATACGAATTCTACACGAGTAGCTGCTGTCGATTGTAATGCCTGGCAACCTCTTGCGTCAACCATGATACTACAAGTAGACATTGTCCATCTGGTTGTAGAGAAAGCAGTCGTTCGCATCACCCGGGTGTCCCTTCAATGCACCAGTTTTCTTACTTACCAGCCTTGCTACCAATTGCTTCAGCCTTCAGTTGCAGAAAGTTGGGTAGTGTGGCTTTGTTGGTATTACGTAGTTTCCACTTAGTGCACGTGAATTTACTTCTGTTGTCTGTAAGCAATAGCAGTGGCTCACCGCGTTGGGAAACAAACGGTTATGTCTATGTTCGTGTTGTGCATCTGAGGATAAGTGTCCACTCTCTTGAAACACTGGGAAATGATCGTCAGGATCTGGATCCCTCCGATAACCGCATTGGTGGCCTGATGAGATGTGCGCCATTTGTCAGGTATTATGGTAGGATATCAAGCAGTATTCAAACCAGCTGTGATGATACCGCCACCCTACAAATAACGTCAGATCAGCCTCGTGGAAGGAACCTCACTGTGACGACGGCCAGTCACTAGAGTTGAATAACGTAGTTGCGGGTCATGTAGGGCCTACTGTATCTTGATTGTTTATATCTTGCGGTTTGGATGCTGTGTTAAAGTCGGCAATGTTTCGGTAACGGGGATGTGAAGAAACAGGAACCACTGAAGATGACCTGAACATTGACAATGACCACTTTCAATGTGAGCTATCAAAATGTCGGCACTGGTTAACGTCGGTGTTAACAGATAACAAACGTAACATTTAAGTGAAACCGACATAATTTATTACACCAACTACAGCAGAAGTCCATCACAGAAAGTGCATCTGTTTGTTTTCAAGTCTTCAAACCACGACGAACCTGCAAATACATAAGAACGTAAATAATATTTGGTTGGTCCAGAATATACGAACAATCACATTAATGTAAGGCACTAGTTTCTGTGGGATTACCTACTTGTATAATTCTCTTGTTTTTACACACATTGTGCCATTCCAGTGTTGTACACTTATGATTGTTTTAGATATACTTGTAATGACCAAAAAGCTACTTTGGCTGATAATTGCAATAACATTTATCTGACAATTTCAATAAATGCATGCTGCATCTGCCTTCGTGCGTGCATCTATCACAAACTGAAGTTCTTTATTAAGACCCATATATATCACTCAATACGTGAGTATGTAAAAGCATCAATACAGTAATCACATGGTATACAAATCACGTGTGGGTCGGGGAGACTCCCACTAAGGCTAAAAAAGCCGCTCCCATGGGAGCCACCAGTTACATTGATGACAAATCCTGGTGTATAAAACATTATGCTTTTCATATGTAAACCTGAAATGTGCCTTCAAGCAGACGTAAGAAGTATTCCAGATCCATGAAGACCGAGTTACGGGTCAACTAACCTGAGATGTGTTGACCAATGGCGAGGACCTCACAGGAAGTGCAGGTTCTATACGGGACGCCATGACACAGCAGCAGCGTCTGACAGCAACGGGCTACAACCAACGTCACGTGACGTACTTATAACACAAGCATTACTTCTTTTGAGTCTGCACAAAGGCATTTTTTTATCTGATGTTTTCACCAATTCTTATGTTCATGATATAGATATTTGATCAGAGTGGTTGGCATGATAGCAATCAAATTTGATATTTGTGACAGTCTCCTTGATTAATTGAAATGTGTCCTTTTTCTACACTGCATCTTGCAAATGGGAATACGTAAATGCTTTGATTGATTTTTTCTTCAAATACAATATTTAATTATCTTAATTTGACACTATTACTTTGAATGATAATTTTGGTCTATTAATCACCACAGATTTTCTTGAAAAGAATGACACAATACATTTGATCTGTTTCTCTTAACACAAATATGAATCATCATTAATTTGCAATGCCATTCTATTAAGTTAACCATTGTCATAGACCAATATCATCAGTCTAACCACTGCACGACAAGTTACCCTCAAAGTGTGCATAATTCCAAATTTTGCCTGTCTCGTCATGGAATATAGAACATTTTGTCTAAAATAATTATTAGATTACAACCAAGAAAACACAATTATGCATAATTTGATTCATTAATGTATAACAATATTGCTATAAATAAAAGGACTCATGTATATCTCCACCTACCGAAAAGGTGTCCATTTGGACACTTTTCTTGACGAAATGACGTAAATGCAACATCTTGGGACATTAAGGTAAATCCATGGCTGTCAATGATAGGAATGCACAGAGAAACAACACAATAATAATATTATTTACCCATATTTACAATACAATTATACAAACATGTGCACATGCATTCACATATTTATGTTGATTTGTTGAATTCTACAAATACCCACAATTCTTCACATTTTAACATTGACACCATTCATAAAACCGAGTTGGGACATTTATTCATATGGACGTGTAAAGTAATTTGCACCTTCATTGCTGATGTTTATGGCAAGTCATCAATGTCAATATACCAATGTAAGGATACCGGCTTGACAAATTTCACATTTCTCCTTTGTATCTGTAGCAGCATGGACCTTCTCCAACTGGGTAATGACCTTCTGGGTTAAATGTAGGGCACGACTCTTACTGTATCCATGGCAACTGCCGAGCCAATCACATGCCAGCATCATAGATTTCTTCTCTGAAAGAAGTTAATGAATAATCAGACAACTAAATGTGTATTATTTGGTATAATATTTAAACATGTGTTATGGGTATATCTATATGCACACCGTTTAATTACAATGACAATCTGCAACCGTGATCCCGAACCCACTGACCCCCCGACCTTCCCAGACAGTCACCTGCGTCAGTGGTAGGCTTCACCTCTGTCTTGAGTAGTCTTGTTAATGCCGTCTCAAGGTGAGACTTCATTATCAGTTTCTCCACCTCCAGAACGTCTTCCGATGTCATATCCTAGTGGCAGTTTTAGGAACTTAAATGACATCAAACTTTTCTTATCAATGCAAAATATTCCTTTCAATATAAACTTATGTATATTGGTGTATTTTCTCTCTCCTTGATAGTGACTCATTCAGAAAACAGTAAATGTTTCTAGACAAAGAATATATTCCATGAAAAATGCATGTTTAAATATCACTGAAACAACTTGAAAGAAACTGCAGTTTGATTGTTTATATTTGTTTACTTTGTAGGTGGCACCACTGGTAAAGATTTGCATTGAAAAACGAACCGTGTTTTATTTATAACAGCATCTACTACAAAGAAACATAACATGTTTTATTTATAATAGTGTCTACTACAAAGAAACATTACATGTTTTATTTATAATAGTGTCTACTACAAAGAAACAACATGTTTTATTTATAATAGTGTCTACTATAAAGAAACAACGTTTTATTTATAATAGTGTATATTACAAAGAAACATAACATGCTTTATTTATAATAGTGTCTACTACAAAGAAACAACATGTTTTATTTATAACAGTGTCTACTACAAAGAAACAACAACATGCTTTATTTATAATAGTGTCTACTACAAAGAAACAACAACATGTTTTATTTATAATAGTGTCTACTATAAAGAAACATAACTTGTTTTATTTATAATAGTGTCTATTACAAAGAAAGATAACAACATGCTTTATTTATAATAGTGTCTACTACAAAGAAACAACAACATGTTTTATTTATAATAGTGTCTACTATAAAGAAACATAACTTGTTTTATTTATAATAGTGTCTATTACAAAGAAAGATAACAACATGCTTTATTTATAATAGTGTCTACTACAAAGAAACAACAACATGTTTTATTTATAATAGTGTCTACTATAAAGAAACATAACTTGTTTTATTTATAATAGTGTCTATTACAAAGAAAGATAACAACATGCTTTATTTATAATAGTGTCTATTACAAAGAAACATAACATGTTTTATTTATAAAAATGTCTACTACAAAGAAACATAGCATGTTTTATTTATAATAGTGTCTACTACAAAGAAACAGCATGTTTTATTTATAATAGTGTCTACTACAAAGAAACATAGCGTTTTATTTATAATAATGTCTACTACAAAGAAGCATAACAACATGTTTTATTTATAATAGTGTCTACTACAAAGAAACATAATAACATGTTTTATTTATAATAGTGTCTATTACAAAGAAACATAACAACATGTTTTAAGACAATCAAATAGCACGTAACATACCGACTCAGTGTCAGACAACTTCATCACTTGTAGCAGAAACCTGACGGAAATGAAAGCATGGCCATTAATTACAATGCAAAACTTGGACATATATTTCATGATACAATCAAAAATTACATCAGGAGTTATTTTAAAAGTCATTGGCCTGAAGGCGAACTGTTGATCTGGCAATTGACTTCAGCAAATTAACAAATAAAACAACAATACACAATTCGTGTAACAAACTCGACAAAAGCAAGCACTTTTGTTTAATCAACTGTGTTAATTATTAAAACAAAAACTATTCACACACTACATACTTGGACACAGACGAACCAGATTCAGGATGTGCTAGACCAGTTGAAGAAGTTGGTGGGATTCACTGTATAAGATTTCAACACAGTAAAATGCAACTCAAAAGACACAAAACAAGTTGCTATGTGACATCAGTTAGTACGAGGCCAAAGTACGCTGACACATCTTTATAACTGTAACCATTTTTTATTTGTTTTGCCAAAACTATAAAATATTAAACAAGAAGAAACTGTTACTTCTGGACTTACCGGACCAACTTCTGTCTGCCAATGGGCAGCCCGGGCCACGCTGATTTCTCCTTGACAAGTTGGGCAAGTGATTCGGGCAGAGGTTCTTTTTGGGCAAGAATGAACTTGACCTGGGTCAGTGCATCTACACATCCACGGAGAGATTCTGAAAGAATTACAATCATATTTCATTGTAACATTACAACAGTATAGGGTAATCATAATCAGGAGCTTCATCGTAATTGATGTTCACTGATATGATCATTACAGCCAAATTATTATTTCTATAATGACATGGTCATGTTGTAATATATTACAACTCTAAGTTCTATAGATGTTGAGAAGGAAGAATCGATGCAAATGTGTACTTTGATATTCTACTGACATGTTGTCTTTATACAAAAGATAAAATTTACATTCAAATATCTGTAATCACAATTAATTTCCACAGAAAATGTCATAATAAAATTGGAAATAAGTACAACTGATTCCTACTTGCTATTAATTACCTTCTGGTGCAAACAACCTCCTTTGAAATGCACCAGTCAGAAAGTAAGATATCGCAGCTACAGAGTATGATACTCTTTGAATGGATAGATGATCCGATTTCTTGGTTATTAAAATTAAGAAAAAAAAAAAATACTTCTAGTGATACCTTCCTGTCTTAGTAGAACAGAAGCTATGTCAGTGTCTGCTCTCAACACCATGGTGAGCTGCAACAGTTTAAACAAATATGAAACCTTAATCAGTAACATGACAAAAGAAAGACACAACAGATTGATGTGCATAAACAGATGTTGCGTTACAATATAATCATACAAACTCGTGATTAGGGCTAAAGGGTGTGATCGTAGTTTTTGATTACAAAAATGTCACAATAATTATGATTACAACATTGTTTGTACCAGGTAAAATACTTTAAAAACATGTTGCATTACTTTCAGTTGTGTGAAATTGGAATATTATTTGGTTGTATGTTAAGTAAAAAGTCACAGAAAGAGACCCGAGTATATTTACATGTCAACATGATCACTATTACAATTTAGTGGTGTATTGTTTACTTTGTATTAAATACAATTGCAATAACATCTGAACAATGTTGCCAATTAAAGTAGAGCTTATTTGATGGTCTATACATACCCAGTCTACCCCACTGGTCACTTTACACCACTGGTCACTCTACCCCACCCCACTGGTCACTCAATGACATTGAATATAGTTTATTTTGGTCAATATGTACAAGAACCAATAGCCAAATAATAAACATCGTCAAGTATATATTGAGACATAATATATACTTGTTTTTGAAAGATTAATGTACAATAGATTAATGAATTACATAATGAAACATAACATCTTGTCTAATTCCCAATTTGGATTTAGGAAAGGATATTCTACTGATATGGCTATTTCACTGCTAATTGACAAAATTAGTAAGGCAATTGATACCAAAGAGCACGTAATTGGGTTATTTCTGGATTTAGCCAAAGCCTTTGATACCGTTAATCATAATATATTATTGAGAAAATTAACACATTAAGAAATCAGAGGAAATATACTCCAATGGATTCATAACTTTTTAAGTAACAGACAACAACGAGTAAAATTCTATGGAACAAAATCTTCCCTTAAAAACATAACATGTGGTGTTCCGCAGGGTTCAATTCTGGGACCTTTATTCTTTCTTATCTATATAAATGATTTATCTACTTTATCTGACACAACGTTTACCATTATGTTTGCTGATGACACGAGCATCTTTATACAAGGCAACAATATAGATGAAATGGAAAATGTTTTGAACTATGTTTTGAAGCTATAAAAACTATCTTTATGGCTTAACATTAATAAACTTTCTTTTAATATACAGAAAACTCACACAGTGACCTTTAGTAATACGATCAGTATAAGAGAGAGGTGTAATAACATTTGCATAGACGGCATACAAATTAACACTGTACATGAGATAAAGTTTTTGGGTTTGCTTATAAATAATACATTGAATTGGAGCACACACATTAAATATATATCAAATAAAATTTCTAAGAATATTGGTATTATAAAAAAGGTGACAAACAAATTAGATAACAAATCATTGTTAAACCTGTATTACATGTTTATATACCCATATATTACTTATTGTAATGTCGTCTGGGGAAGGGCCCCGAATATATACCTTGCTAAAATTCATTTACTCCAAAAACGAGTTTTGCGTGTAATAAGTCATGTAGGATTTATTGATCATACGCAGCCTTTATTTACATCTTATCAAATAATGAATATTTATGACGTAAATAAATATTTATGCTGTATTCTAATGTACAAGCATAATAGGGGTATGTTGCCAGATATATATCATGATGTATTTGTCCTGCAAATATCCACACATAAATATAATACAAGACAGGAAGTAACATATAAAATACCATACTGCAAGACTAATTGTAGACAACTGTCTTTGGCTTATGTTGGTCCTAAAATCTGGAATACATTTATTACAAATAACTATTTACAATATTGTACATCTCTTCATATGTTCAAACAAAGGACCAAGCGTCTAATTCTAGCAAACATATGCTAAATGCTGCTTTAATGTAATTTTGTCATGTTAAGATGTACCTGGTGTTCAGTGTTACGGTACTCGTATAATGTTGTCGTGTTAAGATGTACCTGGTGTTCAGTGTTACGGTACTCGTGTAATGTTGTCATGTTAAGATGTACCTGATGTTCAGACTTACGGTACTCGTATAATGCATTATTAAATAAATTGTTAGTTTATTATGAAGATGTTTTTTTATTTTATTTTTTATTATTTGTTTACACGAATCATAGATTTCATTGCATATATGACATGAATAAGGAACACAAGCAATGTGTTGCTTCATTCCATTTGATACGTAATGTATACATGTTTCATATTACTGCTACATCTGTGCTATACTTAACATTATGTATCAATAAAGATTATTATTATTATTATATGTACATCAACGTGAAGACATTCATGGTGTAATTTGTTAACAAATGAAAACAACTAAATAACACCATAGTCAATATTTACAATTGTAGAAAAGAAGATTAGTTGATACGATGTTACTGTACTGACCAGGGAGACTCTCATTAAGACCGCAAGGTCGCTATCGTGAGAGCCACCGTAAAATTTTACAACGTTATATTCATCAATAATTAATTAATTAATAAATTAAACAATTCAATTCACAGCTAATATTCATATTCATCGTTCTTGTGACAAACTTAGAGAAAGAAACGAAGCGAAGAACAAAAAAAGGGTTTGCACGTACGTACGAGTATGTATGTGTGTACGTACAGATATAAAATAAAATAAACCATATAACAATTGGTGAAACAATATAATATAGTCTAACAAAATCATATATGCAATTGCAGTTATTATATATTCATGTACATCTTTAGGAGTTTTATACTCATCGAATGCACAGTAGGTACCCGGTTTTATATACGAGACAATTGCTAATACAATTGAAAGTGATTATTAAAACATTATGATAGCAGACACAATATATCTTACATGTACAAGGTGAATAATTATATCTTACATGTAAAAGGTAAGGGAAACAAATCATACGGTTTTTTTGTTTTTTATAAAGAAAAGAAGTACATTTAAAGTGTAATTTTATTTAGCTTGAATGTACACATGTATATCAGTGCCTAATTCGGCAAATTGAGCTGTACTTCGAAAATAAAGTTTTTGGTATATTCACCGACGCCTTTGAGAGAGTGGGTTTGGATTTTGTCCATGATTAAGTTGGGATATCATTATATACACGAGCGATGCCATGTCTGATGCTTTTATTTGCAAGGTCACTGTTAGTACTTTCGGTGTGGATACGTTCCTGACTTCTGGTACTATATGTGTGTACGTCCGAATTAAGTCTTATGGTGACATTTTGTAAATATTCAGGAAGGTTTCTGTTTACATATTTGTGATAACATTTTAATTGTTGTAATTTAAAATATCTCCAACTTTTAGAAGTTTTAGACTTTTCAACAAAGGGTCAGTATGTGTGTTATATTGACTGTTTGCAATCACTCGTATTGCTCTCTTTTGTAGTTTTGTTACTTTATTGAGTTGAGATCCCCATACCAGTATACAGTAATTGAGTTGAGATCCCCATACCAGTATACAGTAATTGAGTTGAGATCCCCATACAAGTATACAGTAATTGAGTTGAGATCCCCATACAAGTATACAGTAATTGGTGAATTGTATACTTTTAATAATATATATTGCTGAATGAACCATCTCAACTTATTTATAATTCCAATTGTGCGGGATATTTTGGAAGCTATTTTTATCAATGTGGCTGTTCCACTTAAGATGTTTGTTTATAGTTAAACGTAGGAAATTGAAATTGTCTGTGCACTCAACTGGCGTGTCATCTATCTTTAAGGATAATCTTGGGATTTTTTTGTGGAGAATGGAATAACATGTATTTAAATTTGTTTATGTGTAATGACAGTTAGTTAGTTAACTATTAACCATGCATTTATTTTGTCTAACTCAATATTAATTTCTTGGAAATTGTCATATATATATTAAAGGATCCCTATGTACTTGTTAATACTGAATCATCTGCGAATAGTAGTAGTTTAAAAACTGTGCTAGCGTTTGTAATGTCATTCAAGTAAATCAGAAATAAGAGAGGGCCTAGAATGGAACCTTGAGGCACTCCAGTGGTAATGGGAAGCATATCAGATTTAGTGCCTTCAAATTCAACATATTGTTTTCTTCCAATTAGATATCTACATAGAAGAGTGTTTCCATTTCCATTAATTCCATAGTATGATAACTGTTGTAATAAGATGTCATGATCTAGTGTTTCAAAGGCTTTTGAAAAGTCTAGAAATATTGTTATGGGAATTTCTTCTTTATCCATTTCGCAGATGATTTTGTCAATAAGTTCCAAGTGCTGCTAATTCAGTAGAATGTCCCTGTCTAAAACCATATTGACTATGAATAGTTTGTGATTTTGAAAGAAGGAATATAGCTGGTTATAGATTATTCTTTCGAACAATTTTGAGATTGTAGAAAGTATTGAAATTGGTTGATAATTTGTGAATAACCTTTTTTTAATATGGGACTTTCTTTGGCTGTTTTCAAGATATCAGGAAAGATTCCTGTTTCTAAAGTCTGGTTTATTATGATTTCGAGAGATTCAAGTAAAGATGTTTTTAATTGTTTCAATACTTTCGCCACATCTGGATTTCTGTTGAAGGCGATCAATGACAGTTTCTGTGTTGTTGGTTCACTTTTTGAAAGGAAAATTGTACATCATATTTGAATTGCAGGTAGTCTTGAAATGTTTTGTTGTCTGTGTTACGTATTTTCTTGACAAGTTCCTGTCCATGTTTGTAAATAATAATTGCGATAATAAGCTTATCTGAGACTTGTTGGTCTTCCACAGTAAAATTTTCTGGGAATGATTTCTTTTTTCTGTTTTATTTAGTATATCATTTATAGCTGACCATGTCTTTTTTATTTGTTTTGAGTCTAGTAAAGCAAGAATCGTAATAACTTAATTTAGTATATCTAGTTGCACCAAACCAAAGTAACTGGTCACTCACCTTCAGTGGCTGGAGGACGGTCAAGTGGCAGTAGTTTCCAGATGGACTGCAGAAAGACAAGACATGAATTAAACATACAGTTAACTCTGTCATTATAGCTATGTCACAAATAGGTCACAGAGTAAAGGCCACTTGCTAAACTCTACCATAAATAGGTTTCTGTAGACTGATAGGTCAACTTGGAGTCACTGTAAGTGTATCTCCTTCCAGGCGCCACAGGCCACTCATGTATTGCCATCTTCGCTGAAGAGACACCACTTTAAAATCGCTTTCACTTCCTAAATATAGCTGTGAACTTTTTATAAAGTGCTTTGAACAGAACTAATGACTGGATACAGTGCTATAGAAGACTTTATTATTATTCTTCATTAGTGTCCTTGCACTATTTGCCTCTCATCCACCAATTAGTATTTCAAAAAGCACAAAGGTAGTTATTTACAATAATTTTTTTTTACTTTTTCAGTGGACAAAGTGAGTGGTCAGCTATTTCCTGGGTGACGATGCCGTAGAATTTGATTTATTAGAAATTATTATCTGCTGCATCTAATGCCGTAATTGGTGACAGCAGAAATTAAATGGTCACGGGGACGAGTTTAAATTCCAACTACTGTAACGGTATACCTGCCAAGTCTCTCAGAAAGTCTCTTGGAATACAGGCAAATCTCCTGGATTTCCACAACAAATTTCGAAATCACCCCCCCATGATGTAACAGTGGAGACGGGGTAAAGATGAAGTCATGGCGATGGCGTGGCAGTGAACAATACGACGGCGCAGCAGCAAAATATTTTAAACAGCCTCCCCACTGTCTTCCAATGTCAAGATGAGAGACAGCGCGTTGACACGGTGTGACACAGGAAGCATGCTGAACCGCTGACAAGTCTCCCGAATTTCAAGAACAAAATTTGGCAGGTATACAACTGTGACAAATGTTGTACTTGGTTAGCAGCTCCACGGCTGGGTGGAAGCTAGTGCAAATAATGATTTCAGGTAATAGTAACCTATTTGATTACCTTTCAGTGAGATACAGGTAGACGCCCCCGGGTGATCCACACACCCCGTGGCACTTCCAGGACACGGTGTCCACATCACGCTGGATGTCCACACCCTCTACCCTCAGGCTGCTGTCTACACAATGGCCAAACAAATACACGCCCAAAACTATGCAATGATGATTGAGTTATTATGAAATCTTTATAATGAACATGATAGAAGCAAATGGGACAACACAAATTTTAAACATTTTAATTCATATGGACGTATGGATATGCAGACCCTGTTGAACATACATAAAGCAATTAAATTACATAATTATCGTAGCTGTACACAGCCGGGCCTGTGTGGCCCGCATGTCTGACAAGTGTCATGGAAAATCATACAGCAGTTTTCAACCACCAAGCTGCCATTGCTGACAGGCAGCTGATCCAGAGCTGTTTTAATGATAACATAATTAATGCAATAGAAACCTGGTCACTGTTGGTGGGTGGCTGTTGGCAAGGGGGAGCCACTCGTGAAGAACTATTGTATTATGTAAATATTATGTTTTATTATTTTATTACCTACCTTGTCCAATATTTACACAGCATACTGGTCCGCTGATCAGAGACACAAACAGCTTTGACTGGTTCAACCACAGGGCTACAGCAGCAGAAATGTGTGGTCAGTTTGAATGATGTAGAATATAACAACTCACCAATTACACTAATTCCCAGATTTAATAATCTATTAATTAATCAAACAATAGCGAGCGGCTAGTGCAAAGCAGCCTGGCCAAAACATTCAAATTAAACAGATGATTGTCAAATTATCTTAACAAATTGTGATTCTTTAATACAAAATTTGGAAGGTTAAGATATCAGATGAACGTAGTTTATAATATGTAACATGATAACTTTGATCAGAGTTGACTTTGTCTTAACTCACCATGAGTTAATTCACATAGTTTACTAGCAAATAAAGTAGGTAAAACACATGCCATTAATAATAATAGTAGTCTTCTATAGTACCTTTATCCTCAGGAACAGCTCAAGAGCACATCAAACAAGGCTTGTAAGGCAAATGTCATTATCATGGATGGGAATGCAGTTTTGTTCAAATATGTCTTTAGTTTATTATGAAACTTATGAAAGGTAGTTATAGCTTCAGATGATTTTGAACTAATTGAGAGTTAATTCCAGATTGTAGGTGGAGTTACAGATAAATGTTTGCCTATATAGCTTTGTTTAACAACACACATACTCAACCTACCACTGATTCCAAGTTTGTCACCAATCAGCTTAGATGGATGTGCTTTCACTTTCACTTTGGGACAGTCGACTGGTGCACGAGTTGAATCTACATCCACTGCTATGTGAAATGTTAACAGGAACGGCCCTTTACTGGCAAACAGCAGATTGTCCTGCGACATGGACAGGAGAAAACTGTCACGACAAAATGTTAAACAGTGTCTGCTAAGAAACACAAGGACTAAAATAATTGATATTGGAAATGAACAAACAATAATAATTTGATGTAGTGAAGCATTAGAGAATTTACTATTTTAAGATAATTAAGTGTGTGTTGCCACTACATATTTAGCAACAGTAGAACTTAATAATTCTAATGCACAATTTTCATGGTTAACAACTTTTCCTCCAAGTCACAAAAAAGATAACATGTTATGTTTTCTAAGAGAAAGCTTCATCACACAGCCTGGCTGACTTTCCACACTGACCTGAGACGACCAGCACACGTTTCTGATGGCAGACTTGTCACATTCAGACCACAGGGGATCAACTTCTGTCACACGGAACTGGCTGTTGGTCTGTTTGTGATGAGGACCAACTTCATGGTCTACATCCCCTGGGTCCTCACTGTGTTCACCAATGGTCTCTTCATGGTCTTTAACACAGCTCTCCTGACTAGACTTTTCAACATTGGCCTTTCTACGTTTCTTGATCTCTGGAGAATCCTGATCAATGGTCTGTTCTTTGCCTTGTTTAGAGGTCTGTCTTGTAGTTATCAGGAACTGTTTCAGCTGCCCATTGAGAGTTGCTACAGCCAAGACAGCTGAAGCACACAGACAAGGTTCAGGGTGTCTCCTGCCATCTACTAAGTCAACTACACACAAGTTCTGTGTATGTGTGTGTGAATGTGTGTGAGTGTGTGAGTGCATGCGTGCGTGTGCGTGAGTCTGTATCAGGGATGGGTTCAAGTACTCGAGTACTTGTGTACTTAAGTACAGCAAGTACTGTACTTGGACTTGTACTTGCCATTTTGCTGAGTGCAGTACTTGGACTTGTACTTGTACTTGACCATCAAAGTACTTGGACTTGGGAAGTACTTTTTACAAGTACTTTTTTACGTTTTTGTTAAGTAGTTGGGTCCATCAGAAGGATTTAAAAGAAATGGCTACAGTAAATCTTAAAACAACTGCTTAGATATCTTGTTTTATAATTTTAATGTCATAATATATTTAATTCAGATAGAAATATGAATTTTTTACTAGCTACATATTTGTTGTGCATTGATAAATTTCACACTTTAATTTCAATATTAATTTCTAATTTCAGAGAAAGCATGCTGATGTTACATAGACAAAACCCAAGACATCAGATTCACAGCCAGACATGACCAGTTTCTTCTCCACACCGAAGAAATTTGCAACGACTGATCCACGCCAACATCAAACAACACACGACCTATCTTTTATTACTGGCGATCTCATGCCCTTTTCTCTAGTAGAAAGTGTGCACTTCAAGAATCTGATCTCAAACCTCGAGCCACGCTTCCAGATGCCCAGCAGGAAGCATTTGTCTACTATTCTTCTCTATGATGCCTACAAGAGTGTCTACAGTAATGTCAAAAGCCGCCTGGATGCTGCTGAGAATGTGTGCGTCACAATTGATCTGTGGTCAAATCGCCAAATGCGCAGCTTCATCGGTATAACCGGACACTGCATCACTGATTGGAGCATGGATTCTTTCATGTTGGCTATGACAGATTCACTGGGCGTCACACTGGAGAACACATCATGCAGCAGTACTCCGAGGTATGGAATCCTTCGGCATCGTATTGAAGATCTGTGCAATCGTTACAGATAATGCCTCGAACATGAAGCGTGCATTTTCTCTTCCTGGATTCAATGCTAGTGCTCTCGATAGTGATGGAGATAGCGACACCGACGATGAGTCTGACCCCTTAGCTTTCTGGAAGCTGTACAGGGAAGAGTTTCCCACACTGGCACGACTTGTACCAACCCATCTAACGGTCCAGGCTAGCTCTGCACCAGTTGAGCGACTATTTAGTGTCGTGGACAAAGTCTTTCGCCCAGACAGATGTAGGCTAACTGATGAAAAGTTTGAACGGATCATGTTTGTGCGGTGCAACAGGAAATGACCGTTGAGAGCTGAACATCTCAAGAGTTGACGCGAAATACCCGTGTTTTATGTGTTGATGACTTGACTTAAATAAATAATGAATAAATGCATAATACTGCTGTTTTTGTGTTTTCATCGCTTTGACTTTCACCATTATGAAACATAAACGTAGCGTTCAATGTACTTGACTGAACTTGACTAAAATTTTCAAAGTACTTGGTACTTGTACTTGAGTTTTTCACAAAGTACTTGTACTTGCCTATATTTTTAGGTGAGTACTTGTACTTGGCAAAATTGAAAGTACTTGTACTTGTATTCAAGTACATTGTGCATATACTTGACCCATCCCTGGTCTGTATGCATGCCTGTGTGCTTGCTTTTATGTAAGTGTGTGTTTTGTAACATCACCCTACACAAAAGTCATGAAACGATTAGTGCAAAAGGGAACACTTAAAAAGGATTATTGATTTCTAAACACCATAAAAGTAGTACATTCCTGATTTAATGTCATTCGTAACTTGGCATAGTGGCATGTGTAATAGATTTTTGCATTGTCTCTTTGTCTCGAACGTATGCAAAACCCACGGTGTGACAAGTTATGACCTAACAGCAATGACATAACATAATAATATTTTGTGAAGTGGACATAAAGCTACAGCTGTGTCCACTACCTACCTGTGTGACGGTCAAGCTTGGCCCAGCACAGACATGTGGGAACGTCACTGCCAGTGTTCAACACTTGCTCAATGTGGCAACTTCTGAAAAACACACAACATATCTTAACAATAACACTGCGCTCAATATTTCTCACACAAATTCCATAAGACTTTTCAAATAACATATTAAAGTAGACAGTTCACATATATTTCATGCTAAAAATAATATATAAGGAGCTAACAATATTCCAAGTGTTTGTTTAATAAATGTTCTTATTTGTTAAAGTCAGTACCTGGCAATAGTTGCAATCAGTTGTTGTTTTACCCTAAGTTAACACAAATAGACTTGACTAATTATGGCCTGGCAAAGTATTTAAATAGTCTGCTTACATCAGAGAAACCAGAATGACCAATCAAAGAGTTTCACACTTGCAGACCTGTTAATTTGAAAACCAAATCAACTCCTGTGAGAACTGTTCAGCCATATGCTGTAGCTAAAGAATGACAGTTCCCACATTCCCAGCATCTTGTTTATACAACAACATCAACAGAAGCCAAATGATGGCACATTGGCTACGAGTGAAATGACCCAAATATTATCAAACCATCATTTTACACGACAGCTGCCAGTCTCCCATAGTGTTACCGTGCCTTCTGTGAAACTGTTTGGTAATTATGGTTTCTACTTACTCAGATGTAATTGGAAATGTGACTTTCCACAGTATAACATGGCCACTCTTCATGGCTACAGCCAACATGGCGAACTTGCTGCATTCCGTTGCTTGCGACTCCGTCTTTCGGTCCATCATCTAGCAGAAGACAGTCATAGATAAATGTAATACAGGGAAATACAGGGAAATATTTGTTATGTATCCTATATATTTTTAAATGACCATTTTCCATACTATGTCCAATGAAACAGTTTTGTATGACATTGTTGTAAATGTTATCTTCTAATTATGTTCCAGACACTAAACATGTGAATTACAAGAATCATCATGACAATCAGTTAGGGGCAAGGGGTACTGCAGTTTCCATGGAAATGTTTGAGATCAATTTTAAGAAATATTTTCCGGAACATAAACTCTTAATTCAGATCCAGCCATTTAATAACTTTTACATAAAACATGTGTACATGCTAAATCTACTTCATTATTTAAAACACTTCTTCATGCAAAACATTTCCCAGTACTGGGATATCCAGTAACTACACTTTTGGGACATAAATGATAACCTTAATTTCTCTTAATTCACTGGAATTTTAGCAACCTTAGCTGCCCCATTACCTCTTGGCTAGAGGACTCCATATAGACGGGTGACCAAGTCATTTCTGCGATGAGAAAAATATGTTTTGGTTAATTAAATATCATATCACTATGCATTCAACATGAATGTAAATTAATACACAATCCTTGTAAAATAAAAATGACACACACACACATGCACACACACGAACCTGTTAGGAACAAATGCACACAAAAATGCATACACAACATATTGTACAGATGTCCAAATTGTTGTGGTTGATTTGCAAGCTTACCAATGGCAGCGAGACAATATGTCCGCCATTTCAACTTTTCCATCAGACTTCCGTGTTCCATAGTTTTTTGGGCAATTCGGTCTTCAACCAAATGGAAGTGTTCTCCTTTTACGTACTCATAGAATAGACTTGACAATTCCACCACCTATGAGAGAATAACATTTGTTGCCTGTCCAGTACAAAGTTGAAATCCCTTCAACCGCTCCCATAACTAAATAAAGGTATGTTCTTATATCCATAGTAAGTATCCAATCGTACAAGACATTACAAACACTTTTTATTTCATCACTGGCTGATCAGTTCTTTAATTCTAACACCACCAAAACATATTTGGAAAGTGATACATTCAATGCAGGGTTTGTTCAGTGCACTAACCTACTACTATTCCCAACAAAAAACTATTGATGTTCATGAACTATGGTAGCAATTTTGTTAATAACAGTTTCCTGTTGATCATAACAAGCAACATCATATTCATGGAAACAAAACATCTTACATTTCCCACATTCTGTATATTTTAAATAAAGCTAAACAAGATTTTACACCAGATATAACCCAATTAAATGACCTTGACCTTATTCCAGGCTTGTCCGTTTTGCTGTAACTCGTGGATGCAAAGTCGGTGATCACAGCTCAATGATGCAATGACACAGCTGAAAATTTAAATTAAGCAAACTACTTTAGTTCGCAGTATTTTAATTTCGAAGGAACGTATATCAACACCATATTTGTTGAGGTCATCAGTCAATAACTATTGAGGAGTGACCCACACATACACATCATACTACTGTTCATCCATTTTCTGGACAACACTCTATTGGTTTATTTATACATGTCATACAATGGAAACAAGTGCTTTCACTTTCGTGTGTCATCCTCATATATTGTGTCTGTGTACTTACGTTTTATGTATTTACTCCTTTACATTTTTATATTGAATAAATCAATCAAAAAGTCATAAAAAGTGTTTTATTTTGTAATGTTGGAAATTCAAACTATTTTTGGTTGGAAATAAGCTTCTGATTGGCTACGACATGATATCAGTATTCAAACAGAACAAACACAATTCCTTTACAATGATGTGTATTTAAATTTGTATTCTCCGAGTTAAAATGTAATGTTTAACTGTTTTCAGGAGAATGTCTGTACAACATGAACAACAGTGACTCATTCAAGCACACTGGCTACCATCTCTGTTGCTTTGGCATTTCATATGTTATTTCATATTTACGCTTTTGCAAAACTACTGGTCCAGCCAGCGGAACAATAAGCGTACGGCACGTGCACATGTTTCATCTTTTGTGATGTGTTATCTTAAAACTGCATATTATGTGCACAAAAGTTTACATGCAGTTGAGGTGGAAAGTATATATATATAATCCGGGGGCGCGCGATAATGTAGTGGTTAGCACATCCACCTGACATGCCGGCGACTCGAGTTCAATACCCGGACCGGGCAGGTATGGTATATTTGGTGTAAAAACCTGGCTCTCAACATTGAGGACTGTGTATCCCTCGTGACTCGGAGATCACGTTAATGTCGGTCCCGTCTCAATTTGGGACGTAAAAGAACCACTGAGGACGACAAGCACCCTGGCAGTGACCACCCTCTGTGCCAGCATAGAAAGGTCGGCTTGGCGATAATGTTCTGAAAAAGGCTGACTAGTTGAATGAGACCTCGTAAGATCATAACATTGTATCCACACAATATACAGACTAGTCACTTAATAGAACGTTGCCGAGTCCTGGAATCAATTAGAACTAGAACTAGAATCTATGTAACATGTTGATTCACTGGGAATTTGCATTTAAAGATAGACAATCTCAGAAAGCAACTTTAAATACACTGCAAACAATTACATTACATAAAGGCTTAGAATGAGCCCCACCGTCCCAGTGTGTCGGCTCCCCGCGGTGACCACGCCACAACCTTGAAGCCCTTCAGCACCTGGTTACTCTGTATCAATGGACTGATGGTCCGGTCAAGCATCAGTTGGTGGCTGTCAACTGAAGGTCATCATAACAAAGTCATTCATGGTCAGGAAATTCAGGTGAATACAACAGAAAATAATAGTTCCCAAGCAGAAAATATGTCCCCTAGAACAATTAATTTCGGCATAATATCTTCGAGAAAATGAAGTCGTGTTGGTTATTATTATTAGTTATTTTACAAAAAAATTGTTAAAATTTTTAGCCAATAATCTGACATACTGATATTAATACTGCCCATTGCCTTGATAACCAGAAAGCATTAATATTTCAAGTAATCTAACCTCAAGTAGCAAAAAAACAAGCAACACACGACAAACTTTACACATGTGTGAAAGCATAACATTTTAAAAACTTGTATGGAAATGTTTAACAATAACATTATTCAAATAGAGAATATAACTAAATAAACAACATTTCTGAAAATACAAATTATTAAGACATGTGAATAAACTGATGGAGACTAATATGATCTGAAATGATTCTTACTCTTGGAGAGCGACCGTTCCACTTTTAGTCGTGGTACGTCAACATCAAATATCTTCACCTTGCCATGAGGAGCTATCTTACTAGTGTGTAGCACAATTTTGTCACTTGGATAGATCTGGTCACACTGGATCATCTGTCAAATAGTTACAATACTGTCACTTGGATAGATCTAGTCACACTGGATTATCTGTCAAATAGAGGCAATGTTATCACTTGGATAGATCTGATCACACTGGATCATCTGTCAAACAGAGACATACAATATTGTCAATTGGATAGATCTGGTCATACTGAATTATCTGTCAAATAGAGGCAATATTGTCAATTGGATAGATCTGGTCACACTGGATCATCTGTCAAATAGAGACAATGTTATCACTTGGATAGATTTGATCACACTGGATCATCTGTTAAATAGAAACAATGTTGTCACTTGGATGGATGTAGTCACACTGGATCATCTGTCAAATAGAAACAATGTTATCACTTGGATAGATCTGATCACACTGGATCATCTGTCAAATAGAGACAATGTTGTCACTTGGATAGATCTAATCACACTGGATCATCTGTCAAACAGAGACAATGTTGTCACTTGGATAGATCTAATCACACTGGATCATCTGTCAAACAGAGACAATGTTGTCACTTGGATGGATGTGGTCACACCGGATCATCTGTCAAACAGAGACAATGTCACTTGGATAGGTCTGGTCACATTGGATCATCCGTCAAACAGAAACATTGCAATGTGCAAGAAAAGTCATGTATAAATATATATAGTTATGTTAATTAGAAGCCACCTGCAATTAGACAACCATGAAACAATACAAGCATGCCCGACCATGACATGGCATCCTATTTCAGTCTCGGCAACAGGACGACCATTACAAGGAAAAGCTCTCCTTGCATTAAACGACAAATGTGCAATGACAATGTCAATGACCAGCAATGGGACAATCAGTGCTACAGCCTATAATTGCTATAATTACGACGGCCAGGCCTAGGCGGCCCTTGCAAAAAGAAACATCCATGCTGTAATAGAGAGTATCGTATGTCACCACAAATATGCTGTGGCTATATTCCTTTTCTGCAAAGAAACAATTATTCTGCACAATCCTGACTTCGAGGAGGTATCCGATATTGCAATCCATGTGGATGGTGGATGCATTTTGTATATCCTGCCAACTTTTTTTGTTAAATCCAGGAGATTCACAGATCCACAGGGTACTGTACTTGCCCCCCTTATGTTTCTACTGTACATAAATAACATTAATGAAGATATAACTCCCCACATAAAACTCTTTGCTGATGACTGCTTACTGTTCAGGACAATAGAAAGTGCGGCAGATACACTAGCCCTACAGAAAGACTTACACAAGATGTCACTCTGGGCCCAGAAATGGCAAACGTCTTTTAATCCCGATAAATGCTACACACTCCACAGGTATAAAAATCACAACCCATTAACACTGGATTATACAATGGACAGTGTCACTCTAAAGCCAGTCAGTCATCATCCATATTTAGGGGCTGAATGACAGAGAGACCTGAAATGAAAAACCCATATTGATAACATCATCTCAAACACAAATAGAACTCTCGAGCTTATTACAAGAAACCTAAACAGATGCTCACAAGTTGTAAAGGTGAAAGCATACACCACCCTAGTCAGACCAAAACTTGAATACTCATCAACAGTGTGGGACCCTAGTCAGACCAACACTGAATACTCGTCAACAGTGTGGGACCCTAGTCAGACCAACACTGAATACTCATCAACAGTGTGGGACCCTAGTCAGACCAACACTTGAATACTCGTCAACAATGTGGGACCCTAGTCAGACCAACACTTGAATACTCGTCAACAGTGTGGGACTCTAGTCAGACCAACACATGAATACTCGTCAACAGTGTGGGACCCTAGTCAGACCAACACTTGAATACTCATCAACAGGGTTGGACCCTAGTCAGACCAACACTTGAATACTCATCAACAGTGTGGGACCCTAGTCAGACCAACACTTGAATACTCATCAACAGTGTGGGACTAGTCAGACCAACACTGAATACTCATCAACAGCGTGGGACCCTAGTCAGACCAACACTGAATACTCATCAACAGAGTGGGACCCTAATCAGACCAACACTGAATACTCATCAACAGTGTGGGACCCTAGTCAGACCAACACTTGAATACTCGCCAACAATGTGGGACCCTAGTCAGACCAACACTTAAATACTCTTCAACAGTGTGGGACCCTAGTCAGACCAACACTGAATACTCGTCAACAGTGTGGGACCCTAGTCAGACCAACACTGAATACTCGTCAACAGTGTGGGACCCTAGTCAGACCAACACTTGAATACTCATCAACAGTGTGGGACCCTAGTCAGACCAACACTTGAATACTCATCAACAGTGTGGGACCCTAGTCAGACCAACACTTGAATACTCATCAACAGTGTGGGACCCTAGTCAGACCAACACTGAATACTCATCAACAGTGTGGGACCCTAGTCAGACCAACACTGAATACTCATCAACAGTGTGGGACCCTAGTCAGACCAACACTGAATACTCATCAACAGTGTGGGACCCTAGTCAGACCAACACTTGACTGGACCCTAGTCAGACCAACACTACATCAACAGTGTGGGACCCTAGTCAGACCAACACTTGAATACTCGCCAACAGTGTGGGACCCTAGTCAGACCAACACTTGAATACTCGCCAACAGTGTGGGACCCTAGTCAGACCAACACTTAAATACTCTTCAACAGTGTGGGACCCTAGTCAGACCAACACTGAATACTCGTCAACAGTGTGGGACCCTAGTCAGACCAACACTGAATACTCGTCAACAGTGTGGGACCCTAGTCAGACCAACACTTGAATACTCATCAACAGTGTGGGACCCTAGTCAGACCAACACTTGAATACTCATCAACAGTGTGGGACCCTAGTCAGACCAACACTTGAATACTCATCAACAGTGTGGGACCCTAGTCAGACCAAAACTGAATACTCATCAACAGTGTGGGACCCTAGTCAGACCAACACTGAATACTCGTCAACAGTGTGGGACCCTAGTCAGACCAACACTTGAATACTCATCAACAGTGTGGGACCCTAGTCAGACCAACACTTGAATACTCATCAACAGGGTTGGACCCTAGTCAGACCAACACTTGAATACTTATCAACAGTGTGGGACCCTAGTCAGACCAACACTTGAATACTCATCAACAGTGTGGGACCCTAGTCAGACCAACACTTGAATACTCATCAACAGTGTGGGACGCTAGTCAGACCAAAACTGAATACTCATCAACAGTGTGGGACCCTAGTCAGACCAACACTGAATACTCGTCAACAGTGTGGGACCCTAGTCAGACCAACACTTGAATACTCATCAACAGTGTGGGACCCTAGTCAGACCAACACTGAATACTCATCAACAGTGTGGGACCCTAGTCAGACCAACACTGAATACTCATCAACAGTGTGGGACCCTAGTCAGACCAACACTGAATACTCGTCAACAGTGTGGGACCCTAGTCAGACCAACACTTGAATACTCATCAACAGTGTGGGACCCTAGTCAGACCAACACTTGAATACTCATCAACAGTGTGGGACCCTAGTCAGACCAACACTGAATACTCATCAACAGTGTGGGACCCTAGTCAGACCAACACTGAATACTCATCAACAGTGTGGGACCCTAGTCAGACCAACACTGAATACTCATCAACAGTGTGGGACCCTAGTCAGACCAACACTGAATACTCATCAACAGTGTGGGACCCTAGTCAGACCAACACTGAATACTCATCAACAGTGTGGGACCCTAGTCAGACCAACACTGAATACTCATCAACAGTGTGGGACCCTAGTCAGACCAACACTGAATACTCATCAACAGTGTGGGACCCTAGTCAGACCAACACTGAATACTGTAAATGCCAAATAAACCAAATACAAAAAATCAAACACAAAGCTGCCCTCTTCATATTTCACGACTACTCAAGAGAATCCAGTGTCACTAGGATGTTAACTGCTCTAAATTGGCCAACCCTCCAGAACAGAAGGAAAGTCGCAAGGCTCTCAGTCTTCCACAAAGCGCTACACCACCAAATCGCTGTCAATCCACCTAACTATCTCGACACGACAACACGTCTACTCGTCACACCAGATCAAACGGTCGTCACCACTTCTTTCCCCCATCAGTTAAAACTGATGTGTTCAAATATAGTTTCTTTCCATGCACAGTTACAGACTGGAACTCCCTTAGCCCAGAAATATCAAACTGTGACAATATTACAACTTTCAAATGCAAAATAATTTATTAGTATGGGTATCGGAAACCCTGTGGTCAGCATCCAAAGGGATAGGCGAAATTCCAACAAATAATATGTCTTCTTACATCTTTGTTGCACTGTCTCAGATGTTGACATCGGAAAACGGAGGGGGGGTTGGGGTGCTGTTGGAGATTTTTTGTCAGAGCTTCAAAGAGCCGAAGTCGGGGAGGGGAGTGCGGTTGCCAGTGTAAATTTTTTCACCGAAAATTCACATGTTCAGCACGTCTCCCGTGGTGTCACGCTGTCTCGAAGGCGGGGGGGTGGGTGCTGTTTTGCCTGTATTCTGGGAGGTACATCCAAAATCCAATAGTTGACGGGTATAATTTTGTGCAGAACATTATTATTATGGACCCGGGAAACATGGGAACAGCATGCTTCTGCCCTGGGCCGGCGATGATAGGACGATCGCAAATATGGCGTGTAATATAACTTTACCAAAACATATACGCCATCTTCTGTGCAAACTGCCACTTGTGTATCATCTGAGCAACTGATAGCTGGGTTGTGCGTGACTTTTGTTGCAAATCTGTCGGTTCTACAACGTACAAACGACTTGGCCATGTTCAGAAACACGACGGTGTTTACGTTGAGCGCGTTCGGTAAAGTTTGGCAATAGGCTAATCTCTCAGCGCTATGACCAATCGCAGTATTCCTCGCATCCCGTTGTTAAAAATAGACTGCGTGTCTAAGTCCATTCGCTTTGTTTAAACTACCAACTAAAATATATAATTGTTATCTTAGAAAATTTACTTAATATATCATTTGTAATAATGTTTTTTGCATCCTCTATATAACAGCTTTTCAAATATATTTTTCAACAATAACGCATTACTTAATTAAATAGTTCAAAATAAAGTTTTACCAGAAACAAATGTCTTTATGACAATCGTGTAGAATGAATGAAATTTCTTGTAGTTCTAGTTCTAGTTGTTTTCCAGCACTCGGCAACGCTCTATTAACTGACTAGTCTGTATATTTTGTGGTTACAATGTTATGATCTTATGAGGTCTCATTCAACTAGTCAGCCTTTTCAGAACATTATCGCCAAGCCGACCTTTCTATGCTGGCACTGAGGGTGGTCACTGCCAGGGTGCTTGTCGTCCTCCGTCGTTCTTTTACGTCCCAAATTGAGACGGGACCGACATTAACGTGATTTCCGAGTCACGAGGGATACACAGTCCCAATGTTGAGAGCCAGGTTTTTAACCAAATATACCATACCTGCCCGGTCCGGGTATTGAACTCGGGGCGCCGGCATGCCGGGGGATGTGCTAAACACTACACTATCGCGCGCCCCCTTGTAGGATAAATTCAGTATTTTTGTTTGCTAATACAACATTTGCACGTCACTGATCAGCAGGATAATTCGTTTTATCGGGTAAATGCATATTCGGGAGCATACTGTATGCATATGGCAGAGTGGTGCACCATTTGACGCCAGGCTGTCGCTAGTGGTTAGTTGTTTGATATTTTCCTTTGCATTTTATATTCTATTCTTTAATTTGAAATGAGCACTTCATCCTTCAACGCCGTTTACGCAGTGGGTGAGTGTTTATCATAACCTGAAGAGTTGACACGAAATACCGGCAGCGGCATGAGGACAAATCCGGGTACAAACACCCACATCTGTCATCAACTTCAAAATCAAATGCTGTTGAACTCGCAGTGTTGGGGGCAGCCACTCAGTCACTGCCAGTGCCACGGCCCACTGCAGTCTGCACTTGCATAGGCCAGTGACAGAGGGCCAGTGTGACCGTGGGTCTCAAACTCGGTGACAGTCTCAGTCATCACTGACATTGGCTGCATGCGTGGTCACTGCTACTGATTTATGGCACTGTCAGCACATTTCTACGTCTCATCCATGGCATTGCACTAAGTGTAATAACATACCAGGACATAAAATACTATTCATCTAAAAAACTATTCAATTTAAGTTTTAATAATACAAGTTAAAACAATACTTGCTTTTGACATACTGCAACATGTCAGTTTCCCACTTAGGCCACAATAAAATATAGTTGTATATACAATGGTAACATTGATTTTTAAAATAGGGTAGGTAGGTAAAAAAACATTTTATTTTTTAAAACATTTTATTGCGAAACCCAGACTTTATTACTTTGAGCCAGCGTAACCTAGGCTGTTGTTATTCCTTCAAGTTTTGTGTTTGAAACCGGAATCTGTACACTTATCAGTGTTTTCCCTAGTATGACAAGTGAGGCGGGCTGCCTCGCCGTTTTTCTATGCCCATTTTTTTTCGTTCTTTCGTGATATATTCAGCATCGGCGAGCAGTGCGAAATGACACCACAAAGTCACTAATATTCCTGCAAAACCACAGATTTGTAGCAACATCGTTTAGTCGTCTTAACGTCGCTCAGAGCGGTTAGGATTTAACTCCATTGGACAACGTGAAAGTTGTCAGTTGTCCCGTCACGGAATATTCCTGCGGGATCCCAGGTGTCTCCAATTGGGACACCTTGCCGAGTTTCGACATACTAGAAATCTAGACATTCATGTAAAATGGCACCCAAATGATAACTTGCATTTTGGTTTATGATGGTGATGGGAGTGAAAACCATGCAGGCTGATGGCACTTCGTCACTAGTCGGCACTTGTGTCGAATCCAGACTGTTTGAAGCACAAATAAAAACCGTGCCTCCTATTCACTAGTTGGCACTTGTATCGAATCCGGACCCTGTTGAAGCTCAAATAGTGACCCGGTTTGCACTAGTCTGTGCCGCTGCGGCTGTGCATTACCGCACAGTGCATGTAAAACGAGACATACAGCAGCGTATGTTGATACAAACTGGGCGCTATTTATGCCTCAAATGGGCGTAAGACGCAATATTCTTAAAGGTAAATATGCCTAGGATAATGTCGAATGATGGAACTATTTCACTGAGGTATCAAAGTTAAGCAAAACTCAAGTTGTAACGGCAAATTCAAGGTGGGTCCGGATTCGACGAAATGCCCACAAGTCTATTCAACTAATGTTCTATGCAGTTTTTGTGCAAAATAAGGAATGTGATTCGTAAAATATCTTTGTGCTAAATATATAATACATATTCCAACAAAGTTGTTCAAACAAACTTTTGGGAAAGTTTATTTGAGTGAAATACTTACAAATATAAACCACTGATGTTCACATCTCATAAAAGACACCTACTGCCCCAAATTGTGTATACTAACGGGTCATCAATAACTTAGGTTAGACAATGATATGTTTGCACAGAAATTGGATATATACTAAACAGCGTATACTGTTTTATAAAAGGACACAATTTGAGAAACGTTCTTGCGATTAATACATACATACTTTTGTGGCATTCCAGAAATGACTGTTTAATTAATTGCATAGCATGCTAGCAACAAATAAAATATAATCTTTGGAACATAAACCACCAATTTACCATAATATTATAATATTATAATAAGCATTTAAAAGTGATGATGAAAGAGTCTTCAGATGACACCATTGGATGCTTCCCAAAGAAGTCGAGATGGTGTTCGACTGAACAGGTCTGCCAGAGAGTAAAGTGTAAAGCGCTTTGAGCAGTCCTGCGCTATATAAGAACTTACCGTTTACTTTTTTATCGACTCTGTCACATAACCATAACCAAGTACCAGTGGTCAAGTGGAAACCACACCTCAACTGAGTACCAGTGGTCAAGTGGAAACCACACCTCAACTGAGTACCAGTGGTCAAGTGGAAACCACACCTCAACTGAGTACCAGTGGTCAAGTGGAAACCACACCTCAACTGAGTACCAGTGGTCAAGTGGAAACCACACCTCTACTGAGTACCAGTGGTCAAGTGGAAACCACACCTCTACTGAGTACCAGTGGTCAAGTGGAAACCACACCTCTATTGAGTACCAGTGGTAAAATGGAAACCACACCTCAACACGATGAAACAATCATGATTACTGACTTATGTCAATCACGATTACTACATTTACAAGTAGTGTCTTGTTGTTTTATATTTTCCCCTCTATATTCAAGAGTAAAGGTTAAAACATACCTCAGAATGCACCATTTTAAAGCTAGTTAAAAAATATCTCCGGGGGAGCATGCCTGGACTCCCTTAGCAACGCTTCGCGCCTGCGGCGCTCGCATAACCCATCCCTGCCACCTCAGCCATCCCTAAGTCTAAATATTTTATGAGCGCACTGAAGACATGCTGTTAATTCAATATACTTGTCACATAGTGTACAGATTCTGCATAAGCAGTGTTTCCCATCGGTAAAATACCCATGGGAAACATTGCTTATGCGGAATCTGTACACTATCAATGTGACAAGTATATTTAAATATAAAAAAGAAAAATATTTATATATAAAAAAGAAAAATATTTATATGAGCGCACTGAAGACATGCTGTCTTCAGTGCGCTCATATAAATATTTTTCTTTTGTTTTTGGAAAAATGCATAGGGTTGCACAGAAATACTAGAGACGGTCGGGTTACTGGAAACACAGGAATTATTTTATTTGGCCTTAGACTTGATTCACACTTATCCTGTATTGGTGTAGATACATATTATGTAGTTTAAACTACACCTTTATTACTCATACACAGTAATTGTAAAGGCTGTTCAAATTTAACTCGGAAGTTATTATTTGCAAAAACAATTATATTATAAATATACATTTATGAAAGAACACATATATCTCCATTAAATAACCATCATGTTAATTGTAAAAAATTATCACAAATATATTAATTTACACATTAATTATTTGAATTATACGTGTCATACAATTCTCCATTTTATGGTATATTGCATCAAATTTGTTTAGTAATTGTTTTTTCATGCATTTCATTTTGATGTCATAATGATCAGTTATAGGACATATCAAACACTAACTTAAAATATGTACATTTAAAACATTGCTTAGATAAATATTACATTGCTGATGTAATTTTTTTATACATTTTCCTGTCATATTTTAGTTAATACTAGTATTTATAGTATTCATTAAAATGTAATTCAGCCTAGTTTTAAGCTTGCATTTGTTATATTTAATTGATTGCTGCATGAAAACTGTTTCCAGGAGCAATTGCTGAGACATTACTGGGAGCGTCAGGAAGGTATCTATCATTCATTGTTAATATGTCGGGAAATACATCTTTTCCCATTATTTATTTGATACAACTGATCAGTTGTGTTAAGTTAAATTTGACAGGTATACCATTTATTGAGCAAACTCGAGCCGTTCAATTACAGCTGCATGAATATTTAAAACATATTTTGATAAATTATCTATCAAGGGCCGAACAAGTAAGTTTTGAAATCTACTTGTCCGCCAAAATTTTAATTTGTCCGAGTGGTTATCAAGGGGAATCGAAGCTTCGGGAAAAACATAAATAAGTCTGTCTTATTTTTATGACAACAAGCACAATGTTCCTGCTGTTTCGTTGCATGTTACTACAGATACAAAAATGCTGGACTCACGATAAGCCATGAAGACTTTCTTGTCTACCTGCCCTCTAAGTTTTATGGGATTTTCTAATAATAGAACTAAACAAACCTGTAAGTTTGGCACAGCATTAAGTTCTCAAGGCTCCTGAAAGCACAATATTTCACAGTTCACACTCTGGCACACCTGTTCATTCAAACACCATCTCAACTGCACTAGGAAACATTCAGTCATGCTGCCATGCTGCCATTTGGCCATGCTGCCATTACTGTCTGAAGACTATTTATTCCCATATTTCCACGCTGTGTATAACCTGAAAGAAAATATTCACCAAATGAAACAGCCCTAGCCTTGAAACAGCGGTGCTCAAGTGGATAAGATACCATGTAACTGGCTTCACTCAATTGAGAGTCCAATGTTCTAAACAAATTACGCTACCACGCCTCACACTAGAACTTCCATGAATGGAAGTTATTTTTAATGCATTCTGAATATATATTTCCTTTGTAATAATTGTTGATTTTCTTGTTTAAGTCATGACAAAGTGTTTATGAGGTTGGACTTATTTTTTTTAATTTTTAGTGCCACCTGTGTAATAGATGGAGACCAGAGCATCGTGTCAAGTTGCGTCGCACACATCCTTGAAAATGTCGACATTGAGGTGAATGAGTTTAAGCAAACGAGCTGATGTTTCAATTGATGGCATAAATAAGTTAACTCATTTGTAAAGTTATAAATTACTGATATTAAGACCACTCTGCAATATTTGTGACAAGAAGTGTCCAGTACAAAAACACAATTTCAATTGTAGGCTGAATATTTCTCAGACATGTCATTATAGTTTGTGTCATAACAGTTACCTTCACTGTTTATGTTGCTATTTGTCATTTATGTGTCAAAAATGTTGTCTTAAAATGCAATATTTATGATCATGTTGTTTGTTTGCAGCATCCTGTTGGTCATGTGATCAACAGCGCCCTCCAGAGCCATCATGATAACTACCACTCCTGCACAAAGAGTCTGTTGGTTATGACATCGATGTGGCTAAGGGAAATGGATTGTTTGGTCCAGCAAGTAAGTTGAGATTTTATAACTTTTGATGTCACATAATATTTCAGGCAAATTATATACAAATGAATTGTTTAAATTATTTGTATTATTTATACATTTGATCACTATATATTATTGCAATAATATTTTATTTGTGTAATTTATATGATCTCTACAACATGTTTTATGACATACTATTTAATAATTTTGTTATTTGATTAAGTAGTTAGCAGTTAACCACTCCAGCAAAAAAACATTATTTAAATTTGTTATGTATGTTTTAGGCTGTACTTAATTACAAGAAATATATTTCTTTTTTGCTAGTGTAATATTTTTTTAGCATGGCAATTAACATTTTTGAAAAGTATTTATTTAAAGAAAATAGTTTGTGTATATTTGTGATATACATTTTACCATTTTAAATGTTATGCAATCGCCTTGGTTGTGTTCCGCAGGGAGTTCCTCTGGCTGACGTCCTGAGTGGATTCCATCGAGCCGTAGACCGATGTGTGCAACAGCTCCACTGCACAAGGATAGAAATAGGAAATGTCTTGAATAGCCTCAAACTCAGACAGTGTTCTTCTACTGGTGACCTGAATTCTGGCAGCATTCCGGATGACAGATCATGTGTCAGATTGCACAGTGACAGTTCTGACAGATCATGTGACAGATCACATGATCGCAAGCAGCAGCAAGAGGAAACATCAGATACTGCTTGCATGAAATTTCAGCCCGCCATTTTACCACAAGATCAAGGTGACATTGGTGATGATGATGATGATGTCAGTTGGTACTTTGAAAATTCAAATCTGAACTCATCTAATGACGATGCACTAGAAATTATGATAAATGTCATGGGAGATATGCAAGAGAAACTAGGCTGCTTTGTGGATGTTGATGCAACTTCTTGTATGGATAGATCACATGTCATATCACATGACCAGTCAGGTGACATGTTGCCTTCATTGACAAATGGTATGACATTATTATCACAAAGAGATAAAGGGATGCAACAAGACATTATGCCTTCCCAGGTAGTAAACACAGAATGCCAAGAGAATCTGGCAGTGTACCCCAAAGAGCCAGTCAAGAGTGACAAGGAAACAAAGTTAGCATCCATCATGCACGAGTTGTCAAAGACTTCCCAGCTGCTGGTTAAATGTACCCATGCCATGTCTTCTCCGGTTGACGTGAGTGTTTCCAATGTCACTCACTCTGAATGTAACAGATGCTCTACTGATGATAATGTGGGCTCTAACATTGGCTCTATCACGCATTCAGGCACTGTCAGCAGAGCCCAGAAGAGTGTTTCTAACCAAACATCTCACAACAGTGGCACAAACGTTTCTGCACATCTTGAGGATTCAGACGATGAATTCAGTTCATGCTTCGATGATTTTGAAAACCATCAGGGCAACAATAAATCCAACAAGCTGTTAGGAGGCACTGTGGTGCCACCTTCTGGCCAACTTTCTGCATCTGCAGGTTTGTCACTGGAGGGTTCTCGTGAAGACACGTGTACGCTCTCTGGGAAATCAACTGCTGTGAATGGAGCTTGTGTTCTTAATGGCAGTCGACATTTCAGGACGTTTCAGTCCATACATCCTGCAGCTTCCACACAAGAAAGCTCTGTAGATGAAATGATATGCCTGAAGTCTTCATGTCGCAGAAATGATGCGACATTAGTAGTCAAAACATCACAAGTAACATCGTCCTCGGGAGAACTGGGTGTTACCACAAGTGAGTGTCACACTAATCAGATGACTCAGTCTGGTAGTAGTCGCAGTCATGCTAATTTAGAGGACACAACATCGCAGAATACACCATCCAAGAGCCATCTGGAACATGTTGCCAATACAAGAACAACAGTGATCCAGAATGACCTTTCTCATAAAGTCAGCCGGTTTATACATTGTCTTAGACAAAGCTGTGAAGATGTACTGGATGCATTGACAGAAACAATGCTGAGACAGCTCAAAGCCGACAACTTTACAGAACAAGATGATAATCTCAGGTAAGGATAGGAAATGTTGGAGTTTTTATAATCTGATATTTTTATTGTAAAATCTCAACATGCCAAACCTTCAGGAACTTTTTTTTCAAAATCCTGTTCCAATGATTACCATTGTAACAAATTATGGATCAATAATTGCTATACATAATCTTGATTTGACATTGTCAGTGTATTTAATCAGTATTATCATATGAACTTGTATGTCTTCTGTGTCAGGTGGCATCACTACTAAATTACTTTTATTATTTAAGCAAAACATGTCTTATGTTGCAACATTTGCTGTTTCAGACAAACTAATCAAAAGCATTCCAGTTGACACAGGGCATGTCTTTAAATTTAGGTTAATAATAAAAATTAGTAAGTCCTACAAAAAGTTATGAAAATTGACACAGGATTTTACATGTGTAATCACTGCCAATTTGTGATTATTAATCACATTCCAGATACAATTGTTGGAGATTTGGCTCAGCTGTCTGTTTTGGTTGTGGTGTTAGGTTTGAGGTGTCCAGAGTACACACAGTGACGAGTGTGGGGCCGATGCGATGTGACGTCTTTGATGGACTCGTGGTGGAGACAGACATGGAACAACTTGGTTTCCTGTCTGGCGGTGGCTGTCCCAGGAGAGTGCTGGTAAGAGACAGTGATGGCTTGACTTTATAGGGAAATTATTTCTGGTGTTGCAACATTTGAATTTAGTGTTACTTGAGTTGTTGTCATCATGGTGGTCTTGATATGCCACACTCCCAGATTATTTTTGTAACATTAAAATATAGGATATTAGTCCTGTTAATAAGGTCACCTCAATATTCAGGTCACTTTTGCCCGATCCTGATGGTGACCTTATTAGTAAGGTTCAACTGTAGTTTTCTTTCTTTGAGTTTTCTTTATACCATAACAAATTTGTAATGCAAACTATGGATTCTTTCTATTCAACCCTTAATATCGAAGGTGGTTATGACTAATTATCATCGTTATACAATTATTTATATTAAAAACAATTATCACAATTTGGAAACTGAATCATTTGTTGCATTTTAGAGAGAAAGTTACTTAATTTTGTAATTTAATCAATTTAAAGGCTATCTATGGTAGCAAAATCAAACAAATAAATGTCAGGTCTTGTATCATAATGTCACATGATCTGTCTCCACTTATTTTTCAGCTTGTTAACGGAGATGTTAGTTTGGGGTTTCACCACAAGGGGTTTACAGAGAGAACCAAGACTCGTGTTGTGTCAAAGATATTAAAGAGTGACTCAAAGAATGACAGTTGGTTGGACGACATCTCTGATGTACTTTCTGAGGTGAGAAGTGAAAATAGAACATATTTGTGATGGTATATTCTCATTGCTCCATATGGCCAGTGTAGAATGTCAAAGCAGTTCCAAGTCTAGAAGAATGCAGGCAAGACTTTTCTGGGTTGTTCCCAGTGTTTCTGTTTGATGTTCAGAGCAATTTTCTGGCAGGTAATTTCAGGTGTATGACATTAATGTAAATACATGTTTCTTTACTTTACAACTGTTTGATCAATGAACACATCAAATGCATACTCACACCAGCTTGGAAGTTGTTGGTTAATAATTGATAAATAGTGTTTGCACATGTTTGTATTTGTAGTGATCCTTGTTCCCCTAGTAAATCAAACTTTGGCTGTAGGCTTTCTCAGTTACTGCATCTTCTCTGTGAAATTTCCTCTATTATTAAGTCAGCAGAATGTATGATGAGTTTCCATCATCAGCTGAAGACCTTTTCCTTTCCCCTTAAAGCAACTCATTGTTCTTAATCAACAGCTGATAACTTGGAATTGGTTTTATATTGTTGATTTTTCCAATCCATTTTATGATGAACCAGCGAGATCTGAAATGTTGTTTATTGTATCCGTATATTTCAGCTCAATGTCGGTGGGGTTCTGGTGCATGGAAGTGTCAATGAGGAGTTTAGAGAGATGTGCTACGCTCGAAGGATTGTGCTCTTTGACCTAGTGCCTTATAAGGTTGTACTGGGCGTGGCAGAAAGTTGTCTGCGAGAACCAGCAGTCTACGTCAGTGAAGCTACACAGGTAGGGATGTGTCCACTGTACATATTGCCAGCATTAAGGGTTTTTACATTTACTAATAGTGTTGTACATAAAAGCCACTAAATATAATCCATAGACCATCATTTTAATAATATTGTTATATTTTTTGTACAAGCAATGTTAAATTATATTACAGGTATGAAAAGTACAGTTAAATGATGCAAATATAAAGAATCATCGTATGACAGCACACTAATTATAATCATCACAAGTTTTCTACATTACTAACAAACCTAGTATTTTGGAACATAATGTACTAACAACTTTTAGAAGTTAATACATGGCAAACTTACGTTGTAAATACAGCCATGTGCCTTTATAAACATAATTGTTGGCCTTATATTTGTGTGGTAGTCTTATAAGCAGATTGTGTGAAATGTTACACACAAAACATTACATTTATTGTGTTGCACCAAACATGAGAAGTGGATATTTTTCTCAAAACAGTAGTCACTAGTAATGGCAAATGTTTTAATGCACAGTGTTTATGCTAGTGTGAAGTACACTGCTTTGTTGTCTTTCCAGGACAATGTAGCTGATGATGTCATAATTCGACCCTGGTCATGTGACTGGATGGATCATTTGTTGACATCCGTTTCTTATGCCCTAGTTCAGCCCAGCATGTCACTGGTTCAGGTAGCCTGATTTTAATTAAATTAATTAACGTTTGTCCATTGCTTCGATGAAACGTGGATAAATAGGTCACCTTATTATGGGGTGAAAATGTAAACTCTGTATCTTTGAGAGATGATAAGGAAAAGTGCTAAATGATTGGTATCAATGTTGTTTTTAATTAACCCAAAGGTTGCATTTACTCAGTATCGTCATGGTGCAGGGATTCCACTCTTTACTAAGCCTTTGAAATTATGTCACGATATTATATTTCAGAGCATGTAAATAATGATATAGGAATGTCTGTTCTTTGTCTTGTGGTCATTATACATTTATGTTGTTTTTGCTAGTTTGAAGAGGTCATTGTTCATTCCAGACTGTGATGATATCGCATCCATGCGGCAATGTCGGCAGGATGAAGGAAGAGACATTTTGGCATTGCGCTCATCGGTTACACAACATGCTGGTAGATGGCGCTGTGCTTCCAGGAGGTGGCGCCACCGAGGAGGCATGTGTGGCCGTGTTGCAGTTCAATAAAAGTGAGTTCTTCTTTGAGTTAATATCACTGATTTAATAAATTTTGCATAGTGAATCTCAGATGCGGTAATCACTAACCTCCAAGAGTCGACGACAGGTTCCACTTTCCTCTTGTTCTCTTACTTGCCTGGAGTACACGCTAGATTGAAGGATCAAAGTTTTTGTGCACTACTAAAAGAAACTGTCAGCACGGCGTGAATATTGTTGTCCAAGCTTAAAGGTAGCAGCAGCTGGGCTCAAACCACAGTCCAGTGCTCTGCCGTCATGCCACTACACCACCACTGGCTCAGCAGATGGCGCCAGTGGTGTTGGCATTGACGGGAACAATCGGCGTCAAGTAGTAGCGAATATGCTGAATTGAAGGGGTCACATACTCCTCGTGAAATGCGTGTCATCAAGTACGCATCACCAACTATATCATATGAGCAGTATCTCACCAGAAATGTTTTCATTTTCAGGTAGCAAACGTGTTCAGGATGAACACATGTTCAGTTCATTGGTAAATCAACATGTTGCCATGGGACTTGAACACTTTGTGCAACTTGTTCGACGGAACTCCTCGTTTTCTGCGACTGACCAATCAGATGCTGCAGCAGGTGAAATGGAGGGCGCCACTGTCTATGACTGTCTCAAGGCGAAGCTGGAGGCTTGGAGGACAGCTGAATACTTGGTGGGGGTGGTAATGGGGGCAGATATGGAAGTGGTGACAGGGGTGGATAAGAACTACGTGAGGGCGCAGAGAGGTGGTGTCTTGGGCCATGTGTAGTGTCTAAAACTGACACGCAATTCATGCATGGACTTGGATAAATCATCCGCATTACATGTTTCTTTGTTCTTATTAAACAATGGAACCTACAACTATTTCTGTGACAATATTTCATACAGGCCATAAGGTGTACCATGTCTTTTCCCAGTCTCATTTCACTTTTTGTTTGCACTGAAACAAAAGCATTACAGCCTCCCACTTAATGGTTTATTTTCATTATATGGTGAAACTAAAATGGCTGCTGCACAACAAATTACTTAGTTTGTTTTGTCAAAATAATTTGTAAATAATAAAGTATTTGTGTTTGAAACAGACAGTGTGTTCAGACTATCAGATTACAATCATATATTTGAAACAGCAGAAAAGATGTATGTACAAGATATACAATATTCAGGATGGATCGAATTCTAAATACCTTAATTTACCAATATATATATAGAAATATAAAATATCTTTGGTGTTACCCCAAAACAATTTATGTACTGGAAAGATCAAATGGTGGCTTATTAAAGTCTAAAACAATTCTTTTCAATTTAACATTCTCCCGTAAGGAGTAGAATGTGATCCGTTTACCTCATATAAAGTTGCTATTAAATTGGAATGTGCAGAAGTTCGCTGAATTAGAACTTTTAATCTGTCGTGCTGATCCTCGAAGGATGAACGTCTATGCCCCAGATCAAAACACACTTTATTGTTAATCTCAATGTAATTACCCGTTCGACCATTCTGACGACTGGCTGAGCAGTAGTGTGTATTTAGGTAAATACACACTACTACAGTGTGTATTGAGATAGATACACACTACTACAGTGTGTATTTAGATAGATACACACTACTACAGTGTGTATTTAGATAGATACACACTACTACAGTGTGTATTTAGATAGATACACACTACTACAGTGTGTATTTAGATAGATACACACTACTAGTGTGTATTTAGATAGATACACACTACATCGGTGTGTATTTAGATAGATACACACTACTAGTGTGTATTTAGATAGATACACACTACTGCAGTGTGTATTTAGATAGATACACACTACTGCAGTGTGTATTTAGATAGATACACACTACAGCAGTGGGTATTTAGATAGATACACACTGCTGCAGTGTATATTTAGATACACACTACTGCAATGTATATTTAGATAAGTACACACTACTACAGTGTGTATTTAGATAAATACCTTTACTTCCAGAACATTTCATATAATATCAGCTATGATTGGCAGAAATGAAAATAGCAAAATCTTGGAAAGGAAACCAGATCATTGGCTAAGCTTAAATTCAGCATTTCGCAAGATAAAACTGCTGGGGTACTTAGACTGAAGTAATCGGCGGTGTCTTCTGTCAGGATACTTTCATCTGATATCCTTACAAATCCTCACATGAATGATACAGCCAAATCTGAACTGTTCAAAAGCAAGTTTATTTCCTGCCAGAAAACTAGTCACCGTGTTCTGATTGGCTATTGTTGATATGTATATATACAACATCACTATTTGCCATTCTCATTCTTCGTGAACCAGTGTGCAAGAAAATGTTAAAATTATTAGAGATCTTAGAAATAATGTGTGTATAGAATGGATGTTTCATACATAATATTATCAATTTTACCATTAAAAGTTTCACTGAGTAGCTCAATGTTGTGTACAAAAAGTGGGACAAAGACACAAGTGGTGTTTCATGGCTGGAAGAAGTAACATTGTTTTATAAGGAACAAAATACTGTTTTTAATGGTAATATCACACAATGCAGTTATAATGTACAAGTGGACCAATTGCATTAGTACAGATATGCCAAGTATACAGTATGTATATATATATTTCTATGTATTTGTAAATAGGATGTATATATATATATATACAGACATACATTTCACAAATTAAGTATTTACAGCAATAACATTTCTTACATAGACATATTTCATTTATATATAATTCATTCATGACATAAAACACTGCCTTTTTCAACAATACTTCACAAAGGATAGACTTCTCTAAAAGACTACATCTGTAGTGTATTCTCTTAGTTAATCACCTCAAAACAGTCTTGTTGCTGCAGGCTTGGAGATTTCACACAAGCACTTCTCCAACATGCGTGACAACACATGTCAAAATAACTTTTTTGCAACGTTAGTGAACAGTCACCAAGTGTTTTCTTCTTTGCCACTAAAGCAGGCATGTCTGCCTTACAAAACCACTGTAGATACGTATAATGTTAACATAAATTACTACATAATGTAATTACTCACATTCATCATAAAATAATACATTTATGAGGCATTCACACACGTGCACACATGCATGCAAAAATGACCAGATATTTTTACACAAAGACAATAAAAGCAAGAAAACAACAAAGTATAGAGATGCTACATGATAGTGCTAAAACCTGTAACTAAAATATTTCACCTAAATAACATTTAATTTAATAATAGTTATAATCGGTTTAACAAGGTTGGTAGCATTCATCTCCGTACTTAAAGCAATCTTACGAATTGTGATTGATCTCTCCTACTGACATCTGCAGCTATATCTCGGGTCTCACATTTGGAAACTTTTCTTGATGGAGACGCGGGGAAACTTTTCTCTCCAGCGGTAGACGGTAGCAAAGTCAATGTTTGCACAGTACGATACGTCAAACATGCGCAGTCTTCGGCATTTCTCCAGGACACTGCAAACCACACACAAGAGTAAGATCTGTTTACTGAATGGCTCTCACAACGTGGCAGTCCTGCAACCTCGACAATCTGAGATTCTATAAACTCAATATAATGTATAAGTATTTGTTCTAAACAACAAGCAGTTAATATTTCCGTGTCTCCTTCAGATATATAAATGAAGCTGTGTTGCGATATTCAAGAGATTTATAGTGAGACGTTAAGATATATTCAAGAGGTATATAGCAAGGTGTTCAATATATTGAATAGCAAGATACTCAAATGATTGTAGTGCAGATATTCGATAGAATCATTGTATTTGAGATATTCAAATGGTTGTATAACGAGTTATTTAATTAATTGTATAATGAAATGTTTTTTTAGGATTTAATGAATATTCAGGAAGTATAGTGAGATATTTAAAAGGTTATATAGTGAGATATTCATTAGGTATAGTGAGATATTCAAATGGTTTTATAGTGAGATATTCAGTAGGTATAGTAAGATATTCAAATGATTGTATAGTGAGATATTCAGTACATATTGTGCAATATTCAAATGGTTGAATAGTGAGATATTCAAGAGGTACAGGGAGATATTCAAATGGTTTTATAATGAGATATTCAGGAAGTATAGTAAGTGAGATATTCAAGAGGTACAGGGAGATATTCAAACGGTTGTATAGTGAGATATTCAATATTCATGGCAAAAACTGACCTGAGGGCCGCAGTGTGGGAGACTTCCCGTGTGCCAAGGATGTCCAGCTGCTCCAGTAGTGGACAGTGGACAGCCACTGCGGCCATGTCAATGTCACACACGGTCCTGGAATGGACAGTCACAGTCCATACGAGTGTTATATGAACACACATAACAGTCGAGTATGTATGCATGCATACATATACACACACACAAATATACTCACAAATACACACATAAATACATTGATATGTACATAAAGTCGTACCCACACATGTACATACATGCACACACACATACACACAAGCACATGCACATTTGTGATAGTACTGGTAGAAATCAAGAGAGATCGAAAGGTGGGGCACAGGAAATGGAAATAAAGGGCATTGATGATTTAGTAGTCGCTGAGTGACAAGTGTGGAGACAACAATGTATGACTGACTGCCTGACTGACTCACCTGTTGGCTGTGAGGAAGAGTTTCCTGAGTTGGCGACAGTTCTCGACGAGATGAGGGAAACAGCGAGTGGCAGAACGCAGCTCAGAACTGAAACAACACATCAACCTTGTGACCAGTTGACACGAGTCATACAACAGTTGACATTATATATACTCACACCAGTTAACATCAGTCAAACTCACACCAGCTGACATCGGTCATACTCAGACCAGTTGACATCAGTCATATTCACACCAGTTGACATCAGTCATATTCACACCAGTTGACATCAGTCATATTCACACCAGTTGACACTAGTCATACAACAGTTGACATTATACATACTCACACCAGTTAACATCAGTCAAACTCACACCAGCTGACATTGGTCATACTCAGACCAGTTGACATCAGTCATATTCACACCAGTTGACATCAGTCATATTCACACCAGTTGACATCAGTCATATTCACACCATCAGTCATACTCACACCAGCTGATATCAGTCATACTCACACCAGTTTACATCATTCATACTCATACCAGTTTACATCAGTCATATATCAATTGACATCAGTCATATTCACACCAGTTGACATCAGTCATACTCACACCAGTTGACATCAGTCATACTCACATCAGTTGACATCAGTCATACACCAGTTGTTTATCATTTGACATCAGTCATACTCGCACCAGTTTACATCAGTCATATATCAATTGACATCAGTCATATTCACACCAGTTGACATCAGTCATACTCACACCAGTTGACATCAGTCATACTCACATCAGTTGACATCAGTCATACACCAGTTGTTTATCATTTGACATCAGTCATACTCGCACCAGTTTACATCAGTCATATATCAATTGACATCAGTCATATTCACACCAGTTGACATCAGTCATACTCACACCAGTTGACATCAGTCATACTCACATCAGTTGACATCAGTCATACACCAGTTGTTTATCATTTGACATCAGTCATACTCACACCAGTTGACATCAGTCATACTCACTCCAGTTATTTCCTTACTACCAGCTGACATAAGTCAACATGAGTCACGAGTGATACTCACCACCAACTGACATCAGTCAACGTGAGTCATGAGTGATACTCACCACCAGCCAATGTCGAGCTCCTGTAGTTGGTGGCAGTTGTTGGCGATGGCTGAGAGTCCGATGTCAGAGATGGTCTTGGCCCGCCACAGGTCCAGCGATACGAGTCTCCTGGAACAATACGCTCTGTCAGCCTTCTCTGAGTGTGTGACATGTATCTACTATTTACCATCTCTATACTGGTACTCTCTCATGTCAAGTATATTTAAATATTACCTCCTAAGCTTATACACTATAAATCTCTTGCATATCTCTAATGTTTATATTTGTTTATTGTACAACTCTGTTGTATGAACCTGTCATAATGTCAACCTTGCTTATCCATCATAGCTCCCTGGCGTATCCATCCATCTGTTGACAACTTGAATACTGCTTATTGACTTTGAGATTGACCAACCCTTTTGTCTTGGTGCGCTTCTGAGCTTGGTTAAGGATTTAGATGCAATAGAAGTGACCTTATTATTATATTTATTAACTTAAAATTTGGTTAAAGTTACAATGCAATAATACATTAGTGCTTATGTACCACTATTTAGTCAGTAATCCTTTATTAGTGTCACACATTATTTTAAAGCGAGATAATATAAGATAACGCAACTAATACAACCAGCAGGCATCAGAAAGAGATAAATTCTCAATAAGTTGAACACTAACTTGCAGTTTTTGCCGAGCTCCAGTGCGACATCATCAAAGTTGTTGACACTGGTGCATGAGCCGAGGTTGAGGTGTTCCAGCTGAGGACACTGGCTGGCAACAGGAATCAAACAGCAATAACTGCTGCTTACATGTCCAATGTGGCATACGACACGTCTTTTGGCAATCTACTGTATCAACACTCCCTCTTCAGTCGATTCAGGTTATTGTGAATTTGATATGTTGATGTTCAAAATTTGTGTTTGAAATGTGTGAAAAGTTTATGTAATAAGTGAAGTCTATTTTATAAAAGCATGCCTACTTTTTTAAGATCATCAATACAGTTTAGTATACATATTCAACTTTCGCTGTAAGTTACATTTTATCTTCAAAATACTGACATGAAGAACCATTGTTAACTTTGTGTGATTCCAAGTGATTTGACGGAGTAATTAATTTGCTAACAAAGAAACCAGAATAAAGTTCCTGGAATAAAGTAACACCAATTCTAATTGGACCAAAATTAACCAATCAAAGATTAATATACAAATTGGAGAAGCAACTTCAAAATGGCTCATAGCAAGCTTACACAAAAGGGAAAATGTCATAAATTTATACTAAATAACGTGTACATGTTTATGAAAATGACAAAATGTGTAAGTTGTCCCACCGGATGATGGAGATAAGGCTGTAGACATCGATGGAGGTTCTGTAGAGGTTGAGACGAGAGAGACGAGGAAGACGACCAACATGGAGGAAGCCACCGACACTTATCTTCTTGTTAGACGCTAGGTTCAAGTCTGCCAAGGAAACTCACCACTTTTAATAATAATACACTGGTGTTCCATCTCAAGTTTGTTATAATTTTCCTTGGATTTTTATACACTCTACATATGACAGGGTTATGTTCTATCATAAATCATATATTACTATTACTTATTATAATAATACATGTGTGTAAACGGAGAAAACAAACGTCATAAATAAAAACACATCAAGAGTTCATTTAAATTTTTAGTCCACCACATATTTTCAACAAACGATGTGCGTTGTTATTACTTAAGTGAAAAAATAGTTGGAAAATCACTCTCAATAAAACAATTCTGTAAACAGAGCCACATGTTTTGATGCTCAGACGTACACAACTTCTGTTTTTCATTTTAATAAGCACACATTCTATAAAATCAAACAACCAAATGACATTGCAATAACAGTTCCCAGGATTACTTTTAGTTTTGCTCGTTTGTTCATTATTTATTTTTTAATAATGTAATCACGCAACTTCAAAGCGAAATGATTATTCATTTACATAAAACGTATGTAAACACCTTATCTTGATATCTCCGCGAGGGCACATACTCAGCAGGAATACAGACTAATAAAACGGGGCCAAGAGGCCCTGAAGTCCTTTGGACTAATACGTCGATATGTGACCCCGGCTGACCAAATGAGTGATAAGTCGGAAAAATGGTAACATTGTTTTCTTACATTCTTGTAAAGGTTGGGTAGGGTGCCTTACACGGTTTCAAAAATGTTGAGCATTGAACTTGGTAAGGGTCAAAAAGTGAAAATAAAGAAAACGGCTGTTGAAGTTTTATATTATATATGCAAATGGATTGCATGGAAATATTATATGCATGACATTCAAATGTAGCACACAGTATGTATGTTATGTTGCAATGATACACTGGAAGTACAAATGTGCTGCTACAAAGACTTAGCAAGATATGCCAGATTATGTCTTTATATGTAAAACTAAGAAGACAGATTATTTGAGAGCAAAAGGTAGACTAAATAAAATTCAAAATGACGAAGCTAATGCAGAATTAAGAGAATTGGCTAGCGGGTATAAATGCTTTATAAAACAAATATCAAAATTCTACCATAAACAGTTACATGAAAACTTGTGCAACCTAACACATAGCAAGCCTGCAGAATACAGGGATATACGTAATAAAGCAAGTAACAGCAGTGAAAAATGTGGAAATATTTCACTGGATAAAGTTTATGAACCACTTTGAAAAACTTGGTGAAAAACCTGAAAGTGAAACTGCAGCTAGTGAGATACATTTTGATCGAAAAAAGATTTCCCAGTCAAATGAACACATAAACAGACCATTCACACAAAATGAGGTACTAATGCAAATCAAAAAACTAAAAAACTAAAAGGCATGTGGTATTGATAATGTTATAAATGAATACTTAAAAAAATACAGCCAGGCTGTATCAGCCTTCTTCTCATGTGATGTAGAGGTACAGCAAGGCGAAACTTGTCTCCTTTGTTATTTGCTATTTACCTGAATTTTGAACGCTGTTAGTCATAATTATAAGGGACTTGACATGGCAGCTGGTGAAATTTACATCCTTAGTGATGATGATGTAGACATTTTCTTGAAAATGTATGTTCTACTACATGTATATGCTGATGGCACTAGAATGATTCAGTCAAATACAGATTTCTTGTGTGTAGTGGAACTATGTCAACTCTTCTATTGGTTGACATTTGGTTGTTTCAGATGTCAACTATATTGTGAATCTGTAATTATTAGTCTATATTGATACAATTGATTTACCCAGTACCATGTCTACACAAGGCATGGCAAGTGTAAACAGAACAGTAGAATGCATTTGATATTAATAAAGTGTACGATATTTCACTCTATAGTTGTCCAGAATATTAATTTTCTGTGTTTGTCACCTACAGGTGACAATACATCTTTAACCATTAGACACCACAGTCACACCATTTTATAATAATTAAATGAACATCAAAATAAACACAACTTGCAATTTAGAAAATCAATAGTTTTGAAGATACAGTTTGAAAGCTGCAGGCAACTGAGTTTAACAGGGGTCAAATGTGTCTGCTCTGCCTGTGACCAATTAAAGATTAGTCAAGGTCTCAATGGAACAATGCAGAGTGGAGTGAAGCCGGCACAGTTTCTGGCACAATACACAAAATCTACTGTTGGGGGTGGTCTCAAGGGCCCATCTCAAAACCACATCACTAGATAATGTAAAACTTTTGCACTTTGGGGGCCCATGAGGTGCCCTTAGAATGATTCAATCAAATACAGATTTCTTGTGTATAGTGGCAGCACTCTATGCTAAATTAGAAAAAAAGTTTCTGAACAGTTTTTGAAAAAATAGGCAAAATGTGACAAATTACCAGCTTTTTGGGCCCTTGGGGGCCCTACGGGGTATCCTTAGAATGATTCAATCAAATACAGATTTCCCGTGCATAGTGGCAGTACCCTAAGATACGTCTATGCAAAATTAGAAAAAAAGTTCCTGAACAGTTTTTGAGATACGGCAGCTAACGGCGGACAGCAGACGCAGAGTGATGGCAACAGTCCCAAAGAACTAAAAATTACGAGTGTATAAAACATTTACAGGAAATCAAACTACTCCTAAAAGTACAACTGCATAAAATCTTTACCTTGCAGGTAAGGACAACTCTTAGTGATGATCTCGAGGATGGCGTCGTCTATAAACCGGCAGCAGGCCAGGTGTAGACAGGTCACCTCTGGACCACACACCTTGAGGAACCTGGCACACAACCACACACCTTGAGGAACCTGGCACACAACCACACACCTTGAGGAACCTGGCACACAACCACACACCTTGAGGAACCTGGCATACAACCACACTCCTTGAGGAACCTGGCACACAACCACACTCCTTGAGGAACCTGGCACACAACCACACTCCTTGAGGAACCTGGCACACAATCATACTCCTTGAGGAACCTGGCACACATCCACACACCTTGAGGAACCTGGCACATAATTACCTTCCTTGAGAAACCTGGCACACAACCACACACCTTGAGGAACCTGGCACACAATCACATTCCTTGAGAAACCTGGCACACAACCACACTCCTTGAGGAACCTGGCACACAACCACACACCTTGAGGAACCTGGCATACAACACACTCCTTGAGGAACCTGGCACACAACCACACACCTTGAGGAACCTGGCACACAACCACACACCTTGAGGAACCTGGCACACAACCACACACCTTGAGGAACCTGGCACACAATCACACTCCTTGAGGAACCTGGCACACAACCACACTCCTTGAGGAACCTGGCACACAATCATACTCCTTGAGGAACCTGGCACACATCCACACACCTTGAGGAACCTGGCACATAATTACCTTCCTTGAGAAACCTGGCACACAACCACACACCTTGAGGAACCTGGCACACAATCACATTCCTTGAGAAACCTGGCACACAACCACACTCCTTGAGGAACCTGGCACACAACCACACACCTTGAGGAACCTGGCACACAACCACACACCTTGAGGAACCTGGCACACAATCACACTCCTTGAGGAACCTGGCACACAACCACACACCTTGAGGAACCTGGCACACAATCACACACCTTGAGGAACCTGGCACACAACCACACACCTTGAGGAACCTGGCACACAATCACACTCCTTGAGGAACCTGGCACACAATCACACTCCTTGAGGAACCTGGCACACAATCACACACCTTGAGGAACCTGGCACACAACCACACACCTTGAGGAACCTGGCACACAACTACACACTTTGAGGAACCTGGCACACAATCACACTCCTTGAGAAACCTGGCACACAACCACACACCTTGAGGAACCTGGCACACAATCACACTCCTTGAGGAACCTGGCACACAATCACACACCTTGAGGAACCTGGCACACAACCACACACCTTGAGGAACCTGGCACACAATCACACTCCTTGAGGAACCTGGCACACAACCACACACCTTGAGGAACCTGGCACACAACCACACACCTTGAGGAACCTGGCACACAATCACACTCCACACGTTTCTAGATGCACCACAATAAAAACATTCAAATAGTTTAGACAAAAATGCTAGCAAGGTCATTTAGACACCTATTAAGACGTACTATGTTGCTAGTATTGGAGCCAACCCTGCAAAGAAAATTATGGAAAAAATAATGTAAATAATGAAAGTAAGTAATGAAATATAACAATGTGGATAGAACCATATAAAATCAATCAAAAGAAACGATGTTAAGGAAACAACAAAGAAAATAATGTAAGAAATATTGTAAACAAAAGTAAATAAATATCGACTCAGTCCTGCACAACTACCTCGTGGACAATGGCTCATGCATTAGTTCACTTTGAAGTAATGATGTTTATGGCGGCAGAATCTTGGACGAGAATGGATCAGTAAGACGTGAAATTATTGTTGACACAGTAAATAATAATTTACAGAAAAATGTACTTAGAGTATAAATGGCCATAGACTGGTAAGGTAAATGTACTTAAAGTATAAATGGCCATAGACTGGTAAGGTAAATGTACTTAGAGTATAAATGGCCATAGACTGGTAAGGTAAATGTACTTAAAGTATAAATGGCCATAGACTGGTAAGGTAAATGTACTTAAAGTATAAATGGCCATAGACTGGTAAGGTAAATGTACTTAAAGTATAAATGGCCACAGACTGGTAAGGTAAATGTACTTAGAGTATAAATGGCCACAGACTGGTAAGGTAAATGTACTTAGAGTATAAATGGCCACAGACTGGTAAGGTAAATGTACTTAAAGTATAAATGGCCATAGACTGGTAAGGTAAATGTACTTAAAGTATAAATGGCCACAGACTGGTAAGGTAAATTATCACACAGAGTAAAAGAGATGTGACTGACCTGGATATCCCCGGGGCTGTGATCTCCTTGTGTCTGCCGCACCAAGACAGGTTGAATCTCTGTAGATGACGACACCGACCCTGCAGTCTCTCCAGGGCACAGTCCGTCACCTGCAGATGACAAGGTTCGCTTTAAAGGTCAATACGGAACCTTTTTTATTGTGGATTTTTTAAAATTGAATATTGTCATGTCTCTGACATCATTTTTGTGGCGGTGAGGATTGTTTTTGTTTTGCCATGTGGAAGGTTGTACGAGTGCAGGTAACCTGCAGAAGTTAGTACCACTGGTACTTTCTAATGACCACCAACAACTGACACACTGGAAACATTTTGGTACACACCATTAGTTCCCTTCAGTATTTAAATTTTTTTTTTGTGCAGCTTTGCTCTCTAAAATGTATTTGTCAACTGCCAATAAAAAGTCAATCATGATAATACTTTGAGATAGTTTGTTACACCTGCAGTGACCAATGTGTGCATTCAGCTGAAATAATAATTCATCCACAACTACCTCACTATTGACTCTCACCTTAGTCCAGTACGGTTGCAGGTTGAGTTCTGTGTACTGTAGTGGATCGTAGCAGTGTTTGTAAAACAAACTACAAACAGAGAAAGGTGTAGGAAAGTTCTTACACAACTCAGGAGCCAACCCTTGGGATTGCTCAGAGTGCTCTACACTTAACCCCAACAGTCCTGTTCTTACACAACTCAGGAGCCAACGCTTGGGACTGCTCAGAGTGCTCTACACTTAACCCCAACAGTCCTGTTCTTACACAACTCAGGAGCCAACGCTTGGGACTGCTCGAGTGTTTCTACACTTAACTACCACAGTCTCCACTTACACAACTCAGAGCCAACCCCTGGGACTGCTCAGAGTGCTCTTACACTTAACCCCAACAGTCCTGTTCTTACACAACTCAGGAGCTAACGCTAATCAGCTCAGAGTGCTCTACACTTAACTTACCAATAGTCCTAATTCTTATTAATAACCTTTAGGAGCCAACCTTGGGACTGCCTCGTGGTGCTTCCACTTTAACTCCCAACAGTCCTGTTCTTACACAACTCAGGAGCCAATGCTTTGGGACTGCTCAGAGTGTGCCTCTTAGCACTTAACCCTGCCTAACAGTCCTGTTCTTACACAACTCCAGGAGCCAATGCTTGGGACTGCTCAGAGTGCTCACACTTAACTTCACCAACAGTCCTTGTTCTTACACAACTCAGGAGCCAACCCTTGGGACTGCTCAGAGTGCTCTACACTTAACCCCAACAGTCCTGTTCTTACACAACTCAGGAGCCAACGCTTGGGACTGCTCAGAGTGCTCTACACTTAACCACCAACAGTCCTGTTCTTACACAACTCAGGAGCCAACCCTTGGGACTGCTCAGAGTGCTCTACACTTAACCCCAACAGTCCTTTTCTTACACAACTCAGGAGCCAACGCTTGGGACTGCTCAGAGTGCTCTCTACAATTTAACTACAATTTCAACAGTCCTGTTCTTACACAAACTCAGGAGCCAACGCTTACTCAGAGTGTTTCTACACTTTAACCCCAACAGTCCTGTTCTTCTACACAACTCAGGAGCAATGCTTGGGACTGCTCTCAGGAGTGCTCTCAAGCACTTAACCCCAACAGTCCTGTTCTTACACAACTCTGTGGAGCCAACGCTGGGACTGCCTGTGAGTGCTCTTACACTAACCACCAACAGTCTTGCTCCTTACACAACTCAGGAGCCAACCCTTGGGACTGCTCAGAGTGCTCTACACTTAACCCCAACAGTCCTGTTCTTACACAACTCAGGAGCCAACGCTTGGGACTGCTCAGAGTGCTCTACACTTAACCCCAACAGTCCTGTTCTTACACAACTCAGGAGCCAACGCTTGGGACTGCTCAGAGTGCTCTACACTTAACCACCAACAGTCCTGTTCTTACACAACTCAGGAGCCAACCCTTGGGACTGCTCAGAGTGCTCTACACTTAACCCCAACAGTCCTGTTCTTACACAACTCAGGAGCCAACGCTTGGGACTGCTCAGAGTGTGTTTCCAAGCACTTAACTACCAACAGTCCAGTTCTTACACAACCTGTGAGCCAACCCCACAGAGTGCTCTCAGCACTTAACCACCAACAGTCCTTTGCTCTTACACAACTCAGATCCAAACCCCAATTGCTCAGAGGCTCACACCTCAACCCCAACAGTCCTGTTCTTACACAACTCAGGAGCCAATGCTTGGGACTGCTCAGAGTGCTCTACACTTAACCACCAACAGTCCAGTTCTTACACAACTCAGGAGCCAACCCTTGGGACTGCTCAGAGTGCTCTACACTTAACCACCAACAGTCCTGTTCTTACACAACTCAGGAGCCAACGCTTGGGACTGCTCAGAGTGCTCTACACTTAACCCCAACAGTCCTGTTCTTACACAACTCAGGAGCCAACGCTTGGGACTGCTCAGAGTGCTCTACACTTAACCCCAACAGTCGTGTTCTTACACAACTCAGGAGCCAACGCTTGGGACTGCTCAGAGTGCTCTACACTTAACCCCAACAGTCCTGTTCTTACACAACTCAGGAGCCAACGCTTGGGACTGCTCAGAGTGCTCTACACTTAACCACCAACAGTCCTGTTCTTACACAACTCAGGAGCCAACCCTTGGGACTGCTCAGAGTGCTCTACACTTAACCCCAACAGTCCTGTTCTTACACAACTCAGGAGCCAACGCTTGGGACTGCTCAGAGTGCTCTACACTTAACCCCAACAGTCCTGTTCTTACACAACTCAGGAGCCAACGCTTGGGACTGCTCAGAGTGCTCTACACTTAACCCCAACAGTCCTGTTCTTACACAACTCAATAGCCAACCCTTGGGACTGCTCAGAGTGCTCTACACTTAACCCCAACAGTCCTGTTCGTACACAACTCAGGAGCCAACCCTTGGGATTGCTCAGAGTGCTCTACACTTAACCACCAACAGTCCTGTTCGTACACAACTCAGGAGCCAACCCTTGGGATGGCTCAGAGTGCTCTACACTTAACCCCAACAGTCCTGTTCGTACACAATTAAGGAGCCAACCCTTGGGACTGCTCAGAGTGCTCTACACTTAACCACCAACAGTCCTGTTCGTACACAACTCAATAGCCAACCCTTGGGACTGCTCAGAGTGCTTTACACTTAACCCCAACAGTCCTGTTCGTACACAACTCAGGAGCCAACCCTTGGGATTGCTCAGAGTGCTCTACACTTAACCACCAACAGTCCTGTTCGTACACAACTCAATAGCCAACCCTTGGGACTGCTCAGAGTGCTTTACACTTAACCCCAACAGTCCTGTTCGTACACAACTCAGGAGCCAACCCTTGGGATTGCTCAGAGTGCTCTACACTTAATCCCAACAGTCCTGTTCTAACACAACTCAGGAGCCAACGCTTGGGACTGCTCAGAGTGCTCTACACTTAACCACCAACAGACCTGGCGCCACTTTCATGAAGTGTACTTAAAGTTACGCAATCGCTTAGCGTCACGTGTTTGCGTAACTCCTATGTTTGCTCATATTAAACAAATCGTGTAATTTACTAAAACAATCATCTTAGCGTTAAGAACGTTCTTAGCCATTTCATGAAACCGGGCCCTGTTCATTTGAACTACCGGGGGTAGACTTCCCAGGGAAGAGTTCAGCTGCAATTACTGATCGAAGGTTATTCACTCACACAATACACAACAGAATATGTATCAGTAAGCAGAATTCATTTTTAAATGAAAGGAGCTATTTCAAGAAGTCGAGCCATCATTATTATTATTATTAGCATTTCTATAGCGCCATATCTGCGGGACCAGCCCGTTCATAGGCGCATACACACATTGTAAAACGTACATGGAAACAAATGTAAAAATATATATATGTATAAAGATGCCGGTAAATATAATATTAAGATTTACAAGATTGTATATATATAATGTGACTAAAACACGACATATCTGCAAAAATATTAAGATAATTAAGTAAAAGAATATATATTATAATATATAAAATTGTATTAAAAAATAATAATAATTAATTAATTAAAATATATTATATAATAAAAATAAATTAATATATTAAATACATGTATTAAAAACATATTCATAAAAAAGTGTCCTACAGCACTTTTCCTCAGTCGAAGTACACCTGCTTAAATAGGTAAGTTTTAAGGCAAGTTTTAAATTTATTCAAAATGTTTATTTGACGAACGTTTATTGGCAGAGCGTTCTAGAGCCTAGGTCCAGACACGGAGAAAGCTCGTCTGCCGTAGCCATCTAAGTTTTAGCGTGGGACTACAAGCAGATGTAGATCAGCAGATCGGAGGTTGCGGGTGGGCGTACACGGTATTATAAGATCTTGGATATACGCTGGAGCAAGACCATGTAAAGCCGTGAAAACAAGGACCAGCAGTTTGTACTGGATACGCCAGCGAACTGGAAGCCAATGCAGTTCGACCAGCACAGGTGTTATGTGCTGGTGCTTTCAGTGCCTTGAAATAAGTCTTGTCGCCGAGTTCTGTACCATCAGCAATTTGTTTATAAGTGCTTCGGTGATGCCGTACAGGACCGCGTTGCTGTAGTCCAGCCGCGATGTCACCTGGGCGTGGACTAGTGTCTTACAAGCATCAGTAGTAAGACAATGTCTTATTTTTGAAATTGCGTAGAGATGGTAGTACATTGACTTGCACATCTATGACATGTGTGACGACATTGTTAGTCCAGAGTCGATTGTAATCCCGATGTTGCGGATGGTCGGTGACGGAACAATATTACATCCGCAGACACTAACACACGAAACGTCATGCAGGTGTTTACGACTTGGTGCCATGATGATAATAGCCTCGGTCTTGTTTTCGTTCAGCAGAAAATTGTGGTCTGACATCCACTGCTTCGTTTCTTTGATGCATCGCTCGATGTGGTCAACTGCATCAGCGGCTTCTCCATCCCGCGTTCCATTCAGGTCAACATACAATTGGGCGTCATCTGCATAAAGATGGTTTTGCAGCTTGTGCCTTCTGAAGGTAGCACCCAATGGCAGAGTGTAGATGGAGAAGAGGATTGGGTCCAGCACAGACCCCTGTGGGATGCCAGACTCGATCAATGTTCTATTTGAGTTGTGGCCACTAATGCACACTGACCGAGTCCGGTTCGACAGGTATAACTCCAGCCATTTCAGTGCAATGCTTCAAAGCCTATGCTGCGCAGCTGGTTAATTAACATTGAGTGGTCAATAGCATAAAATGCTGCACTCATATAGAGCAGCACTGCCAGCACACCTTTCCTTTTATCAAGGGAAAGGAGGTGGTCATGCCGAATGCACACCACCAAAGTTGGACTGCTACGTGGCACTCCAGTAACTTTGAAACAAATGACAAGTTCGATATAAGCCGGTAGTTGTTCATCGAGTCTGAATCAAGGTTTAGTTTCTTTAATAGAGGTGTGATCGCAGCATGTTTGAAGTTGGCCGGCATGGACCCCAACTCGAGTGCCATGTTGATGATTGTAGCTAATGTCGGTGCAAGAATGTCAATGTTGGCTTTAACGAAAGAGGTAGGAAGTGGATCAAGCATGCTTGATTTTGTTGGACACTTCCTCACCAAAGAGAGAACGCCATCTGTGGTGATGCCAGAAAACGCATTGACTGTGCAAGACTGTTCACAATGCATGTACTCAGCATTGACAGTTTGCAGGCGTCTACTTGCTAACTGGCTGCAAATGTCTAACACTTTGCATGTGAAGTGCACAAGAAAGTCATCTGCCAATACCAGACACAGGACTGGGCAGTTTTGGAGCAGTTTTTCTCTTCATCAGGTCATCCATGATCCTGAACAGTGCTTTGTTGTTACGTGCACATTCATCAATTTTTTTTGGTAGAATTTGGCTTTCACAGACGGTATTCACTGTTTGTAAGTTTTACGCTGTCCAGTGTACATGTCTCGGTGAATCTGCAGCTTTGTCAATCTCCTTTTCCGCTCTGCTTGTCGGAGCTTTCGCTTAGCAAGCGATAATTCCATTGTGTGCCAAGGCGTGTTGTAATTGACTGTGTGATCAATGGAGTGTGGCTGTCTAACAGTTCTTGCAAGGAAGTGTCATACTGTTGCGACAGGTCTGCAAAGTTGTTACACGGGCGTGTTGCCAGGTGTGAAAGTTCGAAATCTGATCTGAAATTCATGGGATTAATTGCAGCATATTTTCTATAAGAAACACGTTTTTTCGTTCGGTTCAGCTTTGGTGCTTGGAGCAGGCAGTGAACAGCGTGGTGATCGGTGAGCAGGGATCCCACCGTCACTGATGTCACAACACTTCCTGACGATGGTGAAATTACTAGGTCCAAAGTATTGCCGATGGTGTGTGTCGGATCACGAACATGTTGCTGCAAGTTGGTGACGTGCAGGAGATCAGAGAAGTCGTTTGAGTCTTTATTTCCGGCCTTTCCATAGAGAATGTTAAAATCACCCACGATAATTAGTCCAGTCAACTGTGCTGTAAAAAGTTCCAGGAGATTGGTGAACTTGGCCATAAATGTTTTGAAAGAAACTCCACCTCGGCCTGTGGATGGAGTTCTGTAAATGAGTAATAACCTTATAACCCTTGATGGTGTAGCAAACACCACCTCGAGGCACTGGAAGAACAATGCTGGCCCCTGTCGCGACAAGATCATGTTGATACACGACTTGTATAAAACACTAATTGCCCCACCTCGTCGGTCGGGCCGAGGTTGGTGGACGAAGTTGTATCCATCCGGGGTCAACTTGCTGGTATTTGGAATGTCCTTGGGGTCATCTGTCAGCCACGTCTCTGTAAGCGTGATGATGTCAAGATCATGTTCGTGGATATAATCGGTAATTAAATCAGTTTTGTTTCTGACGGATCTTGCATTTAGCAGAGCAAGGTTTGTGCAATTGCAAGGATTGTATGGTAATGTCAGAGTAATCAAAGTGTCACGTACTTGTGAGGATGTGTGCAGTTCATTTGTTGTGTGCCTGGTGACTGTTCGATGTCCAATCACAACCAATATACGGTGTGATCGGACTGCTCTGGGGATATGTGTACTGGCAGTTACGGTCACAGATATTGCTTGACCTGACAGTGAGGTTGATTTCACAACAGGCGCAGTGTGTGTGTTGAAGTTCGTTTCTGTCTGTGCTTCTTGCCACCTCTACACCCACGTCGTGGTACAGCTATCCCAAGTAGTTTCAATAGGCAGTGCACCGGCTCAGAGAGTCTATTGTCTTTCGTTATTACCTTGCTATGGCACAGTTCCCCCTGTCATATCGAATGTGGGTCAACATAGGTGGAGCTGTGTAGTCTTCGTTAATACGAACAGGTGTGATTGCAGGCTGTAGTGTCCAAATATCACAAATGTTCACGAGTATAGTTCCAATCAGCATGAACCCAAGCATAGCGCGTAGTATCATAAAACAGTTGTACAATTATAACGATGATCAAATGTTTAGAAAACGCATTAAACTAGTGAAATCCACGAGCACATACAAAACACAGCTGCCACCAGAGGCGCTACAATTCATTTGATCAAGTCACAGAGGACATTATTTCCGTGACACACTGGTTCAGCCATGTATTTGAATATCTTGAAAGTTATGTCACTGCTAAGTTTATTCTCCTCCAAATAGTCGACTAAGTAATTTATTATGCTTTTACAGACCAAATGTAGCATGTGATGCTGCTTCATGGCACATTTGGTCTAGTGGAATGATGGATTATTGAACTGCTGTGTACCCACCGACAGGTTGAGGCAAGGTTGCACAGTGTAGGTGTATCCAACTGATGGATGATCAACTGAATCACTTCCCCCTACAACAGAAACAACAACTTCTCCCTACACCAGAAACAACAACTTCTCCCTACACCAGAAACAACAACTTCCCCTACAACAGAAACAACAACTTCCCCCTACAACAGAAACAACAACTGGCAGCTTGTATATTATGTCTTTATCCATTACAACAGAACATATTTAAACAAAATTTAACAGAATATATAAAATGAAGTGCAAAAATATAAAAGAAACTATTGAATTAATATCTCCGGGAAATCATCGAGATATTTTGACCAAACAAGGTCACAAACGAAGAGCAAAACAGACACAACATTGTTGTCAACACAGATACAAAGATGTTTAAAGAATGTGTGCTGAGTGTTCCCAACACTGCCCTATGTTGGACAGTTGTTGGCAGAAGACCATGTTGGCTTAAAGAAACTTGTAGAAGGACCATGGAGAAAGATACGAAAGCCTGACATGGGATAAATTTACCAAGTATGCTGTAGGCTGACAGGAATGTTGAAGAGGAATGAACGAGTGGATGATTCACTCAACAGAAATCATATCATCTAGATGTTGAATATTCAGGTTCTGTCTACAATATACTGACTATCTGACTATGCAATCGTACCGGTAGAATGTCAAAGTGTCCATTATCTGTGTCATCCAGGGCAGCTGACAGTCCGTCCTGGACATGGAGGAACGCAAGTCCCTTTGTGATGATGGCGGCATTGTTGTGGATGTCGTCCTCCCCGCAGCAGTTGTGGAGGGAGGGGGAGGAGAGGTCAAAGAAAGCCTCTGTCTTCCTCACCTCCCCAGGGGGAGTATCCCTCATGCCATGGAGGAAGACCGCGTCCAGCTCCATGTAGTAGTCAGAACAGGTCTGGTTAAACTCCAGGCGGATGACACTAAAACAAAGACTTGTTACTCATCACATGAACATATTTTATACATTTAAATATATGACACAGTATGGTAATTGTAACTGTAAAATCACGTCTATCCATACCATATGGTATATAATTGTTTTGCAATCAGCAAGGTTATATAGGATGTATTAATACGTGATTTTTAATTAATGGTTCAATAATTTATTATTAATCTTGCAGACCATATATATTCCACCAACAATGGATGTTACTTTGTCTTTAATCTTTCAGAAAACTCTTGGTCCTTTCAACCTGGTATCCCAGCCAAGATAAGTAATAGATTACATACAAGGGAAAACTGTCATGGACTCAGAGTCAATGGCATTGATCTACAACAACAAAACATTACAGGTGCTGTGCACATTAGATTCTACCAAAACACGTGCTCTGATAATGAAGTATGTGCCACGACCCCATTGTCAATATAAGACCACAAGTTATTACAACTTACTTAACCTCGAAGGGGATTCTGGCGAGAGGCGGGGAGAAGACATGAGATCTGGCAGGGAGGACTTGGGGTCGGCCCGACCACAACGTCACCCATCTACAACACAAGATGACTTCTACTGCAGTAGAGGCTGATAGCACCACGATCAGACAACGAGCTACACCAGCTAACTAATCAATTGGCACCTTTATTTTAAAACATAATTAATTCAAAATGTACTGTCGAACTTTGCATTATTGTCAATTTGGCCTCACAATTAAGATCTTCCTAAGATAGTTCCAAATGATTTATGAAAGAAACAAACTGCATCTCAAATGTATTTTGATAGCAACATACCTGGCTTTCCTACCGGAATGAACTGTTTCTGTGAATGGGTCAATATCACAGGCAAGGATCTTCACAATTGCGCCAGGGTTAAACGTCTCATAGATGTCAATCTTGGAGGGGAAAACTTTCTCACTGAACCACAGTTCTGAAACAATATTATTAGTAATAACAGTAATAGATTTATGAAAGCAACTACAGAGAAAAACCGCATATTAATAACTATTCTTGATAGATGTTATTAAAAAATTACCATTCAGATTACCGTTATCATATGGCTGAACATTTACAGCATATGCAACGTTCTTTTATTGGTAAAGGTCAGTCATCGTAGGTAGGGGTATATGACATGTACTTGTACTACAAACAACTGTTTTTTGTTCCAGAATTGGAATAAATTGAAGATTTTCAAATGTACATTTCAAATACTTGATATTAATACTGCAAATTCAGGTTGCTATATTTTATGTATCAATCAAAACTACAAAATTTGTACAGCAAATACAAATAAAGTTATGTGGAAATATCTGTATACTAAATGTGCATAATTCATATTTTAATACAAATTCTATATATATTAACCCCAAATTAGCATGGTTTCACAATGTTATAGTCATGAATGAGACACGTGTGTATACTGCAATAGTTACCAATGTAGTCTTCACTGATGAATGTACTCGGAGTCCCCTTGAAGGGTCTTACAGCTGATGGTGCTCTGTGCCACCATGGCCCGTAGGTTCTCTGAAGACATCATGATGACAGATGATATTAAAGTATCACTGTGATTAGTTTTTATGTTATTGCTGTTTGAAAATCATGAACCTATCCTCTACGGGCAGTGTATCTCTTTGATCTGGCATTGTCTTTATAAATTATATAATGTTGCAAATATGTATAATTACCTTCTCTGTTGCAAACAAGCAGGCTTTTTAGACCGGGGTTGTGGCAGACATTGCTCATAGGGGAGGGGGTGCGTTTTGTTTGAACAAACCTCATTGGGACATTGAGTTGAAGGTATTTTGCAGAACCTGGGGGTTCGTGTAAGGGTGCTCGCCCCCCACGGTTTGCTATCAAGTATTGATAATTGAAAATTACGTGTAGTTGGAAGTTTTGGGTGAGCCTCAAGGGAGTGCAGTTAGTTAGTTCAATATTGTGTTCAATATTAAAAGCACTGCATTTTGGGATTAACCAATCTTAAGTGTTGGAGATTTGGGATTTAGTAAATTTTCAATATTCAAAACTAATCCACACTTTTTTATACAAAATGGAAGTCACATTTTCGTGCAAATGATTTGAGGTTCGGGGTGCATTGCAGTACACATGGTTTCCAGAGTGCTCAATCACTATGGTTTAATTTGTAGATATCCATTGGAAATGGAATAGACATGGCTTTATCTAGACAATGTATGTTTCTCCATGCCATGCCAGGTAAGTCAGCTAGTAACATAGTTCTCTGATGATAAACCGAATCTAGACCTTATTTGTACACTCTACGTTTCCTGCATGTCAGCAATCTTTAATCAACCAAAGTTTATTAAAGACTGCTGACATGCAGGGGTGGTAGGTGACTACACTAGGCAGATATCCTTTGTGCGAACGTTCACTGAATTAGTTGAATAGCCGTACTTTGTCCTACAACTATCTCTCTGCTCGTAATTCTATGGGCACCATAAAGCACAGATGCCCGCAAATCACATCAAATAGAACAGTCACAGGAAATCACTATATCATTAACCCTTTGACCATTCTCAAGAGCGGCAGAGTGATAATGTGTACTCAAAAATAATTACTTAATACTTCCCAAGTATTACATGTGTAACGGTTGAGATCGTTACCATTAAATGGTCGCTACAGGCACTGGGGTAATTGGGTGATTGTTTCTCGGTAGAGGGATTCAGGTCACATCTGTGTTAAATCAAATTATTTGAAAAAAGAGAAGGCTAATTCAAAGTGATCACCATGCGATAGCCAATGTAGGCGAGGCCGGTTCGTGTGGAGAGAAGGAAACTGCATTATTCAAATAACTGGATAGGGGGTTTTGTGTAACTTCTGGCTGAAACACTACTCAATAAACCACCTGCAACCATCAAATGCCAGTGTTATGATGACACATTACATTACAGGCGTTTACGCATGTATTAAGTTATTAACAACGACGATTGACTCAAACCCAAACAATAGCTGAATCTCGTCCTCGAGTGGCAATGCTTGGGATGACTGATTGGCTCAGTTCAGCGTTTTGCCTTTAGCTACTCCCCGGAGTATTTGAGACTGGCGCATTCTGCGCCCCTGGCTCGCGAGGATTGCACGAATGGGAGCTGACAATGAGTGAATCACCGAATCACAGTGTCATCGAATGGCAGTCTTCTTCTTTTAGTCGACAAAGTAAAAAATGAACATGTCATTGTCAAATTCAAAACGTCAACAAACGTTTTTACAAAGACGTCAACAGCATCATAATTAAACAAGCTTACCAGCACACACGCTTGAGTAAAATCGCCATAATTACAAAATATATTGGTGGGTCCAGCGAGGTTAGGAACTATATACGAAATACTGGTCTCACTGCCGTATTGCGACGAAAAATCAACGATTTCCTTCACCCACTGGCCATCCGTGTCATCGTCACTGGCGGCCATATTTAGCCTTCGAGCAGAAGCCTACTTCCGGGTCGCCCCTTATGTCAAAGTATACCGGATAAGTTTGCAAACAAATTATTATTAACATTACCGTATGGTCAGTAACTATATTGTAATGAATTACACACTTATTTTACGAACAAAACAATATAAAAACACCACGTTTACATTTGTCAATCAGTTAATAATTATTGACTAGCCACTGGTGGGGGTGATGGAAATGATCTGTGTCTGTGACTAGTTGGATCATCGTCGAAACTTGAAGTAGATCTGCTGATGTTCAAAGTCGAGCAGCGATGGATTTAAGCAACATGATTCTATATCATCTGGACGGAAATGTTGGCATAATTGAAGTCAACAATCCGCCTGTGAATGCAATGAGGTGTGACATTGTCATGCAGACTCAGCAGAGTGAGAATGGGGCTAGCACTCTACTCACCCTCACAGACACAGTCACACTGCCACGGCACTCACTCAGCCACTGGCGTGATAATGTACCATGATGACTGATGTGTCGTTATAAGCTTAGGCTTAGGACATTAATGTTTGTCACATTACTGGCAGTATGAATATACAGATAGAGATGGGACGCGATATTATACAGCTCTTTATCAAATCAATCGAGAATATGTGATCTAGGGCCTAAGCTCTACCCTCTAGTAGTAGTAGAGCCTCTACTGTCTCTAGTCTAGAGACTAGAGGCTAGACTGTCTTAAGTAAGACTTAACCGCGTGTAGGTGATAGCCCAATGCATTAGCCTTAGCCTAGGACGCCTATAGCCACAGGCACAGAACATGATTTTCCCATTGGTGGCTATTTTACAGAACGTTTTTTGGCTTGTAGCAAAACTATAACTTTGAAAATGTTGAAACTTCTTCCCAGCCACAACCATCATTTCATTCATATCACATGTGCAGAACAAGTTTCGTCAAAATCATTATTAGAACACCAAACTGCTGCATAAATTAGTGATCTGACTATAGAGTGTAGAGTAATTCATGCACAAACAGTAGTTGGAAGATGTAAATGAATGAATAATCTTCATGACGTTTGCAGAGTGCCAGTAACTGCAGATATTGTCCCAAGTGTGTGTGTAATAACTTGTAATGCGTCCCCCAGTACACGAGCCAAGAATGCGCTGGAGGCGGGACTGAAGAGAGCGGCCACTGACCCGGCGTGTCACTGTATCTTGCTGTGTGGTGCAAGAGGAACCTTCATCGGCGGCGCAGATATCAAGGAGTTTCAGGATGAGTCCTATGAGCAGGGTTAGTTAATTATACATTTATAGTTTGTAAGATCTCATTGTGTAATTGGTCATTTTTTTATGTTTGACACATGATTATGATGACAACAGTAATCAAACAAAATCCTGCTCATGTTTGTTGTAACTAATATATATGTGTCTTCTCCCCATAGAGCTGGAACTGGTGTCATTGTGTGACCAACTCGAGGCTAGTAAGAAGCCAGTGGTGGCTGCGGTCCAGGGGTACGCCCTCGGGGGTGGATTAGAGCTAGCCATCTCAGCACACTACAGGGTCGCTCACCCCAAAGCTCGGTCAGTAGTTATTATAGTTAATAATTTGCCTAGTTAGTTATGGGGTGATGTGGCAGCTAGATAGGATTTTGTTAATGCATAATTAATATAATATTTTGTGCCCAAGTTTAAGAGTAAGTCTTACTGAATAAAATATATCAACATTTGTTCTGCCAGATCCCCTGTTTCCATGGCTACAATCAAAGATGGCCACCAGATGGGGAAAATATAGCGTAATTTGGAAACATGATAGCTCCACCAATAATGCAGTAATCGATGTAATTCTTTCTATTTCTTATTTACAACACCTTATTCTAGGCAATGTTGAAGATATATTTTATACATTATCATTATTTATTATTTAACAAATTATATATATTAATGTGTTTGGTAAAATATTCATATTTTCCATTGCAACCACCAAGTTCATCCCATAACTATAAAATAAAAATAGTATTTCTTTGACATTGCATAGACAAGATAGCAAGGGACACATCTGTCAACATTTCATTAATGTAGCGTCATTATTTCTAGAGATGTTGTTTCGAAACTGGAAAAATACAGGTTTTGGCAAATGGGTGTAAACGGCTGTCAGAGATTGGGTAATTTGGATTTATTACATGACAGAAGCACACTTTATCCATGAATGTAATTTACTTAGAGGTATGCAAATGTTATAAAAGAGATCTTTATTAATAGTAAACATAAAATGCTATCAGAATACAGCAGAATCACATTTTGAGTATTTTTATGAATATCGTGGTTAGTAATTAATCTTGTTAGCTACTATAAAGGTTAGTAATTAATTTTATTGTCATTATTGTGGTTACTAATTATTCTGGTTACTGGTAATTGTGGATAATTATTATTGTGGTTAATGATTATTCTGGTTTGTTATTACTTTGACCAGTTTGTGATTATTATAATTAGTGAATATTTGGCATAGAAACGATTCTGGTTACTAATTATTTTTGTTAGTAATTATTATCATTAGTGATTATTCTATTTGAATGTTGACTTAGAGGATGCGGTTGTGTTGAAGATTTGGTTTTCCTGAGGTTCTCCTTGGCATCCTGCCAGGTGCTTCGGGAACGCAGCGTTTCCCGCGGCTGGTGGGGGTGGGGGTGGCAATGGACCTGATGACAACCGGACGCTACATTAAGGTGGAGGAGGCAAGAAACATCGGCCTCGTGGACAAGGTGTAGTGGTGGTTATATCCTTTGTATGTCCTGTAAAATAAAGTAATGTACATTGTTATGTAGGTGTAGTGGTGGTTATATCCTTCAAAATGTTCTTTGTATGTCCACATGTAAAATCAAGTAGTGTATATTGTTATGGGTAACACATCTGACTGTTTTTATTGTAAAATCATGTTATAGTTTAAATACTGTAAAGTATAAATAACATTGTAACACCCAAAATGTGTCTTTTAATGAACTGTAAAGTTCTAAATATAACATTGTGATTGTCTCTTTATGGATGGCCAATCTGTTCTTTCTGTGCACAGCTGTTGAAAATTACCAAGACCTAATGACAAATGATATTAGTGTGAAGCAGAGTTGGACTCTCAATAAGCCAACTGTTTCTTCACCCACTTGCCATCTCACACTTGTAGCTTTCAGACATTCTTAAAATAGGCAGAATAGATACCATAGAAGCAGTCAGTGTTTGTACCATAAATGTGTTTGCATGTTGTGTAAGTGTGTAGCGTGTACATTAAATGTGTTGCGCAGGTGTGTCGCGTGTACCTTAAATGTGTTTGCATGTTGTGTAGGTGTGTCGCATGTACCTTAAGCATGTTGTGTGTTGTGTAGGTGTGTCACATGTACCTTAAACGTGTTTACACGTTGTGTAGGTGTGTCAGGTGTACCTTTAACATGTTGCATGTTGTGTAAGTGTGTCATGTGTACCTTTAACGTGTTGTGTAGGTGTGTCATGTGTACCTTTAACGTGGTGTGTCATGTGTACCTTTAACGTGTTGCATGTTGTGTAAGTGTGTCATGTGTACCTTTAACGTGTTGTGTAGGTGTGTCGTGTGTACCTTTAACGTGTCACATGTACCGTAAACGTGTTATGTTTTGTATAGGTGTGTCAAGGGGACTTCATGAAGGAGGCGGTGGTCTTTGCCAGGAGTGTTGCTGACCAACCACTGGTCAAGAGACGGACAAGTGAAAGGACTGTCCAAGATGCACAGAAGGCTGAACAATTCTACCACGGTCAGTTCCACTTTGCAGATAGATATGAAGGCTAAACTACTCTTAAAGTATCTTACCTATCTTTGTGGGGTCTCATGGCCCATTAGGGGCCGTGCATCTTCTCTAGTGTGACCTGCCTCTGACCACTCATTTCACTTTCAAAGTTTTCCACCCTAGTTGTTTCTTTCCCAACTGTTGTTCGTCAGTATGTCTTTCTGTTAACTACAGCCTCTGTAAGCTAATGGTAAGTCGTATTCATATATTTGTTTCAGGTGTTTAGTGATCAATACTTACGTTTTGCTTTTTGTATTTAATAAGAATAATTAGTGTTAAATATTCAGGTGTGTGATGTAGGTGTCAATTATCGCCAGTGTGTTAGCGTATCACTGGATGGGAATGTCAGCAGTGTGATGTAGGTGTCAACTATCGCCAGTGTGTTAGCGTATCACTGGATGGGAATGTCAGTAGAACAATAAAACTGCATTTTAATAACTGGTTGTGGACGTAGCTGATAAATGATGCTAGCTCGTGAATGACTTAGCAGGTAACAAACTCACAAAACAGATCAAGACTTGTACTATGCATCGATGTATCACTTTTAAATTTAGAGCCAACCACTGGTAAAGTTGTATTTGATGATAATAGTTGATCCGGACTTTATAAATATGACAGCAACAGCTACCCCGGTAGATGTGTAAATCGGCTCATTATGTTTTTGCTTTGTTTCAGCTGCAGTGAAGAGGATAGAAAGTAAACAGAAAAGACTGAAAGCACCACTGGTAAATTACTATTTTTAAAACAATTAGGTCTAAGGATAATCACATTTTGCCTAGATTTATGAAATGACCATTACCATAAATTTCCGTGTATAATACAACCCCATGTATAATACGCACCCTGACTTTTGCTAAATTTTGATAGAATTTCTATATCATCATGTAATATGCACCCCGACTTTTGACATCAATCCCCGATTTCCCCGCTTCTAATATTTTGCTTGAACCCATGAATCCATCTCGGAATCGTCAACATGTCACCCACGCAAGCTTGTCGCTCGCTAGTGACTAGTGTGTAAGCAATACGTATCTTGTGTTGTAGCTTGACTTACATTGTGTCATTCTGATTTCAATTTTTAATTAACATCAAGTTCTATTCTGAAATACTACATGCAAACCTGGTACTTTCAACTGCGAAGCATACATGCACAACATTCGTTTTTATTTACATTCGCAATATTTGCATTCACAACTTTAAAAATGAAGTCACACTTGTTGACACTCGACCCGTGACGCGGGCATCATTCACGTGATTCAGGAACGCCAATCATAATGCGTTGGCGCTCAAGGAGCAACAAGTGTTCTTCCCGGGTTGCGCTTCCCGGTCTCGTACGCTTCCCGCTCATTGGTGCTATTCGCGATGTCAGACGTCCGGGCTCTCGTCTTTGTCATTTCTCACTGCTAGTTTAGGGCTAGAGAGGCGGTTACGGGAGTGTGATTCTTGCCTTTCGTTTGTGTTGCTGCGGTGGTTTACGTGATTGTGACATCACGCCAACTTTGATAATATTATTAGTTTTTCAGCAGCGTTATCCTGGTCTGCAAACATTGATAAATTGGTCAGATAATTTTTTTTTTAGCCTTAGCACCATGTATAATACACACCCCAACTTTTGAGTAAAAAAATGCGTATTATACATGGAAATTTACGGTAATTATATATCTAAATTATCACAGTCACCAGACCTTACGATGGATGCTCTCGGGAAATTACTTTATATGGATAGTTAAAGTAGATTAGATTGAAATAATTAGATAGATCTAAGAGGGGGTATCGACATTCCATCTTCCACGTGGGCAAACTTCCAACTATTTTTGGTTATGAGTTGTACGTCTTAACTCCTAGCAGACCTATTTAGTCAAAATGGAATTTTGATTTCTCCAGCAAGTATTTAAATACACAAAGATCACTGCACAAAGCTGTTCGTCGTTGGTATTTTTTATGTTTTCAGTGAAGAGTTTCACAGACAGCTAATGAATGACATTTTAAAGGGCGGTTATCCATTCATTTGTTGTTAACATAATAAAGTTATGTTGTACAACATAAACTGTATATAGTCTAACGTACTTTCCGCCAAAATATGTAATACTGATAGAAACAATATTTTAATTCATCAGTTCATTATTTAAAAAAATTGCTGAGCTGTCACTCAAATCTCTAATTTGCAAGCTGAGGTAATTGTGAGGAGAGCCAGATGGGGTGTAATGACATACAACATGATACATATATCAATCTCAGTAGTCAGACCTGAGACCACGCTTTCAAAAGTGGCACATTGCCAGGTAAACAGCTCCCTCCCAAAACACTTAAATTTCAACAACAATAAATGGTTCATTAAACACATTTACAAAAAACAAACGGACAAGAAACATTGAATGTTATCTCAGTGAGTTTCTGTGCTGCAGTACTGTCTCAAAGCTATCATGGCAGCCGTGACAGAACCATACTCTGAAGGTGTCAGGACAGAAAGAAGCTATGTAACGATGTTGTTCCGTTCACCACAAGCGAAGGCCTTACAGTACGCATTCTTTGCCCAGAAAGATGCTCCTAAGGTAGGTTGGGTATGCTTGTAAGGCAGCAGAGAGAGCTGCTCTTAACACAGGTTGGGTATGCTTCTAAGGCAGCAAAGAGAGCTGCTCTTAACGTAGGTTGGGTATGCTTGTAAAGCAGCAAAGAGAGCTGCTCTTAACGTAGGTTGGGTATGCTTGTAAGGCAGCAAAGAGAGCTGCTCTTAAAGTAGGTTAGGTATGCTTGTAAGGCAGCAAGGAGAGCTGCTCTTAAAGTAGGTTAGGTATGCTTGTAAGGCAGCAAAGAGAGCTGCTCTTAAAGTAGGTTGGGTATGCTTGTAAGGCAGCAAAGAGAGCTGCTCTTAACGTAGGTTGGGTATGCTTGTAAGGCAGCAAAGAGAGCTGCTCTTAAAGTAGGTTAGGTATGCTTGTAAGGCAGCAAGGAGAGCTGCTCTTAAAGTAGGTTAGGTATGCTTGTAAGGCAGCAAAGAGAGCTGCTCTTAAAGTAGGTTGGGTATGCTTGTAAGGCAGCAAAGAGAGCTGCTCTTAAAGTAGGTTGGGTATGCTTGTAAGGCAGCAAAGAGAGCTGCTCTTAAAGTAGGTTGGGTATGCTTGTAAGTCAGCAAAGAGCTGCTCTTAAAGTAGGTTGGGATATGCTTGTAAGGCAGCAAAGAGAGCTGCTCTTAAAGTAGGTTGGGTATGCTTGTAAGGCAGCAAAGAGAGCTGCTCTTAAAGTAGGTTGGGTATGCTTGTAAGGCAGCGGAGAGAACTACTTTTAAAGTAGGTTGGGTATGCTTGTAAGGCAGCGAAGAGAGCTGCTCTTAAAGTAGGTTGGGTATGCTTGTAAGGCAGCAAAGAGAGCTGCTCTTAAAGTAGGTTGGGTATGCTTGTAAGGCAGCAAAGAGAGCTGCTCTTAAAGTAGGTTGGGTATCCTTGTAAGGCAGCAAAGAGAGCTGCTCTTAAAGTAGGTTGGGTATGCTTGTAAGGCAGCGAAGAGAACTGCTTTTAAAATAGGTTGGGTGTGCTTGTAAGGCAGCAAAGAGAGCTGCTCTTAAAGTAGGTTGGGTATGCTTGTAAGGCAGCAAAGAGAGCTGCTCTTAAAGTAGGTTGGGTATGCTTGTAAGGCAGCGAAGAGAACTGCTTTTAAAGTAGGTTGGGTATGCTTGTAAGGCAGCAAAGAGAGCTGCTCTTAAAGTAGGTTGGGTATGCTTGTAAGGCAGCAAAGAGAGCTGCTCTTAAAGTAGGTTGGGTATGCTTGTAAGGCAGCAAAGAGAGCTGCTCTTAAAGTAGTATGCTTGTGAGAGAGCTGCTGCTTTAAAAGTAGGTTGGGTGTGCTTGTAAGGCAGCAAAGAGAGCTGCTCTTAAAATAGGTTGGGTATGCTTGTAAGGCAGCAAAGAGAGCTGCTCTTAAAGTAGGTTGGGTGTGCTTGTAAGGCAGCAAAGAGAGCTGCTCTTAAAGTAGGTTGGGTATGCTTGTAAGGCAGCAAAGAGAGCTGCTCTTAAAGTAGGTTGGGTATGCTTGTAAGGCAGCAAAGAGAGCTGCTCTTAAAGTAGGTTGGGTGTGCTTGTAAGGCAACAAAGAGAGCTGCTCTTAAAGTAGGTTGTGTGTGCTTGTAAGGCAGTAAAATGAGCTGTTCCTAAGGTAGGCTGGATGGGCTTGCAAGGCAGCAAATAGGGTGGTTCCAGAGAGGTCCTATTGCAAAGTATCCTCGGATAAATGTCTGTAACATATCCATTGCGTATGTGTCTGTTGATGTTTTAGAAACTTTGACAACACAATGTTTTTTTAGGGTAACTCTTTGATTTTAACTTTTTGTTTTTATATGACATCATTTTTATTCAAAGTGAACACAAGTCTGAGAACATGTAAAATATGTAGAGAACAAATAAATAATCAGTTCTTAGAATGGCCTTGTATGCAACAAATCGATCAATTTTTCTGTGAATATTGTATTTTTAACAAGTACTAAAAAGCAAGATATTAAAAAGTGTGAAGGGACACTGGTATATCCCCATCAGTGAAAGAAGTAATGCTGATACCTACATAGACAATGGCTAAAGTTGGATGATGTTTTGGCTACAACTGTTAACTTGATGTTTCGTTCAGTGGCATCTACCAGGGGGCGCTGGTTACCGCACAGTCAGCCCACAAGAAATTAAGACCGCTGCAGTGATTGGTGCAGGCACTATGGGAACCGGCATTGCCATGGCGATACTGAATGCTGGGATACCCGTGACATTGGTGGAGCAAAAGCAAAAGGTAATATGTTCTAATAGAGCAATGTTGTTCAAACTAGATACAGCGCTATATAATAATATTATAAATAATACTATGATTGAAACAGGTAGTTTTAGCAAAAAAACTAAAACCAAACACTGTGATGATATGTAAGACTTACAACAGAGTGTTGTACCTGTTATATGGATTGTGTGAAAAAACGTTGTTCTACCCCCAATAATGCCTCTTAATTTGAGGTGTGCGAAGTGGGAGTTTGGCCCTAAAATGTTGGGAAAGGGGGTATTGACCTTCACTCCTTAATCTGAACGTCTGTGGGAATAAATGATACATTTATGGAATTCATGTGTAAAACCAAACTGAATGTATGTATATTTGTGTTAGCTGTTGGATCGAGGTGTTGCTGCCATTCGGACATATTATGAGGGTAGTGTTAGACTGGACAAGATGACCAGTGGTCAGATGAAGGAGACATTGACCAGACTCTCGCCGTCTCTACACTACGAGGATGTCAAACATGCTGACATTGCAAGTATCGCTTTTGTTTTAATTGCATCATTGGTTGTTAGTGTTGTGTCAGTATGTGATGTACAGTTATATTGTCACCAGGTGGCGCCAACAGCCTTTTGTCCTACAAAATGGCTGTCCTATTAAGAAATGTTTGTAGGAGTTGTTGTTGTTGTTGTTCTCCTCTTGATTCCCTGTCGAGTCCGAGCATGGCACTTCAACTAAACTAAACAAGGAGTGAGGCTGGTCTCGATTCCGTTCTTCGATTTCAGTTTTCATTTTCTTCATTTCTCACTGATGTTGCACTGCTCTGTGCACCAACTGTCTCCATCCCCCTCTATCTTTTGTTCTCGTTCTCCACTCCCAAGTCTCTCTTTACACAGTCCTCCCATTGCAGTCTACGTCTTCCTCACCTCCTTTTCCCCTCCAATCTCTGGGCATCTGCTTTCTTTGCCAGCCGTTCTCCTCCCATTCTCTCTCCAAATCCAGCCCAGAGACGGATATTTCACCTCCATGTCCATGGTATGGTTAAGTGCCAGTGATGTTGAGGACAGTTTGTTTGCGCGAGAAATTACGATCAGAATCTTCCATTTTGTAAAGAAAAGTTGTTCTCCGCACACTGGAATTGTATGACTTATCACTGGTTTCAACGATCTGTAGCCTATTACCAAGCTATTGACGCATATATATAATGCATGCTAATATTGTGGTTCTTTTAAAGCCTATACTTTTTTGTCGATGAGACCAAGTCTTTTCCATACACACACATGCTTTGAAATTCTTATTGAAGAATTAAATGTACAATTACACAAAAATTCTGTGTGGTTTCATATAAATAAGCATTCACTAAACACCAAAAAACAAATTCCATTATACAGGGGTATTCACACAAAACGGGAAGAAATACAACATTAACATAGCTGAAATAAAAGTAGATGGAAGCAAAATAAAACATGTTAAAATACACCAAATTTCTAGGAATAACTATTGATGAACACCTAAACTGGAAGATTCATATTGACAATCTGTCAACAAAAATAGCACGGAATGTAGGAATGTTAAACAAACTAACACACTTTCTTCCTATCTACATTATTAAAATAATTTACTCCTCACTAATCTCATCCCATTTGCAGTATTGTACTCTATTATGGTCAAATATGTATAGCACAAACTTAACCAAATTAAAAAGAGTACAAAAGAAAGCTATACGGACACTAATAAAGATAAAACTATTAAAATGGATGATCTGTACAAACACCAGTTAGGTATCGGTATGCATAAAGCAACAAATAAACAAGTCCCAGATAGCATATCATCAGTGTTTTTTTACGAACAGATAACATTCATGACCATAGCCTAAGAAACTAAAATGCATTACATTTACATCCAAAAAATATTAACAAATACTAGGAAATTTTCAATAAATTATTCAGGGCCAATTTTCTGGAATGCCCTACCTCATGTTCTGCAGCAAACTGTGTCCGTAAATCAGTTTAATTCTGTTCATATCGGTATTTGTTTATTTTATTAACTTTAAAAGTATACATTTATTTTACCGATATATTTCGGTATTTCTTCTATTATTGACACATGGCTGATGGAATACACAGTTCATGTGTCTTCGCAGGTTGTAGAGTGTGTATTTGAGGATATGGCAGTCAAGAAACAAGTGTTTGCAACCCTTGATCGAATCTGCAAGCCAGATGCCATTCTTTGTAGCAACACGTCATCCCTGAATATCGACGAGGTCAGTTCTACCACAAAATATATCACTCCAAGAGATAACATTTTGTTTTAATATATTTAGGAGCATAATTGGAATGACTTTCATATTATTTTCATAACATTTTACAATTTTGTTAACATTGGTCTCCATTTAAAAATTGTTCTACCAGTTGTTAAAGTTTATGTTACAATGATGTACTACGCCAGACTTCATAACATGCGCTTTGAGGCAGCCCCTATAAAGATTTATCTGAAAATAATTAATGTTTAAAAACAGAAATGTAATAGTCTAAATGAAACACCTCATAAAACTAAATTTGTGCAATGTGATACATTAATAATTTGTGGGGTGCCGTGGGGCAGTAGCTAGAGCATCGGACTCGCAGTCTAGAGAACCCAGGTTCAAATGCTGTGCAGTGGTGTCAAACCTAGGGCCAGTTGGTTTACTCTACTGTATGAATGAGTACTTGGCTATAGACAGTTGTGGATATTGTGTACGAATAGTCTTTGCGCATTAATTGCAGCATGGCTGATTGCCTCCCAGAGAAGTTGAGATGATGTTCGATTGAACAGGTCTGCTAGGGAGTAAAGTGTAAAGCACTTTGAGCAGTCCTAAGAACTGGATACTGATCTATATCAGAACTTATCTTTTGTTTCATTTACTTTGAGATGACCCTTAACTTGTTGACCTCTCCTAGCTGGCCTCTGTCACTCGTCGACCAGCTCTGGTGATGGGGATGCATTTCTTTGTGCCTGCCAACGTCATGACATTACTAGAGAATGTGAGGGGGGCAGCCACCCACCCCCAGACAGTTGCCACGGTGATGACCTTTGGTAGCAAGATCGGGAAGGTAATAAATTAGTTACGACAAAGATAGTAAATCGGCTGGAACGTTTACGGCTTTCTGGAAACAACTTAAAACTCATCTATTTCACCTGCATTACCTGACTTGATGCAAACACTGGCTGCCACGCCTAAATTTACACTAGTTTCTATTTTACAGTATTGGTTTTTGATTTCATTGTTGGAAACTATTTTTATTTTACACCCAATTTTTTTTATTTTTTAAACTTATTTAATTAATTGATATTTTAACATTTAGTCTACGTGCCATTTTATTCTGTGAAGTGCTTTGAATGGTATTTATTTACCTAAAGCGCTATAACAAGAAACATAATTATTATTAATGTTTTATTTATGGATAATTGATGTTATAAACGACAACAAAAGGAGAAGAAACAACACTTGTGAATGTATTTAGTTCATTGTAGAAGTTGCCCAGTTCATTGATGGTTCTACTATTTCTCTTTCAGCTTCCAGTTCTCGTGGGAAACTGTCCAGCTTTTGTTGCAAACAGGGTCGCCTTGACTTACATCTCTGAGGTGAATCTTCTTTGTATCTCAGCTTGTCATATATACGTATATATATATATATATACGTATATATATATATATATACGTATATATATATATATACGTATATATATATACGTATATATATATATATCAACATAACTTAATTGTTTGTCCAATGATTTCAGCATAACATTTGTATGCAAGGTTTTTGTATTTGTAATGGATATTATCTCATGAAATAAGTCGGCAATGAGACCCAAACAGATGCCTGCAGTGGGCCATTGTTTACAGATTGTGGATGGTGGGTCTTTAAGTTTGCTACTTATCTTCTTTGTTTCTGTGTATGACACAAAGGTGTTGACGTTTAGTTAAACAGCCTGTGTGTCTTTCAGTGTATGTTTCTAAAAACAGCCTGTGTGTCTTTCAGTGTATGTTTCTAATGGAGGAAGGGGCCATGCCTCACCAAATCGATCAAGTCATGGAAGACTTTGGTATGGCAATGGGTGCCTTCAAGGCTATGGATCTATCAGGTATACAGACATAACAGATCTGTCTTCTTCCTCTTACTTGTGGGTTGTCCCTCACTCTCAGTCAGTCATCTCCTTCTCTTATCATCTTGTCATTCTCTGCCACTCTCAGTCAGTCATCTCCTTCTCTTATCAGCTTGTCATTCTCTGCCACTCTCAGTCAGTCATCTCCTTCTCTTATCATCTTGTCATTCTCTGCCACTCTCAGTCAGTCATCACCTTCTCTTATCATCATGTCATTCCCTGCCACTCTCAGTCAGTCATCTCCTTCTGTTGTCATCTTGTCATTCTCCCTCATTCTCAGTCAGTCATCTTCTTCTGTTTGCATCTTGTCATTCTCCCCCAGTCTCAGTCAGTCATCTCCTTCCTTCTGTTGTCATCTTGTCATTCTCCCCCACTCTCAGTCAGTCATCTCCTTCTCTTATCATCTTGTCATTCTCAGCCACTCTCAGTCAGGCATCTCTGTCTCTTATCAACTTGTCATTCCCTGCCACTCTCAGTCAGTCATCTCCTTCTCTTATCATCTTGTCATTCTCCCCCACTCTCAGTCAGTCATCTCCTTCTCTTATGATCTTGTCGTTCTCCCTCACTCTCAGTCAGTCATCTCCTTCTCTTGTCATCTTGTCATTCTCTCTCAGTCAGTCATCTCCTTCTGTTATCATCTTGTCATTCTCCCCCAGTCTCAGTCAGGCATCTCCTTCTGTTATCACCTTGTCATTCTCCCTCACTCTCAGTCAGTCATCTCCTTCTGTTATCATCTTGTCATTCTCCCCCAGTCTCAGTCAGTCATCCCCTTCTGTTATCATCTTGTCATTCTCCCCCAGTCTCAGTCAGTCATCTCCTTCTGTTATCATCTTGTCATTCTCCACCAGTCTCAGTCAGTCATCTCCTTCTGTTATCATCTTGTCATTCTCCACCAGTCTCAGTTAGTCATCTCCTTCTGTTATCATATTGTCATTCTCCACCAGTCTCAGTCAGTCATCTCCTTCTGTTATCATCTTGTCATTCTTCACCAGTCTCAGTCAGTCATCTCCTTCTGTTATCATCTTGTCTTTCTCCACCAGTTTCAGTCAGACATCTCCTTCTGTTATCCTCTTGTCATTCTCCGCCACTCTCAGTGTTCCCCCTGCCAGATAGCACTCTCTCAATTACATTCTTTTCACTCTTCCATCTTGCTTACCGGGTACTCCTCTGTTCCCAGTCATTTTTTATCATTCTCTCTATGCATCGCATCAATTTGCTAATGGTCTCTGTTCTCTGTAAGGGTCCTCCAAAAGCAGACATTTTCTGTTGCCTTCCCAGAAGGCAGTTGCGTTAGACCAAGGCCATCTTTTCCTAATTTTTGCTGTAATGTTCTTAACACTAGAGTAAATATCTCGAATGTAGACTGCCCACCAAATTGTATTTAATAAGCCCGAAACATTGTGCTCAATTTTGAAAGTTGTGGCCACGAAATGTTCAAATTGTAAAGAAAACATTCAGAATGTAAACTCAATTTGCATTTGTCGTAGAACCCGCATCCCTTCCCGTAGTGGTCTTGCCTGCATCCCTTCCCGTAGTGGGCTTGCCGCATCCCTTCCCGTAGTGGGCTTGCCTGCATCCCTTCCCGTAGTGGGCTTGCCCGCATCCCTTCCCGTAGTGGGCTTGCCTGCATCCCTTCCCGTAGTGGGCTTGCCCGCATCCCTTCCCGTAGTGGGCTTGCCCGCATCCCTTCCCGTAGTGGGCTTGCCCGCATCCCTTCCCGTAGTGGGCTTGCCCGCATCCCTTCCCGTAGTGGGCTTGCCCGCATCCCTTCCCGTAGTGGGCTTGCCCGCATCCCTTCCCGTAGTGGGCTTGCTCGCATCCCTTCCCGTAGTGGGCTTGCCGCATCCCTTCCCGTAGTGGGCTTGCCCGCATCCCTTCCCGTAGTGGGCTTGCCCGCATCCCTTTCCGTAGTGGGCTTGCTCGCATCCCTTCCGCTTGCCCGCATCCCTTCCCGTAGGGCTTGCCCGCATCCCTTCCCGTAGTGGGCTTGCTCGCATCCCTTCCCGTAGTGGGCTTGCTCGCATCCCTTCCCGTAGTGGGCTTGCCCGCATCCCTTCCCGTAGTGGGCTTGCCCGCATCCCTTTCCGTAGTGGGCTTGCTCGCATCCCTTCCAGTAGTGGGCTTGCCCGCATCCCTTCCCGTAGTGGTCTTGCCCGCATCCCTTCCCGTAGTGGGCTTGCCCGCATCCCTTCCCGTAGTGGGCTTGCCCGCATCCCTTCCCGTAGTGGGCTTGCCCGTATCCCTTGCCCCCGTAGTCCCGTAGTGGGCTTGCCCGCATCCCTTCCCGTAGTGGGCTTGCCCGCATCCCTTCCCGTAGTGGGCTTGCCCGCATCCCTTCCCGTAGTGGGCTTGCCCGCATCCCTTCCCGTAGTGGTCTTGCCCGCATCCCTTCCCGTAGTGGGCTTGCCCGCATCCCTTCCCGTAGTGGGCTTGCCCGCATCCCTTCCCGTAGTGGGCTTGCCCGCATCCCTTCCCGTAGTGGGCTTGCCCGCATCCCTTCCCGTAGTGGGCTTGCCTGCATCCCTTCCCGTAGTGGGCTTGCCCGCATCCCTTCCCGTAGTGGGCTTGCCCGCATCCCTTCCCGTAGTGGGCTTGCCCGCATCCCTTCCCGTAGTGGGCTTGCCTGCATCCCTTCCCATAGTGGACTTGTTCCCACACACCTGACAACATAGTGGGATGGAGTACAACTCATTTAGTAAACTACCTGCTAATGATCACAATGCCACTCTGGTTGATTCCACATAACAGAACAAACAACACCTGACAACATAGTGGGATGGAGTACAACTCATTTAGTAAACTACCTGCTAATGATCACAACGCCACTCTGGTTGATTCCACATAACAGAACAAACAACACCTGACAACATAGTGGGATGGAGTACAACTCATTTAGTAAACTACCTGCTAATGATCACAATGCCACTCTGGTTGATTCCACATAACAGAACAAACAACACCTGACAACATAGTGGGATGGAGTACAACTCATTTAGTAAACTACCTGCTAATGATCACAATGCCACTCTGGTTGATTCCACATAACAGAACAAACAACACCTAACAACATAGTGGGATGGACTACAACTCATTTAGTAAACTACCTCCTAATGATCACAACGCCACTCTGGTTGATTCCACATAACAGAACAAACAACACCTGACAACATAGTGGGATGGACTACAACTCATTAATAAACTACCTGCTAATGATCACAACGCCACTCTGGTTGATTCCACATAACAGAACAAACAACACTTGACAACATAGTGGGATGGAGTACAACTCATTTAGTAAACTACCTGCTAATGATCACAACGCCACTCTGGTTGATTCCACATAACAGAACAAACAACACCTGACAACATAGTGGGATGGACTACAACTCATTTAGTAAACTACCTGCTAATGATCACAACGCCACTCTGGTTGATTCCACATAACAGAACAAACAACACCTGACAACATAGTGGGATGGACTACAACTCATTTAGTAAACTACCTGCTAATGATCACAACGCCACTCTGGTTGATTCCACATAACAGAACAAACAACACCTGACAACATAGTGGGATGGAGTACAACTCATTTAGTAAACTACCTGCTAATGATCACAACGCCACTCTGGTTGATTCCACATAACAGAACAAACAACACCTGACAACATAGTGGGATGGAGTACAACTCATTTAGTAAACTACCTGCTAATGATCACAACGCCACTCTGGTTGATTCCACATAACAGAACGAACAACACCTGACAACATAGTGGGATGGATTACAACTCATTTAGTAAACTACTTGCTAATGATCACAACGCCACTCTGGTTGATTCCACATAACAGAACAAACAACACCTGACAACATAGTGGGATGGAGTACAACTCATTTAGTAAACTACCTGCTAATGATCACAACGCCACTCTGGTTGATTCCACATAACAGAACAAACAACACCTGACAACATAGTGGGATGGACTACAACTCATTTAGTAAACTACCTGCTAATGATCACAATGCCACTCTGGTTGATTCCGCATAACAGAACATACAACACCTGACAACATAGTGGGATGGACTACAACTCATTTAGTAAACTACCTGCTAATGATCACAATGCCACTCTGGTTGATTCCACATAACAGAACAAACAACACCTGACAACATAGTGGGATGGACTACAACTCATTTAGTAAACTACCTGCTAATGATCACAATGCCACTCTGGTTGATTCCACATAACAGAACAAACAACACCTGACAACATAGTGGGATGGAGTACAACTCATTTAGTAAACTACCTGCTAATGATCACAATGCCACTCTGGTTGATTCCACATAACAGAACAAACAACACCTGACAACATAGTGGGATGGACTACAACTCATTTAGTAAACTACCTGCTAATGATCACAACGCCACTCTGGTTGATTCCACATAACAGAACAAACAACACCTGACAACATAGTGGGATGGAGTACAACTCATTTAGTAAACTACCTGCTAATGATCACAATGCCACTCTGGTTGATTCCACATAACAGAACAAACAACACCTGACAACATAGTGGGATGGAGTACAACTCATTTAGTAAACTACCTGCTAATGATCACAATGCCACTCTGGTTGATTCCACATAACAGAACAAACAACACCTGACAACATAGTGGGATGGACTACAACTCATTTAGTAAACTACCTGCTAATGATCACAACGCCACTCTGGTTGATTCCACATAACAGAACAAACAACACCTGACAACATAGTGGGATGGAGTACAACTCATTTAGTAAACTACCTGCTAATGATCACAACGCCACTCTGGTTGATTCCACATAACAGAACAAACAACACCTGACAACATAGTGGGATGGAGTACAACTCATTTAGTAAACTACCTGCTAATGATCACAACGCCACTCTGGTTGATTCCACATAACAGAACAAACAACACCTGACAACATAGTGGGATGGAGTACAACTCATTTAGTAAACTACCTGCTAATGATCACAACGCCACTCTGGTTGATTCCACATAACAGAACAAACAACACCTGACAACATAGTGGGATGGAGTACAACTCATTTAGTAAACTACCTGCTAATGATCACAACGCCACTCTGGTTGATTCCACATAACAGAACAAACAACACCTGACAACATAGTGGGATGGAGTACAACTCATTTAGTAAACTACCTGCTAATGATCACAATGCCACTCTGGTTGATTCCGCAAAACAGAACAAACAACACCTGACAACATAGTGGGATGGAGTACAACTCATTTAGTAAACTACCTGCTAATGATCACAATGCCACTCTGGTTGATTCCGCATAACAGAACAAACAACACCTGACAACATAGTGGGATGGATTACAACTCATTTAGTAAACTACTTGCTAATGATCACAACGCCACTCTGGTTGATTCCACATAACAGAACAAACAACACCTGACAACATAGTGGGATGGAGTACAACTCATTTAGTAAACTACCTGCTAATGATCACAACGCCACTCTGGTTGATTCCACATAACAGAACAAACAACACCTGACAACATAGTGGGATGGAGTACAACTCATTTAGTAAACTACCTGCTAATGATCACAACGCCACTCTGGTTGATTCCACATAACAGAACAAACAACACCTGACAACATAGTGGGATGGAGTACAACTCATTTAGTAAACTACCTGCTAATGATCACAACGCCACTCTGGTTGATTCCACATAACAGAACAAACAACACCTGACAACATAGTGGGATGGACTACAACTCATTTAGTAAACTACCTGCTAATGATCACAATGCCACTCTGGTTGATTCCGCATAACAGAACATACAACACCTGACAACATAGTGGGATGGACTACAACTCATTTAGTAAACTACCTGCTAATGATCACAATGCCACTCTGGTTGATTCCACATAACAGAACAAACAACACCTGACAACATAGTGGGATGGACTACAACTCATTTAGTAAACTACCTGCTAATGATCACAATGCCACTCTGGTTGATTCCACATAACAGAACAAACAACACCTGACAACATAGTGGGATGGAGTACAACTCATTTAGTAAACTACCTGCTAATGATCACAACGCCACTCTGGTTGATTCCACATAACAGAACAAACAACACCTGACAACATAGTGGGATGGACTACAACTCATTTAGTAAACTACCTGCTAATGATCACAACGCCACTCTGGTTGATTCCACATAACAGAACAAACAACACCTGACAACATAGTGGGATGGAGTACAACTCATTTAGTAAACTACCTGCTAATGATCACAATGCCACTCTGGTTGATTCCACATAACAGAACAAACAACACCTGACAACATAGTGGGATGGAGTACAACTCATTTAGTAAACTACCTGCTAATGATCACAATGCCACTCTGGTTGATTCCACATAACAGAACAAACAACACCTGACAACATAGTGGGATGGACTACAACTCATTTAGTAAACTACCTGCTAATGATCACAACGCCACTCTGGTTGATTCCACATAACAGAACAAACAACACCTGACAACATAGTGGGATGGAGTACAACTCATTTAGTAAACTACCTGCTAATGATCACAATGCCACTCTGGTTGATTCCACATAACAGAACAAACAACACCTGACAACATAGTGGGATGGAGTACAACTCATTTAGTAAACTACCTGCTAATGATCACAACGCCACTCTGGTTGATTCCACATAACAGAACAAACAACACCTGACAACATAGTGGGATGGAGTACAACTCATTTAGTAAACTACCTGCTAATGATCACAACGCCACTCTGGTTGATTCCACATAACAGAACAAACAACACCTGACAACATAGTGGGATGGACTACAACTCATTTAGTAAACTACCTGCTAATGATCACAACGCCACTCTGGTTGATTCCACATAACAGAACAAACAACACCTGACAACATAGTGGGATGGAGTACAACTCATTTAGTAAACTACCTGCTAATGATCACAATGCCACTCTGGTTGATTCCACATAACAGAACAAACAACACCTGACAACATAGTGGGATGGAGTACAACTCATTTAGTAAACTACCTGCTAATGATCACAACGCCACTCTGGTTGATTCCACATAACAGAACAAACAACACCTGACAACATAGTGGGATGGACTACAACTCATTTAGTAAACTACCTGCTAATGATCACAACGCCACTCTGGTTGATTCCACATAACAGAACAAACAACACCTGACAACATAGTGGGATGGACTACAACTCATTTAGTAAACTACCTGCTAATGATCACAACGCCACTCTGGTTGATTCCACATAACAGAACAAACAACACCTGACAACATAGTGGGATGGAGTACAACTCATTTAGTAAACTACCTGCTAATGATCACAACGCCACTCTGGTTGATTCCACATAACAGAACAAACAACACCTGACAACATAGTGGGATGGAGTACAACTCATTTAGTAAACTACCTGCTAATGATCACAACGCCACTCTGGTTGATTCCACATAACAGAACAAACAACACCTGACAACATAGTGGGATGGACTACAACTCATTTAGTAAACTACCTGCTAATGATCACAACGCCACTCTGGTTGATTCCACATAACAGAACAAACAACACCGTGTTGAAAGCTGTTTTGTCTGTTCCGTTCTCTCAGGAGTTGACATCCAGGTGAAGGTCACACTTCAAGGTCATGCGGCAGACAGGGAGACGAGGGAGATTGCAGGGGAGAGGTTCTGTCCCATCCCCCTCCGACTGGTTGAAGCCGGGCGACTGGGCAGGAAGACAGGCAAGGGAGTTGAATCATACGACAGCAACATTCTGTAATGTGATAATATCGCAATCAGATCAATGGAAGACTAATTGACCTATCCATCATGTAACCTCTTGCTCTAGCAAAATCTCCCGTCAAGCCATCAAAAAATGGAAGTTGAACGCTTGGTGCACTCGTGCATTCCAATGTGCATTGTTTTTTAAATCTGGCCATAAGTTTTTTTGGACAAAACATAAGGCATAGTTTTTAATGTGACAACTGTATGCGGGAATGTTTGATTTATGAGATGTCATGCAGCAGTAATAATATAATTCACGATATAACCGAAATCAACATTCTTAGCAAAGGAAAAACTTGATGGAGGTCACATGCGCAATTTACCGCAAAGAACTGGATACATCAATTAGGGAGAATCATTTCAGATTGTATTATTAATTGTTTTAGTTTGCTGATGACATAGTAGTAACAAAATTATTATAAATGAATAGATTGTGTGGGGGGAACCACGCACAACATAACAGATTGTGTGGGGGGAACCATGCACAACATAACAGATTGTGTGGGGGGAACCATGCACAACATAACAGATTGTGTGGGGGGAACCATGCACAACATAACAGATTGTGAGGGGGGAACCACGCACAACATAACAGATTGTGTGGGGGGGACCACGCACAACATAACAGATTGTGTGGGGGGACCACGCACAACATAACAGATTGTGTGGGGGAAAACCATGCACAACATAAAACTTTCTTACATTGACAACGTAGTATTTGCCAAATGACACTTCAGCTGTCCTAACACAACATTGCCTTGTTGCACTCACTGTCAGCACCTTTATGAACTGAGATTAGAAAATTAACAATGGTTTGAAGGAAACTACATTGATGTAGAATGCTAAACAAAAAAGCTGTCACCCCTCCCCCACATACACACACACACACACAGAGTGAAACCACGTTTATATACTGGTAGTGTTATACACATGATTCACCAGATGTCGCTACTGTTGCATTGTGTTGCTGTACCCCTGATAGAGAAACGATAGAGAAACAAATACCTGCTGAGTGCTGGCACTGGTGTGTTAGAGACACAAACACTTGCTGAGTGCTGGCACTGGTGTGTTAGAGACACAAACACCTGCTGAGTGCTGGCACTGGTGTGTTAGAGACACAAAACCTGCTGAGTGCTGGCACTGGTGTGTTAGAGACACAAACACCTGCTGAGTGCTGGCCCTCGTGTGTTGTGCAGGTAGAGGATGGTACAAGTACGACAGACCAGGCGCCAGAGTACCGCGGGTTGATGGTGAGGTGACAGACCTCATACTAGACTACTGCAGAGAGACGGGCATTCAACGCAGACAGATCTCACGCCAGGTCAGCAGTATCTTTGGCACAGTGAATATACATATATAGTGTTTTTTTGTGAGAATGTTTTTCAGGTTGAAAGAAAAATTATTTAAATATTTTTTAGTCCTTTGGCCAAAGGTTCAAGGGACTATTGCCATCACTCTGCGTCCGCCGTCCGCCGTTAGCTGCCATATCTCAGAAACCGTTCAGCAACTTTTTCTCTAATTTTGCATAGACACCTTAGGGCACTGTCACTATGCACGAGAAATCTGTATTTGATTGAATCATTCTAAGGGCTCCCTAGGGCCTCCAAGGACCCCAAAACTGGTAAAAATGTAACATTTTGTCTATTTTTTCAAAAACTGTTTAGCAACTTTTTCTCTAATTTTGCATATACATTTCATGTGATATTGTCACTGTACACAAGAAATCTGTATTTCATTGAATCATTCTAATGGCCCACCAAAAAAGGACCCCAAAACTGGTAAATTTTCACATTTTGCCTATTTTTTCAAAAACTCTTAAGTAACTTTTTCTCTAATTTTGCAGACATTTCATATGGTAGTGCCACTATACACAAGAAATCTGTATTTGATTCAATCAATCTAAGGGCTCCAAATGTCCCCTAAAATGCTAAATTTGTTAACTAAATGGTCTACTGTAGCAGCAGCTCTAGCAGGCTTCCAGTCCTTTTGTTCCACTAATCCCTTTTCCCACAACATCTGTCACACCTCACTGGGGCTGGCTGGTTAAAGTGTGACTAATCTGTAATTGGTCACTGACAGAGGCTTGGGTCACTGTGGCTGGTGGTAGGAAGTATGACTAATCTGTAATTGCTCACTGGCAGAGACTTGGGTTAACAAACACAGAACCTTGTACCAGAAACAGAACACTATTCCCCTTCCCAAAACATCTGTCACATGCGGAGTCTGTGTCTTGTATGGATATATATTTTATGCAGTTGTTTTATATAAGCAGAAAGTTAATTGAAATTTGTTATTCTTAGGCCACAGAAAAGTAATTCTCGGTTTCTCATCGATGCATGTATTTAAAAATATGTGCCACAACATTTTATTTTCTATTATAATTATTCCTCTAAATGCAAGATGTGGTGCAATAAGTGAACAGTAAACCTGTAAACATTTTACTTCCATCATAACCCTTAATGATCTATATTATTATTATAAAACTGCTCTGCTACTGCTTGGTGGACAGTAAGCTGCAACTGTCTTTGAGTTTGTTTACATTTTGACAAACTACTATTATATAGCACTAATTTTTGAATGAATCACATTTTGAGAATGCATGTCATTGTTTGCTTCATTTTCTGCTGCTACAAGTCTGACAGATTATTCCATTACCTATCCAATGATAATACATATGTTGTGGTGTTGGAAATATATAGTTTTGGTATGTTGTACACGAGGGTTGTGATAGGAAACTATTGGACATTGCGACAGTCCAGAAAGACAGTATGAGATGTGTCACTCAATATATGAAGTGTGACTTTCAGATACTTCATTTTGTAGTGCTATGGATTATGATGGGCCTCTCCATTAGCTCCCTATATATTTATGTGAAATATATCATTGTCATTAAAATATTTCACAACAGGCTAATGCTAAGCTGCAACTGTCTTTGAGTTTGTTTACATTTTGACAAACTAATATTATATAGCACTAACGTTTGAATTGGCACGACTAATGCTAATATATCCCACAAATTTACTTCTACAGGAAACAACGTTGGTGTAAATTATCATCCCATTATTCTTACTGACAAACACCTGTAAGTTATGTGAGTAACACCTTCGAAGTTCCGACAGCAGGACACCGCCTTCGGTGAAGTCGAGACAAAAGTTTGACAAAGGCGTCAAGTTCAAACGGTCTATCACCGTCCAGCTGACCCATTTTAAATTTTCTTTAGACTGACTACCTTTTGCTCTCAAATAATCTGTCCTCTTAATTTTATACTTAAATACATAATCTGGCATAACTTTACACATTTTTGTAGCAGCACATTTGTACTTCCAGTGTATCATATATTTATCACTTGTTGTGTATTACACCCAGCTGTGGAGCTAAGATTCTCTGTCTGCTATTGTTTTATGGAAACTGTGACTAAACTGTAATTGGTCACTGGCAGTAGCTTGTGTCAACAGACAGCATTAAGCCACTAGACCCCTGTTAAACTGGACAGTTGCCTGTAGGTTTTAAACTGTGTCAAACAGTGAGTCTACCTGTTGCTCTCAAATAATCTGTCCTCTTAGTTTTATACATAAATAAATAATCTGGCATAACTTGATAAGTCTTTGTAGCAGCACATTTGTACTTCCAGTGTATCATTGCAACATAACATACATATTTTCTCCACGTTGCTTCAGTTCACTCAACTGTATAAACGAATACTTGGTGATAGACAGTAGTAGATAATTATGAAAAAAAATTGTGTATGATAATTGCTAGTTTGCTGAATGCTTCACACAGTGAATTTAATGTTCAAATTGATAGGTCTGTCGGGGGTGTGTAGAATGCTTTAATCAGTCCTAAGGACACCACGCTATATAAGAACTTACCTTTTGTTTTGTTGTCAACCTCAATGCTAGAATGGCGTTACCCTAACAATGTGTAAACAATGTGCATCTTGCCTTCAGGAGATCTTTGATAGAGCAATATTCTGTCTCATCAATGAAGGCTTCAAGGTATTGCAAGATGGAATCACAGCCAAGCCCTCCGACATTGATATCTTGATGTGAGTGGATATCATTTACAATTGTTATTTTGTTTCTAAGTATTGCTTTTCATGTACAGTGTAGTAGGCATTGGGAAATAACTTTAGTAGATGTGGTTCAGATCTGGTCTCTTATAAAGCCATGTCACTGTAAGTAACTTGATGATTAGTGTATTTTGTTCCAGTGGATGTGTCATGTAGTAGGCATTGAGAAATAACTTTAGTAGATATGGTTCAGATCTGGTCTCTTATAAAGCCATGTCATTGTAAGTAACTTGATGATTAGTGTATTTTGTTCCAGTGGATGTGTCATGTAGTAGGCATTGAGAAATAACTCTAATAGATATGGTTCAAATCTTGTCTCTTATAAAGCCATGTCATTGTAAGTAACTTGATGATTAGTGTATTTTGTTCCAGTGGATGTGTCATGTAGTAGGCATTGAGAAATAACTCTAATAGATATGGTTCAGATCTGGTCTCTTATAAAGCCATGTCACTGTAAGTAACTTAATGATTAGTGTATTTTTGCTACAGTGGATGTGTCATGTAGAACAGTTAATTACTGCTCCCTTAATATTTCCACCTAAATTAATATAGCCAAAGGGCAAGGAATGTTGACGGCATCAACACAGAAACACGTGCGTAATCATATCACGAATCCACAACTCCCAGTATAAATATTATGTCAATAGATTTCTCCAAAACTAAATTTACAAAGCTAGCATGTCATACCTGATACCAAGCAGGGTTCATTTTTGTAAAATGAATCTGAATTGGACATTTAAGACACTGTATTTGCACAGCCTGCTGGGATACGGCTGGCCGAGACACACTGGCGGACCGATGTACTATGCCAGTCAACTAGGCCTGCGACATGTCCTTCAAAAAGTGGAGTTTTACCACAGCAAATATCGTACGTTTTCTGCTGCATCTTTTACACTTAAATCATTTATATGACAAATATATCATTAAGAGTCTTTAAGCAAATTATATTTTGTGTAAGCATTTAATTTTGTTCAGAATCTCACATTATTTTGGTAGAATTTATGGGCTGCATTTTTATATGCTTTGTAACTAGTGATTTATATGTGAAAGTATGTCATCCGTGTGACATACATTGGTTGGTTGGTTGTGTTTATCCATTTCCAGACGTTGCACCCTTGATAGTTTGTCTGTAGACAGCTGTTTCATTTGCCAGTCTCCCCACTCACCAGACGTCTGCTGCCAACCATTTCTCCTTCCATTGTTAGTCTCTCTGATGCCGTTTCACATGGCCGAAATAATTTAGTTTCTTTACAAAGTTCAATAAAGTCCTGGGTATAACACCAAGCACATCTGTGATGGATGCGTTAGTTCTATGTTCAGTCCACGAAACTCGTAATACCTTTCTATAACACTTTTTCACATACATTTATACGTTTAGTAAAGTTCTTATTAAGAGTCCAGGTTTCGCATCCATACGTAGAAGTTTGAATAGTCGGATAATTCGTAGTTTCATATCTTTGTTCGTTGCTTTCCACAGCTTCTTCATCTCCGTCAACTTTTTACTCGCCATTGCCAACCTCCGCTTGATCTCTTTCGTCTCACCTCAATCAGCTTCTATCAGTGACCCCAGATATTCAAAACTTTCCACTCGTTCTATTTCCTCGCCATCTACTGTGACTTCTGATGGTTCTCGACATCCCTTCACATCCATAACCTTAGTCTTCTTTACATTTAGTTTGATATCTTTGCTGTGATTAAATATCTTCTACTATCTGCATGATTTTGCATCAAAAAGCTGTTGTATTATTATGATACAAATGTTAACATTTCACAATTATATTATTTCAGCAAAGACATCATACTGGCATCCTGCAATCTTGCTGAAGAGACTCGCAGAAAATGATGTGCCGATGCGCGATTGGATGAATTTTGTTTCACCAAATTTGACAAGTAAAATATAATTCAAATGCCCTATGGAGAAGGAAGAAACATGATGGCATTGAATGTTAAACACAAACCACAGTTCAGTTGCATGTTTACATGGACCGTGGCATATTGCCCACTCAAGTCGTCCTAGTAGCACAGCTGTGATTCAGACTGTATGTTAAAGCTGTCAGTGTATAAGTAGTAATTTTATAGCAACTAAGATACGGCAATCTTACGTATCATGGCAATCCACTTGATAAGTACACCTATACCAACAAGAGGGGTTGACACAGTTTGCAAATGTTACTGTAACAATGATAAATCTTTATAATCATGTTACATGACGTAATCAGATAAACAAACCATGAAGGTTTGATAACATATTTGTTATTGTTAATTCTAGTTGCTAAGACCTCATTCTGAGTTTTAGACATTGCCAGGAATACTAAAAATGCAGTAATAAAAGCCACATATTTATGTTATTTGACTTAGGGTTGTTGTTATACTTAACTCTGGCCGACCAATGATGATGTCAAATAATGTTACTGTTCAGAAGCAGTTCAAGGACTTGTTCTGTTTATATTTATACATAATATATGTGTGTGTGTCAGTTCTGTTAAATGCACAGGATCTTAAAAACAGTATCATGACAACACCTAATATCACGTAACAAAAGAGAAACATGACATATTCAAACAAACTATGGATTCTTGTATTTCCATCACATTGTTTCACATACTGTATACAAAGACAAATCACAATGTTTAAAAACGATAGCTCCTATTTATGTATCATTATATAAGGTAGAAAAATGTACAAACAAATATCGTTGACATTTTACTTATAAGCAAAACCAACATGTTACTGTATAAGTAACAAGACTAGAAGCGTGCAAGTTGAGTTAAATTGATATCAACAGCTAGCTATACACTACAATAAAACACACCTATGACACTTACACAGGTAGAGTATTAGTATACAAAGTGTAGACATAACATGTTCTACTGCCCAACAAAGTATAAATACATGCAACCACACATTGCAATCCAATATAAATTAGTACCTTCAAGCACAGGTGTGTTGTGCTCAACTAAAATTATGTACAATATTTAGAAGCAATTCCAAAACAAGGTCATACAGGAAACTACTGAATTGTTGCAGATCATCACTACAAACATTCAATAAAAAACGATATCCATATATTTTAGTTGGTGGCAACTCAAAAGGGGATCAGCTTTCTTCTTCTGTCCTTAATCATGACATCAACTAAGACTGTTCTTTGATGAAAAGTTACTATTTCACAGGTCCGCAACCCAGACATTGACCATCATTCTTGTGCATTTATCAGTATGTTAGTCATTATTTCACAAGTGTCCAATGGTTAAATAAACAGTAATATGAGGCAGGATGGAGGGTATAGTGTACCAGAGGACAGCGAGTCAAGTTCTTCATGTATAATCCAGCCACAACTTCCCCAACTACAGCTGTATAGTCAAGGGAGAAAAGCACACACAACAAAATGTGTTATGTAAAATTTTAAACACACCTGTGTTCATAATCTTGTTTTTTTCTATAGTACATTTCTTACTTTGTTGATTCACTGCAAGAAGGATCATTCATTTTGTTGCCTTATCATTGACTTCTTGCTTTTCAGAACTTTTCTATTGCTCCTTGGCTAGTTCCCTCAGGCTCAGTCCTCTGCTATATATTTACACCTATATTCCAAACCTGTTTACACTATCTGTCCACTTTACTGATGCCTGGTCCCACCACAGTCTCGCTCTGTCCTTCCCCTTCCCTGCCTGGTCCCCCAGTTTCACTGTCCTTCCCCTCCCTGCCTGGTCTCCCTCAGTCTCACTATGTCCTTCCCTGCCTGGTCTCCCTCAGTCTCACTCTGTCATTCCCTTCCCTGCCTGGTCTCCCTCAGTCCTTCCCCTTCCCTGCCTCTCTTGACCTCTCCTTCCCTCGCTCTCCTTTTATGCAGTGGTCAGAAACCATGTCTCTTTAAGTAGTAGGTAATATCCACAACCCCAAGGCACCTCCCTTCAAGCCTGACCACCAACAAGACAGTTTGTTTTGTTCTCCCTCACACATCCACTGACCACTGCCTCCTGTAGGACAGCCAAGTAGGACACATGTATAACTGTTCTCGCTAATCCAAACTGCACGTCAGATCCCTACAAGATGTAGCAACCAATGTGTCTGTGCAATAGCTAGGTTCACATCTTGATTCCCCATTCCAGTGGGCTAAGTACATCTGACACCAACTACCCACACAGTACCCAATGAGCCTACTCCTGCTTCACGACAATAAATGTATGTATGAGTATCTCTCATAACTATCTGAAAATACCCACCTCCTGGATCTAGAAATTACACTAATCCCCAGATGCATCATCCCTACAAAATACCCCTGGCTGGAAACTACCGAACATATCAGCAACATATGTTTTTTGAGCTGGTTCACGACTCTGTTGTTGTCCAGAAGTAGCCTCTAAGTGACCACAGGCAGTAGCTGAAGAATGCCATGCCGTTGAGTATGGACATCGCGTACCCCGTGTGGAAGTCGTGGCCTGACTGCTTCCTACAACAATAACAGTGGTTTGCAACAGTGGTGGGATGTTGTCAGAAAAATTACTATCAATTGTGTTTCCTGCAATAAATGTTGGTAACAAATATTATTGTAATTTAACCAGAGGAAATGTAATGTTATACTAGTCTTGTAATGTAATGTTATACTAGTCTTGCTCATTACTCTGATGAAATCCAACACAGCAAAAAAGGCTATGTAGCTACACATTCCTAAATTACACCCTATTAGTAAATAATCTCGACAGGAGGTGGCAGTTCCAATATAAACAACACAATTATCAACAAGATCATACAGTGCCATTTCTAGTACTCCTCGATTGTGTGTATGCAAAGCATGCTGGGTAACCATGAAGGTATCGCTACGGGCCAACATGTGATTTTCACTAGAAATTAATTTGCCACTGACAAATTAACATATACAGATTTCAATACCATGTTGCTTTATCGTGCTAAAAACATACCAACATTAAAAATCTGCTAGATTTTATCAGAAACCTGTCCAGCTATAGATGTACTTCCAAGCATCAAAATTAAAACCCATAAATAAATGCTTTGACTGCCATCACATACTCAGGGGGGTCAAATGCAGTTTTTTGGTGAAAGTAGACATGGAATGCTGTAAAAGGTTTGCCCCAAAAAATGATATCTACATATATCTAGGATCGTAACATAGGTGGACAACCTTGACAAAAGTTACTGGAAACATGTAAACAGCAATTAAGGGTAGCCACTACTTGAAAACGCCCATATAACCAATATACCATATCTCTTTTAATATTGAACATATCATAACCAGATTTGGAGCACTGATTAGAAAAATGAATGGTATATGATGTGTGAAATATGGGCACGTTTGGTTGTGTATTACCATGGCAATGAACGTTTCAAGAATACTCCTTTGTGCAATAAGGTGGTTTTGGGCAAGGATATCTGACTTCAGTGACTGTTGTTCAGGTTTGAGCATTTTTCAAGACGTCATGAAAAAAGCTCAAACCTAAAGTCCCATCTCACAACAGTCATTGCAGTCAAACCTCCTTGCCCAAAACCACCTTATTGCACAAAGGAGTATTCTAGGTAATAACAACTGCATGATCACACATACAGTTGTTAGCTCAGAATAATTTTCAAGGATGCATGCTCCTATATCACACTAGAAATGTTGATTGTCATGGCACTGCACAAGCAAATGAGCCCATATTCCACACATCATGTACTATTCATTTAACTAATTAGTACTCAAAATTTGGCTAAGATATGTTCAGTACTAACAGAGATATGGCCTATGGCCGTTTTCGAGTAGTGGCTACCCTTAAACAACATGCCCCCCCTATATGCTAAAAGGTGATTTTTGTGGTCAACATCAAATGTGTAATATACATTTCCTCTCAAAGTATGGTGACGTTCTTACAATCTTTATATGTACCATTTACGTCGGTGTTACTAATGCAGCTAAATTGTACCAAATGAAAATTAAATTGACTTGGCCAGATAAGAAATAGTGGTTCAAAATGCATTGCTTTTCTGGTTACTTTTGGTATTCTTTTTATTGTAATTCAGAGATGTTTATCAAAATGAGTCCCATATGTCCCATTTGACTAAATTAGTTTATTCTATGAATCTATTTTACAGAGGACCGAAAGGTATTAGAATCAATGACGTTTAAACCAAAATGTAGGCGATTTCCTTCCCCTGCCCCCTAAACTCAACCGTTGGGCAAAATAAAGAAAATCGCCATGTTCAAATGTTAAGTTTTTTTATTTACTTTAGCATATTAAATAACATTGCTTTAGGTAGCACTACTTTATGACTAATCTGAAAACAGTTACCTTCAAATTAACAGAATATAAGACAATCTTATCATCACAGGTCAGGTAGGGCGTAAACAACCATTTCTCACGTGTAACCATAACACGGATCGATTTCTCCCTTGAAAGTACTTATCGTTGCTCAGCAAACACAAATTTAACACAACACTAGATATCTATGTCCACATGTTTGAAGGTAGGTTGTGTATAAGCCTACCGGGGTACTGGTACTTGCGTTGTTGTCAGATGTCGTTTCTAATGCCATGGTGCCTTCGATGTTGGTGAGTTTTCTGAATGATTGTCTATCCCTGGCAGAAAAGTGACAGATCGGAATAGTTGTGTCGGGAATGGTAGCCAGGGTTTTCTTCCGATTTGATGTTGAGATGAGAATACTGACACCCTCAATTTGTTTGACTTCCTCTGCTGATGGCACATGGCGGGAATTTTCAACGATGATTGCAGTTGTTGCATTGAAGCTTCCACTCTTTAATGTCTTCATTTTCCAGTCCAGATTGTCCATTGCAAAGACGTGCTGTGTGCCGTGATTGTGAGACATGTTCTTTGGGATGTACGCCCCATCTTCCTCAATCTGTTGCATGTTGTTGGCACATTGTGAAGTTAGTTGAAGCTGCAAACTGTCATAGCAGATCCCTGTAACAGCCTGTTATTCAATGTGATCAGTATCTTGCTAAGCGTCTTGTACACATAATAGGCAGTGGCGACACCCAGTGCAGTGGTTATCCCAGAAACATGTTGTAGAAGTTGCTGGGACACGATAAGAGCCTTTTCCTTGGTTAGTTCATCACCTGGTCCGTCCTGAATTGAGTTTTATTGCAGAGAAGCGGCAGTGAAGTTGAACAGAGAGGTCAGAACCATCTTCTCAGCAGCAGATGACGATACCTCGGCTGACTGCTCACGTCGTCTTTCTCTCCTGCAGTGGTCGATGTCTACTCTCAGTATTTTGATTGCAAGGTGTAGAATCTGCTGCTTTTCATCAACATTACGGTCTAATTCCAGAACCCTCTGCTTCTCAAGGGCATCACCGAGGGGTATGGAAGATGCACAAATGAACCCTGATCCACTAGTTTGATTAAAAATCGAAATGCGTTGCCAAACCTTTGTTGCAATTTCCATGTTACTGACCGGTATGTGTCTGCAGTTTTGACTCATGGTTCCCCAAGAAAGGCTCCGTACTGACTGATCCCGTACTGACTTTATCAGGAAGCCACACTTCCTGATAATAATAGCTGCTCCACCAGACGATTAAACGCACCGTTGTACATGTTCTGTTGCACTGGCCTACCAGTAGGGATTCAATTTGGCTTTAAAAGAGTTCATGCATCGTATGTGGTAAGATATATCATTTGCTACCATATCATATCCTTGGCCAGTCTCAGCAAATTGTCTTCCTTGTTCAACTTTGTGGCCTTATCTATGATCGCCTGCAGACTACTTTCTGTGGAAACCTTGCAAGTTGGTTCCTTGCATTCATCCATCTCTTGTGGAATTTATACACAGGCAGCATTTGCATCAAATGTTGGTGTGCTTTGCCTAGTAGAAATGTGTGCTGTTGCAGATGAAGTGCTGCTCTCATTCTCCCCTCGTTGATGCTTTCTTCTGCGAGTTTAAAACTCTTCATTCAGGTACACATTCTTACATTCTGCCTGCCACTTTGGTGATTTGTCAACCACCCATGTTTCCATGGCAACGTCATCACGCAGCCTGCAGAAGGTTTCGCCCTGCCTAGCTGTCACTGCCAAAAAAATGTTGGTGTTGTTTTGACCTGCACATTAAATAGTCCTTTGGTCATTTGTTCTTGGCATATTACACACTGAGTGTAGTCTGTAATTTTGTTTTCGCGTTTTGTTTTTACTGTTGCAGTGACACGACTCCATCAATCACCCGTTTTCCTGACTGGCTACCCACATCGGCTCAGTTGTCTGCATCACAAACCCTATATGTTAAAAGAACAGCATCATAAAACAACTATTATTGATCATCAACAATATCTAAAAATAGCCCCATGAAATTTACATGTTTAATGCATTCTGTTCATTGTAATACAGTGAGGCGTTTTGCACAAACCGAGGCGCTATTTGGGCCTCAAATATGCTATTAGACGCAAATATTATTAATCATTATATGGAATTACTGGATGAATGCATTGAGATATTAAATTTATGCAAAATGTAGGTACAACAACAAAATCGAGGTGAGCCCAGATACAAAACATTGCCGAAACATCTTAATTAAAAAGTCAAACTAGTAATTAACTTCACCAGTCGCAACTGCATCACCCATGAGAACAGCGCAAATACCCGCCCCAATTTGAAGACGGATAAACGACTTCTGGGAATCCCAATATATAATGACCCATTCGCCCATTAGCACGAGCAGCTGGGCGGTATTGTGTATTCGAATAATTGCTTCTACTTCCTAAACATTGCATGTAACACGAGCCACGTTTGGTTAAAATTAGCTTTATTATGACCACCTGACCTGCCGAGATCCACTGATCTAGCGAGCGATTTCATAGGCTGAGCTTAATTTCAGAGTTTCGCAAAGTAATCAGCCAGGGGGTACTGATGGTTGGCACTGACGTAATCAGCAGCAGCGACCCCTGGTGTGTGAGGATGCATAAACTTGAAGATTGTCATTTGTTACAAGATTGTAATTTGATTGTATCCTAGTTATTATGACGTGTACAAGAACATGTTAATTCATCATGGCAGATTTTAAGACCAGGTCATGGGTCCTGTGCCTACCTCGGTACGTGTAGTGAAATGGGGGTCAGGGGGTTAAGACCAAGGCATGGGTCCTGTGCCTACCTCAGTACGCGTGGTGACATGGGGGTCGGAGGGTTAAGACCAGGTCGCATACTGTCGAAGTAGGTGACGGTGTAGGAGAAGAAACAACAGCTGAGTCCGAGCAGGGCTGAGACGACTGTACATCCAAGAAATGCTGCAACAACGACATGTGAAATGTTCATCGAGTTGGAAGAATAATTTGAACTCAATTTGTTTCTGATAAATTTGAAACGCACTCCAACTTGTGATCGCCAGTCCATCTGGCAACAGAAGAAGATTTCATGTGGTTGAAATGTCGAAGTGAGCTTCGAATTTATAGTTGTGTATTAAAGAAAAACTGATTTTAAACAAAAGTAGAATGTCATTCAAATAATAATTTTGCACTTTCTATTAATAATAAAATGAGTCCTTAGAAGTGCATTTAGGACAAGCAGAGTGGGAAACCGTGCAGGTCTAAAGTTTTAAATGTTCTGTTTTATCTGGATATACATACACTGTATTATAATTAGAAATGTATAATAAATCTTAACTTAAGATATCAACACAATGCTTCCAGAGAAGTTGAGAATGGATTGGACTGAGTAGGTCTGTCAAGGAGTGAAGTCGAAAGGACTTTGCTTTGAACAGTCCTAAAAAATAAGAACTTACATTTTACAATTCTGCACCAGTGGTCAGGGTTTACCATAAAATAGCTACATATAAATTTTCAACATACATAACATACATACCAACGATGCCAAGACTTCTAGAATATGTCCAGTGTTGATCAAGAAAGCTTTCAACATCACCCAAGTCATGACCAATCCACGAATACACTGAAAATTACATGAAAACAATTATTAATATAAATGGTATGGGTTTAATGTCAATAGTAAGTAAATGTATAATACTGTACAGATATACATGTTAAGTTTAGTTTTGGTGGACTGTTTATATGTTTACATTTCTTATTGGATGATGACAGTTTCTTGACATTAAATACTTCAAATATAATTGATTTGTTAAGATTCAATTCCACAAAATATGTCAGTAGTCAAGTTTTCATGTACGCTGTGGCACAAGCTACAACCCTTCTTATATTAACAGCAGAATTTCACTTTACAGTCACCTCGGTAATATAGCCACCTCGCAATTAAGGTCACCCTAGGACAGTCCCAAATTACTGTTGTAATAGTAAAGTTTAGGAAATTAGTCCCACTATAGCGTTAAAATTACGTTACTTTGTTTAAAATCAGTTTTTTTTAGCGTGCAGTCACCCATGGCTGGTGACTGCACGGTCGCAATGCCAACTGCCCGCATTACTACACGATATCGAATGCCATATTGAAGAACCATTGTACGACTTTCATCTTGCTACAATCACCGACATCTGCGGTCTGGTTGAGAAGACATCCAGCAAATCTTCTTCCAGCATTGACGTAATTTCTGGAAGCATGCTTAAATCTAACATTGACATTCTTGGACCAGTGTTAACCAGCATTGTTAACATGTCCATCGTGTCGGCATCACTACCTGTCGCTATGAAACATGCCGTAGTAACACCGCTATTAAAGAGGAATGGTCTTGATTCAGAACTGTTTCGAATTATCGTCCAATATCAAATCTGTCTTTCGTATCGAAGCTAGTCGAGAGATGCATTGCAATCCTAATACGACAGCACATGGATGCGAACGGCATCTTCGATATTTTCCAAAGTGCGTACCATCCAATGCACAGCTGTGAAACAGCCTTAGTACGCATACAGGACAACATATTGCTTTCTCTGAATAACAAGAAGATCATGATACTGGTGCTACTAGATCTCAGTGCCGCTTTTGATACTGTCGACCACCATCTGCTGTTCAATCAACTGCACAGAATTGGCGTGCGTGACAACGCACTGTGCTGGTTGAAGTCGTATTTGTCACAGCGAACACAGGCAGTTAAAGTTGGCAACATCATTTCAAGAAGTGTCGATCTAACATGTGGTGTGCCTCAGGGTAGCATGCTCGGACCTCTTCTGTTCAATATCTACTGCCTTGGACTCAACCATGTTTTTGAACATCATCAACTATGCTATCATATGTACGCTGATGATACGCAATTATATGTGGACTTTCCCCGTGACCAGCCACTTACAATGGCCACCGATCGAATATCTCGTTGTACCACCGATGTGAAAGCATGGATGTCTTTCCATAATCTCCTGCTTAACGAGAATAAAACCGAGGTGATCGTCATATCTGCAGTGAACAATCGGAAACTTGTTCACCCGCCTGTTGACCAAGTCATTGATTTATGTGGCTGTGCTGTTTTGCCGAAGCCAGTTATCCGCGACATCGGCGTTCTACTCGACAACACTATGTCGATGACGAATCAAGTGCATCGTGTTTGCCAGGTGGCATACTGTCACTTCCGAGGCATCACGTTAATTCGTAAATGTCTTACCACTAATGCCTGCAGAACCATTGTGAACGCCTTAGTCATGTCACGTGTTGATTACGGCAACACAGTGTTATATGGTCTGCCGGAGACGCACTTGCGAAAGCTGCAGATGGTACAGAATTCCGCAGCATGTCTCATTACCGGGACAAGGAGACGAGAACACATAACACCTGTTCTGTACCGTCTGCACTGGTTGCCTATACGCCAGCGGATCGAATTCAAGCTGTTACTGCTGGTATATCGTGCAGTGCACCATCTCGGCCCTGCGTACATTTCATCGCTCGTGACATCCTACACACTGACCAGATCACTTAGATCGGCCGAACAAGGTCTGCTGACTGTTCCGAGATATCACCTTGAACATTATGGCCGTCGTTCCTTCTCTGTGGCTGGCCCGATCCTGTGGAATGCCCTGCCTCATGCAGTGAAACCCTTCATGTATACATTACGTATCAAGGCACATAATTAAATAGCAGTGCTATAACCTTGTAAACAACGACACACATTTTAAATCATACATGATTCTTCATTGTAATCTATGACTATGCCACCTGTCATAACACCTAAATGTCAGTCAGTGACTCATCTATGAAATAAAACATTGTTTGCTGCAGCCAACTTTGTCTGACATTTGAGCTAATTGTGACTGGTGTCCGTGAGCAACGGTATGTACGATCAGTTGGGAGTCTGAGATGTCAGCTATATAATGATGACTATACCATCCTTTTTATTATTAATAGTTATATTCATACATGAGTGTGTGTGAATATAATAATAAAAAATGGGCCTAGTGGCCCTGAAGTCCTTTGGACTAATACGTCTATATGTGACCCCGGCTGACCAAATTAGTGATAAGTTGAAAAAATTGTAACATTGTTTTCTTATATTCTTGTAAAGGTTGGGTATGGTGCTTTTACATGGTTTCAAAAATTATGACTGCTACACAAATTGGCGAAGTTATGGAGCATTGAACATGGTAGGGGTCAAAAAGTGAAAATGAAGAAAACGGCTGTTGAAGTTTTACATTACATATGCAAATGGATTGCATGGAAATAGTACATGCATGACATTCAAATGTGGCACAGTGTGTATGTTATGTTGCAACGATACACTGGAAGTATGAATGTGCTGCTACAAAAATGTATCAAGTTATGCCAGATTATGTCTTTATGTGTAAAACTAAGAGGACAAATTATTTGAGAGCAAAAGGTACACTCACTGTTTGACAGTTTAAAACCTACAGGGAACTGTTCAGCTTAACAGGGGTCTAGTGGCTTAATGCTGTCTGTTGACACAAGCTTGTCTGCTCTGGCTGTGTGTGACCAATTAAATATTAGTCAAGGCCGTTTCTGGCACATTACACAAATCTACTACTCTAGTGGGCTCTGTCAGTTGAGGCAAGCCTCTGCCAGTGTCCAATTACAGATTAGTCACACCAGTCAGGCAGCCACAGTGAGGTGTGACAGATTTTCTGCGAAAGGGATTAGTTGAACAAAAGGACTGTTAGCATGATAGATCATCTGCTGCAGCAGACAGTTTAGTTAGCAAATTAACATTTTAGGGGACCTTTGGTGCCCTTAGAATGATTCAATCAAATACAGATTTCTTGTGTACAGTTGCACTGCCACATGAAATGTCTATGCAAAATTAGAGAAAAAGTTAATGAAGAGTTTTTGAAAAAATAGGCAAAATGTGAAAATTTACCAGTTTTAATGTCTTTTTTTGGAGTCATTAGGTGCTCTTAGAATGATTCAATCAAATACAGATTTCTTATGTACAGTGACACTAACCTAAGGAATGTCTATGCAAAATTAGAGAAAAATTTGCTGAACGGTTTCTGAGATACGGCAGCTAACGGCGGATGGAGGACGCAGAGTGATGGCAATAGTCCCTTGGACCTTCGGCCAAAGGACTAAAAATGAATGTAAATCAAATATAAATTCATCATAGCCGACACATACACCTATAATATCATTAATATGATATATTGTTAGGCGTATTTGAAAAATAATGAATTTATTGATTAAAGCCCTATAAAGGTGTAATTTATGGACAGCATAATATTTAATAAAAGGCATTAATTATCCGATTATAAATATAACTGAGCCATTTTGGCCACTCCATGTCCAACACAAACTTGAAACTGTGCAGTTACATTTCCCATTTCCAAGTAATTTACAGTATGGACATTGTTTTCTTAATGCATACAATATATCAATTCAATATCCCACTTACAAAAAGCTGCCGATGCAATAACACAAACGACGAACACGGACGTCGCCGTAAACACCACCCACGACGAACCACCACTTTCCTCCGACGCCGGCCCCTGGGGCTGGACCATTGTCGGTATTGACATTGTCTGGGACTGGACCTCGTCGCCGGAGGTAACTTGCCCTTCGGCTTCGCCATCGGCAGGAAAGAGCTCTCTCATTTCGTCATTCCGCTCACCAGCCCTAGTGCGGCTGCGCGTTTTAGCCATCACGCTGTCTTTTCGTATAAAGTGGAAATCATCAAATACGCTAACCACAGTTTGAAAATATCAGGATGTCTGCGTTGGCTGTTTTTGTTTTGCTGAAATCTGAGCTGCTTCCGGTTTGTGACCGTTTCCGGGTGACATGAAAACAATAACTTGGTTTAGAGTCAACGAAATATGCTTATAAACAACTTCATGATTATACTAGGCCGTCTAACGATCGTCACACTTAATATAAATGTGCGTTTTCATTAAACAAGTGAAGAAACGTTGGCAAAATAGATTCATTTTGTAATATCTCACCACTTTTTATTCCATATTATGCAAAGAAATTGTTGGTCAAGATGGCTTTATTGAAACACTTGCAATTTTCATACGAAAAATCACCTTCCAGCGAAATCATTTTACAGCATCATTAGCGACCTGCGATTATTCATCAATGAACGATAGCTATTAACGTTAACTACATCTATTTCGCTTCAAAGTAACGATTATTTTCGTAAATCATAAATAGACAGCGCCCAGACCTAGCGTCGATATTCTTGGGGACGGTCAATGGCTGGCTGACTGCATCTATTCGCTGAACATAACATATAACCATGCATGCATTCGTTAATTGGGATAACGGTGATTGTGAATTATTTGATGTATCACTTCGTGATGAAATAAGTGACATACTATGTGACATACTATGTCACTTATTTCATCACGAAGTATGATACGTTAGAAAAAAAACCATAACATCAGTATGTAGCAGTTCTATAATAATAATAATCTTTATTGATACATAATGTTCAGTATAGCACAGATGTTGCAGTAATATGATACATGTATACATAATGCAATATAGAATTATATTACCTATATAGACTATAGGCTTACACGTTTGCAAACCGAGGGTTAATTATTAATAAAAATTAGCTAAAGCCGCCGCTAAATGACACATTAAAGATATGCACAGAACGTGCCTACCAGACCTGGGGCCGAAGTACTCGGTACTCATGTACTCGTGTACTCGATTACATTTTACGAGTACATTACGAGTACATCTGAGTACTTTCTCAATATGTACAGGGGAAAATAAATATATTTGATAAAAAAATGAGATTTTCCTTAAATATTTAAATGTTCAACTATTTTAAAAATACTTTGTTATTTCTGATAGTATACAACCTTACCATCCCTACACATCCCCGTGCATCCTCATTCTCTGATAACCATGACTATGATACCCAAACATGGCAACAGGCAGCACCTTTTCCCAGTCAGAAACACCCTGTTAAGCAAACAATAATTGTAGGCTAGCAGTTCAGGCCATAAACCTGTTTGTTTAATTAAGCCATAAAGAGTCAATTAGCAGTTAACCCACCAGTTAGACAGGAAATGCCTTTGATGTAGTATGGAGACCATGCCACTTGGCACTGGCTGACAGTGCTAACTGCTAAGAACAAGAACTGCCAGTCTTCCTCTGTAGAAGTAAGGTGGCTCAAGTCAGACTGTCTCCTACACTAGTATAATCCCATGCCAGCAGCCTGGCTAAAAGTCTAAAGGGGATGCTGAGCCTGTTATGTGGACATGTGCTAACCCTCTTAACAACTAGTAGTCTACGATCAGAAAATATAAATTGCAAACTTATAACGTCAGCAGATGAACGTGAGGTGAACGAATACCTCAGTCAGCCATGTACAGATTGAAGAAGAAGAAGGTAAGTTCTTATATAGCACAGTATCCAGTCCTCAGGACGGCTCAAAGCGCTTAACACTTTACTCCCTGGCAGACCTGTTCAATCGAACACCATCTCGACTTCTCTGGGAAGCATCCAGAGAAGTCGAGTGACCTCACAGTGACCCACTGCAGTTCTGAGTTTTCCAACTCTGGCTCAGTTGGTCCCTCACCATCTCAGCATGCCAGCCTCATCAGTCCCAGTTGAAAGGGTATTTAGCATAGCGGAGAAAGTATTCTGCCCTGAACAGTGCAGCCTGAAAGACTCAACCTGTGAACAACTCATGTTCATTCGGTGCAATGGCAAATATATGATAAGGTCATAGGATGCCACTGAAATGAATGCCAATGAAGTGAATTTCATTGTTGATGAAATAGAGGTTTTTTAGTTTTCCTCATAACAAATTTATCAACTGCCATTACATATTCACTTGTGCTGAGTTATATAAATTAGATTAATTAATAATTTTAAAATACGTTATTATTTAATATTTATATATTTTTAATGTACTCATACTTTTACTCGTACTCATGAGAATGTACTCATACTTGTACTCGTACTCAGCTTTTAGCAATGTACTCGTACTCGTACTCATCCATCATCAAAGTACTCGTACTCGTACTTGTACTCATAAAAATGTACTCGGCCCCAGGTCTGGTGCCTACCTCTAGCAACACTGCCAAAATAACAAACATATACACCCTATATATATATATATATATATATAAATATATATATATAAATATATATATATAAATATATATATATATAAATATATATATATATATACATACATACATACATAATGATGTAACATTGTTACGTTTCACATTGGCGTAATTTCCGATCGACAATGATTGTGTTTCTGGGTATCTATCAGGCGCGGATTAAGGGCTACTGGGCCCCGGGAAAGTTTGGATTGTGAGGCCTTCCACCGAAAGCCAAGTCCAAAAAGTACATTTTAATGCATTTTAAGCAACACTTTTTAATCTAACAGTTTACTTTGCGAATATAGTTAGATGTATATAGACTAGATGCTTCCCAACAAACACAACCTTTGCATAATGGTTGCCTATATGATCATAAAGTTACAACAACTATTTGTAGGTCCTATATTTATCATAGAACGACCAAGCTGCTTTTTAATTATAAAACACAACAGTTATTGCGGTACCATTAAATTGACTTTAATGCCCGTGACATTTTCAAAACCGACAGCTTTCTTGCCATCAACAACAAACTGATGAGTGCTGCTCCAGATCGCATCAACACATAGACTTACGATGAAATGTGTCGACTGTTCGGTTTCTTCGCGAGCTTAGAGAATATAAATGACGAAGAACTAAGGCGAGTTGCTGAACAGTTGGTAAACACCTACCAGAACGACCTAGTACTAGTTGCGTGGTGCGAAAAGCCCACGTATGTGTGATGCGTCTAGTGCTGTAGTGGAGTGGGTAGTTTGTAGTGCACGCGCTTCTTGCTATTCGCCTACAGCTATTAGCTAACTCCCTTATTAGGAGCGAAAAGGGAGCCGAGTGCGTAAGTCTCCCTTGGTGGTACATAGCCTTTCCATAGACAAGATTCCAGCACAACCGCCTTTAATACTGGTACACTGCGGAATGTGCTGGATATATGGGTGCAGGCTGGAGCCCTTAGGTGCAGTGTGCTGGGCCCACCTGTGTGTGCGTGGATACGTCCCGACGCTCACTAACCCAGCTTTCGGCTATGGACAAATAGCAGTGGGTAGGCCATGCATGCTCATTAAGCCTTGGTAGGCGAGTGGTCGAGAAGGATACTCCGAAATAACACCATGGTGACAGGAATGACACACCAGCTACAGCTAAAGACAAAACATTATAGCTACAACGTACGGCACCAGGGTTATAAAGTCCCTGACGACTTGTCTTCTGGTACGATCACTAATTCTCGAAGAGGGTCTCATGACGACTTACGAATAAAGCCAAGTTTGACAACAGTCGATGTAAAGGGTACAAACTATTAAAATAAAAATATCAATCTTGAATGCTAGAACCATACGATCACCCAGGCTCAGAGAAGAACTAGTGAAGAACATGTCGATACAGGGAATTGAAGTAATTGGTACTCAAAAGCACCGTATAGTACATGACGAACCAGTACGATATGAGCAGATCCAAGGTAAACCTTTGATCACTACCACAGCCTGGAGAAATGTGACTACTGGAGCAGCAGAGGGAGGAGTAGGCAGTCTGCTCAACACAAGGGGCGTGGGAGCCCTTGAGAACATTACAACACACAGTAGAGGGAGGAGTAGGCAGTCTACTCAACACAAGGGGCACGGGAGCCCTTGAGAACATTACAACACACAGCAGAGGGAGGAGTAGGCAGTCTGCTCAACACAAGGGGCGTGGGAGCCCTTGAGAACATTACAACACACAGTAGAGGGAGGAGTAGGCAGTCTGCTCAACACATGGGGCGTGGGAGCCCTAGAGAACATTACAACACACAGTAGAGGGAGGAGTAGGCAGTCTACTCAACACAAGGGGCACGGGAGCCCTTGAGAACATTACAACACACAGCAGAGGGAGGAGTAGGTAGTCTGCTCAACACAAGGGGCGTGGGAACCCTAGAGAACACTACAACACACAGCAGAGGGAGGAGTAGGCAGTCTGCTCAACACAAGGGGCACGGGAGCCCTAGAGAACACTGCAACACACAGCAGAGGGAGGAGTAGGCAGTCTACTCAACACAAGGGGCACGGGAGCCCTTGAGAACATTACAACACACAGCAGAGGGAGGAGTAGGCAGTCTGCTCAACACAAGGGGCGTGGGAGCCCTAGAGAACATTACAACACACAGCAGAGGGAGGAGTAGGCATTCTGCTCAACACAAGGGCACGGGAGCCCTAGAGAACATTACAACACACAGTAGAGGGAGGAGTAGGCATTCTGCTCAACACAAGGGGCACGGGAGCCCTAGAGAACACTACAACACACAGCAGAGGAAGGAGTAGGCAGTCTGCTCAACACAAGGGGCACGGGAGCCCTAGAGAACATTACAACACACAGCAGAGGGAGGAGTAGGCATTCTGCTCAACACATGGGGCACGGGAGCCCTAGAGAACATTACAACACACAGCAGAGGGAGGAGTAGGCAGTCTGCTCAACACATGGGGCGTGGGAGCCCTAGAGAACATTACAACACACAGTAGAGGGAGAAGTAGGCAGTCTGCTCAACACAAGGGGCATGGGAGCTCTAGAGAACATTACAACACACAGTAGAGGGAGGAGTAGGCATTCTGCTCAACACAAGGGGCGTGGGAGCCCTAGAGAACATTACAACACACAGCAGAGGGAGGAGTAGGCAGTCTGCTCAACACAAGGGGCATGGGAGCCCTAGAGAACATTACAACACACAGCAGAGGGAGGAGTAGGCAGTCTGCTCAACACAAGGGGCATGGGAGCCCTAGAGAACATTACAACACACAGTAGAGGGAGGAGTAGGCATTCTGCTCAACACAAGGGGCGTGGGAGCCCTAGATAACATTACAACACACAGCAGAGGGAGGAGTAGGTAGTCTGCTCAACACATGGGGCGTGGGAGCCCTAGAGAACATTACAACACACAGTAGAGGGAGGAGTAGGCAGTCTGCTCAACACAAGGGGCATGGGAGCCCTAGAGAACATTACAACGCACAGTAGAGGGAGGAGTAAGCATTCTGCTCAACACAAGGGGCGTGGGAGCCCTAGAGAACATTACAACACACAGCAGAGGGAGGAGTAGGCAGTCTGCTCAACTCAAGGGGCATGGGAGCCCTAGAGAACATTGCAACACACAATAAACGAATACTGATTCCAACTTCAGCGGCAATCCTGCTACAACAGTTATCGTCACGTATTGTCAGTGCACAGTATGATGCTGGTTATAGGAGACTTTAGCGCACGACTTGGACCGGGGTATGCCAAATTTACCCATACAGATCGACCCTTACGATAACAATACAGACCGTAATAAGGAATTCCTATAATCGGTCTTATCACTGAGAAGAAAAATTTGAGGTCACAAACACCAGATACCACATGAGAAATGGAAAGCGCAGGACGTTTATGGACCAACATGGAGGAAAACGACAGCTTGATTATATCCTGGTCAACAAAAATGGAGAAATAGTGTGATGAACTGTGAACCGCACAGTACCTTTGCAAGTGTCGGATCTAATCATCGCATTGTCACAGCTACAATATGACTCAGTCTACATAAGAAAAAGTCGACACCAAGCAAAGTGAAGTATGACTGGAGTGCGCTAAGTAAGAGCAAGGACTGTGACTTGCAAAAACACTACACATGTGAAGTACGGAACAAATTTCAGATTCTGGAATTGAGGGGTGGAACAGAAACGGAGCGATATGAGTGTTTCATTTCAGCGAATAGAGCTGCGACAAAGAAAATTATTCCTGTCAGTAAGAAACAGAAAAAGAAAAATACTCAGATTATCCACGAGTAACATCAGTCAGAGAGGCCTATATGGTCTACCAGCAAAACATTGTAGCTGATAACAGAGTGAGATATGAGCAGGCCAAGAATAACGCGGAGACAGCCTATAACATTGTGAAGGAGGAAGAACTTTGCAGCAACATCGCTAAAGTTGAAAATGCACACATTAATGGAAGACACGGACAGAGCTGGAAGCTTATAAACCTGATATATGATAGAAAGACAGCTCGTAAAGTACAACTAAAGGGCAAAACTGCAGAACAAATGGTGGAAAACTGGTACGATCACTTCCACAAACTACTAGGCAGTCCACCAGACATAGAATATGAGGATGGAGAGATCCAACATCTAATCACAAATATCAACATCAAGGAAGGATCTTTTGAAAGAGACGAGTATGATCGTGAAGACCAAGAAATCCATGAATGATGGAAAGAGCTGCGAGGATGATGGTATACCACCTGAAGTGCTAAAACACTGCGATCTGGATAGTATCATCCCAGAGTTTTGCAACAAAGCTTTGATTGAAAGGAAACTTCCGCTACAACGGACAGTTCTGAACAGTATTCCAATACCTAAGAATGGCGATTTCAGCATGACAGGGAATTACAGGGGCATTAGCCTGAGTACCATTGTGGCAAAGCCATTCAACAGGATGATATTGAACAGAATATGTCCTGAACAATATTCTTATAAGTTTCACCACCTAAGAGACAATCAGAATGGATTCCGAACAGGGAGGACAACAGTAGGAAATATACTAACTATGAGAAGGTTAATATAAGGAATTAGAGCAAAGCATCTTCCTGCATTTATGACATTCGTAGACTTTCGAAATGCATTTGATGCGTCGTTGCAAGATGATGAAGATTCTTGAGGCCTATGGTGTCCCCAAACAGCTAGTAACAGCTATTTCCAACATGTACAGGAACACACGTGCCAAAGTACAATCACCGGATGGAGAAACTGAGCGTGTTGATATCACGGCGGGAGTGCTACAGGGTGACACGCTGGCGCCATACCTCTTCGTGATAGTCCTTGACTATGCACTGCGATGAGCTATCGACGGAAGAAAAGTGGAACCTGGATTCCATATAACAAGAAGGACAGTAAACGTGTTGAACCTGAAGTGATCACCGATTTCGAATTTGCCGATGATATTGCGCTATTATCGGAAGTGATCAATCAGGCACAGGAACTTCTAACATGAGTGGAAACATCATGTGCAAGGATTGGTTTAAAGATCAAACCTGGAAAAAATCAAATATGTCGCATTCAACCAATTAGGAAACACCAGCATCGTTGCCAGGGAAGGAGCTGTTTTAGAGAAGGTTGAAGACTACAAATACCTTGGCTCCTGGGTCTGCACAACAGACAAATACATAAAAACCAGGAAGGCAATGGCGTGGAGAGCACTCAACCGACTAAACCTAATATGGAAATCTACACTCCCACGCAAAATCAAGCAGCGCCTGTATTTTGCAACAGTACAATTTGCGCTACTCTATTGATGCGAAACATGAACAATGACGAAAAACTTGACAAACAACTAGACGGATGTTATACAAGAATGCTTCGAGTCGCATTTAACATTCACTGGCATCAGCATTTGGCAAACAGAACTATACAGTGGAATGTGTAAAGTCACTGATCAAATAAGAAGAAGACAGCTGAGATTTGCCGGACACTGCTACAGACGTAAGGATGAAATGGCAGCTAAGACTATCTTATGGCAACCAACACATGGAAGAAACCAGGCAGGAAGACCAGCAGCAACTTACATCGACTGCTTAAAGGAAGATGTGGGTCTAGAGACGGAGAAGCTGAAGACCGCAATGGCAGACAGAGGGATCTGAAGACGGATGATTGAAGCCACTAATGTTCGACCACAGTGGCCAACATAAGTGAGTGAGTGAGTGAGTGAGTGAGTGAGTGATTGAGTGAGTGAGTGAATGAGAACGACCTGGAGGACTCACTGTTTGTGGACTTGTTATTACATCTTCTTGTATCAGTTTAATTCTATTTGTCTTCGTATTTCCAGTGCAAAATGTTGCCCACTCGAGTGGGAGTTCGTGGTCTTGGAATGATTTTTCTTCTCCCTTGAGTGGGGCCTCCCGAAGTACGAGGCCTTGGAATTGTTTTTCCCCTTAAATGGGGTCCCCGGGTACTCGGGGCTTTACAATATATTTTCTATCCTCCAGAGCAGCGCCAGAAACTCTGGGCCCTGAAATGAATTTATTCTCCCATGAGAGGGGCCCCGGGAACTAGGAACTCTGGGGTGGATTTGTCTACCTTAGTGGGGCCCCCGGGAGTCTTAATCCCTGAAATTCATGTTATTTCTCATTTGAGTGGGGCCCCCGGGAGTTCGTGCGCCAGCTGTCCCACTGGTTTCTGTATTTCCATATCAGACGTTGATGAATATATAAATACTAATTTGTTTTTCTTTGCATGGGCAAGCTGGACCACTTCTCGAGTTGGCGGTATGCAAGCTGGACCACTTCTCGGGTTAGCAGTATGTCCAAGGATGCTCTCCGTGGACGTTGCGGTGTCACTGGTGTGGACACAGTGCTCCTTCCATTGTTCCTGGATGACAGCGTCACCTTTCAGTAGAGCTCCGTGTTGAGACACGAGAGGCGTGTGACTACTTAAGCTCGGCACACAGATAACATTCGTCGCAACTTTCGCATGTCATGTTGGTGTACCTGCCAAATCTCCAGGGAGTCTCCTGGATTTTTTACGTGTCTCCAGGTCTCCCGGAATGCAGGCAAATCTACAGGATTTCCGCTTAAAATCGCCAGCAACCCCCCCGTCTTCCGATGACATAAGTCGAGCCGAGACAGCGGAGACGCTGAAGGTAGGACGGCGCGGCGGCGAAAAATATGGCGGCGCGACTGCGAAAAGTTTTAACGACCATCCTCCCCCGTTTTTCCAATGTCAAGATTCGAGACAGCGCGACGACACAGCGCGACACAGGAAGCACACTGAACCGCTGATGAAAATCTCCCGGACTTCAAGAAAACAAACTTTTCAAGGTATTTGTTGGCCAGCAAAGCCTTATACCGCTGTGTTCGTTTTGCTTCTGCATAGTAGTAATGTCGTTTTGTCACGTCCAGAAGATGCTTATAGTGCGTTCGAGGAGGTCTTGGATATCAACACCACTATCGCTGAATTCGTCTTTGTGGTGTGGTGTGGCCGATGGTCTCAGTACACGCTTTGTGGAGGTTGACTTAGCTAACGGTCTCCCACTGTTGTTCAACATTGACTTCAGCCAGAGCAGTGCTTCTCAACTGCCATGGCAAATTCCCACTGTGCTACGGTATTAAAAAAGATGTGTCTCATATGTTGCGATAAATTATCAAAGAACATACGTGATAACTGAAAAAACACCATTCTGCTAGACACTCAGTTTCATCTGCAGGAACATTAGTTCGTCCAAGCCGTTGTTGGAGTAGCATTAAATTAAAATTCCTCATGAAAACCTGCGGGAATATTTCTGACAGGACGTCACCTATAGTGTTAATATATTGATAATGAAAGCAACAAAATATTGCATAATGTCAACTTGTGATGATTAAAATGACTGAGATGATTAGCCCCGTTGCTTCACGTCGGATCGAACAAAGCAAACACTGTAAATTAATGCAAAGAACTCTTATTTGAAGAGATAAATTAATGTAAAACTGTATTGACGAAGTTTTGTCGCCACCTCGCACTTACGGGACTAGTCGTTCTGCTCCGATACTTCATACCTGATCCGTCAAAGCGACCACTTTAAAGGAATACAAACATATTATTTGAAAAGACAGCTAAATCACTGCGTTGACGAAGTTCGATGTCTACGGTTGTAGCCGGTGGTAGAAATCGTTGTGTTCTTAAGACTTCCTCCGACGGTTCACAGCTATGTCTTCGAGTCTGTTCACCAAAAGGTGCATATGTTATATTTTCCATTTCAAAGTCTCTGCATTGGGATTGGAATTAATGTCATTTATGTAACAATGGATGTCCACCAACTATATCAACACACACAGTTGGTGAAGGCACTGCAGAGGATAACTGGTTTATCAGATGTCACAGTGTCTCAATCCAGTCTGAAATAGTTAATGCTCCCCCCTCCTACCCCATCCTGTAATGAAGAATTAAAAAGTAGCTATAACGGGACTAGTTCAACTGTAAAACTTAATGAGTAGCTATAACGGGAATAAGAAGTAGCTATAAAGGGAATTAGCTATAACGGAAAGTAGCTATAATGGGGAGTCACCAGATAATTAACTCTAGGTGGCAGGTGGACAAGGAAGCCATTTGGCTTATCGAACAGTCCAACCCTTTTATCTATGTGTATCCCGCCCTTCTGAGGTATGTGTCGATTTTATTTTTAAACATATTCACGCTACTAGCACCCACACACTCGGCAAATAATCTGTTCCATTCATTTACAGTCCTTTGTGAAAATGAGAACTTTCTTATATATAATCTATACTGCTCATTTGCTAATGTAAATTCATATCCTCTAGTCCTATCTTTCTTAATTGAGAAAAAATATTTCTATCAATATTTCCATAACCATTCAGTATTTTAAACACTTCTATCTGATCTCCTCTTAATCTCCTGGTCTCTAGTGTTATTAAAACACATTCTTTTAGGCGAATTTCATAACTAAAATCCCTCAGTTTTTGTATCATTTTAGTCGTCAAGGTGAGGGAAGATTTGAAAATAATCGGCGGTGAAATTTTGTAAGTGGTGCTGAAGCTCTGTTAGCCCCCCCCCCCCATATGAATATCGTTCCCGCGTCACTAATCCAGAATGTGCTCATTGACATGGTAACATTTGGTTTGGTGTGCCGCGAGGACCGAGCAAAATGGAAAGTATGCCGTGAAAACAAAACATTTTGAGAAGCACTGAACTAGAGGACAATCAACAAATCGAAGAGAGAAACACGGCTGAAAGTTGATTCTATTGTTTTGATATTAACTCTTGCTAGTCTTTGGATGTCTGCGAAGTCCAGACGATGTACTGTTGAGCGTCCTTTGATCACTGTGTAGGCTGATGCACGAAGCACATTGGCGACCACAGATGTTACAGTCATAGCCATAGGGGGACACCGATCATAGGTCGCGGCGGAGGTTGACAATTCTTCCGCTGCATTCTTTTGTTTTTGAGATATTGACAACGTTTCTGATCAAAATCCCGCAGACCAGTCATGCAAATGTGACGCCAGAGGGGGCAATCATTTGCAGTCTCTCTCCAGGTGTTGTTCAGCGTGATGTCTTTGTAGCGATTTCTTTGCCCACCTCGTGAACGCCAACCAGTTTTCAGTTGACCGTAGAAGAGCGTCTTTAGTATGCGGTCATCCGTCATGCGGACCAAATGACAGCACCATCGTAGTTATGGCGCTTGGTGTAAAACTGAATTCCGAACGTTTCACATTTGTTGCAGTATTTGGCGCCATGTCTTGCCACTTGATGCCCGCAATATGCTGTAGGCATTGATATGGCTCGACAGTACGACGGCACAATACACGTTGATTTTTGTGCACAAGCGTACACCACGTTCTTTCCAAAGGTGCGTTGTTAGCCTACCAAAAGATGCGCTTGCCTTCCCAAGGCGGGCATAAATTTAATCGTCAATCATAGTGTTTAGTGATAAAATGCTAGCCAGATATGCACATTTCTCCACAACATTCAATGGGACGTTATGAATTGTCATGTTTGGTGGTACCTAGTTAATTCTAAGCTTTAGTTGGAACATTATTTCTGTTTTTTTAGACTGATTGCGAGTGCAAAAAGGGCTGCTTTAGCAAAACATAGGCGCGGGAACAGGAATTTCTCCGGGGGGGGGGGGGCAGACACATGGTTCTGCCCCCATTAAATGTGAGCGTGAATGTTTGTTTTTAGGCGAGCGTCAATGGCGGGTAGAAATCTAAAAAATGCCCTGAAGTCCTTTGGAGTTTTGGGGGTCCTGGGGGTTCAATGTGAATGAAAGAATAATTCAATTAAATACAGATTTCTTGTGTATAGTGGCACTACCACATGAAATGTCTATGCAAAATCAGAGAAAAGGTTACTGAAATATTCGCACTATAACCAAAGTTACAAGAATTTAAACAGGGCACTCGTCAAGAATTAATTATGGAGAAAAGTAAATTTTTAAGACGAGAGTCATCATTCACATGAAAACAAAATTCAACATGATATAAATAAAAATATTCATTGCTATTAGTGTTACGTAGTCACTTGCTACACAGTAACACTGCCATCATACAATAACAATGGAGGCAATACTCAACACAGTGGTACTAGTTTCGGCAATTGCCTGTTTGCTATAGTACCTAAGCGGGAACGAAATTCATATGGGGGGGGGGGCTAACGGAGCTTCAGCACCACTGAAAATTTTTCGCCGCTGCATATCTTCACATCTTCCTTCACCTTGTGTTGTGTCTCGGTTGGCTCGACTGTTACATCGGAAGACGTGGGGGGTGTTGTTGGAAATAATGTTTTCGCCGCTATAACTTCAGCTTCTCCGCTGACCCAGCAGGCTCAGCTGTGAACTCATGATTTCCGAAAAAACACGGGGGACAATGTTGGAAACAATTTTTTCGCCTCTGTAACTCCAACTTCTCCGCTGTCTCGGCTGTGAACTTATGACTTAATTCCGAATAAACACGGGGGGCACTGCCGTTGAAAAAATTTCTTTTTTTTACGTCGCGCCGCTGTTGTCAATTTACCTTCTCCAACTTCTCTCCGCTGAAATGATAACATCCGAAGACGGTGGAGGGGTGCTTTCAAAAAATGTTTCCCCACCACGCCGCCTGTTACGGGGGGGGGGGCAGAAAACAACATGTCTACCCTCCAATTCCACACACCTTTCACATATGACAAAGATACACATTAATCGTCTCATAAAATTTACATTTCCACCCGCTGAACGGTTTCTGAGATATGGCAGCTAACGGCGGACGCAGGGTGATGGCATAAGTCCGTTGGAACTTCGGCCCAAAGGACTCAAAATCGATTAATGCGTATTTTTGTTGACTGTGAAAGGTGTGTGCAATTGGAGGGCAGACATATGGTTTTCTGCCCCCTCCCACAATAATAGGCGGCGCGACGGCACAACAAAATTCCAAAGCACCTCCCTCATCCGTCTTCGGATGTCATCATTTCAGCCGAGACATCGGAGAGAAGCTGGAGAAGGTAAATTGACAGCAGCGGCGCGACATAAAAATAAAATTTCCAACAGCACCCCGTCCGTCTTCCGATGTCACAGGTCGAGCCAACCGAGACAGCCACAAGGTGAAAGAAGATGTGAAGATATACGGCGGCGCGGCGGCGAACATTTTTCAGTGGTGCTGAAGCTCCGGTAGCCCCCCCCCCTCAATATGAATGTCGTTCCCGCGCCACTGGGCACAGTAATCAGCAAAGGGTAGGTCTCGTTCAAATAGCTCTGGAGTCTTGCTCTTGGCTTTCAGCTGTTGTAGGTTAAATATATTCCCGTCGGTATGAAACTAGGTGTAGACACCTAGCTCATTGTCGCGTGAAGCATCTTGTAGCAATGAATGTCGTTTTCTCTTCTGTTGACAGCTTCGGTGAAAGTTCCTGGTTGAATTGGCAACTACATTTGTTAAAGACTAAGCGAATGAACCTTTTTAATTCTCAATCCGAATGAAATATAATCTAGAAATAATGTCTAGATATTCAACTAATTTGTTAACCGTCACCCTTTTCAAGGCCCCTTTTGGTCGCGCTTCTCTACGTTTTCTGCACAGTTTGTTGCGCACCTAGTGGTCGTTGTGACGTCACCGCAGGTAGCACCGCTAGGATTTAGCTTGGCGCGGATCTATGCGGGTTTGGTGTTTCAGGTCGTCCCTAAAATTGCAATCGCGGATTTTCATATTTTTATATCACCGTAAAGTAATCATATCACCTACAAATGTGTCATTGGATGCACACAGTAATTTTGTTTTTAATTATTGCAGTTTGAACATTGCGAATGCTTAAAGTTGCAATGGGATTTTTCAAAATCTATTCATATCAAAGTAAAAGATAATAATCTTATCTACAAGTCTGTCGCTGGATGTACCCAAGATTTGTTTTTAGTTTTTAAGTTATTGCAGTTTGAACATCGAGAATGCTTAATCCTGCAATGTATACGCGGCACAGGATATAATGCAAGGTTGAGCATTCGCGATGTTCATGCGGCAATAACCCAAACAGTTAACACAATTCCTGGGTACATCCAGCGACAAACTTGTAGATAAGAATATTATCTTTACGGTGATATAAAAGTATTAAATTCCGCGATTGCAATTCCATGTACAATCTGAAACAATAGGCCGCACCGCGGCTCGCTGTGCTAAAGGATAGGGTGTGCTCAGCGGCTCTGCCTGTGGTGATGTTAACAACATCTGTGACACGCAAATGATCACCTTTTGAGCAGGCTTAGTGACATGAGTTCGCAATGAACAGGCTTCATATTTGGCACATTACTTGACAAATATTCAGTTTATGTACACTTAGTTTCAAAGACATTTAAAATTTCATTTCACTTAGTCTTTAAAAGAAAATCTTGGTTGGCATTCGATGTAAACGGTTTAACTTTTAGGTTTGAGAAAAAGAAACATTGGCCTAATCATGGCCGATGTTACATGCAATTTTCGGGAAGTAGAAGCAGGGCCTAATGAGTAGACAATGCAATACCGCGGAATGGTCGCACTGTTCATTATTGGGATTGTATTAAGTTGCCCTTTTATATGGGACGCGGGCATCTGCACTGTTCCTACGGTCACAAACACGACCGGAAAAGACAACTAAGACGACATACAACTGATTAAGCGAAGTCGGATATCGTTATCTGCCAGCGGTAGTGTAGTCAACTACCACCCCGACTTGCCAGGATGCCATCAACTATTTACATGACGAAAACGTTATCACTCCATTATCACGGCCTTTATTTACATCGCCAAAAAATTATCACTCCATCAGTTGTGAAGGTGTTTGGACAAATTTATCCAGGTTTCGGTGCCCTGCCAACTTCATCACCATCCTGAGACTTCTCCATGACAGACCAACGGCAGCCGTCATCTACAACGCGACTGCATGATGCGGACCATTTCATCATTTGAACACTGGTCACACAAGGATGCGTTATCGCGCCGACCTTTTCACTGTCAACCTTCGCGCCATCTTTTTCTTGTCGGCTTCCTCGTGGCGTTGAACTAGATTTTTGGTTTGACGAGAAACTTGTCAACATGAGTCACACAAAGGCCAAGAGGAACGTAATGAAGACTACCGTCAACGACTGTTCCATCCTTGCCGACACTGCAGAAGAGCTTCAGACTGTAGTGAGGACCACTTTACAAAAAACCAAGGTCATCCACCACCCTACTCCAGACAACAAATTAGGACCTCCCGAAATTAGAATATTTGGAGCGATCATAGAAGTCGTACGTTGAACATTTCTGAACTTAGGGAGCTACCCGTCCCAGAAAATCACCATCGAAGCAGAAATGCAGAACCGAATTTCGTGTGCCGATCACTACCTGCAGACCCTGGAGAAATGTCATAAATGTTTCCACAGCCCAGCAAGTACTGTTTCTCCAAATGAGCCTTGGTTCGAAAACTCGTGTTGGCCAGATAAAACATAAAATTAAAAACTATATTAAAAAATGGGCCAAGAGGCCCTGAAGTCCTTTGAACTAATACGTCGACATGTGACCCCGGCTGACCAAATGAGTGATAAGTAGGAAACATTGTAACATTGTTTTCTTACATTCTTGTAAAGGTTGGGTAGGGTGCTTTACACGGTTTCCAAAATTATGACTGCTACAACAATTGGCAAAGTTATGGAGCATTGAACATGGTAAGGGTCAACAAGTGAAAATGAAGAAAACGGCTGTTGAAGTTTTATATTATATATGCAAGTGGACTGCATGGAAATATTACATGCATGGCATTCCAATGTGGCATACAGTATGTAATATGTATGTTATGTTGCAATGATACACTGGAAGTACAAATGTGCTGCTACAAAGACTTAGCAAGTTTTTAGATTATGTCTTTATGTGTAAAACTAAGAGGACAGATTATTTGAGAGCAAAAGGTAGACTAAAGAAAATAAAAAATGATGAAGCTAATGCAGAGTTTAGAGAATCGGCTAGTGGGTATAAATGCTTTATAAAACAAATATCAAAATGCTACCATAAACAGTTACATGAAAACTTGCGCAACCTAAAACATAGCAAGCCTGCAGAATACTGGGATATACTTAACAAGGCAAGTAAAAGCAGTGAAAAATGTGGAAATATTTCACTGGATAAGTTTATGAACCACTTTGAAAAACTCGGTGAAAAACCTGAAAGTGAAACTGCAGCTAGTGAGATACCTTTTGATCCAAGAAAGATTTCCCAGTCAAACGAAAATATAAACAGACCATTCACGCAAAATTAGGTACTAATGCAAATCAAAAAGGCATGTTGTATTAATAATGTTATAAATGAATACTTAAAAAAACAGGGCCAGGCTGTGTCAGCCTTCTTCTCATGAGATGTAGAGGTACAGCAAGGAGAAAACTTATCTCCTTTGTTATTTACCTGAATGTTGAACAGTGTTAGTCATAATTATAAGAGACTTGACATGGCAGCTGGTGAAATTTATAACAACCTTAGTGATGATGATGTAGATATTTTCTTGAAAATGTATGTTCTACTATATGCTGATGACACTAGAATGATTCAATCAAATACATATTTCTTGTGTATAGCGGAACTATGTCAACTCTTCTAATGGTTGACTTTTGGTTGTTTCAGATGTCAAATATATTGTGAATCTGTAATTATTAGTCTATATTGATACAATTGATTTACATAGTACCGTGTCTACACAACGCATGGGAAGCGTAAACAGAACAGTAGAATGCATTTGATATCAATAAAGTGTAGGATATTTCACTCTATAGTTGTCCAGAATACTAATTTTCTATGTTTGTCACCTACTGGTGACAATACATCTTTAACCAATCGACACCACAGTCACACCATTTTATAATAATTAAATGAACATCAAAATAAACACAACTTGCAATTTAGAAAATCAATAGTTTTGAAAATACAGTTTAAAAGCTGCACGCAACTGAGTTTAACAGGGGTCAAATGTGTCTGCTCTGCCTGTGACAAATTAAAGATTAGTCAAGGTCTCAATAGAACAATGCAGAGTGCAGTGAGGCCAGGGCACAGTTTCTGGCACAATACACAAAATCTACTGTTGGGGGTTGTTACAAGGGCCCTTCTCAAAACCACATCACTAGATAATGTAAAACTTTTGCACTTTGGGGGCCCCTGAGGTGCCGTTAGAATGATTCAATCAAATACAGATTTCTTGTGTATAGTGGGAACACCCTAAGATACATCTACGCAAAATTAGAAAAAAAGTTGCTCAACAGTTTTAAAAAAATAGACAAAATGTGACAAATTACCAGTTTTTTAGGCCCTTGGGGGCCCTAAGAATGATTCAATCAAATACAGATTTCTCGTGCATAGTGGCAGTACCCTAAAATACGTCTATGCAAAATTAGAAAAAAAAGTTGGTGAACAGTTTCCGAGATACTGCAACTAATGGCGGACGTCGGACACGGAGTGATGGCAATAGTCCCTTGGACCTTCGGCTCAAAGGACTAAAAACCATGTTACATCAGCAACCGGGATAGAGGCCCCCATTAACACCCTAGCTATTTACGTTACCTCCCCTATGATTGCCTCCGAGTAACTCCTTCGTTGGTTTCCGTCTGTCTCGTGGTTGTCACTACCCTGCACGTCTTCTCCCCGTCCCCCTTTCTACCGTCACTTTTCGCCCAGTCGCCATTCCTCCTGTCATCATATCTCTTCATCTCTCCTTACCTCCTGTCAAGGCTGTTCTCGTCACTCCCGCGTACCCTTCTCACCAATTAGAACTAGAAGGGCACACGTTGAGGCGCCTCGTTACATGTCGACACAGGCTACTAACCCTAACACACATGACCATCTCACGCTCGTTGCTTCGCCACAAGTCACGTTAACATCTGTATTACGCTCCATCTACTCGATCCAACTATCACACGTTGAACAATCCTTCTTGCGATCTGGTTGATGACTTTGTAAGCAATATTCTGTAATTTTCTTATTTACGTAGATTACTATACAATGCTATTGCAATGAAATCATGGCTGTATACACAATGCTAATGTACAATGTACTGATATTTCCTTAACGCAATGACGTTAATCTACACTGAAATATGAATATTATATGTTAAATCCGACGCCTTACAACAAGCAGATACGCAAGCACTCACACTATAAGAGAACTATGACAAATGCGTATTTCGAACCGGTAAATAAACCGCATGCATGCGACAGAGGTAAGGACCTTACCTTGTGTACCGTGTTTGCGTATGTGTTCTTTATGCCTGAAAATGCGTGTCGCATATGTCATATCGGACCTTTTAAATATAAACTCGGGGTAGAATGGCACTTTCACTTATGAAAAAGAACACAACACGGAAGTTCAAAAGGTGACGTTCATTTATTTGGTTGCCAAGGTGACCACCTTTGTCACATTACCTTTTGAATTTTGTGAATGGTCTACCGAAAGCTGGTGTTTGCTGTTCAGCAAAAGTGCAACTAAACAGTTAAAGAACGAAAACACTTCAAACATGGCAAATAATAGAAAAGCAGCTAGCTAGGTTAAACTTTATCAGAATATAACGTAAATTTGTAAGCAGTTCAGATAAGAGTAACTAAATAGTCAATACAAGTAAAATGCACCAAACTTATAATATATAGACAATCGGTCAGGCTTAGATTAACTGGAATATAATACAAGTTTATTGGTAAGCTTAAACTAATTGGAATCTAATGCACGTTTGTGGGCTAGATGTAGGGTTATTGGAATCTAATGAACCAGTAAGGTTTACTGTTGTCGGATAGGCTTGAGCTAATTGGAATCTAATGTAAGTTTCTAGTTTAGTTCAGATAAGTGCTATTAAATAGTCAAAATACAATTAAAACAGACCAAACGCATATTCTGAAAAGCAGCTACGCATGAACAAAATGGAATCTAATGTAAATTTAGAATGAGTTTGTGAGCCTGCGAGCATGTGTTCTTGTGTGTGTGTGTGTGTGTGTGTGTGTGTGTGTGTGTGTGTGTGTGCGTGCGTGTGTGTGTGTGTGTGTGCGTGCATGTGCATATGAATATGTATACGATTAATGTAAACTCCAGTGGTATACGGGGAAACCAGGGAACCCCGCACTCAACTACACTGACACTCTGAAGAGTGACACAGGTTTGTTCAGGAGGAAAGATCGCAGGTAATACAGACAGAAAACATTTGGAGAGCCATAGCGATTCCACGAACGTACTCGACATAAGCAAGAAACATACAGTCATTTATGTACCCTTGTTCCTAAACTTCTACAATTATTTTATGCATTTATATTGAAATGGTAAGCAACATCCAGTCCTTAGGACTGCTCAAAATGCTTTATAGTTTACTCCCTGGCAGACCTTTTCAATCAAACATCATCTCATTCATAAAGCTGAGTGAACTGGGGCAGTGTAGAGTGAACGAAATTGCGCAAGGTTTGACATGGCAGCACAGGATTCGAACCCAGATTCTCTTGATTGAGAGTCCGATGCTCTAGCCACTGCACCACTGCACTCCACATATCTGTGGTATAACAACAAAGCAATACACAACACACGTGTTAATAATTGTGCGCGTACTCAAAGCAAATCACTCCAGAGAGTTATATGATAAGTCATGCTAATGTAAGACAAATATCAATACAACTCCATCAGTGTCCATATGGGTTTCCTTAGTCGTCTTCGTTGTTGTCAGTCTGGGTTTCCTTCTTCACCTCGTGTTGGCGAACTACATCACTGGTCCACTGACCAAGTAGGCGATCAAGGAGCCAGTCATCAGGTTCATGTTGAGCCAGAATCCGCCGTGCGACAGAATGGACATCTCGCCTGTGGTAATGACAACAACAATGCATGCATTCGTGTTGCAATTTATCCAATTCATTATAAGTTTTGCCAACCGTGCCTTCACAATAAATCTTGACTCTTCTTCAAAACACACAATGACTTACTGTTATTTGTATGGTTGGGTGATTTGTTCGTCACCATGTTTGTGAAGAAAAATCACTCATATAGCACAAGTGAGATCCAATCTGGTTGCAACTTTGGTCGTGCTTACGGGTAGCCATCTTGGATGACTAAGCAAATGAGAAGTGCCACTGGGTGAGTGGGTGGTGGCGGCTTTAATCAATAATAAACATGATAAGTATTTTTGGACTATGAGAACTAATAAGACCACCCTTTTGCTTTGGCTTCCTTATCTTTGGCAACTACAGCTGCTGCCATTTATATCTGTATGTTTCCATAGGCTGCTCACTAACACAATTATGATACACGCCATGCAAGCATCCGCATTCCGTTCGAACATATCATTACTATATGTTGAATTATTACACATCCAGTCGCAGTGATTCTAGTTGAACAACACCAACAGTACATTGTAGTAGAACTTGGTCATATGTAGAATGTCTTAACTTACCACTGCCGGTACACTCATTCGCGAAACTGTCCCACTGGTACGATGGTGAGCACAGAGCACATATAAATGTCTCAAACTCACAGGTGTTGCAGTTCTCCAGTGTACTGCTGCACGCTGCAAGAGAATACACCAATAATTACAGTAGATTGACTTAACATGTTAAGTTTGGCGTTAGATATACACCTGTAGACAAAGAAAATAAGTCAGATGGTTGGGATATTTTTTTAGACCCCATCGTACTGTTTAAAAGCTGTATGCGTAACAGTCCATAGTATCAAGATAAATCTGCTTGTAATAGTCAACTATCATTTTTGTTGGATAAAGGACCCGTATGCAATTATTTAGGCATTATATAAGCCATCACCATATGGAATACATTACATAACTGGAAAGATAAGGTGGAGAATAACCACTTTCTTAATTTAAGACTATTTCGTATTAAATCTTGACATGATTAGCATGGTTGCAGGAATGCCCAGAAAATTACCTATCTGTCGTTTCATTTGCAATCTTTACCTTCGCAAGTATTCTCGAAGTTCAGTGCGTAGCCGACATCACATTGTGAGCACACAGTGCTGTTGGAGCATTTCTTGCAGTGGGCGACGCATGCTGCACAGAACAATGACGAGGTGAGGACTGTCTGATGCTCAACAATCTGATATCTTACACAATAACATATAACTTTATCAATTATGTCGCTCGCAGTAAGTCACACAGATTAATAGAAACTTTGGCCATATGGATTATCACTGAAACAAATTACATTCAAAACAAAGTAAGAATTGTAGACACTATTATAATATATGTAAAATGTTCCAATTGTTAACTTGACCTGCAAGTTTTGAAAACATGCCTTGTTGTGCACACATTTCTCATGAACGAAAGTCAGAACTAACTCCAGATCAGGCTTTACCTCTGATTGGACCGTAAAACTTGTTACATAGCTCTCAGTAACTTAGTGATGACATTTGGCATTGGCAGTAAAGTTCATAATGGTCTCTATCACCTCTCTAGAAACTTATTATTCTACAAGCAGAAGCGGACGTTTAACAAACATGACACAAATGTGAACACTGTTCTGAAAGGCTGCCATTTTTTAAAATAATTGTTGAAAGTTACATAATGATCAATTGGTGAATTTTGTAGAGCTTTTTATGTTTAGCATTTGTGCAGACTATTCTCAGTATGATTCTCTCAGCAATTTTATGGCTTGTAAAATACTACTTGATATGTAAAGTTTCTGAAAGCAATATCGATTCATCAGATACTATATAAATAATTTTACTATTATCATAGTTGTCAGAACAATCGCAAAATATATGCATCTCTCTCTCGCTCTCTGAAAAATGGCAAACATTCGTCTAACTTCTGGTACAAACCCTTAACAGGTAAGTGTTGTGTTATACACTTGTAACAGTAATATGTTATGAGAGAATGAGACAAACGCATGTATATGTCAAAATGGCTGTATTTTAGAAGACACGCGAGATCAGCAGTGATCTCACGAGACTAGTGAGAGGTAGGATGATCAAGACTAACGTCACAGTAAGAACACTCAACTAACGGGGAATTTCAATTTAATTGCAGTGATGCGTACATCCAACTGTTGCTGTATACTTGATGCTGAAGCCATCTCCTGTACCAGTCGATTCAGATGTAAAAGACACAAACAGGTAGTTGCTGCTGGAAATGATGTCACTTGGCAGTGTAGTTCCACAGAATGTTCCAAGCAGTGTTGCTGAGTCATCCTCCCCATCATACACTTTGACGTAGTCAGAACTACAGTTGTTGCTGAACTGAACAGCGAACATGAGGAATGTCAACTGAACTTTCTACAAATGAACACGTGGAACAAAATTAGTGAACGTATTTAGCTATAAAACTGTCCGGTTCAATTACTGAATGTTGATACCAGGGTAAATGAAACAGCATACAGTGCCTGTGTAGAAAAAGCTAATAGTTAACATATATAAAAAAGAGGCGAATATGTTCAGTAACTCCGCTCGGTTCAAAATTGCACAGAAGAAAATTTAATGTGGTATATCAAAGACAATAATTCCTGTCTAGAGCTATTCGGTAGTGATTACACAGTGATATCTTGACATGTTTCACATTAATACCGGGATTCCTCACATTTTCATTTTGTTCGACCATCATATACGTGGTACATTACTCCACTCACCACTCACTACTCACTCCAAATACAGTACTGCTTGTATGCCAAAGAGTAAATTTACTGCAAAGTATGTTTGTAAAATTGCTGTGATTTTGAAACAGCACAGTACACCACAGTGTGGCATTACTGCGCCATGTGTACTGACCTATCATGTGTATTGGCATGTGTACTATGGCCATAATATGGACAGTCTAGTTTATAATTATACACACATGTATGCACGCACACACACATGCCCACACACTATTTGGCTGTGTAATATCACTTACTTTGCCTGTTTCAACATGAATCTTCCAACCACATCTCATGTTGTTTATGTATTGAGTCTCACTGATACCAAACGTGCCTTCTGCTCCCGTCAGTATTGCAGCACTACCGGGACATGCTGCTATAGCATCTTCGTGGATGGATCTGGTTGCTGGAAAAGAGGCATCATTATATCACACTTATTTATCCTAATTTCAAAATGATATTAAAGCAAGCATTTTGCTTGCACGCACGGATGCACACATATAATAATAAGTCTTAAAAGTCCACAAATTTTTGTAAAGGTGCAATTATATTATTATAGTACAGCGGCTAAGGGATGTGATTGTGCAATTTGAGAGAAGAAATGGAGAGCCGGAGGGAGGAGATAGATATTACAATTGTTATGGAGAGACATACATGTCTCGCTAATCAGAATGACTTCTTTCTCGGACATTTCACGCTATCATGTGACCTGTAAAGCCGACTATGGAGAAATCTTAAAGGATTTTATATTGTTTTCCACACAAGACCCAGTGCTGACGTTAAATAAATGTACAAGGAAATACCCCCAAAACACACCTTTGACAATATTTTGATGATATACCAGGCGAATGCTAAGTGGAAGGTGAAAACATTTCTGATAAAGATGCTGGTACTGTTGAAACAATGAGGTATTATGTTTATTACGACATCCAATTGGAACGTTCCAAAACGTAATCACTGTTTTCACAAATATTGTCCAAAGATATTGACAGTGTATGTCTGTCTTGCTTATGCACCAAGCAAGATATCTGATAAGCAATAGTGCTTCTCAGATATCCATTAAACTATACGAATCATATATGGTGTAGTTTGTGAACATGTGTAATGCAGAAAACATACTATCATTTGGAGTTGAGTATATGCCATGAAAGCAAGAATAAGTCTACTGGGTTGTTGGTTTTTGCAAAGGTAGCATTCAGATGGGATTATAAATTTATATACTTTCACAATAAAACAGTGTTACCAAAATAAACATCACCAAAATGTATTAAAGCAAATATGATTTTCTGGTGGATACAACACAAAAATGGTTGAAGTGGTGTTCACAATAGTTTAGGACGGGCCTAAACTTTAGGCCTATGAACTACGCCATGTTAACTAACTGAAAACAAAGGAAACGTTAGATTTTGACAATATTTTTTTTATTTGTCAAGTTTGCAAAAAAAAAGCTTTTGCCCATATACATATTCTCCTTACAATATGGCCACCACACTTGTGTGCAGTATTCTTAATAGGCAAGACACCCAGTCGGTCTATCGTTCAGTTTCACACCAAAACTCTGGAAGCAACCTAATTTGAAGTTTATTTCTTTTTGCCATCAATGCCTTCACCTTTTTGTTGATCCATGTTTATGATTTTTTTTTCTCGTATGAATTTACTTGAAATAAACCTTTCCATACCAGATGTTATTCTATCCATAAATTTTACCCAAGAATTGTCAACATTATCATTGTCGAGTGGGACACAGTAGAATCTGAGCTTTGGCTCCAGGCATGGTAGGATGGTGGGTGTTCCATACGGAGGCGCCCCCTTCCATGGCAATGGTGGGGACTGCTGGCCAGCACATCAAAGTACCAACTTTGCATACAACAGGCCACCCAGCTACAGTGTCTCCATTTCAACAACAGACAGGCCAGTACAGGCATGTTTCCTGCAATTGCCCAGCACAGTAACCACACAGACAGTAAGCAGAAGTTGCTGCCATCACCTGTTTCCCCGTCAGTACTACATCATATATTACAAGGTTGTGACAGAAATCTAGCTCAATATCTATTTCATGGTTTTACCTATGGTTTTCGAATAGGATGTATTGGCCTGCCAGTTCAACTACAAGCATTTATAACAAACCTGAAATCTGCATTTATATATATCCAGAAATCATACATGCAAAGATTACAAAGGAATTGAAATTAGGTCATATTATTGGACCCTGCAATGTTCCACCTAATGTTCTCAATTTCAGGGTGTCCCCGCTCAGAGTTGTCCCACGGCAAGTATCAGGTAATTCATCATTTGTCTTATCTGGAGAGATCATCTGTTAATTATTGTATTCCACGTGAATTCTCTTCTGTGCAGTATGCAGTATGTTACAGTACAGGATGCCCTTGCTTTCATCAAGAAATCGTCTCGCACAATTGTACTGGATAGATTAAGACATTGAAGCTGAATTCCATATAATCCCGGTATCCCCACAAGACACACCACGTTTACAACGGAGGAGCAAATTGTATATGGATGCTGTTCTCCTTATGGGGTGTGCAAGCTCTTGCTCAATTTTCAAAGCGTTCAGCAGTGCTTTGGAGTTGGGTAGCTAAGACTAAGTTGGGTGTGTCAGAAATGGTTCATCACATTGATAATTTTCTGTTCTTCGCAGATTCTTCTGCAAAATGTACAGCTGACATGAATGCGTTCATTTCACTTTGTGGGCAGATGGGTGAGCAACTAGCGCCCCGAAAGCACACTGCTACTATACTCCCTTTCCTAGGCATTAATGCATCGGGCAGTGTAGGTTATGAGGCAGTGTATGGCAAGAAATGGATAAGTTAGAATGCTGGGAAGACTTGTCATGGGCAAGTCCTTTCAGTCCTTGTCTATATATATATATATATATATATATATATATGGTCCTTGCTAATTTAGGTTGAGATGGGGTGGTCACATGTTCAAGTGACCTTGTGGCGGAATAGCCCCACCTCTCTCTACTACGTGGTAATAAGTAGTAGTTTTAGTCGTTGAAATATTTGGGAGACATTTTAAAAAGTAGGTTTTGATGTATTATCTACCATGACTTCATCATTGTGCTTTATAAAGTATAGGCTAAGTAAATGGGCAATGTTGAAGGCCTCAACAGGCCCACATTTGTTTGTAAATATTTGCATTTTATAACTCATCCAATAATCTGGTGTGTAATAAATAACTGTCAGAAGGTTATTCTGGCCATATTCTTCCATATCTGTTGTTGACTTGTTGCACTGCGTAATCAGTTTTTTTGTAGACAAATACCTTCCTTTGCGGCTTAATTGTTTGATGAGACCTAAGGCTTGATTCTATTACAACGGTGTCATGGCCACATATGCCAGGTATAATTTTCACATTTTTCACAAGTGATTGATTGTTTATTAAGTGAAGTTTATTTGTTTAGATCATACATACATACTCATTGAGTTAAATGAGTTTTACTTGGTGTTTATGATCCAGGACCTGAGAGATCGCTATCGTGCAAGCCTCCCTATGACTGCACATGGTGCAGTACCGGGTAGTCATTATTGGTGCTGTCTGACATATAAAAGTTGCAATTTGTGTCAACAGATATAACGGTGCAGTACTACTAACAAAACTACTACTACTACGTAGTGTGAATACAAAGTTATATTTATTTTTACATGAGAATAAGTACTAATAAAATTGTAAATAAAAATAATTATCATTATAATGATATCATAATTACAGAAGAGTAAATAAAATATAAATAAAAGAAAACAGTAAAGGTACAATTAAAATCTAGATATGAAAAATAATAATTAGTTCCAGATTTATCATTTACAGACTGTATTGTGAGGAACTCCAATACCAACTGTTCTGATATGTTGGTTGGTAATATTTATATATACATACATACACGTGTATATATGCAGACACACACACACACACATATATATATTATATACATATATATTATAAACACATATATATATATGCATAGTGGTGGTATTACCGAGTGATATTCAGTATAATATAACATTATATTACGTAGTTGTAATTAACACAGTTGATCATGATAATGATTATGCAGACATACCATACATTTCAGCTTCAGCTGTCATATTCTGTTTTCAGATGTAGCAGATACTAATATTACATTCTGTGTCATATTTACTTATGATATACATTTTGGAGTAATTGACAAAGCCTTGATATGAGTGGGTGTTAATTTTCTCCATAGCAATTTGTGGAAGAAAGTTTTCTTGAAGTAGTCGTGGTACAGTGTGTTTGATACAAAGGCAGCAATATATTGTATTAGTTGTTTAATTTGGATGTTACAGTCATAGTTTTTGGGAAAAGAGTTATGGTGCTTTTCTTTGTCTTTTTGGTCTATTTTGTATGTATGTATGTATGGATGTTTTTGAATGAAATGTAAATGATGTAAACATGCAAAATATTTCAGTTTGTTGTCTTGTGTTACAGTTTCAAAGAGGCTTTTTGAACATGACTCAACAGAACTATCTTTCAAGCTTCATAATATTTAACTAAATGCAATATTGTCCATTTGTTTACATTCTGTCGATAAAATAACTGATACTGATTTAGAATATTAATCTCACGCACAAGTGTCTTTAGATTTTTTGTGAAAACAACTTATTCGAAAAATATACACCAAAACTGTTTCGACACATGACGCAATCATTGTTCGCGCACACCAACGCGGGAATAATTTTATTACGTCGTTAAATGTTCAACAATTTTAGTCATGAACCCATGTTTAAATCGTACTGTTGAGTTACAAGCCATCTCTACAAACAGTTCATGAATGTTGAGGTGAAAATAAATGGCATTCCAAGACGTATCCATCATTTCGTAAAATCTATAGACATCTAAAGTCTAAAGCGTATTCGTAAACAACCGTATAACAACAAGTGAAATGTGCCTTTGCCCTTGACAAAAATAGTTAATAATTTCCTAATTGTTTTATATATTTACATGATTCTCTACGTGTTAAAAATCTACATGTAGTATAAGGAATAGATTATTGAAAAAACTGTTTTATTGGAGTGGATCTACTACTAAATGATAAATAACTACGTTTTGCATGGACGGTTCACATGACCCAGATTAACTGTGTATTAGTATAGTGAAATTGGCTTGGACGAAAATATGTGGTAAAATAATTTTTTTTGCATTATATATATTCAAAAGTTAATTATGAACCCATGTAACAAATACCTCATTGAACAATATTGGATGGTATGCAGTCTTTGTTTCAGAATGTTGTACTGTTGCTCGCAAGCTTGCCTAATACAACATTCTGAAACAACTCATGCATACCACCCCATATCCCCATATTTATTACTGTCATTCTGTTGTAATTAATATGTATGACAACTATCCTAGTTATAACATGTATACATATATGTTACAGAATGTCAAGCATTCCGCTGGGGGCAACACCCATTACAACAGATTCGTTGCACAGCTGTATAATAATGTTAAAATTATTGTCCATCAACTATTCTTTCAAAAAGCGCCTGTTGTGGATAAACATGAGGATAATTTCACACAAAACAAGTTAATTATTATCGCATTAATAGTTTGCCATAGCACTCACTTCCCCCTTGTGGCAGAAATTCAAGGTACAAGACCGACTGTGTTACAACTGAATCCGCGTTACAACAGGGCATTGTATCCCATATTATGATATGATTACTGTACTCAGATTCGATTTGAAAAGCTGAGCTGAGCACGAGCTGATTCCTGAGATGATCACAAGAAATACAAAGACATTTAGTTATAAATGCAATTATCAATGGCTAAGTATTAATGGGTATATTTTCACTGAATTGATACTTACAGCGAACAGCAGTCGTATACTTAATGGTAAAACCACGTCCTACTGTGTTATAGTTAGAGTAGAAAGACACAAACAGGTAGTTGCTGCTGGAAGCAACGTCCGCCGGCTTTGTGCTTCCACACCCTCTCCTCATCAATGCCGCCGAGCTGCTATTGCCATCATACACTTTAACACTGTCAGCACCACATCTGTAGCTGTTCTCAATGGCAATCTTGAGGAACGTCAAATGAATTACCTAAAAATGGACATGTCAACCAAAATAAATGAACAAATTCTGTATCGCCTCTAGCATTAATCATTGAAGTAAGGAAAATTCATGAAACTGACAACTATTTTGTATTTACATTCTATTAGTTCACTTCATAATGTGGAAATTAAATGATAGTTACACTACAATTTCACAAAATGTTTCATCCACAATTTCATTTCTGTATAAAATGTAATTAAAAAAATTCATGCAACAGCTGTCAAGAAAGAAGCCATTACAAAAATTAAGTATAAACAAATGATGTGAAAGTTCAAGATAAGGTCGGTCCTCTAGAAGATAGTGCTGGAAATATAATATCAGAGGGATTCTTAATGGCAGAAGACCTGAATGAGTACTTTAGTTCAGTGTTTACCAGGGAAGATATTAGTTCACTGCCAATACCAGAGGCTAAGTTCAAGGGGGCAGATTCGGACTATTTAGGACAATTAATTGTAACCCCGGAAATGGTAGCTAAGAAAATAAGGGCTATGAAGGATAATTATTCTTACTGTCAAAGACCTGTAAGTTAGGTGAGTAACACCTTCGAAGTTCTGACAGCAGGTGAAGTCAAGACAAGAGTTTGACAAAGGCTTCAAGTTCAAACGGTCTATCACCGTCCAGCTGACCCATTTTTTATTTTCTCTAGACTGCCTTTTGCTCTCAAATAATCTGTCCTCTTAATTGTATACATAAAGTCATAATCTGACATAACTTTATAAATTTTGGTAGCAGCACATTTGTACTTCCAGTGTATCATTGCAACATAATATACATACTGTGTGCCCCATTTGTCATGCATGTAATATTTCCATGCAATCCATTTGCATATATAATGTAAAACTTCAACACCCGTTTTCTTCATTTTAACTTTTTGTTTTCAAAAACTGTTCAGTAACTTTTTCTCTAATTTTTCATAAACATTTCATGTGGTAGTGCCACTATATACTAAATCTGCATTTGATTGAATCATTCTAAGGGCACCAAAGGTCCCCCAAAATGCTAAATTTGCTAACTAAAATTAATTGTCTACCTTAGAGTAGCTATATTTATAACTTGTTGTGTATTACACCCAGCTGTGGAGCTAAGATTCTCTGCCTGCTATTGTTTGATGGAAACTGTGACTAATCTGTAATTGGTCACTGGCAGAAACTTGTGTCAACATACAGCATTAAGCCACTAGACCCCTGTTAAACTGGACAGTTGCCTGTAGGTTTTAAACTGTGTCAAACAGTGAGTCTACCTTTTGCTCTCAAATAATCTGTCCTCTTAGTTTTACACGTAAAGACACAATCTGGCATAACTTTATAAGTTTGTAACAGCACATTTGTACTTCCTGTGTATCATTGTAACATAACATACATACTGTGTGCCACATTTGAATGTCATGCACGTAATATTTCCATGCAAACCATTTGCATATATAATGTAAGAAGACAATGTTACAATTTTTCCGATTTATCACTCATTTGGTCAGCCGGGGTCACATATAGACGTATTAGTCCAAAGGACTTCAGGGCCTCTTGACCAATTTTTTATCTATGTGTGTCCCGCCCTTTTAAGGTATGTGTCAATTTTATTTTTAAACATATTCACACAACTAGCACCAACACAATCAGGAGATAATATGATTTCATTCATTTACAGTCCTTTGTGAAAATTAGAACTTTCTTATATCTAATCTACACTGCTCCTTTACTAATGTAACTTCATGTCCTCTGGTCCTTCTATCTTTCTTAACTATAAAAAAATATCTATCAATATTTTCATCACCATTCAATATTTTAAACACTTCTATCTGATCTCCTCTCAATCTCCTGGTATCAAGTGTTGTTAAACCACATTCTTTTAGGCGTATTTCATAACTAAGATCTTTCAGTTTAGGTATTATTTTAGTTGCTCTCCTCTATACTTTTTCTAGCACATCTATGTCCTTCATGCGATATGGCCTCCATGCTTGAATACAATATTATAAATGAGGCCTAACTATTGTTTTGTACAGCGGTATTATTAGCTCTTTTTCGTTATATTTCGCCTAATTAATGCAAGGATTTGATTTCCCTTTGAAGTGGCACTGCTCTGAAATCTTCATATCAGCACTAATGGTTAACCCTAAGTCCTTTTCGTTTACAGTAGTAATCAGTACAGAAGCCCCTATTGCATATTGTACATCTACGTTCCCTTATCCTGTGTGGAGGCATTTACATTTCCAAAAATTGAAAAACATTTGTAATTTTTAGTCCTTTGGGCCGAAGGTCCAAGGGACTATTGCCATCACTAAACTTCCGCCGTCCACCGTTAGCTGCTGTATCTCAGAAACCGTTCAGTAACTTATTCTTTAATTTTGCGTAGATGTATCTTAGGGTACTGCCACTATGCACGAGAAAGCTGTATTTGGTTGAATCATTCTAAGGGCCCCAAGGGCCAAAGAAACTGGTAATTTGTCACATTTTGCCTATTTTTTCAAAAACTCTTCAGTAACTTTTTCTCTAATTTTGCATAGATGTATCTTAGGGTGCTGCCACTATACACAACATATATGTATTTGATTGAATCATTCTAAGGGCACCTCAGGGGCCCCCAAATGTCAAAAGTTTTACATTTAACAAGATTTAATAAGATTGCCACCCACAGAATTAACTCTAGGTGGCAGGTGGACAAGGAAGCCCTTTAGCTTATCGAGAGTCCGACCCTTTTATCTATGTGTATCCCGCCCTTCTGTGGTATGTGTTGATTTTATTTTTAAACATTCAAGCTACTAGGACCCACACAATCAGCAGATAATCTGTTCCACTCATTTACAGTCCTTTGTGAAAATTAGAACTTTCTTATATCTAATCTACACTGCTCCTTTGCTAATGTAACTTCATGTCCTCTAGTCCTTCTATCTTTCTTACCTGAAAAAAAAATATTTCTATCAATATTTTCATAACCATTAATTATTTTTAACACTTCTGTCTGATCTCCTCTCAATCTCCTGGTCTCTAGTGTTGTTAAGCTGCATTTTTTTAGGCGTATTTCGTAACTAAGATCCCTCAGTTTTGGTATCATTTTAGTTGCTCTCCTCTGTACTCTTTCTAGCATATCTATGTCCTTCCTGCGATATGGCCTCCACGCTTGAATACAATATTCTAAATGAGGCCTAACTATTGTTTTGTACAGCGGTATTATTAGCTCTTTTTCCTTATAAGTTATGTTTCGCCTAATTAATCCAAGGATTTGATTTCCCTTTGAAGCTGCAATTCTGCACTGCTCTGAAATCTTCATATCAGCACTAATGGTTAACCCTAAATCCTTTTCTTTTACAGTAGTACTTAGTACACTACCCCACATTGTATATTCTACCTCTTCATTCTCATGTCCTGTGTGGAGGCATTTACATTTCCCAAAATTGAACAACATTTGCCACTTTTCAGACCATTTAATCAACTTGTCAAGATCATCTTGTAAATGCTGTCTATCTCCATCACTTTTAATCCTTCTAAACACTTTTGTATCATCCGCAAATTTCAACACCTTGCTTGTTATTTCATCATCCAAATCGTTGATATATATTAAGAATAATATAGGTCCTAGTACTGATCCCTGTGGTACCCCACTCAATACCGATTTCCAGTTTGAAGCCTCCCCATCAACTACTACACGTTGTCTTCTGTCAATCAGCCATTTTTCTATCCAGTTTATTATACCATTTCATATGCCATGGGCCTTTAGTTTAAGCAGTAATCTTTGATGTGGTACTTTGTCGAAAGCTTTTTGAAAATCTAAGTAGACGATATCTACTGGTGATCCCTCATCTACCCACTTAGTGATGTCTTCCAAAAAACATAACATATTTGTTAAGCATGACCTCGCTTTAAAAAAACCATGTTGAGATGGGTTTATCAAATTATGTTTAACAAGAAAATCCACCATATGATCTTTAATTAGTCTTTCTAATAATTTGCAAATCACTGATGTTAAACTCACTGGTCTATAGTTCTCTGACTTGTTTCTCGAACCTTTTTTAAATAACGGTATAATGTTTGCCTCTTTCCATTCTAAAGGAACCACTCCCTCTTCTAATGACAAATTGAAAACTGTTGCAAGCGGTACGCTAATTTGTTCTACAATGTCCAATAGTAGTTTGGGCGGAATCACATCCACTCCATTTGATTTATTATCCTTCATAGCCCTTATTTTCTTAGCTACCATTTCCGGGGTTACAATTAATTGTCCTAAATAGTCCGAATCTGCCCCCTTGAACTTAGCCTCTGGTATTGGCAGTGAACTAATATCTTCCCTAGTAAACACTGAACTAAAGTACTCATTCAGGTCTTCTGCCATTAAGAATCCCTCTGACATTATATTTCCAGCACTATCTTCTAGAGGACCGACCTTATCTTGAACTTTCACATCATTTGTTTATACTTAATTTTTGTAATGGCTTCTTTCTTGACAGCTGTTGCATGAATTTTTTTAATTACATTTTATACAGAAATGAAATTGTGGATGAAACATTTTGTGAAATTGTAGTGTAACTATCATTTAATTTCCACGTTATGAAGTGAACTAATAGAATGTAAATACAAAATAGTTGTCAGTTTCATGAATTTTCCTTACTTCAATGATTAATGCTAGAGGCGATACAGAATTTGTTCATTTATTTTGGTTGACATGTCCATTTTTAGGTAATTCATTTGACGTTCCTCAAGATTGCCATTGAGAACAGCTACAGATGTGGTGCTGACAGTGTTAAAGTGTATGATGGCAATAGCAGCTCGGCGGCATTGATGAGGAGAGGGTGTGGAAGCACAAAGCCGGCGGACGTTGCTTCCAGCAGCAACTACCTGTTTGTGTCTTTCTACTCTAACTATAACACAGTAGGACGTGGTTTTACCATTAAGTATACGACTGCTGTTCGCTGTAAGTATCAATTCAGTGAAAATATACCCATTAATACTTAGCCATTGATAATTGCATTTATAACTAAATGTCTTTGTATTTCTTGTGATCATCTCAGGAATCAGCTCGTGCTCAGCTCAGCTTTTCAAATCGAATCTGAGTACAGTAATCATATCATAATATGGGATACAATGCCCTGTTGTAACGCGGATTCAGTTGTAACACAGTCGGTCTTGTACCTTGAATTTCTGCCACAAGGGGGAAGTGAGCGCTATGGCAAACTATTAATGCGATAATAATTAACTTGTTTTGTGTGAAATTATCCTCATGTTTATCCACAACAGGCGCTTTTTGAAAGAATAGTTGATGGACAATAATTTTAACATTATTATACAGCTGTGCAACGAATCTGTTGTAATGGGTGTTGCCCCCAGCGGAATGCTTGACATTCTGTAACATATATGTATACATGTTATAACTAGGATAGTTGTCATACATATTAATTACAACAGAATGACAGTAATAAATATGGGGATATGGGGTGGTATGCATGAGTTGTTTCAGAATGTTGTATTAGGCAAGCTTGCGAGCAACAGTACAACATTCTGAAACAAAGACTGCATACCATCCAATATTGTTCAATGAGGTATTTGTTACATGGGTTCATAATTAACTTTTGAATATATATAATGCAAAAAAAATTATTTTACCACATATTTTCGTCCAAGCCAATTTCACTATACTAATACACAGTTAATCTGGGTCATGTGAACCGTCCATGCAAAACGTAGTTATTTATCATTTAGTAGTAGATCCACTCCAATAAAACAGTTTTTTCAATAATCTATTCCTTATACTACATGTAGATTTTTAACACGTAGAGAATCATGTAAATATATAAAACAATTAGGAAATTATTAACTATTTTTGTCAAGGGCAAAGGCACATTTCACTTGTTGTTATACGGTTGTTTACGAATACGCTTTAGACTTTAGATGTCTATAGATTTTACGAAATGATGGATACGTCTTGGAATGCCATTTATTTTCACCTCAACATTCATGAACTGTTTGTAGAGATGGCTTGTAACTCAACAGTACGATTTAAACATGGGTTCATGACTAAAATTGTTGAACATTTAACGACGTAATAAAATTATTCCCGCGTTGGTGTGCGCGAACAATGATTGCGTCATGTGTCGAAACAGTTTTGGTGTATATTTTTCGAATAAGTTGTTTTCACAAAAAATCTAAAGACACTTGTGCGTGAGATTAATATTCTAAATCAGTATCAGTTATTTTATCGACAGAATGTAAACAAATGGACAATATTGCATTTAGTTAAATATTATGAAGCTTGAAAGATAGTTCTGTTGAGTCATGTTCAAAAAGCCTCTTTGAAACTGTAACACAAGACAACAAACTGAAATATTTTGCATGTTTACATCATTTACATTTCATTCAAAAACATCCATACATACATACATACAAAATAGACCAAAAAGACAAAGAAAAGCACCATAACTCTTTTCCCAAAAACTATGACTGTAACATCCAAATTAAACAACTAATACAATATATTGCTGCCTTTGTATCAAACACACTGTACCACGACTACTTCAAGAAAACTTTCTTCCACAAATTGCTATGGAGAAAATTAACACCCACTCATATCAAGGCTTTGTCAATTACTCCAAAATGTATATCATAAGTAAATATGACACAGAATGTAATATTAGTATCTGCTACATCTGAAAACAGAATATGACAGCTGAAGCTGAAATGTATGGTATGTCTGCATAATCATTATCATGATCAACTGTGTTAATTACAACTACGTAATATAATGTTATATTATACTGAATATCACTCGGTAATACCACCACTATGCATATATATATATGTGTTTATAATATATATGTATATAATATATATATGTGTGTGTGTGTGTGTCTGCATATATACACGTGTATGTATGTATATATAAATATTACCAACCAACATATCAGAACAGTTGGTATTGGAGTTCCTCACAATACAGTCTGTAAATGATAAATCTGGAACTAATTATTATTTTTCATATCTAGATTTTAATTGTACCTTTACTGTTTTCTTTTATTTATATTTTATTTACTCTTCTGTAATTATGATATCATTATAATGATAATTATTTTTATTTACAATTTTATTAGTACTTATTCTCATGTAAAAATAAATATAACTTTGTATTCACACTACGTAGTAGTAGTAGTTTTGTTAGTAGTACTGCACCGTTATATCTGTTGACACAAATTGCAACTTTTATATGTCAGACAGCACCAATAATGACTACCCGGTACTGCACCATGTGCAGTCATAGGGAGGCTTGCACGATAGCGATCTCTCAGGTCCTGGATCATAAACACCAAGTAAAACTCATTTAACTCAATGAGTATGTATGTATGATCTAAACAAATAAACTTCACTTAATAAACAATCAATCACTTGTGAAAAATGTGAAAATTATACCTGGCATATGTGGCCATGACACCGTTGTAATAGAATCAAGCCTTAGGTCTCATCAAACAATTAAGCCGCAAAGGAAGGTATTTGTCTACAAAAAAACTGATTACGCAGTGCAACAAGTCAACAACAGATATGGAAGAATATGGCCAGAATAACCTTCTGACAGTTATTTATTACACACCAGATTATTGGATGAGTTATAAAATGCAAATATTTACAAACAAATGTGGGCCTGTTGAGGCCTTCAACATTGCCCATTTACTTAGCCTATACTTTATAAAGCACAATGATGAAGTCATGGTAGATAATACATCAAAACCTACTTTTTAAAATGTCTCCCAAATATTTCAACGACTAAAACTACTACTTATTACCACGTAGTAGAGAGAGGTGGGGCTATTCCGCCACAAGGTCACTTGAACATGTGACCACCCCATCTCAACCTAAATTAGCAAGGACCATATATATATATATATATATATATATATATAGACAAGGACTGAAAGGACTTGCCCATGACAAGTCTTCCCAGCATTCTAACTTATCCATTTCTTGCCATACACTGCCTCATAACCTACACTGCCCGATGCATTAATGCCTAGGAAAGGGAGTATAGTAGCAGTGTGCTTTCGGGGCGCTAGTTGCTCACCCATCTGCCCACAAAGTGAAATGAACGCATTCATGTCAGCTGTACATTTTGCAGAAGAATCTGCGAAGAACAGAAAATTATCAATGTGATGAACCATTTCTGACACACCCAACTTAGTCTTAGCTACCCAACTCCAAAGCACTGCTGAACGCTTTGAAAATTGAGCAAGAGCTTGCACACCCCATAAGGAGAACAGCATCCATATACAATTTGCTCCTCCGTTGTAAACGTGGTGTGTCTTGTGGGGATACCGGGATTATATGGAATTCAGCTTCAATGTCTTAATCTATCCAGTACAATTGTGCGAGACGATTTCTTGATGAAAGCAAGGGCATCCTGTACTGTAACATACTGCATACTGCACAGAAGAGAATTCACGTGGAATACAATAATTAACAGATGATCTCTCCAGATAAGACAAATGATGAATTACCTGATACTTGCCGTGGGACAACTCTGAGCGGGGACACCCTGAAATTGAGAACATTAGGTGGAACATTGCAGGGTCCAATAATATGACCTAATTTCAATTCCTTTGTAATCTTTGCATGTATGATTTCTGGATATATATAAATGCAGATTTCAGGTTTGTTATAAATGCTTGTAGTTGAACTGGCAGGCCAATACATCCTATTCGAAAACCATAGGTAAAACCATGAAATAGATATTGAGCTAGATTTCTGTCACAACCTTGTAATATATGATGTAGTACTGACGGGGAAACAGGTGATGGCAGCAACTTCTGCTTACTGTCTGTGTGGTTACTGTGCTGGGCAATTGCAGGAAACATGCCTGTACTGGCCTGTCTGTTGTTGAAATGGAGACACTGTAGCTGGGTGGCCTGTTGTATGCAAAGTTGGTACTTTGATGTGCTGGCCAGCAGTCCCCACCATTGCCATGGAAGGGGGCGCCTCCGTATGGAACACCCACCATCCTACCATGCCTGGAGCCAAAGCTCAGATTCCACTGTGTCCCACTCGACAATGATAATGTTGACAATTCTTGGGTAACATTTATGGATAGAATAACATCTGGTATGGAAAGGTTTATTTCAAGTAAATTTATACGAGAAAAAAAAATCATAAACCATGGATCAACATAAAGGTGAAGGCATTGATGGCAAAAAGAAAGAAACTTCAAATTAGGTTGCTTCCAGAGTTTTGGTGTGAAACTGAACGATAGACCGACTGGGTGTCTTGCCTATTAAGAATACTGCACACAAGTGTGGTGGCCATATTGTAAGGAGAATATGTATATGGGCAAAAGCTTTTTTTTTGCAAACTTGACAAATAAAAAAAATATTGTCAAAATCTAACGTTTCCTTTGTTTTCAGTTAGTTAACATGGCGTAGTTCATAGGCCTAAAGTTTAGGCCCGTCCTAAACTATTGTGAACACCACTTCAACCATTTTTGTGTTGTATCCACCAGAAAATCATATTTGCTTTAATACATTTTGGTGATGTTTATTTTGGTAACACTATTTTATTGTGCGTGAGATTAATATTCTAAATCAGTATCAGTTATTTTATCGACAGAATGTAAACAAATGGACAATATTGCATTTAGTTAAATATTATGAAGCTTGAAAGATAGTTCTGTTGAGTCATGTTCAAAAAGCCTCTTTGAAACTGTAACACAAGACAACAAACTGAAATATTTTGCATGTTTACATCATTTACATTTCATTCAAAAACATCCATACATACATACATACAAAATAGACCAAAAAGACAAAGAAAAGCACCATAACTCTTTTCCCAAAAACTATGACTGTAACATCCAAATTAAACAACTAATACAATATATTGCTGCCTTTGTATCAAACACACTATACCACGACTACTTCAAGAAAACTTTCTTCCACAAATTGCTATGGAGAAAATTAACACCCACTCATATCAAGGCTTTGTCAATTACTCCAAAATGTATATCATAAGTAAATATGACACAGAATGTAATATTAGTATCTGCTACATCTGAAAACAGAATATGACAGCTGAAGCTGAAATGTATGGTATGTCTGCATAATCATTATCATGATCAACTGTGTTAATTACAACTACGTAATATAATGTTATATTATACTGAATATCACTCGGTAATACCACCACTATGCATATATATATATGTGTTTATAATATATATGTATATAATATATATATGTGTGTGTGTGTGTGTCTGCATATATACACGTGTATGTATGTATATATAAATATTACCAACCAACATATCAGAACAGTTGGTATTGGAGTTCCTCACAATACAGTCTGTAAATGATAAATCTGGAACTAATTATTATTTTTCATATCTAGATTTTAATTGTACCTTTACTGTTTTCTTTTATTTATATTTTATTTACTCTTCTGTAATTATGATATCATTATAATGATAATTATTTTTATTTACAATTTTATTAGTACTTATTCTCATGTAAAAATAAATATAACTTTGTATTCACACTACGTAGTAGTAGTAGTTTTGTTAGTAGTACTGCACCGTTATATCTGTTGACACAAATTGCAACTTTTATATGTCAGACAGCACCAATAATGACTACCCGGTACTGCACCATGTGCAGTCATAGGGAGGCTTGCACGATAGCGATCTCTCAGGTCCTGGATCATAAACACCAAGTAAAACTCATTTAACTCAATGAGTATGTATGTATGATCTAAACAAATAAACTTCACTTAATAAACAATCAATCACTTGTGAAAAATGTGAAAATTATACCTGGCATATGTGGCCATGACACCGTTGTAATAGAATCAAGCCTTAGGTCTCATCAAACAATTAAGCCGCAAAGGAAGGTATTTGTCTACAAAAAAACTGATTACGCAGTGCAACAAGTCAACAACAGATATGGAAGAATATGGCCAGAATAACCTTCTGACAGTTATTTATTACACACCAGATTATTGGATGAGTTATAAAATGCAAATATTTACAAACAAATGTGGGCCTGTTGAGGCCTTCAACATTGCCCATTTACTTAGCCTATACTTTATAAAGCACAATGATGAAGTCATGGTAGATAATACATCAAAACCTACTTTTTAAAATGTCTCCCAAATATTTCAACGACTAAAACTACTACTTATTACCACGTAGTAGAGAGAGGTGGGGCTATTCCGCCACAAGGTCACTTGAACATGTGACCACCCCATCTCAACCTAAATTAGCAAGGACCATATATATATATATATATATATATATATATAGACAAGGACTGAAAGGACTTGCCCATGACAAGTCTTCCCAGCATTCTAACTTATCCATTTCTTGCCATACACTGCCTCATAACCTACACTGCCCGATGCATTAATGCCTAGGAAAGGGAGTATAGTAGCAGTGTGCTTTCGGGGCGCTAGTTGCTCACCCATCTGCCCACAAAGTGAAATGAACGCATTCATGTCAGCTGTACATTTTGCAGAAGAATCTGCGAAGAACAGAAAATTATCAATGTGATGAACCATTTCTGACACACCCAACTTAGTCTTAGCTACCCAACTCCAAAGCACTGCTGAACGCTTTGAAAATTGAGCAAGAGCTTGCACACCCCATAAGGAGAACAGCATCCATATACAATTTGCTCCTCCGTTGTAAACGTGGTGTGTCTTGTGGGGATACCGGGATTATATGGAATTCAGCTTCAATGTCTTAATCTATCCAGTACAATTGTGCGAGACGATTTCTTGATGAAAGCAAGGGCATCCTGTACTGTAACATACTGCATACTGCACAGAAGAGAATTCACGTGGAATACAATAATTAACAGATGATCTCTCCAGATAAGACAAATGATGAATTACCTGATACTTGCCGTGGGACAACTCTGAGCGGGGACACCCTGAAATTGAGAACATTAGATGGAACATTGCAGGGTCCAATAATATGACCTAATTTCAATTCCTTTGTAATCTTTGCATGTATGATTTCTGGATATATATAAATGCAGATTTCAGGTTTGTTATAAATGCTTGTAGTTGAACTGGCAGGCCAATACATCCTATTCGAAAACCATAGGTAAAACCATGAAATAGATATTGAGCTAGATTTCTGTCACAACCTTGTAATATATGATGTAGTACTGACGGGGAAACAGGTGATGGCAGCAGCTTCTGCTTACTGTCTGTGTGGTTACTGTGCTGGGCATTGCAGGAAACATGCCTGTACTGGCCTGTCTGTTGTTGAAATGGAGACACTGTAGCTGGGTGGCCTGTTGTATGCAAAGTTGGTACTTTGATGTGCTGGCCAGCAGTCCCCACCATTGCCATGAAAGGGGGCGCCTCCGTATGGAACACCCACCATCCTACCATGCCTGGAGCCAAAGCTCAGATTCTACTGTGTCCCACTCGACAATGATAATGTTGACAATTCTTGGGTAAAATTTATGGATAGAATAACATCTGGTATGGAAAGGTTTATTTCAAGTAAATTCATACGAGAAAAAAAAATCATAAACATGGATCAACAAAAAGGTGAAGGCATTGATGGCAAAAAGAAATAAACTTCAAATTAGGTTGCTTCCAGAGTTTTGGTGTGAAACTGAACGATAGACCGACTGGGTGTCTTGCCTATTAAGAATACTGCACACAAGTGTGGTGGCCATATTGTAAGGAGAATATGTATATGGGCAAAAGTTTTTTGTTGCAAACTTGACAAATAAAAAAAATATTGTCAAAATCTAACGTTTCCTTTGTTTTCAGTTAGTAACATGGCGTAGTTCATAGGCCTTAAGTTTAGGCCCGTCCTAAACTATTGTGAACACCACTTCAACCATTTTTGTGTTGTATCCACCAGAAAATCATATTTGCTTTAATACTTTTTGGTGATGTTTATTTTGGTAACACTGTTTTATTGTGAAAGTATATAATTTTATAATCCCATCTGAATGATAGATCTGATTATCTACTGTCATTAATAAATCAGAAAGAAGCGTCCACGAATGACTGGACACACATACTAGAACGGTGTCTTGCTAGAATACTCTGTGAATGGCAGTTCTCGTTTCAACTACGGTCTTCATTCTGTTTAGAATCAATTATCAGCAACGAACGGTCAATTTTCAATTCGCGGCTTTTCTAACTAAATTCAAAAACACTTTTGGACTAGTGCTCAATAAGTGAAACAGTCTCGGCCAACAGTGACCTGACATCATTTAGACTTGCCAGTTGCAATGTTTTGGTTTTACAAATCTTCACAGAAACGCCACCAGGCACGTTTCAGAACACGCATAACATTGTGTGAACGTATTAGTTTATTTCCCAATATCAAAGCCCCCACGTTCTGTGACAACTAACGCCGTAGTCCGTGACGACCTCGGGCGCGTTGTGTGTAGACCCCGAGACTGGTTCAGCACAGGCTCGTGGTTAAGGGGACACAACACCCTGAAATGATTTTTTCTTATGACAGGTTGCTGAAATTTTAGGACAGTTTTAATTATATTGCAAAAGGAATGTGGATAATTTTATATATTTTTTTGGACCCCCTTTTGACCCTTATCGGAGCGGCTATTTTGAATTTCAATGTTACCAGCTGAAAGCCTAGATCTACATAATGGGCTGGCAAAATTCACTGTAACTTTGTGGGCATATAACTTAGATACACCTGCATGTTATAACGTCGAGTTTTTGCTGATTGTTTTTGTATTTTTTTTATATGATTTTACGAAATTCTTGTTACAAAACTTCAAACAAAATATGAACATTATGTAATGTAGAATTTTTGTCTTGCAATATTTTGTCCATTTCTCGACGTTATGACATGGAGAGCAATGTTATGGAGAAGATCTCAAAATTTCAAAGGATTCAGTTGGGAAATAGCTGAGATCTACGCAATAAGAGAAGTCAGTTCAGTGAAATAATTGTATTGTAGAAAAACTACGTCAAAGTTTGTGAACATTTCAACAATGAATTGTATAACAACAATTAGACAGAGTCCTGAAATTACACACATGTGTCCTCCAAATGATGTTCTTTCTGAGGATGTAAAGTACAAGATGATAGACTGAAAAGTAAAAATGTTATCACACATATACTTTGTGAAGCACAAACAAGAATTATATTTGAAAAACGTCACTATTGATGTAATGTTCACAGTTCATTATAATTGTATCTGCACTGTTCTGGTGGAGCCTAAAAAACCTCTCCACCATAGTTAGTCGGTGCTGCTTCTGCCGCCCGTGTCCTTGCAATATGCCTGGCTTGCCTAGCCTCCTTTGACGCTGCCATAGCCCGGTGCTTAGCCTGACTGAGGCGTCGTCGGTCGGCCTTCTCTGCAGATGCCAACAAGTGGGCACCTGTTGGCACCTGCATCACCTCACAGAGGTTCCTCATCGTCACCTCGATGCCAGCGTTGAATTCCGAGACTGCGATGCAGGTGGCGGAGACAACGCGCTCGAGTCTGACGAAGCTCGTCTTTGGATACTTGTTCCACACCACTGAGTGGATGCTTTCATTCGCATTCTGCGTCTTCCCCAGGGTGCAGCGCTTGAGGAGGTCTACATGGGCCAACAAACCTCCATGGTGGAGTAAACAAATGTTGAGAACAGTGAAGAGAAAGTATGACCTATACAAACGCTACAAAAGTTCGGGGCTGGACAGAGACTATACTGCATATGTCAAACAGAGAAACGAGACAAACACCAAGATTAGACAAGCACAGAAGGACTACGAGGAGAAACTAATCAACAATTTCAAGAAGGAACCAAAGATATATGCTACGGTTACCTGAGATCGAAACAGAAGGTAAAGGTGACAGTAAGCCAGCTGGAGACAGAAGACGGCAGATTAACAGAAAATGACCAGGAAAAAGCAAACGTACTGGGTGACTTTTCAAGTCAGTGTTTGTAAATGAGGATACGTCCACCATCCCAGAATTTCAACAAAGAACAAACGAGTGTGTAGCCGACATCATATTTACAGAAGAGACTGTACGCAAGAAACTACAAAGTATACATCCCAACAAGGCGCCAGGCCCAGACGGGTTGCACCCATGGGTAATGAAAGAGTGCAGCAAAACCCTTGCCAAGCCGATGTACTGGATATTTCGCCAATCATTAGACACTGGTCAAATCCCTACAGACTGGAAACAAGCCCTAGTCACACCAATTTTCAAGAAGGGGTCTAAAGAGAAGGCCGGAAACTACCGTCCAATCAGCCTAACATCCATACCCTGCAAGGCTCTGGAAGCAATCGTCAGAGAAACCATGATCAAGTTTCTCAAGGAACATAGCATCATCAACGATAACCAGCATGGGTTTCTTGAAGGAAAGTCCTGATTGACCAACCTACTAGAGACCTTTGAGGAATGGACACGAACACTGGACGAGGGATACGGTCTGGACGTCATATACCTGGACTACAAGAAAGCGTTCGACACAGTTCCTCACTGCAGACTGGTAAAGAAGCTAGGAGCCTACGGCATTCGAGGCAAAGTGGTTCGATGGCTGGAAACTTTCGACTAACAGAACTCAGCAGGTGGTACTCAACGGAACTAAGTCAGAGTGGGCCCCCGTCACAAGTGGAGTTCCGCAGGGATCTGTCTAGGACCGCTTCTTTTTATTCTTTACGTGAATGACATCCCAGACCTGGTTCACTGCAGCATCAAGATGTTTGCCGATGACACGAAGCTGTACACAACGATCCGTAACCAGGAAGACCAAGACCAACTGCAAACTGACATTGACACCCTGGAAGACTGGAGTAAAGAGTGGTTGCTACAATTCAACCCTGAGAAATGCAAGTTAATGCAAGTAGGGAAACCACCACACAATACGTACACTATGACTCACCAGACTGGAGCCAGAGTGAACCTCGAGACAACAAAAGAGGAAAAGGACGTTGGGGTGTGGGTGACAACCAACCTAAAACCAACAGTGCAATGCCAGAAAGCAGCAAAGAAAGCCATGCAAGCTCTTGGCATGGTAAAGAGAACTTTTAAGCACATGACCAATAAATCATTTGTGACACTCTACCGGGCATACGTTCGTCCACACCTCGAGTTTTGTGTACATGCATGGTGCCCATATCTGGCAAAGAACATTGACATCCTCGAAAAGGTACAGCGAAGAGCAACAAAGCTGGTTACCAGCATAGCAAAGCTCACATATGAACAGCGATTACAACAACTGAAACTACATTCGTTGTATTACCGACGTCAGAGAGGCGACCTTATTAAAACATACAAAATACTTAACGGAATCGACAAAGTTGAAGCTCGTCAATTCTTCCAGGAGAGGGACAGTACAGCAACACGAGGACACACGAGAAAGCTATTCAAGCAAAGAACAAGACTGCTGGCCAGACAGAATTACTTCTCAGTTAGAGCCGTGGATCAATGGAACAGGCACCCACAACATGTGGTAGATGCCAAGACCGTCACACAGTTTAAGGCTAGACTCGACAAGCACTGGAATAGCCAGGGATATGGGCACCAACAAAGGCCAATGGCCTAAATCAGCCCATTAATCTGTAAGTGTAAGTGTCGTGCGTAGAATAACTTTTATAACAGCGGTGACAAGGTGCACATATTGAAAGTTAGATAATATCTCGAAACTGGAAATTCGCCAAAAATAATTTTGTGGACCACAGAAATGGGAATCCAGGGTGTCGTGTCCCCTTAATAACGATAATGGGAACCACGAACTTCCGAGATTTTGAACAAACATTAACTATCCTGAAGAATGTTCAACACTCTAAAATACGAAAATATTTAGTTTATTGTTGACATAAATTCCCATTTCCCGAGGATTGATGTTTCACCAAAGAAACATTTGGTTGTTTGTTTTATCAGGAAACTTGGGAGCTCTGGCCACGTCATGTCGGTGCTATTTGGAAGAACTATAACATCTGAGACTTACCACCCCATCACGGCCTACAGCGTAACGTGAAGACGTCCTTCCTTTACTAAAACTATGCCTATGGTCGTTTACAATTTTGGATTCCTTTTGTCGGACCTGACCGACTATCACATGACACGCCGTCAGCACTTCCACAACTTGGCAGCTCGCCAGGGTAGCATTACATAATCGCATCGTATACCATTCCATCGGTACTATACTAGTTTGTCTGCATTACGTGCTAATAATAATACTATAACTTGATTTGCGTCTAAATACTCAGAGGCGCATCAAGACAGACGGGATGGGCAATATCAAAATCGACCTTGAAACTGGTTCTGACGAAAAACATGGATGACATGACTAAAGGTAATATTGTCACCCACAATTTTCTGTTTGTAAAATAATGCGCTTGGCAAAAAAAAATTATGCAATGGCACGGTGCACTAGATTAAAGGTTCGAACATTCGCGGGAGACCATTGGCGACCTATTCAAAATCATATCCCGATCCATTTGGTTGGTCGCGACGTATGGTTAAAGTACAGTAGACCGGTGGCGTACAATGACTCGTCGAGCTAAATTGGTTTAACACTTATCCGACACGGGGTGCCACTGTTCACGACACTGTTGTGCGTTGTGCGGGTTTTGTCATCCTCGCAAGCCAGGGGTGTGACAATGTACATTACCCTGGCAGATCTCCTACGTATACTATTGTATGGAAGTTAGCTGAATCAAACTCCTGACCCATCTCGATTTCGTCGTTATAACTTGAGTTTTGCCTAACTTTGATACCTCAGTGCGAATGATGTTGAATGATGGAACTAACGCTCTGAAGTATCAAAGTTAGGCAAAACTGAAGTTATAACGGCGAAATCGAATGGGTCCGGATTCTATACAAGTGCCAAACTCATAATTAATTGACACCCGCGAGAACAGTGCAGACACTCGTCCGACTCGCGCCATATGTACAGGAATCGCATTATAATTGCTGAGCGGTATTGTGTATTCAAATAATTACCTCTCTTAGGATACCTTGGGATTGTTCTGATTCGCAGGATCCACTCGATTCCTCAATGATCAGATATTTTTCTTCGGTATCTAGTATTAAAAGTTTGTGATTTCCGGTTCCAATATTTAATGTTAGTGGGGCTTCGTAGTCATATGTAATCGCCTGGGTTGACCAGAATTTGTCAAGGCGGTTTTAAAAGCATTTATTGATATAGCTTGTATTACCGACTCCAATAACACATTCCACAGTTCAGTCAGTTTAAGCGGGAATGCATATTTTCTTATGTTTAGTTTTGCTCTTTGGTTGAATAGTTTGAGGGAGTGTCCTCTGTTACCGGATCGTAATGTCGCATCCTCCCATTTAAGGAGGTTTGGTGCGGATTTATTATCATATAGGTTATTAAATAACACCCTTGTGTATTTGCATCGATGTTTATGTAGTGTGACAACTTACACGCATCTTCAGCAATGAATAAACGAGTCATAAAGCATAGTACTGTATAGGTAGATATAATAAACTGTAGCGTTGTCAAATGCTCGAGAAATTATGCAGGTTCAGTTCTCCTATAGTCCGCTAGGGGTACACTCCACTATGGCCCCAAGTCCTCGAGCCAGAGGGCTGACAATGGTAGTGTGACCCTCTACATTTCCTCCACTAGTCTCCTTGGAGGTCGCCGGTCGCCGAACAGCGGGTGTCGGAGCAGGGATCGGTGGTGGAACCTCAGCGGCCGGTGTGGGTGGGGGCGCGGCCAGCTGGAGCATCTCACAACTAGCACGAGGAGGCTGCCCGGCGCCGGACTCGGGCCTGGCCGGGGTCGCTGGCACGGGTGTAGTCGGCCTGGGTAGAGGCGACATTGGGTCGGCGTGCTGGGTCGGTGTCTCGGGTAGCATGGGCGACGGTGGCGTGGTCGTGTCGGGAGGAATGACAGATGGCGAGTTGATCAACGGGGCCCTGGCGATAAGTGGCGTGTACAGGCGTAGGTGTTTCCTGTTACGGAGTGTGACACGCCCCGACCCGTCCACTCGTACGACATATTGGTCGTACTGTCGTACCACTTGGTTGGGTGCGGGCCAACCAGATTATGCAGCCTTACGCAGTTGCCGATAGTGAGTGGAGGTAGGACACGTGTGTGCTCCGACAGTCGCTCATGTGCCCTCATGTGTCGGACACGTAGTGCGTCCTCTCTTGCTTGCAGTGTTTCGCGCCACGTCCAATGGGGTAGGTACTGTCCGGGCGGTACTGGGATGAAGTCCCGGATGCGGCGTCCAAAGATGATCTCGGCAGGACTGACCTTCGACATCGGATCTGGCGTGTTTCTGTAGGCTAACAAGACCCGTTGGAATGCGTCGGTGTTCAGGGAATTACCTGGGCCCGTGCTGCCAACCAGCATCCGCTTGACCGTTTTCACCCCGACTTCCGCCCTGCAGTTGCTGTGTGGGTTTGCTAGGCTGCTGATGCGGTGACGTATACCCCAGTTCTGGAGGAATGTCTTTGTAGCGCCTGCCTTGAACTGAGGTCCCCCGTCTGAGGAGAGCTCCTCGGCGATGCCGAAGGTCACGAACACTCTTCGGAGCGCGGCAATGAGGCCTTTGGAGCCCTCTGCGTTCTCTTCTACGATAGGCCAATTAGAGTATCTGTCCACGGCGACGAGGTAGTGATGGCCGCCGTAGCTGAAGTAGTCAGCACATATCGCCTGGAAGGGATAGACTGGTCGTGTTGGTGGTGTAGGCGGCGAGTTTGGTTGTGACGGCGCCATGCGGTTGCATGCTGTACAGTGTGCACGTGTCTCTTCAATTGCCGAAGTCATACCTGACCAGAAGAATAACCCCTCTGCTCGCGACACCACCATCGAAATACCCTGGTGAGCCGAGTGGAGTGCTTGCAAGACACGTGCTCGGAGAGTGGGTGGTATGACGATTCTGTCCTTGTAAAGGATGACGCCGTCGTACTCGGTTAGCTTCTCCCGGTACTGGTGGTACGTGCGGATGGCACTGAGCATGGGTGATGGCGTGTCAGGAAAGCCGTTGTGGATGACATCCACTAGAGCGGACATGTCGGGGTCGCTCGCCGTGGCAGTGCGCACATCGTCCCATGTGAACGACTTGATGAGTTCCGTGGCCGTGGACGCGCAAGTCTGTGAGCAGCGAGGTGGCGCCGGATCGTCGCGGGATCGGAGGGCTGCGGGGGCTGCCGTGGCCACGTCATCGGGCAGGTCGGGAGTCTCGGCGTCGGCGACGGTGTTGCGAACGCCGGGGATGTGGAGCACGCGAAACTGGTACCGCAGCGACTTTTCCTTAATGTTCCGCAAGCGAGGGTTTGGGATGTCGTCGAGGGCGCGGACACACAGCACCTTGAGTAGTGGCTTGTGGTCTACTGCTACCATGAGGTCCGAACATCCCAGGGTGAAATGTCGAGCCTTGTCAAGGGCGTCTACAACTGCCAGCGCCTCGCCCTCGATGGGGGCATAACGTGAATCAGCGCCGTGTGTGAAACGGCTGCCCATCAGCACTACTTTCCAGCCCAACTTGCAGCAGAACGGTCGGACACCAGCACAGTCACAGTGTTTCTGGACTAGCCAGTACCCGAGCCCTTCCTTAGACCAGTCTGTGGCGAGGCACGTCGGGCGTGACTGGTCGAAGATCTCGACTCCTTGCCTGATCTGGTCGATGATCACGACTTTCGACTGCCTGAACAGGCGATCCAATTGTTCCGTCCAGGCGAACGGCTGATCTGGCTTCAGGAGGTCGCGGAATGGTTGCATGTGGTCCGCTACGGCGAAGGCATAAGCCACCTGGTTAACGAGGCCGAACCAGCTTCTGATGTCTGTGACATTCCTCGGTGTCGGGAAGTCCTTTATCGACTGCAACACCTTCGAGCATGGTTTCACTGACGTGGGTGATATATCAAAGCCTGCAAACTCGACGGTGTCTTTACCGAACACAAACTTGTCCGGATTCTGCGTGATGCCATTGCGGCCACACGTGTCCAGCCACTGCACTGCCTGCCAAAAGGCCTGCTCGATGTTGTCCGCCCACAGTAGAGTATCGTCGATGCATTTTGTCTTGTTGGGTAGGTGGGCGACGATCTCATCGAACCGCCGTGTGAAGCCATCGCCAGATGCCACATATCCTTGGGGTGCTGAGCGGTATCGATAGCGGCCCCAAGGCGTTATGAACGTCGTGAGGTGGCGGTCGTCGGGGTGGAGTGGGACAGCGTGGTAGCCGTTCCAGGCGTCACACACCGTTTTCTTTGTTCCATGAGGCACCGATCTCGCTTGGTGAAAGGATCTCTGGGTGTGGTGGGTCTCCCTGGTGGCACTAGCGTTGAGGGCCTGGAGATCCACAGTCCGTCGAGGCTTCCCGTTCTTCTTTGCGCCGATAACCATGCAATGACACCAGGTGACAGGGGTGCCAGTTGGTACCTCCTCGATGACGCCCATACTGCAGTCTTGGTCGAGGCCGGCCTTCACGTCGCTTCGCCAGTGAATCGGGACGTCGATCGGTGTGTGGCAGGGTCAACCATTAGCCGGAGTGGCGGGCCCTCCATCGGGAGGAGAGGCTGGTGGTGACACGACACGTGTTGAATGTGCTAGCCTTGTAATGCGACAGCAACCACTGCTCCAGTTTTCTGCGGTTGTCCTCAATGGCTGGATAGGGCAGCTCTTGCGGAGGCAGTGGTGGAGGTTGACGGCGGGGTCACTCACAGGCCGCGGTCATCGACGACTCTGAGGCGGCGCTGCACGTGTTCACCTCCGCTGAGGACTGTTGGCTTTGGCCGACGTCAGGGACGTTACGCAACACAATGCCTAGCGCAACTCATGCTCCTCGAGACAAGAAGAAGTCGCTCGTGTCTCGACATATGTAGACAATTTGGCGTGTTTCTGTGCCACCTGGAGAAACGGAGTCTGATAGGTGCAGGGCGATCGCCCCGATTATGTCCAGATTGTTTCCGTTGGCAGCTGACATCAGCAGACGTGTTTTACTCAGGCATTGCTCGGTGAGTCCGAGCTTGGAGAGTAGATTCGTCCCAGCCAGGCACGATTGGCAGCCTGTATCAGCCACTACCGACACCAACGCAGCCTTAGTCGGGCGCCTCAGTGGCGTACGGAGGCCGAGAGCGCGAGTGTCGCACGGGTAGTGAGTGATGTATAACGACAGTGTAGGTTGTGAGGCCGAGGATTTCTTCACCTCTGCGGTGACCGGCTCGGGCAGCGTTGCACATAGAGTGTGCCGGCCGTCGACTTTTGCCTGCATACGGTCCCAAGGTGACCTTTTTTGCCGCATTTGGTGCAGGTTTGGCCGTATGCCGGGCAGTTGTCAGAGCGTTCGTCCCTGCTGTTACCATGGCCGATCTGGCCGCAGTGTGTGCACCGCGGAGTAGGCAGGGGTGTGGGTGGGGCATGTTGTTTGAAGACCGCTCTCTGCTGTTTCCGGAATGAGCTGATCTGGGCAGCCGCCTCGGATCCGTCGCTCAGCTGCAGGAGGGGAATCTTTCCCGATTCCTTGCCCTCAACAAACGTCTCAAACTCTTCGAGAGGTGTACTCGGTCCCTTCTCGGTCAGACAATCCAGTTTGCTGTCATGATCGGCGCAGCCCAGGACGACCTGGTCCCGCACCACAATGTCGCTGTAATCTGCCCCAACGCATGCGTCGTGGTTCGGGCAGCTCGGGCACTGACACTTGACGACGAACTGGCAAACTCGCGCTTGCCCCTTGAGTCGAGCGCTGTAGGCGCGGACAGGTTCGTCTCGGTCCTGCCGCATCTTCGACAGCCCGTCCCGGGCTACCATCGCGTTCTCGGCGCGCACCGCCAACTTCTTAATGTTGGCCAGTAGGTCTCGTTCGCTGCAGGAGGCCAGCGCATCACGGTGAACCCGCACGAGGTTCTTCCGTAGTCCCTCGGGATTGCAGCAATCCAGGAGCTGGTAAGTGAGGTCGGAGCCGGCGACTCGCGTAGCGTCTTTATATTCACGCCTACGTTGCTCGAAATATAGCCAATCTTCCAGGGAGATCCCCTCATCAACGGTCGGGCTGTTAATTTTCTCCACCTTGGCCGTGGCGCCGGCAGCGTGGCTGGGCGCGGGTGTGGCGACATGCTGACTCTGCGCGTGGATGGTGAGGAGTGTGGCTGCGAGCGTGGCGTCGGTGACATTCGGGCGGTATTCGCATCTGTCGACGGGACTCTTTACATCTACCGTGGGCGTGGCCGGATCCATGATCACAACGGTAGATTATGCGTATGCGAGCGTGAGCGATAACAGGCCGGATTGTCGACGAGTGCTTAATACAATGCTGCAGATTGTTCGTTTATTCATAAATAACACCCTTGTGTATTTGCATCGATGTTTATGTAGTGTGACAACTTACACGCATCTTTAGCAATGATAAACGAGTCATAAAGCATAGTACTGTATAGGTAGATACAATAAACTGTAGCGTTGTCAAATGCTCGAGAAATGATGCAGGTTCAGTTCTCCTATAGTCCGCTAGGGGTACACTCCACTAGTTATATGCATTATTGTATAAACTTCAATCATGTCTCCTCTTAGTCTTCGATAGGCTAATGTGGGTAACTTAAGTAATTTAAGTCTTTCAATGTATGATAAGTCCCTCATACCAGGTAGTTCTTTTGTGGCTTTTCTCTGGACATTTTCTATGGCTATTTTATGTTTCGTCTTATGTGGATACCATAATCTAGGTGTGGTCTTATATAATGGCAAGAAAGTGTATGTATCTAAGAATTGAAAAGATCTTTTGATTATTTTTTATTCTGGTTGCTTTATTAACCACTTGGTTGAAGTGATCGTCAATTGAAAGTTTTTAATGAATAATTACTCCTAAATCTTGTTGTTTATCTGTGGTGACTAAATCATGTTTAATATTATTTGTTGTCAAGAAACATTTGTTTTCACCTATATTATTTATATTATTGTTCCCAATTTCCATGTGTAAACATTTATCGGGATGGAATTTTAACAACCACTTGTCGCTCCATTGTTCTAGTATGCTTAAATCATGTTGAAGTACATCCTGATCATCTATATGTGTTATTATTCTAAATATCGTTATGTCATCAGCAAATAGAAATGTATTTGAATTTGTTAGATCTGGGAGGTCATTAATATATAGAACAAAATGTAAGGGTCCTGAGACGGAATCCTGGGGTATCTCTAATGTTACCTCTTTCCAGCTAGACTCTTCTCCAGTTACTGAAACGTTTTGTTTTCTATCTGTGATGAATGTTCTATCCAGCTAATCGGTTCTTCTGAAATGTTAAAGCTTTTTAATTTACTAATATTAGTTTTTGTGGCGCGGTATCAAAGGCTTTTTGGAAATCCATATATTATATATATATATATATATATATAACATCGGTGTGGTTGCCCTTATCCAATTCTTTAGTCCAGTTGTTTTTTATTTTTATTAGTTGTAGAACTGTTGATCGGCCAGATGTAAATCCATATTGTTTTTGACTGAATAGGTTATTAACTTTCATGTAGTTTATAACGTGGTTTCCAGTAATTTTTTCCATACATTTACAAACTATGCTTGTTAAGCTTATTGGGTGGTAGTTATTAGCTATTTTCTTATTTCCTTTTTTATAAATTGCTGATATTTTAGCCTCTTTCCAGTCATCGGGAATGCAGGACGTTTTAAAAGTAAAATATAACATTAGCTATACATTCGTTTCACTACCGTTACAATAAAATCAGACGTATGACTACAGATGAAATATATGTGTATGGTTGGAATTGCATCTTCTTGATAATTTTTAATATGCGAGGCTTTGTCACAGCGAGATCCAATATATTTTTGTCTTGTTTTTAATTATGTTTCTTGTAGAAATGCCAGTTCTCTAGCGCAATTCATTGGGATGAGGACTGCATTTGCATGAGAGCTCTGTCAGAGCGAATTGGGCATTGACCATCAGGCTTTTGTCAAATAGTTACCAGGTCAGAATCATGAAAGTCATGTCTTCTTTCAATGTGCTATCTTCTCAAGGGCCAAGGAACTCGTCTTTCTACTTTGATTACTCCTTCATCCACAGAGAAAGTATAATTATTCATACATTCTTCTCTCAGTGGTCCAAATGTGGGAAGTATCCAACGACAGCCTCTTTCATGGAAAGAATGTGCGGCGTGATATCATCAGCAAGCGGATACTTGTCTTCGTTCTCTTCAAGTGGCATTGACAATTTGGAGAACATTGGAGTGCTCATTAGCTTGAACTTCGTCTTAGTAAAACAAACTAGATTTGCGAAGGGAGCTGGCAACCTTGCCTTGAGCTCTGATAACATTCACCATATTACTTCCTTGTGAGAGGTTCAGCTGATTGATCTTACCCAAACATGTGCAGTATAGCCCAGCTGTATAATAACCGTTTTGTCTCTTTGTCTGACATTGTCACCTGGAAATTTTTTATTATGTAACGGCTCTCCTTCTTCCAAGAACATGTTGTTCTTAATTCGAACACAATGGATTGTTGTGTCCTTGATAATCAGCGATCTTCCGTGTGAAAGAGAAGAAAACTGGATCCAACCTATTCACATACGCTGACAATTCTGGGATTCATGCCACTAGATGGTAAGCAGTCTTAAGAATGGACATTCCTGTTTTTACAAAGTCTATATTAAGCATATATTAAGTAAGCAGTTGTACATAATAGACAACACATGTTGATTCATTAAATTGACGCGCGAAACATCGAGGGGTTTGCTAATCCTTCTGCAACTAAATCGGCCTGATTTAAAAGTGACCTCGCTCGACTCAGATACTCAGTTTTCACGATGATTGTGTCCTAGTTTGATATCACGTTCATCTGTTTCCCTGGTTCCTCGCCAAAGATGAGTCGCGATACTTCAACTAGACATGACTCCGATTGTAAGCAACATTTTACTTTCAGTATGACATATTCTTAACTTCTTGTACGTATTCCCCAACATATATCTCCAATGCAGCGTGCTACAAGAGCGTAGTCGTGATGAATTAATTACTGAAAAAATCATACTTTAAAAAAGCTTGTTTCCTCACCCGAATATGCCACAATTACCCACGGGGGTAATTACCCCAGGTTAAATACCGCTGCGATAGACATTGCTTGTTGTAGTCTGCAATCAGATAGGTTGACTTGTCTCGCACGCTTGGTTTCCTTGTTCGCCCGGTATGCTTCAATGTCGTTAGCTGAACCACCAGTAAGACAAGCTCGCTAGATGACTCTCTCCTCGGCAACATTCGGTATTATGATGCTATTTCCTTGGTCCGTTTTTGTCGTGTTTATACTTTACATTATCAGTATAGGGTAAAATGATATTTTGTGTGAGCATATCGATAAACTAAGTCTAGTAGTAGACAGTGCCTATTGTCCACCAAAACAACTGAAACATATATGTCTTCACGGACTGATTAATATTAAAAAAAATTGTTCAGTGGGACCAATGTCTAGAAATTGTCAACGGGTGTAGCCCATTATAAATCACATTTGTCGAAGTAAAATGTGCAGTTTGTTAAATCGGTGAACACATTGACCTTGACCGATATAGTTGGTAAGTGTTAATACATTAGTTTGAAGCTACAACTATCGTGTGATCATTACAGATGGTCATCTACCTTTCAATGTTATCTAAGCATGTCTGCTGTAATTGATTGTTGTGACTAAGTTGAAGATTAGTGTATGAAATTCATCATTTGCTCTGATTGAAATTCGTGACTGATGTTGCCCTGGCACAGATGGCAACGAACGATGAAGATAATGCGATATCGGCGGAAAAAACTGAAGCCTAGGAATGCTTTGATGATGTTATCAATGCAACGTCAGCATAAAGGCCAAACAGCACTTACACAACAGAACGGTTTCAATTACGTGTTAGACGTGTTACGTGTTAGAGGTAGGCAAACAAGTTCTGATTATCTTGTTACTACTAGATAAAATCATATGATAGAAATGGTAGTAGTAGTAGCAGCAGCAGCAGCAGCAGCAGCAGTAACAACAGCAGCAGTAACAGCAGCAGCAGTAACAGCAGCAGCAGCAGCAGCAGCAGTAGTAGTAGTAGTACATATATGTATATATATATTATATATAAATTTAAGGTTAATGCCGTTACGTTTAAGGTTATATATATGTATACCTGTATATATAGTAGTAGTAGTAGTACATATATATGTATATATATATGTACATATATATATATATATATATATATTACATTAAATTGATATATATATATATATAATATATATATATTATATAAATTTAAGGTTAATGCTGGTACGGTTAAGGTTATATATATATATATATATATAACCTTAAAGGTACCGGCATTAACCTTAAATTTTTAATATATATATATATATTATATATATATATATCAATTTAATGTTAATGCCGGTACGCTTGATGTTGATGTTTCATTATCCTTAAATGTACCTGTTTTATTATTAAAATATCAGTATCAGTCCACAAGCTGTTTTTGCCCAATCAACCGTTTTAGAAACAACTGCCCTACGAACGGACTTCAGAAAGCTATACGCAGCGGAATGTGATTTCAATTGAAGAGACACTCTGCAGGACAAATGTGGCGGTCACCGATAACAACCACATCAATTCATCTTTTCTTTTTTCTACCAACGATTCTTTACCATTTGCGCCGCTGATGCGTTCTGCGTGAACAAAAAGTCTCTAGGCATTTTCGTATGACGTGCATTGCGCTCTAAAATAACGTCTGGATGCGACTGGAGTTAGTACGAGCTTCGGATCGATCCGGCTAGCGCCGCCGGTAAGTCAGCGGACGTAGATGGACGTATCGAAGCTCGTGGCGTCCAGGCCTTATCGCTTCGTTTGCAAAACACCGTGGCGTCACTCGTAGCGTTTTTGTAGACCACACAGATTGTGTGCGGATGATGTGAAAATACCACCCCGTAGATACGCAGGCCGCGTTATGTGACGACTTAAACATTTGCAACCTACCTTTGATCTTCTATTTTGTTACGTGCCGTTGAGAGGCATTTTTCGTATAGGACTAACAAACACAAAAAACGTAAATCTGCCGCTTTTCACGATGTGTCGGTTATTCATCACATGCATGAATCTACATGAATATATGGCACTGCTGCGGTCTTGAAGAGGAAGAGTGGACGGGGAGGGTGGACGGGGAGGGGGAGGGTGGACGGGGAGGGGGGTGGACGGGGAGGGGGTGGACGGGGAGGGTTCTGCTCCTGACCGGATCAGTTATTAAATTTTAGTGTATAATTATTTAGTTTTGGTGCTTTTCTACGTAGTATTTCTGTGTTGGTTTGATAATATATTAAAATTAGCACACTATTTTATATGTTGAAATTGATCGGTAGATTCCGGAATACTTGATGAAAGGGGAGTTGTCCGGTTGTGTATAGCGTAAAACTATTCACAGAGATTTTGCGTATGAGGCGAAGCGAAATAGATGGCCACTAGCCGAGTTCGACTTCTAGTTGTCACTTTGCCTGAATGCCTAGATCTCATTGATTAAACAAGCTGAATTATATAGCTTCCTGCGTCTAGGGATTGGTCAACCTGTGTAGTGAGGAGGAAACAATGCAATCATTACCAGAAATACCAAGCTTCCATAGACGCTAGGTTCGTGCCAATCGCCCGCGTTAAATGACAGATGTAATTGTTTTTGTCGCAGCGCAACGAACTAATTGCTTTTTGTGGCAATATATTCGTCGCAGGCGCTTACACTAAGTTTTGCTTATCAGAATTCACTGCTACAAGAGACATGAGTAATATAATCCATACTGTTGCTCTGAGATATCGGAATTAGCGGAATATGTTATGTTTATGGTATGTATATTGTTTTCTTGAATCCAAAATTACTTAGTTGATAATATAATAAAACTTTCTATTTCACAGCCATGTACTATCCATATTTTGTCTAAATATCTAGTGAAAATAGCAGGAGTGATGAATGAATGAGTAACATATATCGTACCTTTACAATGATGTAAACCTACCTTCAAGACCACCATGAAACCAACATTTACTTCCAATTGCCTTGAAACTTCATGTGTTGGTGCTACATTGTGCTGGCAACTAGAGTGCATGTCGGCAACTGACCGATATATGCTAGCATTTCATAGAGGCGTTTGAAAAAATTTGAACCGAAGTTATGTAATATATTACTACTATTCAGGGTCAACACTATCAACATAGGACTAATCCTTCAAGCATAGGATTTTAACAAAAAATGTTCTCCGATTACGACGATATTTTCCCATTTTATGCCGAATATACCTACGGATCGAATCCCGGGCCGATTGATGACCGGCCTGCAATAGAATGTCGCATACATGTACCTACTTCTGAACATATATGTGAAACCTTCATAATAAAATTTACGTAAATGCTTCTTATGCTGTAATTGTGATATCACATAAAATAAGTTGTCTTGTGTTATCAGACAAATACTGGTTTTGTGTCATTTGTATCATGTGTACAGTTTCTAAAATAAATTATCCTACACCTTGAAGAGTCTTTCATTTTATTTCAGGAATATAATGTGTCTGAAGTTATATAATCGGATACTGATATTTAGAGCCTACACTACCAACATAGGACTAATAATTCAAGCAGGTTAACCAAACCATTTCTCCGATTTAGAGTATATTTTCACAGTATATGTGCCACTGATACCTACAGATTGAATGTCGGGTCGGCAAATGACCAGTCTGCGGCAGCATGTCATATATAGGCTTTTGAACGTGCCATTTCCTAGATATCCGATCTTTTGTTGCCACTTACATTGCAAACATAGGACTATTCATTCAAGTATAGGGTGTTAACAAAAACATTTTCTCCGATTTCGATTATATTTTCACAGTATATGCTGAAGATACCTACGGATCAGATGTGGGGTCGGCAAATGACCGGTCTGCGCAAGCATTTCATATATAGGCTTTTGAACGTGCTATTTCCTTAAGATATTTGACCTTTTGCTGCCATTTTACATTGCAAACATAGGCAAATCATTCATGCATAGGATGTTAACAAACAACATTTCTCCGATTTTGATGATTTATTTACAGTATGTGCAGATGATACCCACGGATCAGATGTGTGGTCGACAAATGTGGTGGGGTGCTTTCCCCGCGTGCCATGCGCGTTTGTCTTGGGCGCGTAATGCAAATTAATATCGCCGCCGCGCGCGGGAAGGGTGCAGCGGTGACGCGTGCGTAATTGGTTTGTCTCGGTATTTCTGGTAATGTTAAGTTTACATTTTATTATATTAATAATTTAACAATGCTGGATATTGCCTGGCACAAAGTTACCCCATTATTTAACTGGTGTTACATATTAATCCCATTGTTTGATTCGGCGTCTAGACAACATACGACACAGCTGACGCGAGACTCTGACAGCACGATAATCCAGCCACCAACGTACGTGATGTCGTTTTGTTCCAGTCTATAATCTTTTTGTCGCGTCTTTTGCCCAAGCTTTGTCTGAAAAGGCTGAGCACAGGTTGTCATAAAATTACATTGGTATCCATGTTATAACTGGCCGATCATGACATCTACTTTGTTGCATACTTCTGCTCGCTTCAACGAAATGAAACGATGATTCAAACAGTCGCTCGCAACAGCAACGCTTCCTTACAATGATTACCACTGGGGGCGCTGTATGTTGCGAAGCACTATTGATCATTTGTTGGTATTTCACGTTGAATGATCCACAAAGGCAGGCGATTCTATTATATTTGGCATAACAAGGCCCAGTGTATGTTACATCAAGCTGAGATACATGTTATAGTTCAGTGTCTCTTGTGTAAATCATCAAGCGACTGCACCCATACAGGGACATGACAATGCGACATGCCAATCCAACTTCGGATGGGTACATTTTGTCGTTTTGCACACTTTCTGTCAATGCAAAACTCATACCCAGTACAGTTGTTCACGTAATGAAATCGTTCAGCGTTCGGAATATGTCATTATAATCCTCTGCGCAGTTGTTAGAAGGTATTATTTACAGCAAATTAGCGTGACACGACACACCAAGTAAATAATGATCAACAGAACATAGAAATAAGCACATCCGCTTGAAACAGCCAATTGCCGGTTCGTTGTCAAACATGTGTGTCCTAAGTCACTTCCTTGTCGAACGTCTTGGAATTGTTCGCTGCGGGCACGCAAAACACAACCAACGTTGCCGCAGTCATCAGAATAAACACGACGTAGAAGAACAGTCGATCCAGCACGTGCGCCATCTCGCGCCAGTCGGTCATATGGTCGACGGCGGTCACGTGACGATCGCGACGCGCGCGCGTCACCAGTTCCTGCATCTCTGTCGCCGACGAGTCGCCGTTCTCGACGATTATGCCGTTGTGCGCATGTGCGCGCGCACGCCCAGTGCCGGGACTGATCA
>CM034531.1:86330758-86453258 GCA_020002185.1 Paraescarpia echinospica
GGCCCAAGAACGGAACCCTGGAGAATGCCACATGAAGTAGGGAGTGAGGTTGAGAAGTAATTATCTATCTTTATACATTGATGTCTATTGGTTAGAAATGAAGAGAACCAGGTCAGAGCTGTGCCAGATATGCCATACCACAATGATAAACGTTTGACAAGAGTGTTGTGATCAATGGTATCAAAGGTGGCAGACAGATCAAGCAAGGTAAGTGCAGTTACTTTGCCTTTATCAATGTTTAATATAACATCATTGTGTACTTTTAGGAGAGCAGTCTCTGTAGAATGAAATTGTTTGTATGCTGATTGGAGCACACTGGATAAACAAATTGAGCTGATCTGACACCTTAGACGGCTTGCTACGACTTTCTCAAGTATCTTAGAAATAACGCTAAGATTAGAAATTGGCCTATAATTTTTGAAATTATCCTTTGGCAGAGAAGTCTTCTTGAGAACAGGATTTACATGTGCATGTTTAAAATCATCTGGGAATTTACCCGAACTCAGTGATAAATTTATGATATTTGTTATTGTACCAAGTAAATAATCAAGACATGCTTTTAGTAGTATGGTTGGTAATGGATCGAGATCGCATGACTTATTTGGGGAGGACATTATTATTTTCCTCACTTCATCAACTGTGGCTGGCTCAAACAATACAAGTGGAGGTCTACGTATAAGAAAGTTCTCATTTTCTCAAAGGACTGTAAATGAATGGAACAGATTATCTGCTGATTGTGTGGGTGCTAGTAGCGTGAATATGTTTAAAAATAAAATCGACACATACCTCAGAAGGGCGGGATACACATAGATAAAAGGGTTGGACTCTCGATAAGCCAAGGTGCTTCCTTGTCAACCTGCCATGTAGAGTTAATTCTCCGGGTGGCAATCTTATTAATTATTTTGTTCTCCGTCTGTCTGGGTGGGAATCCCTTGAATTATATCATGTTTACACACGTTAGACCTTGCGTCACCGGTGGTACACCTCATTATTGTACACGGTAGACCTTGCGTCAACAGTGGTACACCACATTATTGTACACGGTAGACCTTGCTTCAGCAGTGGTACACCACATTACTGTACACGTTGGAGAACACAGTGGGTAGTTTATGCGTCGAAACAAAATAGAAGCAGCGCATTATTGTAAAGCGCCACGAACAATTGTGGATCTGGCGCTATAGCAAATAAAACATATTATTATTAATAAGACTGCCACACCGCACACACAGCAAGGAACTGGGACTGCCACACTGCACACACAGCAAGGAACTGGGACTGTCACACGGCACACACAGCAAGGAACTAGGACTGTCACACCGCACACACAGCAAGGAACTGGGACTGTCACACCGCACACACAGCAATGAACTAGGACTGTCACACCGCACACACAGCAAGGAACTGGGACTGCCACACCGCACACACAGCAATGAACTAGGACTGTCACACAGCACACACAGCAAGGAACTGGGACTGTCACACCGCACACACAACAATGAACTAGGACTGTCACACCGCACACACAGCAAGGAACTGGGACTGTCACACCGCACACACAGCAAGGAACTGGGACTGCCACACCGCACACACAGCAAGGAACTGGGACTGTCACACCGCACACACAGCAAGGAACTGGGACTGTCACACCGCACACACAGCAAGGAACTGGGACTGTCACACCGCACACACAGCAAGGAACTGGGACTGCCACACCGCACACACAGCAAGGAACTGGGACTGTCACACTGCACACAGCAAGGAACTGGGACTGCCACACCGCACAAACAGCAAGGAACTGTTACTGCCACACCGCACACAAAGCAAGGAACTGGGACTGCCACACCTCACACACAACAAGGAACTGGGACTGTCACACCGCACACACAACAAGGAACTGGGACTGCCACACCGCACAAACAGCAAGGAACTGGGACTGTCACACTGCACACAGCAAGGAACTGGGACTGTCACACCACACACACAGCAAGGAACTGGGACTGTCATACCGCACACACAGCAAGGAACTGGGACTGCCACACCGCACAAACAGCAAGGAACTGGGACTGTCACACTGCACACAGCAAGGAACTGGGACTGTCACACCGCACAAACAGCAAGGAACTGTGACTGCCACACCGCACACACAGCAAGGACTGGGACTGCCACACCGCACACACAGCAAGGAACTGGGACTGTCACACCGCACACACAGCAAGGAACTAGGACTGCCACACCGCACACACAGCAAGGAACTGGGACTGCCACACCGCACACACAGCAAGGAACTGGGACTGCCACACCGCACACACAGCAAGGAACTGGGACTGCCACACCGCACACACAGCAAGGAACTGGGACTGCCACACCGCACACACAGCAAGGAACTGGGACTGCCACACCGCACATACAGCAAGGAACTGGGACTGTCACACCGCACACGCAGCAAGGAACTGGGACTGCCACACCGCATAAACAGCAAGGAACTGGGACTGCCACACCGCACACACAGCAAGGAACTGGGACTGCCACACCGCACACACAGCAAGGAACTGGGACTGCCACACCGCACATACAGCAAGGAACAGGGACTGTCACACCGCACACGCAGCAAGGAACTGGGACTGCCACACCGCATAAACAGCAAGGAACTGGGACTGCCACACCGCACACACAGCAAGGAAATGGGACTGGGACTGCACACACAGCACTGGGACTGCACACACAGGAACAACCGCACACACAGCAAAACTGGGACTGTCACACCGCACACACAGCAAGGAACTGGGACTGCCACACCGCACACACAGCAAGGAACTGGGACTGTCACACCGCACACACAGCAATGAACTGGGACTGTCACACCGCACACACAGCAATGAACTGGGACTGTCACACAGCACACACAGCAAGGAACTGGGACTGTCACGCGGCACACACAGCAAGGAACTGGGACTGCCACACCGCACACACAGCAAGGAACTAGGACTGTCACACCGCACACACAGCAAGGAACTGGGACTGTCACACCGCACACACAGCAATGAACTGGGACTGCCACACCGCACACACAGCAAGGAACTAGGACTGTCACACCGCACACACAGCAAGGAACTGGGACTGGCACACCGCACACACAGCAAGGAACTAGGACTGCCACACCGCACACACAGCAAGGAACTGGGACTGTCACACCGCACACACAGCAAGGAACTGGGACTGCCACACCGCACACACAGCAAGGAACTGGGACTGCCACACCGCACACACAGCAAGGAACTGGGACTGCCACACCGCACACACAGCAAGGAACTAGGACTGCCACACCGCACACACAGCAAGGAACTGGGACTGCCACACCGCACACACAGCAAGGAACTGGGACTGCCACACCGCACATACAGCAAGGAACTGGGACTGTCACACCGCACACGCAGCAAGGAACTGGGACTGCCACACCGCACACACAGCAAGGAACTGGGACTGCCACACCGCACACACAGCAAGGAACTAGGACTGCCACACCGCACACACAGCAAGGAACTGGGACTGCCACACCGCACACACAGCAAGGAACTGGGACTGCCACACCGCACACACAGCAAGGAACTGGGACTGCCACACCGCACATACAGCAAGGAACTGGGACTGTCACACCGCACACGCAGCAAGGAACTGGGACTGCCACACCGCATAAACAGCAAGGAACTGGGACTGCCACACCGCACACACAGCAAGGAACTGGGACTGCCACACCGCACACACAGCAAGGAACTGGGACTGCCACACCGCACATACAGCAAGGAACTGGGACTGTCACACCGCACACGCAGCAAGGAACTGGGACTGCCACACCGCATAAACAGCAAGGAACTGGGACTGTCACACCGCACACACAGCAAGGAACTGGGACTGTCACGCGGCACACACAGCAAGGAACTGGGACTGCCACACCGCACACACAGCAAGGAACTGGGACTGCCACACCGCACACACAGCAAGGAACTGGGACTGCCACACCGCACACACAGCAAGGAACTGGGACGGCCACACCGCACACACAGCAAGGAACTGGGACTGCCACACCGCACACACAGCAAGGAACTGGGACTGTCACACCGCACACACAGCAATGAACTGGGACTGTCACACCGCACACACAGCAATGAACTGGGACTGTCACACCGCACACACAGCAAGGAACTGGGACTGTCACACCGCACACGCAGCAAGGAACTGGGACTGCCACACCGCATAAACAGCAAGGAACTGGGACTGCCACACCGCACACACAGCAAGGAAATGGGACTGTCACACCGCACACACAGCAAGGAACTGAGACTGCCACACGGCACAAACAGCAAGGAACTGGGATTGCCACACCGCACACACAGCAAGGAACCGGGACTGCCACACCGCACACACAGCAAGGAACTGGGACTGCCACACCGCACAAACAGCAAGGAACTGGGACTGCCACACCGCACACACAGCAAGGAACTGGGACTGTCACACTGCACACAGCAAGGAACTGGGACTGCCACACCGCACAAACAGCAAGGAACTGTTACTGCCACACCGCACACAAAGCAAGGAACTGGGACTGCCACACCTCACACACAACAAGGAACTGGGACTGTCACACCGCACACACAACAAGGAACTGGGACTGCCACACCGCACAAACAGCAAGGAACTGGGACTGTCACACTGCACACAGCAAGGAACTGGGACTGTCACACCACACACACAGCAAGGAACTGGGACTGTCATACCGCACACACAGCAAGGAACTGGGACTGCCACACCGCACAAACAGCAAGGAACTGGGACTGTCACACTGCACACAGCAAGGAACTGGGACTGTCACACCGCACAAACAGCAAGGAACTGTGACTGCCACACCGCACACACAGCAAGGAACTGGGACTGCCACACCGCACACACAGCAAGGAACTGGGACTGTCACACCGCACACACAGCAATGAACTGGGACTGTCACACCGCACACACAGCAATGAACTGGGACTGTCACACCGCACACACAGCAAGGAACTGGGACTGTCACGCGGCACACACAGCAAGGAACTGGGACTGCCACACCGCACACACAGCAAGGAACTAGGACTGTCACACCGCACACACAGCAAGGAACTGGGACTGTCACACCGCACACACAGCAATGAACTGGGACTGTCACACCGCACACACAGCAAGGAACTGGGACTGCCACACCGCAAACACAGCAAGGAACTGGGACTGTCACACCGCACACACAGCAATGAACTGGGACTGTCACACCGCATACACAGCAATGAACTGGGACTGCCACACCGCACACACAGCAAGGAACTAGGACTGTCACACCGCACACACAGCAAGGAACTGGGACTGTCACACCGCACACACAGCAAGGAACTAGGACTGCCACACCGCACACACAGCAAGGAACTGGGACTGTCACACCGCACACACAGCAAGGAACTAGGACTGCCACACCGCACACACAGCAAGGAACTGGGACTGCCACACCGCACACACAGCAAGGAACTGGGACTGCCACACCGCACACACAGCAAGGAACTAGGACTGCCACACCGCACACACAGCAAGGAACTGGGACTGCCACACCGCACACACAGCAAGGAACTGGGACTGCCACACCGCACACACAGCAAGGAACTGGGACTGCCACACCGCACATACAGCAAGGAACTGGGACTGTCACACCGCAAACGCAGCAAGGAACTGGGACTGCCACACCGCATAAACAGCAAGGAACTGGGACTGCCACACCGCACGCACAGCAAGGAACTGGGACTGCCACACCGCACACACAGCAAGGAACTGGGACTGCCACACCGCACATACAGCAAGGAACTGGGACTGTCACACCGCACACGCAGCAAGGAACTGGGACTGCCACACCGCATAAACAGCAAGGAACTGGGACTGCCACACCGCACACACAGCAAGGAAATGGGACTGTCACACCGCACACACAGCAAGGAACTGAGACTGCCACACGGCACAAACAGCAAGGAACTGGGATTGCCACACCGCACACACAGCAAGGAACCGGGACTGCCACACCGCACACACAGCAAGGAACTGGGACTGCCACACCGCACAAACAGCAAGGAACTGGGACTGCCACGCCGCACACACAGCAAGGAACTGGGACTCTCACACTGCACACAGCAAGGAACTGGGACTGCCACACCGCACACACAGCAATGAACTGGGACTGTCACACCGCACACACAGCAAGGAACTGGGACTGCCACACCGCACACACAGCAAGGAACTGGGACTGTCACACCGCACACACAGCAATGAACTGGGACTGTCACACCGCACACACAGCAATGAACTGGGACTGTCACACCGCACACACAGCAAGGAACTGGGACTGTCACGCGGCACACACAGCAAGGAACTGGGACTGCCACACCGCACACACAGCAAGGAACTGGGACTGCCACACCGCACACACAGCAAGGAACTGGGACTGCCACACCGCACACACAGCAAGGAACTGGGACGGCCACACCGCACACACAGCAAGGAACTGGGACTGCCACACCGCACACACAGCAAGGAACTGGGACTGTCACACCGCACACACAGCAATGAACTGGGACTGTCACACCGCACACACAGCAATGAACTGGGACTGTCACACCGCACACACAGCAATGAACTGGGACTGTCACACCGCACACACAGCAATGAACTGGGACTGTCACACCGCACACGCAGCAAGGAACTGGGACTGCCACACCGCACAAACAGCAAGGAACTGGGACTGCCACACCGCACACACAGCAAGGAAATGGGACTGTCACACCGCACACACAGCAAGGAACTGAGACTGCCACACGGCACAAACAGCAAGGAACTGGGATTGCTACACCGCACACACAGCAAGGAACCGGGACTGCCACACCGCACACACAGCAAGGAACTGGGACTGCCACACCGCACAAACAGCAAGGAACTGGGACTGCCACACCGCACACACAGCAAGGAACTGGGACTGTCACACTGCACACAGCAAGGAACTGGGACTGTCACACCGCACACACAGCAAGGAACTGGGACTGTCATACCGCACACACAGCAAGGAACTGGGACTGCCACACCGCACAAACAGCAAGGAACTGGGACTGTCACACTGCACACAGCAAGGAACTGGGACTGTCACACCGCACAAACAGCAAGGAACTGTGACTGCAACACCGCACACACAGCAAGGAACTGGGACTGCCACACCGCACACACAGCAAGGAACTGGGACTGTCACACCGCACACACAGCAATGAACTGGGACTGTCACACCGCACACACAGCAATGAACTGGGACTGTCACACCGCACACACAGCAAGGAACTGGGACTGTCACGCGGCACACACAGCAAGGAACTGGGACTGCCACACCGCACACACAGCAAGGAACTAGGACTGTCACACCGCACACACAGCAAGGAACTGGGACTGTCACACCGCACACACAGCAATGAACTGGGACTGTCACACCGCACACACAGCAAGGAACTGGGACTGCCACACCGCAAGCACAGCAAGGAACTGGGACTGCCACACCGCACACACAGCAATGAACTGGGACTGTCACACCGCACACACAGCAATCAACTGGGACTGTCACACCGCACACACAGCAATGAACTGGGACTGCCACACCGCACACACAGCAAGGAACTGGGACTGTCACACCGCACACACAGCAAGGAACTGGGACTGTCACGCGGCACACACAGCAAGGAACTGGGACTGCCACACCGCACACACAGCAAGGAACTAGGACTGTCACACCGCACACACAGCAAGGAACTGGGACTGTCACACCGCACACACAGCAATGAACTGGGACTGTCACACCGCACACACAGCAAGGAACTGGGACTGCCACACCGCACACACAGCAATGAACTGGGACTGTCACACCGCACACACAGCAAGGAACTGGGACTGTCACACCGCACACACAGCAAGGAACTGGGACTGCCACACCGCACACACAGCAATGAACTGGGACTGTCACACCGCACACACAGCAAGGAACTGGGACTGTCACACCGCACACACAGCAAGGAACTGGGACTGTCACACCGCACACACAGCAAGGAACTGGGACTGTCACACCGCACACACAGCAAGGAACTGGGACTGCCACACCGCACACACAGCAAGGAACTGGGACTGTCACACCGCACACACAGCAAGGAACTGGGACTGTCACACCGCACGCACAGCAAGGAACTGGGACTGTCACACCGCACACACAGCAAGGAACTGGGACTGTCACACCGCACACACAGCAAGGAACTGGGACTGTCACACGGCACACACAGCAAGGAACTGGGACTGCCACACCGCACACACAGCAAGGAACTGGGACTGTCACACCGCACACACAGCAAGGAACTGGGACTGTCACACCGCACACACAGCAAGGAACTGGGACTGTCACACGGCACACACAGCAAGGAACTGGGACTGTCACACCGCACACACAGCAAGGAACTGGGACTGTCACACCGCACACACAGCAAGGAACTGGGACTGTCACGCGGCACACACAGCAAGGAACTGGGACTGTCACACCGCACACACAGCAAGGAACTGGGACTGTCACACCGCACACACAGCAAGGAACTGGGACTGTCACACCGCACACACAGCAAGGAACTGGGACTGCCACACCGCACACACAGCAAGGAACTGGGACTGTCACGCGGCACACACAGCAAGGAACTGGTTGGACAAGTGCAGGAAACACAACAAAGAAATAATTTATGGACGAGACAAAGTTGAACGAAATGAACATTATCTGTAAACATCAACAACGGTGAGCGGAAACATCGGGTAAAGATACAGTTGTTGTTGTTGTTGCTGTTGTTGTTGTTGCTGCTGTTGTTGCTGCTGTTGCTGTAGATGATGATGGTGACGATGACGATACTGATGCTAACGATGATGCATCATCGTCAACACCGGTATCGTCGTCGTCATTAAGTGAATTAAGACGAATTTGTAGTGAATTACGACGAATTTCATTATAACGAATACCCCAGTTTGTCTCACTGACCACGGAGTTTCATGCAAAGAAACATGTGAAGCTAAATGACAGATATCTTGTTGATACACATCTAGACATAAAGTAAAGCACATACTGTGCTACATGATAATAGGTAGTATGTTGGTAACGTGTTATGCCTCATCAACTTGAAGCCTTTTAACTAAAATAACAATCATTTGGCAACTGCACCTACAGGTTTATAGTTACTTTTACGAATGACCGAACAACAGCTCCAAGGTCTTACGACTGGATTATTTCCTCAAAGTGTTATTAGCTGCGTAAGCTCATACAATAGATGGTCACAGATACACAACGTACATCATCAGGTCAGGGGAGATGTTCTTGTTATGACAGCGATTTCAACCGTCACGCTGTGTCATTCCTTCTGAGACGTCTTCGTCGTCGACACTAAATGACCTGTCGCTCAAGTTGTCGATCGATAACAATCACATAATACGGTATCCGCGGCTGAGATCGATCTACGTCTAACAGCCTATTATGCTGCTCACTGTCGTGAATAGACGCCCGGTGGCTGTGCAGACCCAGCGGATGTGTAGAAGAAGTGCTGCCCCGGAAATACAAACATTGGTAGTCGACCAGTTTACCGTCAGAATGTTAAACGAAACACCTGCCAGACAATCATGTCACATAGAACGTGTTACGCGTTGTGGCCGTGAAGGTTCTGACGAAGACACTTGAATGTCGAATATCTTAATCATTATTTTAATTTGTTCAACATAATCATTGTTGTGAACTGTATACTTTAACTAAAACTATATAAACTGTGGATGAATGTTTGAGAGTAGGTGGTCATTTTTGTTAAATAACATATTAGACTATGATTAATACTATAGTAGCAGAAAGTATAACAGTAGTAATTATGTAGAGTATCACGAAATGAGACACACACCGACTTTGTTACCCTGCACTGATAATAAGATCACCCCAATTAGAAGTGATCAAAATCAAATCAGTACATTGAGATGGAATGGTGAGAACAGATAAACAAACTTTGACGGGGTGAAGACCCATAATGCGATGGCTCAACAATATCAGCTGCATCCTGCAGGAAAGAAACGCCTGCCAAAAATACGTTACATGAACAGACCTGTGCAAGAAACGGAAGGAAAGGGGGATGTCGATTTCTTGTCACTCTGACAGAAGTTCTGGAATTGCTAACTGGAGTTTGGTGAACCGTTTTCATGAATGTGTGTGAACAAACACGAACTGCAAAATTTCTTGTGTGATCAGACTTGCTACCAAATAGGTCATTTTGGTATTGTTTTGCTGTCATACGAGAAAGTATACCTTCGCAGAAAGGCGGGTTGTTTTGGGTTGGAAATAAACGTTGACTATTAAACGCATTTATAATGTTGTTGATCCTAGTATAATTACTTTATTCTTAGGGTTGTATTTAGAAGAGTTTATGTTTGCTAATATCATGTGGAAATGTGGAAATAACTAACTAATTCAATGTGGACTCGGTTGGTTTGTAAAGATATGCATAATCAAGTATTAACACAGCGATAACTTAGTTTACAGTGAAGAAATATAATGAGATTACTACCTATTCCACACTCACTCCAATCGGAGACGGGCACATTAGGGGGTCACTGTGCCAGGCAATTATTGGATCTAAGCTCCGCTTAACGTTAACGGCAACGCTTCAGGTGTCGAGTAATTCTTATGTCTACGTTAGAGGCGAGTCGTCAGCAACTGCGCACATTACGCATGTTATTTATCGTTGCAGCAAGGTAAAGAGTTGTCCAGGGGATATGTGTATAATCACAGAGGTGTATTAAATTGTTGACAACAAAGTAAGATGTCCGAGGCAGCGGGTCAGTATGATGTGCGTAATAGCGTATAGTCTAACTGCAGTCTACATAACCTGACTCCGTTCAGACTTATAAACTGTTTCCATGAACATGTTTGCCAGGAGAAAAAGTCCTGCAAACAATGACAGCCTGGTCCCTCAATAGTCGCCGTCTCGTAAACTTAAAACAGCCTCCCAAATATCGCACGATTACTGGTAAATGTTTTAATTTGAACCATAAATAGTATGGTCAATCTTAGCATTAAAGACGATCTTATTTATATAAATAAATTATAATAAAACTCTTGATAACAACGCTCATACACAAGATTACTGTGTAAACTTTTCAGTGTGTCCTGGCGCGATCACATCACCATCCAGGAGCTGCGCGGCAGTTTGTCACGGATCTCCACCACCGCCAGGCAACGTTTATGTCTGGCAGGGCATGTGATGCGCCAGGATGAAATTGCGAACGGAGTTCTCCTTTGGAAACCCTAGGGCCCTCGTAGAAGAGGTCGCCCTAGGGGACTCCTAGCCCTAACATGACCCTCCGAGGCTGAGCAAGACCACTGAGACGGACTCCGGCCTCTGACACTTGTCTGGCTGCCACAATGTGAAACAGAAAACAGTGGGAAAAACTTGTCAAGTCAACACGTTAAGTAGATGACAAAAGTGAGTGAGTGAGTGAGTGAGTGAGTGAGTGAGTGAGTGAGTGAGTGAGTGAGTGAGTGAGTGAGTGAGTGAGTGAGTGAGTGAGTGAGTGAGTGAGTGAGTGAGTAAGTAAGACATCTAACTGTACCGATATATTATTCCAAGAAAAATACTCACAAATTATAAACTTTACCACATCATAGTTAAACCTGAAATAACTATTTCAACAACGACATTGTTAACGATTCTATGTTTAACGAATTGTATGTATTTCGTGTTGATATTATTTCATGGCGACTGCTTGTCGTTGTCCAAAAATAGCACCGTGTTATCGCTTCTTAAAATAGAACTACTTTGTGCCATGCCTAGATTTCCAGAACAGCCATTTGTGCAGCCGGATTTCGCGCATTAATCCCGACGCGTCCATTTCACAGCATTCATCCGGAAAGTGCCTCGCCACAAAATGAGAATGGTCAATGCTATCTGTCTAGTCTTTGTCATTCTTATCTGTGTTATCGCTGTCATTATCACAATGATGCAATTACGGTCGTAAATCATCGGGATTGGTTTCCATTTGTACTTTGTTTATCGTACTACTAGTAGGTCGTAGTTATCGTAATTGTATTTGTTAACAACGCCAAGAACAACAGTTAGTACAAGTTACAGCACCGTCGCCATTGTAATAATAAAAAGTAGTCACCATAATAATAATATTACTTATTATCATCACTATAATTGACAAGACGTATGTCACATTTTCTTGCATTGCGTTATGGAGAATCACGATCACCATTGTCGTAGCAGCATTTCGGACTACCGACAAGTCAACATTTCCTTGTCTATTTGACATCTGGGGTCTACGCTCTGAATGGCAATTTGGTTATCTAATTATAATCGTTCTAGCTTGGGCGCGCGCGCGTGTGTACGCGGGTGCATGCGTGCGTGCGTACGTGTTTGTTTTCTTCCTAGATGGTATGCATCTCTGGCACCAACCTTTCAGAGATTAATCTACGACCCATTGGAAAAAAGGAAACGCCTTTTTAGGAAATCTTGGTCAAGATTGTTTTTATCTGTTTTTAGGTTCAAACTTGACGTTTGACGGACGTAAGTAGATTGTTCGTTCGAAACGTAAAACGTAACTTGCAACAGTTACGCAATCAATGCGCACTGGCGTAAATTGCATTTTCGTCGTAACGAACGTTCAGTACCGTCTTCAGCGTTTGTATTCATACAGCGCCACGCGAACAATGGGCATTTTTGCTTGTTGTTATAATTAAGTTTCACACACACCATCGTATCACAAACCACAAAAACCCCTTCTGTCACACTGCATCACCCACCAGACTCTGTATCCGGAGCAGCAGGAGGTCGATGGTGATGCGGACCGTGGACTGGACATCGGCGACCCCGCGAGCGTCGGTGTCGTAGTCTCGCAGTAGGTTGTGGAGCAGCCGCTGCTCGGCGTACTGAGATTTGCCGTCCGTCGGTTGGTGAGGGGCGGGGGTGAACGTCTCGTATGGCCTCTGGGGCTTATACGCTACAACAAATGATAACAGTAGGCAAAGCGTTGGTAATTCAACTCTCGTAATACATTCCAAACACCAAAACGATATGTGGTATTCTCAAATAAATTAACGAAATTTGAATGGACCTTGCAACTTCATGATTTTTATTTTGGACTATCAATCGCGACTGTGTTGTTTTGTTTTCTCCACATTGTCCTAGTTCAATCAATAAACGAATAACCTGGTTAAACATACTGGTGGGTAATACAATAATGAGAAAGCCCAGCCTGGGCGCACTAATTACAGGGTGGCTGAATAATTTCCAGCGAAGTTTAGTTGTAAATTGAATGAACATCTGTAACATGTGGCAAAACATGGAAATGATTGGACTGTGGACTCTTTGTTAATCCAAGAATGTTTTATATAACATTATCATGTTAATAATGGTCATCCATATAAAGATTAGGAGTAAAACTTATTTTATTGGACAGCCTTTTGAGAAATGTAAATCTCATTCCGCAAAACCGGTAAACTACCAATAGGAGGGCAACAACAGTGCATTTGAAATACATTATTAATTATTTTGATATTTGTTTATCCTTTATAAATCAATTGCATGCACAGTTTTGTTCACGATACTAAGGTACCTCATCAGGCAATGTCAATTAAAGGAAATAAAAACAAGGCATTAGCTAAAATCCGTTTTCCATGTGTACACAAAGTTTAACATTGTAACATTCAAGAACATTTAAAAAATACAGAAAAATACATTTGTAGCATAAATTCGATTTTAAACCCGTCTCTGTAGCGATTCCCGCGGAAAATAAGAAAATAATGAGCTAGGCGATCACGTGGTATCTTAACGTCACATGATTCACACTCGCAGCAGGCCGACCCTTTCTATGCATTCAGAACATGTTTACATGAATAGTTTTGGGGTCGAAACGAGCGTCAGAATGAGTTATTGTACAATATTCCGACGTAATACACACACTAGTCTTCATAGTGGAACAAACAGTTATCTTACGGTTCCACATGAATCCAATTTTATTCAAAACAACGAATGCGAATGGGCCTACAAGTCGACTAGGTTTCGCCGAGGTTGGGCTCGTTTTTAGAATAATTATATCGAATGCAACCAATGGGAGATAATCTACACAAATAAACATACATAGCAAACATATATTGTATGCAGCTATAGAAAATAACGTGTATAAGTGTATAAACTTATAATATCACTAGAATATCGATATATGAAGCCGAAGTTGTACAATTTACTTTTTTTGTTTATGTTTTCACGAAGTAATATAAACCAAATCATTTAGTATACTATGATGCACTGTTTGTAATTAAAAAAAATATTTTTGTAGTAATTATGTATTCGCCACAAAAATGAAAATATGGTCATCATATATAACTATGTTTCTAAATTGTATTTATTCAGACAGATCACCATTTGTTTTCACATATATAATTACAATATATTACTGTACAATATATGTATATACAGTTAATTAATTCTATAACCATTACATTATATTTGTTTGGATAAATGAAATATAGAAACATCGTTATATAATGACCATATTTTAATTTTTGTGGCGAATAAATAATTAGTACAAAAATGAAACACATTTTTATAAACAGTGCATCATAGTATAACAATTATTTGGTTTATATTACTTCGTGAAAGCATAAACAAAAAAAAGTGTAAAACAAATCAATGGTTTGGTGTCGGGATTGAACCGGCGTCGCCCGATTACAAAATAAACGCCAAGGAACCAACGCGTTTACCAACTGAGCTAGCAGGACCAACAGCAATTCGCTGACTGTCTTAAGTTGTTATGATAAATTGTACATCCTTCAAACATCGATATTCTAGTGGTATTATAAGGTTATACACTTATACACGTTATTTCTGTAGCTGGATACAATATATGTTTGTTATGTATGTTTATTGGTGTAGATTATCTCCCATTGGTTGCATCCGATATAATTATTATAAAAACGAGCCCAAGCTCGGCGAAACCTAGTCGACTTGTAGGCCCATTCGCATTCATTGTTTTGAATAAATTGGATTCATGTGGAATCGTAAGATAACTGTTTGTTCCTCTATGATGACTAGTGTTTGTATTACATCGGAATATCGCATAATAATTCATGTTGACGTTCGTTTCGATCCAAAAGCTATCCTTGTAAACATGCTCTGAATGCATGGAAAGGGTCGGCCTGATACGACCATGGGTCACATGTGACGTCACATTTCGGCATCCCGAAAAGCGCGCCAAAAATATGCATATTCGAAAATGTCGGGATGCACAGCATAAAATGGGGAATTTCTAATTCATTGATTTTTTTTTATTTTGTTCGCTTGGTGGACATGGAAATAGATAGCAGGATGTAATATAATATGAATTCAAGCCATAGATGTTTTTATTCCCTTTAAACAAGCATTCCTCGTCCATTTACTCGATGCGCCGATTATACAAGTATACGATTATACAATTTAATACTTTTTAATATGATAACAAATGGTAATTTGTTCTGTCTTACCTTTCACAGACTTGTTGAAGATGGTCACTTGCAGATAGAAGGTGAGCACGTTGACCATAATGCTTGTGGTCAGCTGACTGGACATCGTGCACCCTGACCGCAAACCGAACGAGAAAATGTCGAAATGAGTTTCTGCAAAAGTTGTATACTAGCATGTTAAGCTGCACATTCGGGTATCAACCAAAATCCGTATACAGTGCGTGCGTGCGTGCGTGCGTGTGTGTGTGTGTGTGTGTGTGTGTGTGTGTGTGTGTGTGTGTGTGTGTGTGTGTATGTATATATTTATATATATTACACGTTTTCAACCAAAATACGTATATAAATATTTATGTTTTCTTCCAACTTATGGAATGTGGTAAAGCGAGGCCACAGGCTTTGCCATGTATCTAATATAGGCGGGATACGCAGGGTTGCTCATTTCCTGAACAATCATTAGACTCAACGCGTGATCAGTAAATTCGTCTGTAGAGGCGGGGTACAAAAGGTTTAACATTTATTAAACAATCATTTGACTCTCGACACACCATTGGTGTCCTTGTGCATTCGTCATATGGTGCTTGTTACACCAATGAGATGTTTCATTTGGGTATTCCATTGGTTTTGGGTGGATCTTGCATGGGCATCCGTTGTATCGTTGCGTGGCCTAAGTTCGTGCATCGCACAATTCTGTGGCAATGCGATAATTTTGCCATTTGTAAACTATAATTTGATCGCTTGAGGTCAGCATTTACACTGAGTTGACAAAACAGTTTTCCACATCGCATTATGATAAAATATTAGGTATTTATTTACAAAACGAATATTTGGATAGTTCCGTCATCGTGTCCTTGCATTGTAACCAACAATGCTCTGCTGTGATCGCTAATGAAATGGTGACGTTGTACTCGAATACCAAGATGTACCTTTGAAATAGGTCACATTTCGCTGGCAAACGTCTCCTTGCATGTCTATTACACACAAACACCTTTTACTGACAGAAAAATCAGCAATAATTTATATAGAATACGCCTGATTTTCTCAGCTTACAACTTACCCACGAATTTGGTGAACGCCGGCGATGTCGACGGGGAGGAGTCGTGACGGTTTATGATGTATTTTTTTCATAATATGACGAAGTTTTAAATAACTTGATTTTATCTGTTTAAAGGTGGTTAATGCACATTCTCCTAAAATATTTAGGGATGTGCAATACATTGATGTCTAGTTACTTGGGTACACAAACGTATGGAACTCTAATATATGTCATGTTTTATTTCTTTGTATCATTATATGAATTGTATGTGAGCTTATGTGTCTGTATGTACCTGTGTGTATATGTATGTGTGCGTGCCCATGAGTGTGTGCGTGCGTAAATGCTTGAGTGCGTGCGTGCGTGCATGCGTACGTGCGCGCGTGTTTCGTTGTCCTTGATCAGGCAGTTCGCATGAATTGTCCGGATTTTTGTATATTTTACGAGCATAAATGTAATGCTAATTTGAATTCACGTTGCGCTAGATATTACAATACTATAAGATTGTTGTTCTGTGCCGCATAGCGCGCCCAGTTGTTATATTGTAAACTTCTATTGTTTTCTTATACCATTTAACGTTTGTCTGCTTCTGAATAAACATGTGTGTAATTGTTACGCCTCCAAATCGGACTACCCTTTTGTTGATATTCTTCAATTTGAGCCTCATCATATAGATCTTGGATTGCATTTAGTATTGCCTATTTTGGTTGAATAACTTGACGTTTTGATTTTTTTCAAGATTCCCATAAATTTTGCTTGCCATTAAAACATCCATCTATCCTATTTTCTCTCGAGATAGTTGAGTCAGTGGTTGTAGTCTTACTCCGTACTTTGGTTTGTTGCACTCTGTTTAGGTTAACATCCATGAAATTATTCTTAACATATTGATCTAACGTTATCTGTTAACACCAGACCGCACACTTTGAGAATAAAAACCGTCGTGTACAGCTCAAACACCGCCATGATAAACGCCTAGCCGCCTTCACCTTGGACGGTTGTGACAGTCGCTTCATCCGTGTTAGTGTTTATAGTTGTCTCAGACAGCGCTTTGGTTTCAAGACGACACACGCACGTTGGCTGAAGTGCTCCATCATCACGGACCGCAGTGTGACAGATTGCGACTAGAGTAACCGCCCGCCTGATCTCCCGTCCGGCTCACGGCCCAGCATCGATTCACGCATCAGCCACGTTTATCGACGGCTTACGCTTACGTTTCACTCTCTCTTTCTCCAGTTTCGGATGCTTTCATTAATTTCCTCAATGCAGTGACACTTTGTTTCTGTCGACACTTCCGGTTGTACTTTCAGTGTGTGTCTGTTTCATTCTGATTACCAGTGGGGCGTAGTTGGCTAAAACGCTGCTGCCCTCGAAAGCACTACGGTAGTATTTTCAACATACGTCCAAACATTCACAGCTCTAGTTCAAAACACTAAGCTACTGATTGCAATACACTGAGATTATTACAAGGAAAACAGGTTTCTTCTTTCAAGTAGTTACAACAAAACACTGATGATTATAATCATAATTATGTTAAGAAGATATAATTGTAGGAACGTATTATATGATTATACGAATCGATGCGGTTAACCTGATTTGATGTGAAAGAGATAGTGATTGGTGTATTTCCTTAAAGGTAAATGGAACTGTTACGTTTTAACAAATTATCGAACGTGTGACAGTAAAACCAAAGAGACCAAAACTAATTTAGATCACTTTTTTCTTTGAAGTATCGGTAGTCGTGTGTTTCTGGGTGTTTCCGTAGTATTTCGACGTATGTCCAGTCTATGTTTGCTAATAATTAGGTCATTGTTCAGAGTTATATTCGTGACGTCAATCCGCAACGCTGTGCCTATCAGGTGACATGTTTATGCAACATGTTAACATGAAACACCATAATACCACAGACAGTTGGTCTGTCAGTTGAGAGGGCTATCTAGGAGCTCTTTGGCAATCATAATACCACAGGCAGTTGGTCTGTCAGTTGAGAGGGCTATCTAGGAGCTCTTTGGCAATCATAATACCACAGGCAGTTGGTCTGTCAGTTGAGAGGGCTATCTAGGAGCTCTTTGGCAATCATAATACCACAGGCAGTTGGCCTGTCAGTTGAGAGGGCTATCTAGGAGCTCTTTGGCAATCATAATACCACAGGCGGTTGGTCTGTCAGTAGAGAGGGCTATCTAGGAGCTCTTTGGCAATCATAATACCACAGGCAGTTGGTCTGTCAGTTGAGAGGGCTATCTAGGAGCTCTTTGGCAATCATAATACCACAGGCAGTTGGTCTGTCAGTTGAGAGGGCTATCTAGGAGCTCTTTGGCAATCATAATACCACAGGCAGTTGGTCTGTCAGTTGAGAGGACTATCTAGGAGCTCTTTGGCAATCATAATACCACAGGCAGTTGGTCTGTCAGTTGAGAGGACTATCTAGGAGCTCTTTGGCAATTAGAGGAAGTTGCTTTCCGCAGCACACACTTGCACTTGCTCACACACACATGCACGCACGCATACACACACATAAACGTGCATGCACGCACGCACGTATGCATACACACAGCCACACGCACTCATACATGCGCCTACACCCACGCACACGCACGCACACCCAACCACACACACACACGCACGAATGCACGCAATCACACACAGGCACGCACGTACGCACGACCGCAAACACCCACACACACACGCACGTGCGCACGCACACACATACACATAAATGAATGTACGCATGCAGGCATACACAACCCACCCACTAACTGACATTACTATATCATTATCATTACCATAAGCAATTAGCTAAATAACTGGTAAACGAGAAAAGGACGGCGTCTTCATAACACGATAATATTCCCGATCACGTTGAGCTCAGCCAGCTTGCCTCACTACCTGGTTTCCAGAAGAACTGATTACGACGTCGCTAAAACGTTAAATTCGTGAGTAAAATAGTTGTTTTCCTTCATTCGAGGAACTCCCAAATTGATAAACGTCTTCACCGATGCGCAGACAGGTTTATATTTGTCATCCAGGGAACTCTATGATGTGCTAACAAGACTTCACGCCAAACCATTCCTAATATAGACGTGTTTCCTCGTAAGCAAAGCCCAAGCGAGCCGATTTTATACCAGTAACGAGCAAGTAGCTGTCCTTCCAAACACTCCAGCAATCACCCTCACGGACTCAGTTTATTGTGCTCGCCAATATTTGGAGGTTCTCTTTCTAGAGTGTTGAAGCGATCGAGATTATGCACGAGTACATATTATTTTCATAAACTACACGTTCACTGCTGAATAACACTTCAGCCTGACACCTAGCAACTGCCGAAAAATGAATCTTATGTTGGCGGAAATGTCGATATTGGCAAGCAGTGTGATATCCCAGAAGTCTAACTTAGTTTGTAATGCTTGCGTAAACGCTGATAAATAACCATAGCTGTCGTACGAACATAACTGGTGCTTGGTATGACGGCTGGGATAACGTGATACGATTGTAGATAGTGTAATAATATTTGCGGTTTCGCACAGTTCGTCGAAAACCTTGATATTGATGATGATTATTCGTATGTGAAGATCCCGATGTATGCGTCTGTGAAGATCCCGATGTATGCATGTAATCGTGTATGTATGTATGTATGTATGTATATAATCATGTATGCATGTATGCATGTATGCATGTATGCATGTATGCACGTATGGATGTATGTTTAGATCTTGCACGTGGAATCTCCCTACAAAGACTACATTTATCTTGATGTGTTTCACGAACAGCCAGTGAACCATGTGAGATTCATGCTATTCGCTAAACAGCTTGAATCAATAAAGATGTCATAATAAATAAGTTTGTAGTAGCACACGGAACTAGGACAGACGTCGTCTTTCCATAAGATGCGTATTACGAAGCAATTGCTAGTCAATTCCGATCTATTTGCTAGATAATATGATGTATAATTGAATGGAACGTGCGACAAAAGTGGAAAAAAATGACGTGTTTACCAGAAGTGGTGATTCTACTACGATGACAAGACACCGAGGCACACTGGGGTGACACTGTATTTTTGGAACATGTAATAAAATTATAAACGACAAACGTGGCTCGGCCTCTGTACACAACCATATTTGGTCAGCTGTTACGACGCCCGCAAGACTGTAATGGACTTATGTAAACATGAATCACTGCTTCATTCAAGCATTATGACGACTATTATTATTTATGTTTTTATGAAGCCGACGAAAATAAGACGATTATGACAAAAACAATGATAATGACGATGACGATGACGATGATGTTGACGACGATGAAGACGATAATGATGACGGTGAAGACGACGGCGCCGGCGGCGGCGACGACGGTGTTGAAGACGACGACGGCGTAAGATGTCTTGTGGTGTGGGTCGGTCTCTTGCTAAAGACGGAGGCCGACCGACAACCAAAAAATGCATAGGGAGCGACATGGCGGGGCCGCAATGTAGAGAGTCAGACAATACTCCAGGCGAGGAAACCGCGTTAAGACGCAATTGTAGAAACGTTGTTGAGAGGGAGCTCTGGAACGGACAGTTAAGAGAGTACACCAGTATAAGAATCAATTAGACTCATAGAGGATGCTCTGAAGAAGGAGCCAACCAATGTTGGTGAATCATCATTAGCACAAATGACACTATGACAAGCCAACACCAAACTGACAACAGGTAATCCCCACAACAAAGTACATCATTACACTGGGCATTATTTGCAGTACGAATTAGCAGTTTCTGCTGAAATGATCAATCGGTGATACATCATCCAGACCCAGGGTCCCTCTTTGTCCAGACAAGCACATTGGCTTGCAGACGTATCAACTTGTGCAAAATGGGCAACTGTTGGTGTTCATCCCAACTGAAGGAGTCACACCCAACGATTCTTTACAACTCGCTCAGAGAAGCTTGTAGAGACCACCAAACGACGCTAATTTAATTTTGGTTGCGACAATGCGGGTTTTAAAATTAATATTAATATGCTAGTACAGTTAATCTGTTGCTACATTTAATTCGTATTTATTGGAATTGTTGGCTAAGTGTTTATATTTAAAAAGTTGTTTGATAATATGTGAATATTAAATAAATGTAAGTTTTATTCTAGCATCTTACATATTATTATTCTAATATATTATTTTGCTTGTGTTAGAAGGCAGTTACTGTTAGTTGGTCAGTTAGTTAGTGTTGAATATTGTCAATTAATGCTTATTACTAATCAGATCATGCGTGTACAGTAATTATTGTGATAGCATTAATTTATATTAAACTGATTAATTAAACAATAGGGTGGCTCTTACGTTAGCGGCATTCAATAAAAGTCTGCCTGACCATACATTAATTTACATACATTTTCTGTACGTAAGATGATTTATGTTCGAAAAAAATGCTCCTGATTATGGTATGGCGCTGTGGATTTATGAACGTCGAATATCACCGTGTGACGGAGTCTATTGCTGTAAGCAATCGTGTATTTCAAAACAATTGATTCTAAGAAGCATACACCTGGTACTGTAGCTTGTTCGGAGTGCTCTCGTCACCTGGGCCGTGGGGTCCTGAGAGTGGTTGTTCGGAGTGCTCTCGTCACCTGGGCCGTGGGGTCCTGAGAGTGTTTGTAGATACTTGCGTGACAGGTGATTGTGGTTACTGGTGACAGTAATTTAATCAATCAGTGTTGTTTTGTAATTTCAGCTCGCATTTGGGGACACCGCTCGTGGATCTGTCAGGCACCGCACGCGATTGTCTTTGCACTTTACACCGACCTACTCTTGTGGTTGTTTTTCTCGGAAGTTATTAGATAATATCGACCCGGCGTGACTAATCTATTTGACTAACCAAGTTAGCATTCTCATTCGTCCAATGGACATATTTGGTGAGTGCGAAAAAAGGCCTACGTATATACTTTAACAGGAAGCAATATACAATGTGACGCATTATTGCGTCCGGGTAAAAACGATTGTTTTACACAATCACAGCACTTCAGGAAAAACCTAAGCGAACAAACGGATACCTAATAAACGTACTAGATATCTATATCTACGTAACGTATCCCTTTGTGATTCAGAAATATGTCAGGCTATACAAAACACATGAAAGCAGCACAGTTTGTGCTTGTAATGCTGCCTAATATGTTAAGAACAACGTATTATTTTATATTACCAATACTGTTTCAAATTTATCTGTAATATAGTTATTATACATCCAGTTGCAAAACAATGCAAGACTATGCCTTATGCAAAGACTATTCATGTTAGTATCCATTCTACGATCACAACGCTTAACATGTGATATTAGAACAATTAAGCTATTCAGTTAGGTCTACTATACTACGATATATGATCGTACTCGCTGATTTGAGAAAGTGAACTCAAATACAGTAGCATAATATCACTTAGTGCAAGGAAATGTGACCTCATAACCAAACAAAGTTTGTTGCTGAATAATATATGAAATACAATTTTATTAAGTGAATGATATAACATGATACCTGTAATAAAGTAGGCCCGCGTAGAATTTCGAGTAATATGATACGAAATAAGTGTCTGTACTCGAGTCCTGTATGTTCGAAACGACGCAAACAATACAATACCTGTACGAATAGAAAAAACCCAGCCATGCATAAACTAACATATAAACTATTTACCTCAACTGAGGTAATTGTTTCCAGCCGGTAAACAGAATGACGTGGCCACACCAATGACGAAGCCGAGACAGTCGCAGTTGATCTCCCACTAACAAGACTAACAACTGAAAAGCGTCCAACCCATGCTCGTCAAGACGCCCGCTATCTGGAGAGTTATAGCGTCGGCGCGGGAACAGAAACGTGACGTAATTAACTCCATATAACATATCTCAACATAGCGAGATTCCATTGGAACAACATGAGCTGCTCCGCGAATTATATCAATGGCAGTTGTAGATATGCAACAATAAATATTTTGATTATTTCTCGTTTGTTTGTCTACGAAAGTACTTACACTGAACAGCACGCATTTACCACCGAGAGAGTCCTACTTTTCCTTCAGGAAATCACATTAGTGTCTGACTGGAATTACAATTAGATTTAGATTTTCCACAACCATCGACACAGTGAATGGAGGAAATTGGACACGGTTGACCTACTGCTGACGCCATCAATCACTTCCCTGTCAACGGACGCTGCAGCGGACCGCGTTCTCCTACTTCCGGCATGCGAGGTGTTCTGTGACGTGATCATCCCTAGAGCTGCGGGTCACAAAGTGTCGTGCAAAGACTTCTGTCGTAGCCCATTGTCTACAATACCCAACACCTTGCCAGCGTGTGTCGGATTCGGTTAGATCCGATGTCTGTGGCGGAGATCGTTAGCGACAGACGTATTTAAAAGAGCCCGCAGGAAGCGCACGTGCCCATTCGCAGTTTGTATTAGGAGGAGACGATATAACCGATTTATTATTTCTAAGAAATTACAAATGTCTCGTACACTTTGAATACCAAGTGTTCTACTGTGTCTTTCTCGTGACTACGACCTTTTGTGCAGCACACTTGTCTGGATTGCTGACTACAGATTGGCGGATGGATGAGAAACGGTGACATTCATGAAACGTTTGATAATGTCACATCATAATGGTTTATAACATCAGTCCTTCGAGGCAATATTTCCGTTTGTTGTCTCTGATGATGTCCATTCTCTGACACTGACGTTAAAGGACGAAGTACTTTTTACTATCACACGAAGCGCAAATAGTGGACTAACTGGTCGTCACCTCTCATATCAACCAAACATCAATTTACATGTCCATACTAGAATTGATTTCGTAATTTGTGGAACAGAATCCGTTTTGTCTGATTGCTGTTTTCACCGACCGATATTCTTCTGTAAGCAGGTATCGCAGATGACATATTCTTCAAAAATACGTTTTTAAATGCATGAATGTATAAAGCTATCGAAATTAGTGTATTCGTTATTCCTTATGAAATTACCTTACATTGTCGGGTAAATATAAATATAACTATTCCAATTAGCTGCGAGTGACGACAATGTCGCGTCTTGTTTTAGTAACATGTAAACATTGTCTGTGGTATCAAGTAACTAGTAGATTTGTAGACTAGCGTCCCAACTGGGCGAATGAAAACATGCATGTATACACGTACTTAACTGACTCGATTGCGTAGCATAAGGCCGTGGTAGACGCGTGCCGGACGCGAGTCCACCAGATACTCCACACATTCACTGCCCTTCTATCACTCCTCTCTACACTGGTCAACACACGAACGGCTCAAGGCCTGGAGACCACGTTGATGACCAGAACCTTGATGTCAAGACTTGACAAGATTGCTATCCAAGGCGGATGACACCTGCACGAGAAAGAGTCTGGTTTATTGGGAGTCCAACCTGTTTTACCTATGTGAAACAAGCTCTTTTATAGTATTTCGCGATTTTGTTTTACCATAATTATTCCCATTGCTAGCATGTACACATGCGCTAGATCATATATTCCTTTAATGTATCGTCCTCTGTGAGAATGAATACTTTGCTTATATCTAATCGATACTGTCCCTTCACTGACGTTGCTTCACGTTCTCTAGTTCGTCTAACGTTCTTAGCCTAATTATGAAGTAAATACTTCTTTTTCATCCGACCAAAGACAACCACGAGAAAGTGGCACTACGTCGACGAGAGACAATCGGTGAATTGCTACCGTGTGGGGCTCACACTGTCTCGCCTCCTCCCGAATGCTCGATGATGTGAACACACTGGATAAAGTAGTCACACACCGTCACGGGCTGGGCATAGGCGTGCGCCAGATAAAGGCAACACATTATGTGAAGGACACGAGAAGAAGATCGCGTGACGCGTGTTAAGACTTTTTTAACAGCCGGTGATTTATCGCCACACGCTGTGTTGACTTTTTGCCTACATCTCGAGGCTGTGCAATTGTTGCGACATCTTCTGTTGAGGCGAATACCGGGTTCTTTCTCTGTGATTGATCTGACACTAATGTTGCGGAAGCTGCGACTTGCCAGGCTTAGCGCAGCAACATCCGATAGTTCGTCAACATTAAAGTACTCCCGTGTACCGCTCGGTTGTGTATCAACGAAGCAGTACACTCACTGTTGCTTACTACATAACAGTGTTTTTTATTGGATTGTGGTATATTTTCAGGATTGTTTGCTTTAAACACTATTAGTAAGATTCGAATAATTTGTTCGGCTTTTCATAGTGGTTTACCCTTTAACTTAATACCCCAAATGACGACAGAGCGTCATTCAGCCGTTAATTTATTTAGAATGTGAAGTTTGTGAACTCTCCATTATGTAATTGTATCTAAATCATGCTGATGTTCAGTGGTGACGAGCTTCTTCTCCTGTTCTTTCCCTCCACATCAGGATTTTCTTTTCGTTTTCTACCCCATCACTAACCTCGCACTGCCGTCTCCACCAACGGTCTCCATTCCCTCGATGTTTCCCATTCCCCACTCCTCGCACCATCCTTCCAAGTCTCCGGACAATCATCCTAATCTCCCAATCATTTACACATATCTATCGATTTTTAATTGGCACATTATGTATATTTCTAATCCTAACTATGCGCTATAAACCTACCTAATCAAATCAGCAGACATTCTGCATTAAAAGTACAAAGGTAGGAAGTGTAAAAGGTAGAAGTAGAAGTGTAAGTAACAAAAGTGCAACTGTCACTCAAACCGCAGTGTATTATTGCCTTAACAAAGGTAGGAAGTGTAAAAGGTAGAAATAGAAGTGTAAGTAACAAAAGTGCAACTGTCACTCAAACTGCAGTGTATTATTGCCTTTACAAAGGTAGGAAGTGTGAAAGGTAGAAGTAGAAGAGTAAGTAACAAAAGTGCAACTGTCACTCAAACCGCAGTGTATTATTGCCTTAACAAAGGTAGGAAGTGTAAAAGGTAGAAGTAGAAGTGTAAGTAACAAAAGTGCAACTGTCACTCAAACCGCAGTGTATTATTGCCTTAACAAAGGTAAGTAGTGTAAAGGTAGAAGTAGAAGTGTAAATAACAAAAGTGCAACTGTCACTCAAATCACAGTGTATTATTGCCTTAACAAAGCATCACGATCTTAACGCATTGGTGTAACAATGGTGAGATTTGCAAATGGCACACCATTCCCCTAACAATAAAACACGTTCGAGTCAGAAATGTCAGAAATGAACTCGGACACACTCAAACATACATTAGCACCATAATTGTAAATCGAAGAAATGACGCAAGAGACGTGCCTGTGACGGTACTCGGCGCCCATTGATTGTTCCAAGTGGCGACTTCAGGTGTCCTAACGAGATGCTTAATTAAAGTAATTGGTGCTGGGTATAATTGCTGCTCCCAGAATAGAACCATTGTACGGACTTGTTTGTTAACATCTGATAAATCGCCAAATGAATTGTCCCATTTTTCTACAGTCTTCGCGCAACAAATAAGTACAGGTTCACGTACTGAAATATGTAAAATACATTAATAAAGTACGTTATTATAACGTTATTGTAAAAGTACATAATCGTGGAGAGCACTGCCAAGCAATATGGAGGTGCTTTGAGAACGTTCAAACCAAAATATAATCAAGCCAATTTTATTCAATAATGAAATTTATTTTTTCTAATATGAATGTAACCAGTAAACCCTTTAAAAATGGTTATTGTACTTATGCCGATGCGTTTGTTTTGCAAGAATTCTTGTCAGAATGTACGTGTAACAGTGCAATGTCGGCCTGTGATTTGTTCCAAACTTTATGTTTGCATGTGTAGTGTGTACAGCTAAAATATTGTTATGGAATAAATGAAATAAAACATCATGAATAATTTGTATACCACTAGTCGCTGTCTGCTTAGAAATGCTTTATAATGAAGGGACATTCAACGATATTAATTAATTTATTAATTGGTTATCATGGCGTCCATTTTACGGAAAGTTCAAATCATTGCAACGTCTGATGTACTAATAGTTATAACGTCACGGTCAGTGAATAATATATAGCCAAATATTCGTACAATCATGCTGTTATTATAATACTTTATATTTGTGAAAATACACAATTTGGCAATGAACTAAAATACACTTTTTTATAAGATATCTAATTTGAGACACTTTTTGTAATTAAACTCTGACCACTAAATCTTCATAAATGATGGCCAAATACAGTGTTTTCATCAATTAATTTAACATCAGATGCTCGTGTTACACACTTTGCGATGACAAAAACAGCAATATTCTAGTAATAAAATAAAATAGTGTACATCTCCTTGAAGAACCTCACCATGCATGTCACATGTTAGCAACGCCATAATGGTGACCTTTCTCAGATGCGTACAGTATAGATCTATTACTGCTGACATAATAAAAACGGCAATTCATTTTATGCTTTTGGCAGTTACGCGTTGTTAATGCTAATTTGGTCACATCTGCAAGTTGCATCACACATTGTAAGATCCTGCTACGCCTTCAGATATTAGGCAATATTTAGTCTGAGATGTAGGGCTATTATTATACTGAGTAGGTATCACCTGGTAGTAGCACACTTAGATGTGCGAAAGTAAGTCATTTAACAAACGCAATAGTTATCGCGTATTTAGGCAACGCATTCGTAGGATATGGGTTGTAGCAGACATGTTATCATACTTACCCTGCTTCACATAACGACTGCATACTTCTATACGGAGAAATTTTGTAAGCGCCGTAATTGGGGTGTAATTCAGTGGATTACGAGCCCATCTGCCGTCGGAATAGAAAGGACAATTGCTGAAATTGCGTGTAGGATATCGTGCGGTGAAGTTACTCTCAAAAGGAAAGACAATCTTCCTAATCACATCAATTCCACTACGACGATTGATTTTATTAATCTTCTATGCTGTGGTCAACCGAAATATAGCGATGCATATAAGATTGTATTGTTTCATATATTGAAACAACATTTATCATGACATTTTACATTAAAATGACGCAATTCTCTGACACAACTTTACTAGAATGAAACGAACTAGGATCATTGAATAATTACCCCCCACCACTTGTCTTGCACGCACCTTGTAAACATAAGCCGCATGATTGTGCATACTGTTTGTAACACGTGTAACGTACTCGGGAGTGCGCAAATCATGACTTTGAAATGGAACGACATTTCAAAAATCATATTTTTATGACAAATAATCATGTAGCTCACGACAACACGAACTGTGTCGTTTGAAAGAAACAACAACAACAACAACATAAACTCAACAACGTGTTTATGTCACGTCTGCTATCTCTTACGGAAAGTAGTATGGGGTTCAAATACTTATGAATATGACAACTCGACATGGAGCCACTTTTTTTGTGAAGTGCCATCCAGAAGCGAGCAACATAAAATTGTGACGTATTTCAAACAGAGACGAATTGCCACGTGTACTTAATAAACTTCACATTTGACAAGGACTAAAATATTCTTTACTCATACTCACAATGGCCTTTTCACTGATAAATCACATGTAAAACCCGTTAGCTAGACCATGTGGATAATCATTTTTATCAACGGTAGCCTACATATTCTTTTTTATAGATCATATTTTATTATATTATATTCGAACGAACCGAGACGTGATTACGCAGTTGAAAAAAATATCGACCAAAGAGGACGAGCCTGTCTGTGCCATCTGTTGGCTTAAGGCCTGTACAACTGCCCGACCGTTGCCATGGACGCGTCCTTTCTTCTGTGCCCGAACACTGGTAACGCACCGAACACTTGGCAAAAAGATAAACGATCAATCTATATTCGCCGTTTACGGCGATCACCAATCATCTTCAGAAGCGATGTAATTATGGCCTATAAAACATTAATCTCCCAATACGTTCCGCAATCGTTCTGCCGTATCATGACCGTTTTTATAGTTAGTTTTACGGCCGGCGTGACAGCCAAATCTTGGATTCCGTAATGGCATGACAAGTCACGTTATCGATTGCACTGTCGTGCCGACGGACGCAAGTGTCACTCGACTAGAACTGTGGGTGCTAGGCGGAACGTCGACGCAACGCATAGACATATGTTATTACATGCGTACAACGTATATATTAAAGTGTAGATGCATGTATTAATGCTCTATCGTTTGCACATTGTAACCATATAGACCATTGACAACCTCAATTAAGCGCCGAACACCAACTGCAACGCAAATCCCGCGTCGCTGTCTAGCAAAACGTCATTAGCAAACACGCGGCTTTACGTATGAATCCGATAAAAATTATGTCATATGGTCATGTAGGAGAACAAAGTGGCGCAGTCATAATGCAATTAATGTCACCGGTTTCCCTCGGCAGAAATTCTCAAATATATGATGTTGAGTTAACTTCCCATAAATGAAATGCCCTACTTAATTAAACTCCGCGCTTGTCCTCCTGGGTTTTCTCCACACCGTGTAATTATCTCGATGCAATCAGTCGTGGTAATCTATGCGATACCTGCCAATACATTCCCTTTTCCCGAACCGTTTCGTAGGCTTACAGTGTACCCACGCGACACAGTGTTCAATGCGTGATTAGTTCCATGTGGTATTCCCTACAGCGATTATCAATTGCCTGTTACACATACGCGTGGAGAGCAATCGTTTTATACAGACACGTTAAAACAATTACTGGTATTGTAATCACATCCACGTCGCGGACTGAAACACGTGTTGGATTGTACAATATAAATAACCGACTGTTTAACGAATATCAGTTCAGTTTTATGTGGGAATGATATTGTAATTATATGGTCACTTTAGGCGTGATGTTAAATCTCATTCTACTAAGCAGCTGCTAATCAATACCGTGTTTACGAGAACTAGCAAAAATGCAAGTGACCTGACGGGATGACTCAGTCGTGATAGTAATATTTCCCAAATGTTATATAACCAACAGCATCGTTACATAAACACCATAACGCGCTCGCAGATACTCGTTGTTTGTTCAAAATGGCGAAGGTCGGTATTAATGTGATGTTCACGTCCGTTAAGCATTATTGTGTCGGCGGCTACTCCGTGTTTTCCCGAAGATTTGCCGTTTTCCCGAAGATTTGCTGCGCGCACGTGGTTCCTGCGATTGTTAGGTGGCGTTTTACGCGCACTTTACGTTTAAAAAGGAAAGTAAAGGTACGTTCTTATATAGCGCATTATCCAGTCCTCAGGACTGCTCAAAACGCTTTACACTTTACTCCCTGGCAGACATGTTCAATCGAACACCAACTCGACTTCTCTAGGAAGTATTCAGCCACGCTGCAATTAATGTGCGAAGACTATTCGTACACAAATATCCACCACTGACTATAGCCAGGTACTCATTCATACAGCTGAGTGAACTAAAGCAATGTAGAGTAAACGAACGTTCCCAAGGTTCGACACCGCCGTCCAGAATTCGAACCCGCGTTCACTCAGTCGAGAGTCCGTAGTGTAACCCACGTTCCGAACAACTGATTTACCGTATAAAAGGTGATAATTTTCACATTATATGGGGCATTTTGAGAAGATATAGGCCTTACATCCCATTCGTTTCATGGGGTCGTAGATTAATCCCTGAAAGTTTGGCGCTCGAGATTCACGCCGTCTAAGAGGACAACGTTAACCTACCCGCATTCGTGCGTGCACGCACGCACGCAAGCACACACACACGCACGCACATACATACACACATGCATGCATACATACATTCACACACACATACATGCATGCATGCATATATACATGCAGACATACATGCATGCATACATACGTACGTACGTATGCATGCATGCATGCACGCACATACACCCACATACATACATACATACATGCATACATGCATACATGCATACATACATACATACATACACACACACACACACACATACATACATACATACATACATACATACATACATATTCATACATACATACATACATACATACATACATACATACATACATACACACATACACACATACATATATACATACGTTTCTTCGGTTATAATTAGATATCGCCTTGGTTTTCCAGTTGTGATGTAGACTCTACGATACCTGTCGTAGACTATTAATCAGAGGGAAAGTAAACGAATCGACAGTTGTAATATGGTTCGTCAGGAGGACGCGGCCTGTGCCGTGGACGGAGATGACAACAAACAAGTCCGTTCTTGAAGAAGTCAATCGAGTGCCGGTACGATAACTAAGCTGCTCCAGTTCACTCAGCTGTGTGAATGAGCATCTGGCTGTAGACAGAAGTGGATATTTGTGTGCGAATAATCTTCGCGCATTAATTTCAGCGTGGCTGACTGCTTCCCAGAGAAGTTGAGATGTGTTCGACTAAACAGGTCTGTTAGGCAGTAAAGTGTAAAGCGTCATAGCAGTCCCGTGGCCTGGATACTGCGCTTTATAAAAACTTGCCTTTACCTTTACAATAAGACAATATTGGAGACAGATCATTGTGGATTACACTGCGTGCGCGGGCTTCCTAGTGTTACGGGTGTTCATGATATGCCCATCAACGCGTCACGCCAATAATTGTTTCCAGATGTATCGGAAATTGTCGACAGATGTTCAGAAAATGTGCTAACCACGAAGGTAATACTCTTAAAAAGACCACAAACGTATAATGTTAAGCACATCATGGTTCATTAAATCACACAAGGATGCGGATTACGACGTTAGCTTACATACATTAATACATTACATAACATTATTCTTACGGTACAAACGCTTTGAACATTGAAAGATAATCGTCTTGAAAAAGCCTGCCTAATTGGAAGTCAGACATAAATCTGATACGCAAAACGGGTACACGAATGTGAAGGATTCAGTTATGATACTGCAATCGGCAGATAATTGATCAGAGTTTATCATGTCACGATCGATGTCGAGCCAGCGGGATACGACACGCAGCTGCCCACAGAATGAGTCTTCGGCGTAACATCTCAATCATGTTGCCAAGTCAGTCGCGACCGAAGCAATTGTTCCTTCAGCGTAATGATGAAGTTGTACTATCTACGAAAATGCGTTGTCAATATTGAGTTCAGGCGGTCAGCAAATACGTAGATTCCAAAATAGCAACAATACGGTCCAATACATCACGGTTGCACGCAAACACGTCAACACTTCGTCGATCGGATTAGTTCACGCAATGTATATTCGATTATTGAAACTGCGAAACAAGTGCAAAAATGCCAGCATGAAAGACAGCGTTTCATTACGGTCGACTGTTATCGCTTTTATCAAATCGTGTGTTGTTATCGTGGCACATTACTTCGGCTCATTGGCAACCATGTGGCATCTCTCTGTGAGTGCAAGCATTGATTCGCTGCCCGCTCCACCTTCGACAAAAACGGCCCTCAGATTAGTAAAAAAGATACACAGGAGTAATATATATATATATATATTCATATATATATATATATATATATATATATATATATATATATATATAGAGAGAGAGAGAGAGAGAGAGAGAGGGAGGGAGGGGGCGGGAGAGAGACAGAGACAGAGAGACAAAGACAGATATATATATATATATATGTATATATATATATATAGAGAGAGAGAGAGAGGGAGGGGGGCGGGAGAGAGAGACAAAGACAGATATATATATATGTATGTATATATATATATATGTATATATATATATAGAGAGAGAGAGAGAGAGAGAGAGAGAGAGAAGCAGACAGACAGACATACAGACAGACAGACAGACAGAGTCAGAGACAAAGACAGAGGAGACAATGGCGAACAGCCCAATTTAAGTTGGATACAAACATTTGCAGTGTTAGGTGAATGAATGTTTTTAACGAAAATTCACGACTTAATTGAGGAAATGTTTAGGCCAGGAAATAGACACTTGCACCCATATGTAGGTGCAAAATTACAAAAATTTACCAGGCGTAATAGCAATGGTAAACACTAATTTAGTTATGATAATGTGTTACAATTTCATGTTGTGTATAGGGTTGACAAAATTAGACACTCGCTATGTTACATAGTGTAGTATTGTTGTCAGCCTGCAGGGGCGGACCCAGAGAGGCTAGTCTAGGGGGCCCAAGACCACTAATTACACCTCCGTTTAGAGTTAAAAAAACCTACTAACGGCGGAACCGTAATGATATTGGGTGAGCTGCGAGCCGGAGCTGCAGCGCCACTCCGCTGCCTCACTGTCGGATCCTGACATCGGAAGACGGGGAAGATGCTGGGTGCTGTTGGTATTTTTTTACGGCGACGTTCATAATTTGAGAACGTCTAGGGGGCACGCAGCGGGGACACATTCCATAGGGGACAACACTCTAGCGCAGGCAGAGTGCGGCCAAATTCAAAAGGTCTAGGAGGCACGTGCGCAGGTGCAACATGGATCACAATTATCAGGTGTAATGTCAAAGTGTGTGGTAACATCTCACAATCCAATTGAATTTGGCGATCGGGTTTGAATTGCGTCTTAACGTGTGTTTGTTTAACAAACAACACTCGCAATATTACAGTTGGTTTGTTCAGCCAACACTATAAATGGAAGTAGACCGGTGGCCGTTGGTTATGGTACGAATAAAATTAATTTTACTTCCATACGTCCCACTCAATGCTAGACAGGTTAGCGCGAATGGGAGGGAAGAATTCTGAAATGAATAATCCTCTTGAAATCCCACCACAAATGATCATGCACATGCAAAAGAAATAACTGAGGTTGGCAGCTTTATTTGGGTTTTGGCTCTTGATCGATAACGCCTACTAAGGGTATTATCATTGACCCCTGACACTTCGGCTCATCACTGTCCTATACCAAGTTTGGATCGCCCAAGGGTCTATTCAGAAACACAAACCAAACACATGGTCATTACAAGCCAATAAATGATCGCTGCCTCTCGGACTGATTCAGTTAGACCACGCACAGTCAATGAAAACCACCACTGCCTGACTCGGCTATCTTGGCTGCCAGAAGGGAAAGTGGGTCGCCCTAACATGGCCAGCAATTGTTGAGAACGAAAAATAAAACGTTCAAAGATGACAAACTGGTAGCCAGAGACGACTGACGCGGGAAAGAAATTAGTATTGGGGGAACTGAGAAACGGAGCTTTAACACCACTCTGCCCCACTGTTGATCATGATGACATCGGAAGACGTGAGGGGGGCGTGCGGTTGACATGTCTAGCGGCGGCGTTCAGAGGCTTAGATTTACTGGGGGAGGGCAGAAACATGTCTGTCCCCCAGCTAAATTCCAGGTTCAGCTGCTCCCTTGCCGCCCTGTTCCCGCGCCTAGGCCAGAGGCAGAACACACTGGAAAAGACGCTTTGCAGCCTTATGGGTCATAGGACCCGATAGGGATAAGCAAGGTAGGTAGTCCCGTGGACAGGAAGGTACGCACAGAGAAGCAGCAGCTGTGTGTGGACGAGTACACCGATATACACATGTAATACGTAAGTTATTGTTGGTATATGCACCGTAACAGTGCTACGGAGGACCGTAACAGTGTTACGGAAGACCGTAACGGTGCTAAGGAGGACCGTAACAGTGTTACGGAGGACGGTGTGTCCAGGGTTTTTATTTAAGGATAAGTGACCAATCCGTGCCGAGCAACTTTAATCTTTTGAATTTTGATATTGTTCGTTCGTACTGACTAAGTCTGGACTAAACTCCAACAACGGTTACAGATTTTACACCAGGGAAAATGTTATCATAGATGCTCAGCCTTGCCAAGTTTGTACGCACCGGCTTATTACTTTCGCCGAAATGGGCGTCGAGTTCCGTCAAAGTACAACCAGTGATGAAGTACAACCAATTCATGTTGAATATCATTGTGTTATCATCATCGCCTGACCAACGCGCTCTCACACATTCACTCGCCCGTTCGCCCGCCCGCCCGCCCCAAGACCGTAGCTAGTGTTGTTTCTGTTGTCCACTCCAGACGAGCCTAACGACGAGTAATGAAGCCACTAAACCAACAACACTGGCGTCTCTGATCAGGACCTTCTGTCTGGTACAGCTGATTCTTGATTACAAAGCGTTCGTTTTTAAACTAGCAATGCCATCATCGAGTTCTCGGGATACTTCGCCACCAGATGTAGTCTGGGTCGCACGCTATTCACGCACGCTGTTCATTTGCTAGTTATTTACTTCGCTGTGTCTTGATGATTGCCACATGTAACTGTGTGTTGTCTTAGTGTTTCCTCTAAATGTACAACGTCCAACTTTAGAGGTTAACTCGTTTATAAACAAGAAATAGCAGCATTGAATATATTATTCAACCACGTACATAGGCCGACACGCACTCGTGTCATATTAATTCCAGTTTACGAAGAGTCTTGATCAACAACCTGGTGTATCTGGCATAAATCAAACATGTAGGCCAAGACAACGGACATCGTGGTCTCAGTTTATGAGTCCCAGGTAGCATAGTGTGTGCGTGCGCGTGCGCGTGCGCGTGCCCGTGTGCGTGTGTGTGTGTGGTAAAACACACAAAATTACGAACAAAATATGGTAGCGGGAAGACCAAATTTAAGATAAACAGAGTGTGAAAAGAAATAACCGTAGGACAGGAATGAACAGCCGGGAGTGAGATAAATTGCAGAACACCGGGACAGGTGGAGAAGTATTGTCGAGACGGTGGAACATATCGAGCGATTGTGACGTCCATTCCACAAGAAACCAAACGGGTAAGAAGAAGTCTAGGGACTGACATGTAAAGGTCATTTGCTACGTTCGGGTTAGCACACGTTTTTAGCGAAAAACTAATTGTGAACTAGTGTAGTGTGTAGACGTTTGGTACAGCCCCAGCGACAGTATAACAACAAACAGAGACACAATGACATCTAATCAATAAGTATGTTCCAATTTTATTAAAGTATGAAAGGTTAAATAAATTAAATGATATCTTAATGTCGTAAAGTAACAACAGCTTGTATTTAATGTAGCAAAATACAACCAATTTGCTATAGCTTAAGATAGAGGCACACGGAATATGATACGCCACAATATCTAGCAAGATGAAGGTCTCCGGCTCGGGTACCATGTTTATTTTCGAGTTCACGAAACGTGAATAGGCGTTTTATGGTGTGTTGAATACTGTTTCGGCATACAGGGCGTGAACTGACAAATGTTATAGGGGGAATGAAACACTCGAACAAACACAGTCCAAACATAAGAACCATTTACAATACATGTCACCATGATTTGATGAGCACAGCGCCACGGTATATTTAAAAGAATTTTTCGAACTGGGTCATTATCGGCACTGGGCGGGCGGCGCCATTACTATGCAGCGGCTGGTGGTTTGAGTTGCGAAATGCCAGACGCCGCTGCAAACAGTAATTCAATAGGCGACTCAGCATAGTTCACAGAAAAACCGACGAAACGCTTACACAAACAAAAAATAGACAAATTGAATGCACAGCATGGCTATTGGGTATACTAGAAGTGTTAAAAAATAACTTTTCAAATACTTCCAAGGAAGAATTCCCAGAGAGAAAACAGTTTATATATCTACATGATGAATTTGGCGTGTCAGTTGGCGGCAAACCCTGCTAGAGTCTGCGGTGGTAAATTTAGGGCGCTGATTGCAAGACTAAATACGAATGTGACGAGCATGAACAGACGGTGAAAGTCAAAACATAATTCTTGGTCAAAGATACATGTCCCTCTTTGGTAGTTTTTCTCCATATGACTACATCGATGAAGTAATATTCGGCGAATAATGCTATATTTTATCGCTCATTTTAAATGCGCCTTCACTCAGACGTATTCATGGTAAACGTTATACATTTATTTATAAATCATAGTCAATTTGTTCTCTTTTTATTTCAAAGGCATAAACAACTTACTTGTTGATCTGTACATGGAAGAAAACACGTTTTAAGCTCCATATTTTTGTTTTTGCCCAGAAAAATCTAGGTATGAAATAAATCGAACAAAATCGAAAATTTTCATTGGCTAGATAGGTGCGACTCAAACCACTCGCTTGGAACTTGCATCGAAAAAAAGATGGCAATACGCAGTGCGCTAGTTTGCCGATTTAGGCTAAATCAGTTTTTCAGTTTGTTCCATAAATGAGTAGGTTTCTGTCACCATTAATACATGCTTGTATAGTACATATTCTAATATATGACATAAAAAGACTGTCTTTCGGTTCCCCTTTAAATGTGTTTGTTCTGTCGGGCGCACGCATCTAGGACATTCGCCATTGCTCCGTGAAGGATACATCGGTCGGCTGTGCAAAGCTTCCAGATATCGATTGTTTAACGTTTGCAGTTAGTTTGCATGTGTAACAAAGCTACTCTACTTATTAGCTTATGTGCCTAATTTAACAAGGTGCTACAGCGACGTATCTCTAGTGATTTCTGTATCACAAGGCATGTAATAACGCTATTAATTTCGCTGAGTCTGGTGTTTCTCTCAATGATATCTCGCAGAGATGTTATGACGACCTCTTCTCAGAAGGGCCATCGGGTTTCCGTTGAAGAATTTTATTTGATATTATTCCATGAACCAAGCTTACAAATATTAAAGTTGCGTCTCAAATAGTGGGACTAATTCCCATTGTGTTTTCAGCTAGACCAATGTCTGACGTGTGTAATAGACTATTTGTGTGACGGACATCTTTAAGCATAACTACCATTTTCAAGCAACATTAATGCAATTAAAACCTATTGCTCTGCAAATACATTTTGTGGGTTACGCTAAAGGTTGTTTTATAAAAAAAAACTGTTCGTCATAAAAAATATATGTAGTTCATTTATTGAGATTTTATTTAAATTAAATGATTATAATTTGTTTTATTTTCATGTGAAACTGTATGTACTATGCTCCCTATGTTCTTCCAGTGTTGGTCTACACTCACGCTCTGGGTAGTCGGTAAAACGAAACAAAAACGTTACACCATAAGGGAATTTAATACAGGAAGATTACCGTGTTACTTTTTTGTTATGTTATTCTCCATCTTTCCGTCTCAGAAACGTACCAACACCAAAGGGTTTAGCAGTGTCAAACCGAAAAGCAATTTTAAAATGATCAACTGTAAGATGAATATATGCTGGGAGCTAAGGAGTTTACAGTGTATAAGTAAGATTAAAAAGGCGGGTCTATTTCATGCTGTTCTTTCGCTGACGAGGATGAATTTCCACATAATTGGAGTGGCAACCACGCTGTTCCCATGTCCAACGTTTCTTTCAACCCTGGGTGCAAGATCGGAACACGGAACTGGAAACTGTGTACACTGCTTGCAAACAGCACAATGAATGTAAATGTTCGGGTTGCTAAATCTAATATATAAATACACAGACACAGATCTTGAAAAAATAATCTTCATTTGTATGATTTACTGTTACGGTTTGAATGCGGTATTTTTTGACATTGCATCGGCCGTGACTTTATAAGTTCGGCGTTCCTAAATACCAGTACAAAATCGGTAACATTCCATCGATACCGCAAACGCAAGAATTTATCGCAGAATGAAACATGAAGCGTTATCTGCGTCAAGGGACTTCTTGAAAATGCGACTCGAGCACGGAGAAGTTGAAAAACAAGTTGCTAATAAATCATGCGAGCACAATGCAAGACGAACTGTCTTCTTGCCGCGTCAGAACACGTCGGTATCACTGTGTCCCTACCGGAGTGGCACACGCCCACTCACCTGCACTGTGGTCGGCCCAGTCAACACTACATCGTGTACGTCGTTAACTCCAGGTGTTCAGTCAACGCGAAGCATCCTCCATTGACAGAGTCAACGTGAAGCATCCTTCATTGGCTTGCAGCCGTCCAATTTTCGGTAAGTCAGGATCAGCATTCGTAAGCCGCCGTGAAGCTGTCTGTAGCGTTCGTTAGTGCGTCCCATTTCCGCCGCAGTCGCGACTCGGCTGGAGTGGGCGGCGATCGGCGGACCGCGGCACCGCCGCTCAGGACGCCGCCTGGCGAATGGAATCAGAGACACGTGCTTGCAGTCCTTTGTCTCTCGTCCGTGCCCCGACTCTTCTTGTCGCCGTTTCTCTATCCCTCAGTCGCTCTGTCTCTCCGTCTCTTTGTATCTCCGTCTCTCCGTCGATCAGTCTCTCAGTCTCGTCATATATCCCCTCTCTGTTTCTCTCACTTGTCGTTTCTTTATATAAGTGTATATGTCTTCTTCATCTCTTTATTTTTCCTATCTATTTTATCTTTCATACATATAGAAAAGGAGACAGCCAGAGAACGGGTTGCCTGTATTGGGTCGAACGTATATCATAAATGTTCCACAGAAGCCACATTTTACAGTGATAGGCTTACTATACTGTAAATGACGCACTTGATTAGTGTGGGAGCGTTTCGATGTGTTGATCCAAACTCCGTATCCACTTTAAAGCTGACACACATTCACATAAGTAATTCGTTTGAATTCCTCTTTTATTAACATTTTGCTCTACTGAAATTGTTGTTGAGGCCGAAGCACGCAACAGGTCTTACAAACACATGTATAAATGACTGTCTTGGTTATCGTACACTGAACGCTGCCGTTGTTCAAATATATATATAACTTCCTCGAGAATATATAGCGTCTGTGAATTAGGAAAAGGAACACGCAATGCGTGCCTTCACTCAAGCCGAGGTCATCACATTCTGCATCTCGGAATCGTCACAATTTCGACATTAAATGGCAGTCTTATCGCGACCGCACAGACGTCTTCCGCTGCTACAATTGCTGTGGGGTTTGATTGCCAGCGCTGCGCCAGTTTGCAGGCGGAACCTGTCGTTTTATAATTATGGAAAGGTTCATTGACGATTCCGTATGTTGGCTACTGGGCAGTGTGGGAGTTTCCACTATAGATATATATGACCGTTGCCTGTGGTCACTGCTTAGGACAACGAATGGATCAATAAGTGTCGTGTCGAGTGGCAGCGGCTCGGTTTGCCCACGCCGTCACTTCGGGTCGTGGTCTGACATATGGATGTTCTTACCTCAAGAACGGTAATTGTCCACGATTGAGCACTGAGACTGTCTGAAGATTTAGTTTTCTGTAGTTGTTTTTCAGTTTCTATGTTTATTTTAATGCTATTGTTTTTACTATTAGCGTTATTACTTAGGGGTACAAGAGTAGGAGTTAGAACAGGGACAGCAAGCGTCTCCAAAACATTGTAAATTTATGTTGTATAATGTAAATACAGTGGGACATAACTTATTAAAGGTACACAACTTGAATGCTGTAATCATAAAATCACGCTTTGTATAATATTATTACGCCGATTTCGGATTATTGTAACGATGAAGAAAGGAAAAGGTTAGTTCTTCCACAGCGTGGTGTTCAGCCCTCAAGACTGCTCCGCGGCGTTTTACGCTTCACCCCCTCGCAGACCAATTCAAGCGAACATCATCTCGACTTCTCTGGGAAGCATTCAGCCACGCAGTAATTATCATGAGAAGAGTATTCGTACACATATATCCACCAGGTACTCATTTAATATTCGAAACCTCAGCAAGAGGAATTGAACGCGGAATCTTTAGAATGAGAATCCGACGCTTTAGTCATACATTGGTTATATGCAGTACCGCTTCTGTTAAAGATTATAAAACAGCATGCAACCATGAGAGCTCACTCCAGGAGCCAGCTGATGGAGTGTGCCGCACGTGAACAACTGGATGAGACAAATCTGAATTCCAACGCCTTTAGGTTTAGCAATCAAGCCGTTTCGTGCGGCTATACGATATACCGACTGGATACACCGTTTCACTATTGTACGGATGATTCGGTGAGGTTTCTCTGCCTGCCATCAACGAATGATTTGCGGACCACAATGATTATAAATAAATCTTTATGAACATTGTTATAATATAATGGTTGTTATTGCGTAATTTGCGTGCGCCATGATATATCAATGTTATATACCTACATATTAACTTTCAGTCTGCGCCAGTATAGACAACTAGTATATCAACGAACAGCAAAGAACATTTATTAACGCATCAAAACAGTGCGCGTAAACATGCCGGAGAGCGAGACCAGTAACGTGACTCGGTGAGCCGCAATTCCACAGATCTACATATATGGATATGACGATAGACTGGCGCGACCACTTTCCTTTAAGTCCTCTTCTATTCTAAGCAAATTATAGTAAGTCAACTGACTATTAATTTTGTGATAAACAATTAAACACAATGTAAAGATGCAACAATTAACACACAAACTGCTTATGAAGTGACATAGTCTTGTAAGTACTTGGGCTTGACACGTCTGCGGACAGGTCGTGGAGTGTCGGCCGGTGTGTCGATTTCAGCTACGACTTCGTCAGTTGGAGTTGGTAGGACGGGTACCTCCAGCGGAGTAGCGATCGTCAGCGGAGTCTGAGGGGCCTCGTCGAACGAGACCACCGGGGCGTCTTCATCGGACTCGATATCACTGCCAGTGTCGTGATGGGGCGGTGGGGCTACGGTAGTTGGTCTGGAATTGGGGACTAAGTAGCACTCCGAGAGTTTCACCTTGTATGATGATGCACGAAGCTGGTGGCCGCTGAATTTTCGAATGAAACACCAGCGGTCTTCGACGGAGGTGACTAAATATCTGTCCCTCGCTGATGACTTGTTGCGATCGGATGTTATGTATACCAAGTCACCAACGTGGATTGTGTGTGTAGAAGCTTCTCTACCACGGGGGGCTTTCGCGAGTTCACTGTGAGGGTGGTTCCGTTCCCGCGACTGTTGTTGTTCCGTGATGAGAATGCGGTCAGCGATAGGTAGCTGCGCATTAGTGAACTGATCTCTCTGGAACCACATTTCTCGTGCCGAAAGGCCTCGGCTGCGGATTCGCGAGTTGAGCCGCGAGGTAGCGACTGCTAACAGTAGTGGGGACACAGTGCCGCCGCCTGGCTCTTGTCGGAGTATTTCGTCCTCCACTTCCGCCACTGCCTTCTCTGCCACCGGATTTTTGTTGGCGTTTTTGATTCGACCGATTTCGATACTGATGCCCAATCGTTGTAGTGTTGGGTCATCTACGAGAGCGATGAATCCGGGTGCGGGATCCACCCGAACGACAGCTGATGGTCCGTCAATGGGGCGAAGTTCTATGCAAAGACGGGCGAGACTGTCACGCAAGGCGTCGTGACGTTCGTTCTCTATAACACACGTAGACGTGTAGCTAGTCACGGTTTCGCGTACGACGAAGATTAGTTGACGATTGCGTTTGATCACGTCGGCTGCAAACGAGATCCCAACGGCGTCGGGTGCGTCAGTTGAGGTCTGCTCAGTGAGCGTTGTAGGGACCTTTTTCAGCGATGCACACACATGGCACATGTCGGTTACGCGCTCGATTGTGCTGTCCAAATCTAGCGCGAAGAAACTGCGACGCACTACGACTTTTAGTTGATTTTTGGATGGATGACTCAACTTCAGATGTATCGCAGTGAGTAGACCATCCAGTACCTGGCGAGGTACGACAATTAGTTCTCTGGATGGTGCGAATGGCACGTCTTGTCGGACCACAACAACGCCGTCGCGAGCCAGTGTTGAGGTAGTTAGGTATCGCTTAACGTCTTTGATGTTGGTTAGTTTCTTTGATGGGCGAGTGCCTTGTTTCAAGTGGGCACGGACGCGGCGCAAGTCTGGGCATTCTGCTTGTGTTGATAACCAGGCCGACCTACTCGTGAATGGAAGGCGAGCAGAGCCGGATACGATGTCTTCGACGCTGATGCTACCGACGACGGACTCTTCGATACGTGATATGAATGCGCATATCTGGCAACGCGGCTCCATGCATTCCGGCGCGTTTCGGCTGGCAAAGTCGGACGGCACATTCGCGGCTCCCGAGAGATGGCGCAGAGTGACTTGGTATCTCGAGACGATCGTCAAAAACGAAGTTACGCGTGGGCTGGAGGAGAATTCTCCGCGGCATAATTTGTCGATTGCCTGGACGCATGGCTTGCTGTCCGTGAGAAGGCACGGCTTAGACTTGGACTGGATTATGTACGGGCTGAAGTGCTTAACTGCGGCTGCAATGCCGAGCGCTTCGATCTCACATGGTAGCCAAGTCACCTGGTGCTTTTTGAGTTTAGCACTGAAGAATCCTGCAAGGAGGGTTTGACCGTTGCGTGATACGTACAGAGTGGCACCGATACCGCGCTGTGTGACGGATCCGTCGGTGATTGGTGATTGACCTGTTAGTTGACAGGGCCTTCTGGGCTGTACAGAACGCCTCGTGGAGGTTTTCGGACCAGCTTATCGGCTCCTGAGACTTCTTCCCCGCGATGTGTGATTCGAGAGGAGCGAGCACCTTGGAACTCTGCGGGATGACACGTCCCAGTACTTTGAAAGCGCCAACGAAGGAACGCAGCCCGAGAACGGTCTGTGGTGGTACACATGACGACAGTGTTGTGATACGATGGGGGCTGGCGCGTATTGTGCCTTGAGACCAAACCCAACCCAGAATGGTAGTAGATGTGGGGCAAACGCGTGTCTTCTTCGCCGACAGACGTAGATCGCATAGATCAAGGGCATCGAGAACGCGACCCCAGTTGTCTAGTAGTTCTTCGGGTGAGTTTCCTCCGCAGTACAAGTCATCGGCCAGTTTGGCCACAACTCCGTCTTGCAGAAGGTCGCCTAGTACTCTGCACATCAGTTCTTCAAGTGCGGTCTCAGAACCGGGCATCCCCATAGCGCATCTGGTGTAGACACGTACTCCACGGAATGGTGTTGCCACTCCACAGAATTTCATTGACTCCTTCGCTAGGGGGATCTGATAGAAAGCACTGGTTAGATCAGACACCACTATGTATTTCCAGCACGCGATCTGGCGGAGGGTAGAGTCAACATCTGGCATGAGTGACGGTTGTGGTTTACTGTACCTCCCAACGTCTGAGAAGGCAGTAACTAGCCTCGATCCTCCATTCGGCTTGCGAACGAGGAACGATGGGTTCAGGTACTCGACGGATATTCCGGCATCTTCCGGTCGTTGGAACACGCCAACCGCCTCCAGCTCGTCGAACTTCTCCTGCAGTTCGGTCAGTTTTTCGCGCGCGTATTGAGGACATCTTCCTTTGCGCTGAGGAGGCAGGACCGGACCCATGTTGACGACTGCCGTGAAAGGCCCCGCATGTCCATTATAGCCCACGATGCTCGGGTTGAAAACGGAGTCGTGTTGTTGATGTAGACTGCGGAACTGTCCTCGCATGCTCTCGGGTAGTTGTTTGTCGCAGTCCAACTCTATAGCTTCGGAGAAGAGGTCAGTGGTGTGGGCAATATTACGAGTCTTCACAGCGGGTTCAGATTCGGTGTCACAGGTCGGTGACGCGACAGTGTGACGCACCTGACAAAAGTGTTCGTGGCGAAACAGCTTTAGTGGTCTGGGCAACGTGTTGACGAGTCGTATTTTGTTGCCGACGGCCTCAATGATTCCAGGCTTTGGCCAACCTTCGTTGTGTGGAGAGCTGCGTGGCTCGACTGCCAAAGTCTGGTCGTCTAGGGCTGTGGGCAACTGGAGCTCTACGAACTCACCCGGCCAAACCGTGGTAGATGGCGAGGGTGCGTGCAGCACGTATGCGTGAGCCCTGCGTACGGTGTGATATTGCTCGTTACCTGACGTTTGGAAACCGTACTGTATGACAGTGGTTTCACCGATTGTGATCTCGTGTCTGGCAGGACGAACGGATACGTCATTGGTAGACATGAACGGCGTGCCCGCGAGTACGTCCACGTCGAGATCTGCAACAACTAGCGCATCGAGTTGGAGGTCAGTTCCGTCGCGCGACAAGGTCAGGTGTGTTTCTCCGATAACGTTCAGCGGAGTAACACCATCAGCCTGCCTCGCTAGCTGTGAGCTTTTGCCGATTTTAGCTCCGATGCTTTTAGCGACTGCCTCTCTGATCATGTTTGTCTCCGCACCGGTGTCTAGTGTGAGTCGTAATGGATGATGTCGGTAAAATGACTTGAAAAATGGCGACTGTTTTGTGTTCACACGACATGCCACGGTCGACACGTCGCCAGTGCAGTCTCCGTCTCCAGCTGACTGTTCATCATCCGAGCCGTCGTCGCAGTCCACTCCGATTATATTACGCGCTTTGGATAGGTACAACCGGTCGTTCTCAGGTAGGAACCTGCACTCGCTCAGGTAGTGCTCGTAGCTGGCACGACCCGCTTGCTTGCACAGTGGACACTGTTTGGCTCGCCGAGTGGTTGGGTTGCTTGCACTACGTTGATATCGACGAGATTGAGAAGAGCCAGACCGTTGGTTGGTGGTTGATTGTCGCATTACTTTTATTTCGGAGATAGCGGTTAGCTCATCAAGGAGAGAAGTTAATGCTTGCGATATCTCTCCCGTATCGTTGTTTCACTAGACGGGGTAGCTCAGGGTGAATTAGTTTGAGCCATTGGAGGACGATCATGTTCTCCAACGACGGGGATATGTCCTCGTTTGACGACGGTAACTCCAGGTGGTGAGATATGCCACCTCCCACGGCCAACAGGTTGTCCTCGACGAAAGCCATCAATCTCTGAAAGAGATCTTCATGACTTTCGTCCGCCTCCAGCTTGATTTCGGCGAAGTCGAGGAAGTGTGCGCCCGAGGATTGGAAGCCGAAATGTAAGCGTATTGCTTGCCAGATTGATTTTATAGAAACAGAGTTCTTTACGATTGTATTCCTCGATATAACGGGACAGAAATTGGCGATTTGGCCAAGCATTAGGTCAAGGTGCGTGACCTTTTGTGTGGCCGTACGCCGACTAGCCGCAGGGACGTTTTCGTCATCATCGGTTAGACCCCGCAACGGGGTGGAATTCGTCTTCTTTTTCCATTCGGATTGGTCAAGCAAAAATGTCGCGAAATTGGCGTCTAGCGATAGTGTGTATTGTATATTTTGTCGCCAGTTCTCAAACGACGTCAGAGTTTCATGCTGTGAGAGTGACCACTGCTTCGGTGCTCTCTGTGCCATGACAGTGACTGATGCTCCGGTTTATAAAGGTTCAAAGCTTTGCCAGTGTAACTTACGTACTCTGTCTCGTTGTGCCTTTTGTTTGGCTATAGTTACGAGTGTCACTTGTGAGGCGTTTCTTAGGGTACACTGCGAACAGTACCGCTGCCCCCACGCCAGTATAGACAACTAGTATATCAACGAACAGCAAAGAACATTTATTAACGCATCAAAACAGTGCGCGTAAACATGCCGGAGAGCGAGACCAGTAACGTGACTCGGTGAGCCGCAATTCCACAGATCTACATATATGGATATGACGATAGACTGGCGCTGGACAATTGTCGACATGGTAAGGTACTTGTTCGGGGGGGGGGGGGATGGTTTAGTACGCTCTGTGCGACTTTGTGTAAATGTTGACAATTGTAAAAGACCACCGTATAACCGGAGCACTCGAGCACTGGATCACCGGAGTACTGGATCACTGGAGCATCGGACAACAGGTGTGCAAAGTTAAACTTACATGATGTACTCCTAACGCAAAATAAAAATGTTCACCAAGAAACAGTATCGTGTGTATTATAGTGCAGTATATTATAGTGTAGTGTGTACATTTGCTTCGATTTGTCAAAGCTACGCGTATTTGTCAGCTGAAATAGGTTGACTAGTTGAATGAGACCTCATAAGACCATTACATTGTAACCACAGTAATACAGACTTGTCAGTTAATAGAACGTTGCCGAGCGCTGGAAACAACTAGAACTAGAGGTAGGGGCGTTTACCGAGCTAACGTCAAACGGTGTACGTAGGCATCACACAAGACAAGAACCGATCGACCTGACATCACCTTCAAAAGCAGCGGGACCTATCACTCCGAGAGGCCTGATGGGCTTGATGCCCGGCGGCCCGAATTATCCTCACCAGCTAGGGATGGTAGTTTAATACACGTCCTGGCAAACACTCCACACAAGACAGGAACCGATGGATGACAATTTGAAAGTGGGGGACCTGGAGATACTTTTGTAAGCTTTTCCAAAAGGTTAGTTGCTTAGTTAATTAACTTAATTTTATGTATAATTCCTTTCATAAATGATATTTAAAGGAAATACATAACTTATCAAGTTTTAGCTAAGTTTTTTTGTATTGTACAAGATTATTTTTTCACATTTCCTTTAGATCTAAACAACTGTCACACAAATTTATTCAATGGCCTTTACATAATTGTCTATAACTTCGCCATCACAGGGAGTTAAAACTGGTATGGCTGTCTATCTCTTAAATAGACCTTTTCAATGGTGTATCACATTTCCCAATCTGATGAATTATTGCATTTTCACCGACCTCCCTACCTATGAATCGATCGGCCCGACACCGCCGGTTCACAAATGCCACCGGTTTATCTCGGCGGACACGGCTAGGCTGCATCCGATGCATAGTTCATTAGAATTCATAGACCCGACTCAGTTATAGGAGACGGTAAAACGCAACTTTGGTAATAATTCAGCAATAGTTCGTCAAAATTGAGCTCTTATTACGTGAACGATTGCATTAAATAGCAAAGCCAACGAACGGGGCGATGCCATCGCCATCGGCAGTGCTGTTTTCCAAGAGTCAGACTGGACGCCATTTTACGGTGTTTGGAAGTTGTCTCGGTTGTAGGCCAGAGTTAGCACGCTTTTTGTTCTTTATCTAGAAATAAATACGGCCTAAATGCAATTTGACTGGTGACAAGAGTGTATTTCGTAACGAAATCAACATCGGCGGGGTAAAGGTCACGTAGTTTGGTGATGTCACCTAGCAAATAAACCGGGAAACACATAATAGGAAGTGGCAAATATACTGTATACCAACATTCGAGAGTTCCTTTAGAAGTTTAGTAATCTAGAGAGTTCTTGTTCCTTTAGTAATCTAGAAAGTTCGTGTTCCTTTAGTAATCTAGAGAGTTCTTGTTCCTTTAGTATGTCGCCATGTCGTTTTACATGTACGCCTATTAAAATGCAAATATTAATCAAAACTAACTTCACCAACCGTTTGTACTTGCCAGAAAATACCGTTACGACTAGTGCTGCCACCAAGATAATATAATGCATGTTCCATTTTTGGTCGCGCCATACAGCGGACAATAATCTCAACACTCATCGTGGAGTGTGTATTATTTTTTATAAGTTATTACAAAGCGTTGTTGCGTACTATCAAAAATAGATAAGCGAGCGAAAAATGAACAACTCAGAACACGTCCAAAACATGAAATTCTACGGTCGCTAGCACCCTCACGGCTCGTCCTGTCCCGACGACCTTGGTATCATTTGAAAGGATGCACTTTTTGTTATTCTAGCGTCATCTAGATTTCCGAACGATGTTGGCGGCGGGAACTCAGTACACTAATCTTCCAATTGCGGCGCTGTTTTCCTCATTTGCATAGGTTCAGACATGCCCACTTCACCATTTCTTGATTTCATGTCATAAGCTCCACCCAGTTTTAAACCGCGGCGAAACTGATGTGCTTTAATCGCAACGAAACCGATATATCTCTATGTCGGCGTGACGTCACAATATCGTACGCCTCCCAACGGGTCTAAATTCGTTGCGTTGGTTGGTTGATATATGTGATTGTGACGTCACGCCTACTTCGCGTATGTCATTTTAGCAGCCGTTTGAAAGTGGGTGGAGCCCAGGAGCCTCTATTTGAACAGGAGGCGTCACTGAGCGAGAAAATGTCAGTCTACACTGAAGGTTTTTGTCCGCCATTCGGGAAGCATGCGCATGCGCCTGCGGGACCGTATTTAGTCAGTCACCTCGTATCATCAGAATAATCACCAAGCTGTGATGCGTCATATAAAATGAAAGATTTTAACGTAATCGTTGAAGTGTTTTACCTATCACAATTTAAAATAATGAAATTTCCAAACAAATCATGTAGAAACGTTGCAATTATTTATTGAGCCAACTGAACTTCGTCATGTTTCACCAGCATAATAATCAGACTATACCACTTCTTATATAATTAAAATATTGAAGTTATTGTTGAAAATGTTGAGCAATGATAAATGCAAACAACTGCATTTTTACGCGCGTGTGGTTTGACTTGGCGCTACTCCAGAATGGCGGACGAACTGCTTACGTACTTTTCTCGAACAATGTAGATAGCGCGCGCTGCACCGTCTTGTATTGATATACGGTCTTTGCTTATACCATGAAATCAGATAGTGATTGCGCATGCGTAGGTTAAGATGGCCACTTCGTTTTTTCGCGCGATGATTTGAAATTTTATAATCTCTGATTAGCTAGCTAAACGCAAGATCTGACAAGTATTTAGCATCTCGACTAGCCCTTGAAGCATTTCTATACCAACTGGTGAAATAACTTACGCTATTAAGCGGATTTTTACTGATTCTGGGAACTTTTTGGTGCTGAACCTTGGGCGTGAGTACACATTGTTTACATTTTGCCGGATGATACATCCGGCAAAATGTAAACAATGCATTCAACCCAGATGCTTCGCGTCAAACGCTGACATCCTACTACGTTCGCTCATACCTATATCTCACGTTGTAAAAACACCAAAACCTTCATCGTATTGCGGAATCTCTCGAGCGTTACAGCCAAGGAATGACGAGTTTCACCGAATAGACATCGTAGACTCACTGTCCGTGCTTCAAACCCTGGATAGCGACAAACTGACGGCACCAGCTCCTTCTTCATTCCATATCTCCATGCTCAAGTGTGTATGAATTCTTCTTAATCTCCCATACGGGATTATGCCTTCTACTCCTCATTGCATCGGACATTGAACAAAACCCAGGACCACGCACCCCCAAGTTTCCCTGTGGAACCTGTACCCGAGCAGTGAAATGGAAGGACAGAGGTTTCGCATGCGACAGCTGCAATACTTGGTTCCATGCGTCCTGCATAGGCATGAGTGACAAAACTTACATCGCACAGTCAGACATCTTGGCAGTGCTGCAACTGTGGCCTACCTAACTTCTCAAGTGAACTTTTTGCCCCCATCTCTGCTGACACTGCACACAACACACACTCCTCTCTACTTGACATCTCTAGGGCCTCTTCCCTGTCTGACTTCCAGAACCGAAGTGATCTGACAGCCCATACAGGATATCCATTGTCTGTCCTCACCTGTGAACTGCAACTCTACCCAAAATAAACCAAACTCCTCACTCAATACCCTCTCCGGCGACTCGTCCAACTTCAGTAAGGCTACAGCACCGGTAAAGTCAAACCAAACTCTCAGAATGTTGGTAATCAACTTTCAGAGCCCGAGGCCAAAGAAGGCAGAATTTTGGAACCTGCTTCAGACCACTAATCCAGATGTTATCCTAGGATCAGAAACGTGGCTTAGGCCGGACATAGCCGACGCAGAAATCTTCCCACCGAACTTCAATGTCTTTCGGAAAGACATGCACGGAGATGTCCTCGTGGCTACCAGAAATAACCTGATCTACCATGAAATTCAACAAGTCACCACAACTGAGACCGAGTCGGTCACCGTCCAGATACAAATGGAGAAGAGGGATGAAAATCTCATAGTGACCTCCCTGTATCGACCACCATCAGCAACCAGCGAAAACCAGATGTCCGACTTGTTGAAAGCCCTAGACACTGCCTCTCCCAAGAGAAAAAATGTTGTCTGGATCGGAGGAGATCTAAACCTTCCTGATATTGACTGGGAAACAAACAACATACAAGGAAACAGCTACCCCCGAACTGCAAACCACCTCTTCCTGGATAAGGTCAACGACCTTGGACTCCACCAGGCAAACCAAGAACCCACTAGTGGAGACGCTATTCTCGACCTGTTCCTGACCAACAGACCAAACCTTATCACCAGGATTACCGTCATCCCAGACCTAAGCGACCACGATATCACCTTATGGACAGTCGCCTGAAAGCACCGAAGGTGAAGCCAGCCCCGAGAACAGTCAGCATCTGGAAAAAGACTAACAGCGAAGCCATCAGAGAAGACACCAAGTCCTTCACCTTCAGTCTACTCCTCTCAGACAACGAAGAAACCTCTGTCGAGCAGACGTGGCAGTCAATACAGGAACACCTCACCCTCATGATGGACAAGCATGTTCCAACAAAAGTGTGCTCCACAAAGTTCCACCAGCCCTGGATAAACAACAACCTGAAGCGAACACCCAGAAGAAAATATCGAGCATGGAAGAAGGCGAAGAGCACCAAGAAGAAAAAAGATTGGGACCGATATAACCACCTGAAACATGAAACAAGGAGAGCAAACAGACAGGCGTACCAGCAGTACACAAATAAGATCATCAATGAAGACACCACAAAAAACTTATGGCGTCTGATCAAGAGTAAGCAATGCGACACTGTCGGAGTAGCCCCTCTAAGGAAAAATGGTCTGACCACAAATGACAGCAAGAACAAAGCCAACATACTGAACGACCAGTTCTGCTCAGTCTTTACCACCGAAAACATCGATGACTTGCCTGCTCCAGAACCCAGCCCCCACCTGGCGATGCCAGAGATCCAGGTCAGCAACGCCGGGGTATTCAAACTCATGAAGAAGCTCAACCCACGAAAGGCATCTGGTCCGGATAACATCCCCTGCCGTCTCCTTCAGATGGTAGCAGAAGAGATTGCTCCTGCACTCACCCTTCTCTTCACCAAGTCACTACACACCAGCCAAGTTTCCAGGATTTGGAAGCACGCCTTGGTTCAGCCCGTATTAAAAAAAGGTGACCGAAACCAAACTACAAATTACCGGCCCATGTCACTCACCTCCATCTGCTGCAAGCTGCTGGAACACATTGTAAGAGCCGAGATCACCCGTCACCTTGACCAACACAACATCATAACGGACGCACAACACGAATTCCGTAAGCGACGATCCTGCGAGACCCAGCTGATCCAAACCATTGATGACCTGGCTTCAGAGATGGACAACAGAGGCCAAACAGACACCATACTCCTTGACTTCTCGAACGACTGCTTCTAAAACTGAACTACTACGGCATTCAAGGCAAGACCCAAGACTGGATCCGGAGCTTCCTCTGTGATCGAACACAGCAAGTAGTCGTCGAGAGTGAGACTTCAACAACAGGCCAGGTGATCTCCGGTGTGCCACAAGGATCTGTCCTAGGCCCAACTCTCTTTGTCATTTACAACAACGACCTGTGCGTCAACATTAAGACCAAGGCCAGACTATTCGCTGATGATACGATACTATATCACACCATCCACAGCCCAGCCAACACTCACCAACTACAACAAGACCTCAACACCTTGGAGAAATGGGAGAGCAAGTGGCAGATGAGCTTCAGTATATCCAAGTGTTACGTCCTTTCAGTCACTAAGAAGCGCAAGCCCATCATAGCAACGTATTCACTCCATCAGCAGCCCCTGGAGAGTCACCAGCGCCAAACACCTAGGTGTAGAGCTGACCTCCACTGGGGAAATCACATACAGACCACCACTGCCAAGGCAAACCGTACAAGTGCTTTCATATAGAGAAACCTTAAAGGGTGCCCTCCACAGGTGCACTCACATTGCTACAAAGGACTGGTCCGCCCCGTGTTGGAGTACGCCTCTATCGTGTGGGATCCCCACCAGCAACACCTGGTAAACACCATCGAAGCTGTCCAGCGCCGTGCCGCGAGGAGAATCTACCATGATTTTAACCACTATACCAGTGCCACAGAACTTGTAAACAGACTACAACTACAGACCCTCCAAGAAAGAAGAACTGTCAACAAGGCCACCTTTATGTACAAGATAATGAGTGGACTTGTGGACATCACGCCAACTGAGGGTACACTGACAACAAACAACCGTATCACCAGGGGACAGCCCAACAAGCTCCTCCTGCCTCACTCCAGAACAAACACTCACCTCCACTCCTTCTTCCCCTCAGCCATCCGTTTATGGAACAAGATTCCCGACAAAGCGTCCTCGGCCAGCACCCTCACAGCCTTCAAAGCGGCAGTTGAGGTCTGGGTAAAAAATACTACCTAGACACACCCTCTAAAACAAAGAATAAAAAAATAAACACTGTTTTTTATCAACCCTGTTTTTAGAAGAAGTGGTGCCTCAGTCGGTAGATTGGTGAACTGTGTTAACGAAACAACATCGTTCGCAGTGTCTAAGACAAAGGAACGAGCCTGGTTGTAGGTCTGTTTTTAGTTAATTTTAGGAATGATTACCAGGAAACCATTTATATGTTTGAATATCAGAAAGCTTAAACTTTCAAACGACATCAATATTGTTGGTATCCGACGAACCGTAATAGTACTAGCAATCGTTAAAAAGCATTTTTGGAACGTGTTTGACAGTTGTTCATTTTTCGCTCGCTTATCTATTTTTGGTGCTATTTATGACGTTCTTCTCATTAAAACACTGTACTGTATATATTTAATCAACAATTTTCAATATCTAGCTATTTCGTTATGTCGGCATTCATATATATTGATATAGTTTTATCGTTCTATCAACCACATTTTTACCTGAAGTTTTTAATACCGTTATTTCTTTAACCTTATTTTTAATGTTGCAGTTTAGGCTACAACAGTTCTGAATACTGTGTTGTTACTCTTCAAGAAACATGGTTTAGCCCAAATAATGAAACAAATAAACATTGTAAATTTAATAGTATGCACAATTCTTCTATATTAAAAAGATCACTGCCACTGGACACAGCAATGTCTTCAAACATTACATTTAACAGTATAAACGTAGCAAGTCAACCCAGTGAAAAGGGACAGGAGACTCCGACTAAGTTCCAAGTTAGTTGTTGACATCACAATATATTTTATGTACTTACTGATATGATAACAAATTAAACATTACCTTCGCCTGTTCTTAATTAATACAGTATGACCAAAGATTTTGGTTTGACCACCTACTTATTTAGTTAATATATTTTGTTCTTGCAATCGTTTAGCCTTTACACTGTCACCTTTTGCATTTTTAGTTTCCTTGCTTTGTCTTTCGTAATGAATGAAGCTGTAGGGCTCATGTTCAATTATGTTGCGAATTACTGCATGAAACTAACTAAAATGTAATAGCTATATTTCATAAGAATACTGTTCTAGGTATGGGTGTCTCTCATCGAAACGAGGCACACATTCATAACAACTTAAATAATAACAGCTATATATATTTTATTAGGTGTTCATTTTATCTAACAACGGTGACTGCTTGTAACTGCTTGTAACTGCTTGCAGAATGACAAGAAACCACAGAACTCGTACAAAATTCCCAATTTATTCCAACATTCATAAAAAGGACACTCCTAATGTAATACACCAACAACTCTGTGACATGCACAGAAATAATTTTGAACCTTGCAACTAACGTCATACAAACATGTAATACGCGTAAAGTCGACGGCGTACCGGGATGTGAACCACCAGAAGTACACTCCTACTTAACAGGGGTAAGATCTCCATGCACAAATACCAAGACAACTTCTTACTGAGAGCAATGGACCGCAATATATTCTATCGAGTTCAGTTGTCAACACAAGTTATTCACTGACGACCTTACAGCAGTCTACTGGAAAACATATGTCATCACAAGTCGATTGTGAAAAACATTGTGTACTTAGACTAACGCACCAAGTTGTGATGAACAAACCACGTCAGGACGTATAAACCTAGATGAGATTTACAAACCAGGCTCACAGACTGGTCACTGACTATTCAACAACTACTGTCTCTGTTCGGACCAAGCATCCCATGTTATGCCGGTCAAACTGCATGTCCTTAGTGAATGTACAATTGTATACCTGCCAACTGTCCCGGAATTTACAGGAGTCTATTGGATTTTGGGCATATCTCCCAGTCTCCTGAAATACCTCCCAGATTTTAGCTAAAATCTCCAACAGCACCCTCCTGTATTCGAGACAGTGTGACACCATGGGAGACGTGCTGAGATGTGTCAAATCGCTGAAGTTCCTGTGAGAAATTTGCAACAGCACACCCTCCCCCGTCTTCCGATGTCAAGATCTGAGACAGTGTGACACGGGAAGAGTGCTGAACCGCTGATGAATCTCCCAGAATTCCGGCAGATATACAATTGTAACATGACAACACAGTCTGTGATGCTGGGAATGCCTGTGGAATGGCAGTGTCCGGTGATACTATGATTATCGCCTCGACCGTGCGATGACTAACGACTGTCTTCAAGCTCCTGTAGCAGCTGACGTCTGCGCAGCTCCAACTCTCCCTCACTCAGCTCACTCTCAGACGTCTCCCACCCAGTCTGAAACACAACCACGATTCAAGTACAGTTCACTCTCAGACTCAGGATCAGTTCACTCTCAGACTCAAGTACAGTTCACTCTCAGACTCAGGATCAGTTCACTCTCAGACTCAAGTACAGTTCACTCTCAGACTCAGGAACAGTTCACTCTCAGGCTCAAGTACAGTTCACTCTCAGACTCAGGAACAGTTCACTCTCAGACTCAAGAACAGTTCACTCTCAGACTCAGGTACAGTTCATTCTCATGCTCAAATATAGTTCACTCTCAGACTCAGGTACAGGTCACTCTCAGACTCAAGTACCATTCATTCTCGGACGTCTTTCAGCCAGTATGACCTGAACAAGCAGAGTTACAAGTTGCAATGAGGGATTGAGACATCTGCAGACTGTTGTTGGACCCAGGTGAATTTGACCCCAATGGCTGACACGAGTGAGTGAATGAGATCGTGGTAATAATTTTATATCAGCCCATATCACAACTCATTTTCATGAGGTTATCACAACACTAACCTTATCTTTCTTTTCTGAAGGAGGGCTTTTCTTTTTCTTGGATTTCTTCTCTCGATATTCGCCCTCGTCTTCTGATGCGCTTGAGTGATTATGTGCCTTTCTCCGGGATTTCTTTTCACGGTATTCGCCCTCGTCTTCTGACCCGGTGGAGCGACTGGGGGAAACCTGTAGCAACACAACAGAGGTCTCGGTCTGGGCAACCTTTCTCTCCTGACAGATAAGTACATCAAATAAATGCACTGCGTTCACAACGTATGCTGTAGATCTGTTCAACATGAGTTTATTGTTGCACACTTTAAAGAAACTGTACAGATGTTCCATGCGCTGAAGTCATTATCAAATTTATACAAACCGTTGATGGATGTAGCTTAACAAAAGTTGTTTCCCCAGAAGAATACTTATATTCTTGAATGACTGGATACATCTGCAAGAAGTGGATTGTTTGAGTTTCTTGTTGTTTCTGTTAATATAACAAGTCTGTGTTTCTCTGGCCCAACAAGGTAAGATATATTGGCAAGGCTTATTCAGAACACTATGTATTTATCAAGTCTTTGTGTCTTACCATATCTTATCAATGGTTAACATTGAAAGCAAAGATGTTTACTTATATGTTAAAGGCTAACAAAATTGAAAAGTGGTGTATTAAATTGTTTTGCTACAACAAAGTTTGTATAATAAACATTTATATAAGTCTCTCTTGGGATCTTTTGAAACCAATTTTCTCACATATCAATTTTAAGATATTACGGGTAAAATGCGTCCACATATTTAATTATGTATCAGTTGGTGATTCCAATTGCCCAGAACCGCCTGGAGATAAGCTGCACTTTAAAGGGACTTAGTCTGTTCATCTACCTGGAATTAGCAGACGTAATAATTTGTAACTGCAAGTCTGCTGTGTTGACCATGGAAAAATGAGCATCATTGAACATCAAAGGGTACATAGCAGTTAACTCAGCCCGACTCGGCTGTATTGCCAATAAAGCTTGTTTTAAAACTGGATGTTTTGTTTACTATTTGAACATGTTCCCGTGGTTGTGCCTTAAAATTGCGACATTTGTGTTACACGCTAACCAAACACAATTTGGCGGACATTATATCTTCAACATAGTTAGTGTAGTCTTAAGAACATTTTATTAATTAATACATGAAAAACTAGGAACTGCCGACATCCGTTTAATGATTCATATTATGTAGTACCATCTGCAGGATAATTGCATGCTATGTCATTTTAAAGCATGGCCTACTTCCTGTGCAACAGGTATATTTGTTGTATGGCTTTACATTGAAGTTTTTGAGTTAGTGCTGTTTGAAAACATCATTGAATATGTACGAGCACACTGGGGAATCGGAGTGCATTTCATTAAAATGTCACGGGGACTAAAGGGTTAAAGAACATGTTAGAAAACATAAATACAATTAAAACAAAGCCAAAACTGACACACAACAGAACACGGAGCCAGTGAACACAACTAATATAAAGTATCACGCGACAACAAAATAAAATAAATGTTTGTTATTGTTGTCTGCTAAAAGGAAAGTGTCAAACTAACAACTAACAGTCTGTACACTGGTACTTTCTCTGTTGTGTTTCATATGTAAATGTGGTCCACAGTTAAGGCTAAATGTCATTTCTACAACCAGCTTAGATTTTGAAGAAGAAAATATTTGAATGAGCAAATAATGGTGAGAGCTGCTCTCTGTTTTAAAGGGGGTTAAATCCAAAAAAATTTACATGCTAAATCGAAACCAAACAAAAACAATTGTTGTTCAAATTTTTTCGGTTAAAACTGAACTTTTTTTCACAAAATCAAGTGGACTTCACATGGATCAGATAGATCCTATCTGTAGAGTAATCTACACTACTCATGGTTGAATCTCCCCAAAAATTAAAGCAAAATTCATATAAAAATGTACAAACATAGAAACAAACTTTAAAATGTAGAACCAACAGAAGACGTACAGTTTTTTGTGTAGAATGTCAATCGGTGTTTGAACCGTCAACGTGGTCGAGCCAGCACTAGAAGCATGCCAACTTTGTCAAATTTAACTTATATTATTATAGTTTTTGTATTTCTTTGTGAAAACAAAAATGTGCCAGGGCTTAACAAATACTGCACTCAAAACTGCAAATCTCTTTATGTTAGTCTTAATGTTATAATGACAGAACAGAAAAAAATGAAAACTACTGAAATGTAAATGTTGCAAATATCTAATAACTTTTTGTGCAAAATCCTAAAATGATACTTTATATAGAGTTTATTTTTGCACTGTTTCTTGGAGATTACATACAATTGTTTAAATTCCCATAAAACAAGTAATTACGACCTCAAAATTCACACTTAATTATTAATAAAGTCTCCCAAAAATAATTCCGCATGAACATGGGGCTAATTTTGACAATCACATTTCCAAATAGGAATAACAAAGTATAAACAAACCCAATATCTAGATGCTCCCTTATTGACAAAAATAATTACTATCATGTTTTTTTATCTTAAATACATTAATTATTGCATAACATATCTCTACAATGTCACAGAAAAAAGCCAGAATGAACGGCGTAAATGGATTTTAGTTATAAACAAAAGATATGATTACACAAGTATATATTTTAGAAAGTCCAGTAATGACTTGAGACAGAGCTTGGCTTGTAGGCTGATAAGTACACGTACAGAAATGGACATACTACACAAATGGACATACACATGCAGAGACACACAAGCACACATATGTATATGAACACACTCACCGAATGGGATGTATGCTTCTTCTTTTTCTTCGACTTTTTGTGCTTTCGTGTTTTCTCGTAGGTGCGCTCTGGAAGAGATACATACAATGGTTGTCATAGCAACACATCTTGACAACAACGACTTGGAAGTTTCCAGCACCAAGCAGATGCATTAAAATACACTACTCAAAATAATTAATGGAACAAATATTGGGGATGGCACACATGGTCTACCACACAAGGTCTACCACACAAGGTCTACCACACATGGTCTACCACACAAGGTCTACCACACAAGGTCTACCACACAAAGTCTACCACACAAGGTCTACCACACAAGGTCTACCACACATGGTCTACCACACATGGTCTACCACACAAGGTCTACCACACAAGGTCTACCACACATGGTCTACCACACAAGGTCTACCACACAATGTCTACCACAAATGGTCTACCACACAAGGTCTACCACACAAGGTCTACCACACAAGGTCTACCGCACAAGGTCTACCGCACAAGGTCTACCGCACAAGGTCTACCGCACAAGGTCTACCGCACAAGGTCTACCGCACAATGTCTACCGCACAAGGTCTACCACACAAGGTCTACCACACAAGGTCTACCACACAAGGTCTACCACACATGGTCTACCACACATGGTCTACCACACAAGGTCTACCACACAATGTCTACCGCACAAGGTCTACCGCACAATGTCTACCGCACAAGGTCTACCGCACAAGGTCTACCACACAAGGTCTACCACACAAGGTCTACCACACATGGTCTACCACACATGGTCTACCACACAAGGTCTACCACACAATGTCTACCACACAATGTCTACCACACAAGGTCTAACACACAATGTCTACCACACAAGGTCTACCACACAAGGTCAACCACACATGGTCTACCACACAAGGTCTACCACACAAGGTCTACCACACAAGGTCAACCACACAAGGTCTACCACACAAGGTCTACCACACAAGGTCTACCACACAAGGTCTACCACACATGGTCTACCACACATGGTCTACCACACATGGTCTACCACACATGGTCTACCACACAAGGTCTACCACACAAGGTCTACCACACAAGGTCTACCACACAAGGTCAACCACACAAGGTCTACCACACAATGTATACCACACAAGGTCTACCACACATGGTCTACCACACATGGTCTACCACACAAGGTCTACCACACAATGTCTACCACACAATATCTACCACACAATATCTACCACACAAGGTCTACCACACAAGGTCTACCACACAATGTCTACCACACAAGGTCTACCACACAAGGTCTACCACACAAGGTCTACCACACAATGTCTACCACACATGGTCTACCACACAAGGTCTACCACACAAGGTCTACCACACAAGGTCTACCGCACAAGGTCTACCACACAAGGTCTACCACACAAGGTCTACCACACAATGTCTACCACACATGGTCTACCACACAAGGTCTACCACACAATGTCTACCACACAAGGTCTACCACACATGGTCTACCACACATGGTCTACCACACATGGTCTACCACACAATGTCTACCACACAATGTCTACCACACAAGGTCTACCACACAATGTCTACCACACAATGTCTACCACACAAGGTCTACCACACAAGGTCTACCACACAAGGTCTACCACACAAGGTCAACCACACATGGTCTACCACACAAGGTCTACCACACAAGGTCTACCACACAAGGTCTACCACACAAGGTCTACCACACAAGGTCTACCACACAAGGTCAACCACACAAGGTCTACCACACAAGGTCTACCACACAAGGTCTACCACACAAGGTCAACCACACAAGGTCTACCACACAATGTATACCACACAAGGTCTACCACACATGGTCTACCACACATGGTCTACCACACAAGGTCTACCACACAATGTCTACCACACAATATCTACCACACAATATCTACCACACAAGGTCTACCACACAAGGTCTACCACACAATGTCTACCACACAAGGTCTACCACACAAGGTCTACCACACAATGTCTACCACACAATATCTACCACACAAGGTCTACCACACAAGGTCTACCACACAATGTCTACCACACAAGGTCTACCACACAAGGTCTACCACACAAGGTCTACCACACAATGTCTACCACACATGGTCTACCACACAAGGTCTACCACACATGGTCTACCACACAATGTCTACCACACAAGGTCTACCACACAAGGTCTACCACACATGTTACACTTTGTGCACTCTGTGTGATCAGGAGATTGTCTTACCTACAAAACAGCTCATTTTGTAATGAACTCAAGTGTGATGACAATGCCTCTAGGTGTGGCTGTATGTCCACACCCCTATATAAGGAATGGATTGTGGTAGTTTCATTAGCTGTTTTTACAGGTTTGTTCACAAACTGACAACTATTGTCCACAAATGTTTTTTAATAACTTGTTTGCCTTCCCCCTCTAGCGTTCACACACTCCTGGCAATAACTTGGTCATTCCTGAACTAGGGCATTGGTCAGGTCAGATCAGATGTAACAAGTCTGGAAAGCATGTACCAGAGATGTTCTATTGGGTGCAGGTTAGGAAACCTAGCCGGCCTAGCAGGCCTGCATACTTGTACACCTGCATACAGTCTTACAATAGGGTCCAGGATGTTACATTGCGATATCTTACAGCCGTTATACCACCTCAGGCAAACAGGTCTTTATGACCATCCAAAGACACTCCGGCTCAAACCATGACTGAGCCTCCACCGTTCCGGTCAACTTCCACAATGTTACAGTCAGCATAATGCTATCCCTGGCATCTCCACACCCTAACATGCACACAGAGAACCTGCTCTCATTTGTGAAGAGTACCGGCTTCCAGTGACACAGCTGCCAGTTCTGGTGCTCACTTGCAAAGTGCAATCGTGCTCTACGGTATTGCGCAGTGAGAATAGGGCCTGTGGCAGGTCGTGAGGCTCTCATATCATCTTCATGGAATCAATTTCTAACAGTTGGATAAGTGAACGTCAGTGGCATGGCAAAAGTCACAGCCTCTTGGTAACGTCTCCATAGTCGGCTAACTACACTTGGGGACACATCAAACTTCCAAGCTACCATCCGATAACGTTCACCATATTCTAGTAGTTGCACAGCCCTGGCAACCTGAGTGTGGTCCAAATACCACCTGGTAGCACCAGCTACCATCTGGAGACATCCAGCAATCACTACCCATGCAGAAAACACCATAACGCCCAAGGACTGGAGATGTAACTAATGCAAGTACCACAGATCCTTTCCTTATGTAGGGGTGTCGACACGCAGCCACACCTAGAGGCATTATGATGCTCGAGTTCATTCAAACATGAACTGTTTTGTAGCAAAGACAATCTCCTAATCACACATAGAGTGCACAAAGTGTACCTTGTGAGGTAGACCAGGTGAGGTAGACCAGGTGAGGTAGACCAGGTGTGCCAATCCCAATATTTGTTCCTTTAATTATTTTGAGTAGCGTATATTAAAAAGCTAGCTACATGTCTTACCAGAGTCTGAAGACAGAGGTGGAGTCCTTGACAACGACCTTGACCTTTTCTTTTTCTTCCGGTGCTTACTCACGTATTCCTGTTCCGACTCAGACTGAAACACAGATGGAGCCACTGTCAGCATACACAACAGATCTCAAAAAGATTATCCAACACCTTCAAATTAACCACGAAACATGCAGGATTTTAACATATGCACTATAACTAAAAAGTGTTACTATCATCATAACAACTAATAATATGACTAAGAAGTAACCCACATCTTTGCAGCAGCTCTCCATACCACAGTGACACCTGGTGAATAAATCAGACATTATTTTGATGCCTAACAAATAATGAATGAGAGATGAGACTTCGACTCACAGAACGTGATCGTGACCGTGAGCGTGACTTGCGACGTTGCTTGCGTGACTTCTTTGAGTGTTTCTTGTGGTGACACATGTGACCACATGATTCCTCCATTGCGACGAGGAACTCTGACATCAGTCGCGCTCGGTCTGCCTCAGTCGTGATCGCCTCAAACGCTGGCTCCTTCTCAAACCTCTCCCGCACCTAATGGATGACCAAAACATCACCAAATATAGCTCTCGAACATCCCCCGCATATGACCAAAACATCACAATATCATTATGGGTCTACTAGTCATTAGTCATTTTTGATTTTCACCAGAAGGTAAAAGTCTGACTGTTGTAGATAGGACTTGTCTTGTAGTGATATTGTTCAATAAAATGGAACTATGTGTCAGAGTTGGCTGTGGTTTTGTGATGGTTGCTATTGTTTCTGGTAGCGAATTCCACTCTACAACTGTTTAGGGAAGACAAGAACATCTATAACAGTTCTTGCTGTATACAGGCTTTGCTATTTAGATGTCATGAGTGGCTTTAGATGATATGCCTTACAACACTAAGAAAGAAATAACGTTACTGCCAATATTAGAACTAGAGGAGATGTTTTCTCCCTCTGTTATCTCAATGTGTGGTGTAATGTTGAGGACAAACAAGACTAGAGGAGATGTTTTCTCCCTCTGATATCTCAATGTGTGGTGTAATGTTGAGGACAAACAAGACTAGAGGAGATGCTTTCTCCCTCTGTTATCTCAATGTGTGGTGTAATGTTGAGGACAAACAAGACTAGAGGAGATGTTTTCTCCCTCTGATATCTCAATGTGTGGTGTAATGTTGAGGACAAACAAGACTAGAGGAGATGTTTTCTCCCTCAGTTATCTCAATGTGTGGTGTAATGTTGAGGACAAACAAGACTAGAGGAGATGCTTTCTCCCTCTGTTATCTCAATGTGTGTAATGTTGAGGACAAACAAGACTAGAGGAGATGCTTTCTCCCTCAGTTATCTCAATGTCTAGTGTAAAATTGAGGACAAACAAGAGGGCTTACGTCTTCCCACTTGTCCCCGCCAGCGAGGGGTGGAGCTGACTGCTTCAGCATGTTCCTGAAGGAGCTCTCCAGGCGGCGTTGCTGTGGACACAGAGGCAGGGGTAGAGGTAACATCAGCTACAACCTAGTGGTAGTTCTACACATGCACGCACACACCACATACATGCACGCACACACCACATACATGCATGCACACACATAAATGGATATATGATAACACTCTATACAAAAGAGTAGTGAAATACAATATGAGAAATGCAAAAGTATGCAATGTTACTGTCACACAATGACATCAAAGTAATCATACATTTGTTAGTGATACATGACACTATAAATACACACACGTATTGTGCTACATGTTTGCATCAGCAGTATCTAATGCACATTACACGTATTGTGCTACATGTTTGCATCAGCAGTATCTAATGCACATTACACGTATTGTGCTACATGTTTGCATCAGCAGTATCTAATGCACATTACACGTATTGTGCTACATGTTTGCATCAGCAGTATCTAATGCACATTTCACGTATTGTGCTACATGTTTGCATCAGCAGTATCTAATGCACATTACACGTATTGTGCTACATGTTTGCATCAGCAGTATCTAATGCACATTACACGTATTGTGCTACATGTTTGCATCAGCAGTATCTAATGCACATTACACGTATTGTGCTACATGTTTGCATCAGCAGTATCTAATGCACATTACACGACATTCTACTTTTGTTTTTACTCGATATGTTTTATATTTGTTATCCACCTTTGAAAGCTTATCACCGTTTATAGAATAACTGATTAATTCTCAGTGTTTTACTTCAAAGCTGCAGCGAGACTGAACAAGTGACTGAAACGAGTGATTCCTCCCACCTTCCTGGCTTCCTCCTTCAGTCTCTCCCTCTCCCTCCCCTCCGCCTTCTCAATCAACTACAACAACAACACATACGTGACACACCAACATCTTCTCAATCAACTACAACAACAACACATACTGACACTACAACGTCAACACCTTTTAAATTCCATCTGTTTCGCTTTGTCCCATTTCAGCTGCATTGTGCAGAAAGTGAACCAGTCCAGCGTCCACTACGACATGCTGGTCATCTGTGGATAGTATTTGGTGAAATCATTATTAAATAATTGCTCATCAACCCCAGTATAAGTTTCACATGTAAATGGAAACAAGTGGTCTGGCTCTATTTACCGCAGCATACGGCTAGTTACCCAATCTAGTAACTAAAGCCAAATGAGTTGATGACTGGTGATTTTATTAAACATTGATCAACAAATCTGCGACATCCTTGATCAAACACATTTAGCTATGGTTCACGTGGATTAAAGGCTGGGACACCAATCTTGGGTCCACTACATGCAGCCATTTGTAAAACTGTAGCTCATTTCTATATATTAATATAATATTCAGAAGATGAGAGCAAGTATGTTGAAGCTACACTGCCCGCCAAATTGCATTTAATACAATAAAAAAGACATTTGAATTGAACTTCTATTTTAATGTTTTGCCCCAAAAAAGAAAGCAAAACATTCAGAACATATACAACTCTATCGGCAACATAATGGACACCGTCCGGTTTAACGGCAAAGCTCTTTGGTGTTTGATGGCTTTACAATATCCCCTCTGTCAAGAAGAGCTATTCAGCGAACTGCCTGTCAATATAATTACCACCCAGGCTGATTCCAGTCCACGGAACACACAACTTACCTTGAAGAGATACCAAAATACTAAAGCGAGTATAAATAATATAGTTTACTGAACCCTGACATGAAGTAATTGTTAAGGATTCACTCCAACCGGCCAGCGTAACTCACACTATTGAAGGTGAGTTTGATGTTACCAGCGTCCAGTCCCAGGTACCTCTTGTCACCTGTCAGCCACTTGGTGAACACGTCAAAGCTCGTCTCAATGTCCACAGCCAAGTTTCTCTCCTGTCAACACACACACACAGCAACATCATCCAAACAATCCATCGGATTACTTGACCTATTTTTTAAATGTTCAAGCAAAATGTTTATTGGTGTTTATTAGATATAGAAGTGTACAGACACGTCTATGTTTATCATCTAGGCCTTCTTTTTTATCAGAACCCAAATTCTGTTTTTAGGAAAATGGTATATGTAATGATTTTTCTGGAAAACTTTCATAACCATGACTGAGATTCTGTATTCAAGCTACCATGACATAAAGTGCAATACACTGTAGCAGGTTGTAGACATACTGAATTGACATATGTACACGTTGTAGGGTCTTAGTAAGTAATTCATGCGTTCCCTTCAGCTTCAATATGCCATTTATCCAGTCTTCTGACAATTCAACAAATCTTTTATGGATCATGACCTTACACAATATCGCATCGCTGTACACTGAACAGATGGTAAAACATCCCTGCAGAGGAGGCCAACCTTCCCGCAACCCTCCACACTGGCAGTACTATCAAGGAGTATGACAGACACAAACACATTCCCACAACCCTCCACACTGGCGGTACTACCAAGGAGTATGACAGACACAAACACCTTCCCGTAACCCTACACACTGGCAGTACTTCCAAGGAGTATGACAGACACAAACACCTTCCCGTAACCCTACACACTGGCAGTACTTCCAAGGAGTATGACAGACACAAACACCTTCCCGTAACCCTCCACACTGGCAGTATTACCAAGGAGTATGACAGACACACACACCTTCCCGTAACCCTCCACACTGGCAGTACTACCAAGGAGTATGACAGACACAAACACCTTCCCGTAACCCTCCCCACTGGCAGTACTACCAAGGAGTATGACAGACACAAACACATTCCCACAACCCTCCACACTGGCAGTACTACCAAGGAGTATGACAGACACAAACACCTTCCCGTAACCCTACACACTGGCAGTACTTCCAAGGAGTATGACAGACACAAACACCTTCCCGTAACCCTACACACTGGCAGTACTACCAAGGAGTATGACAGACACAAACACATTCCCACAACCCTCCACACTGGCAGTACTACCAAGGAGTATGACAGACACAAACACCTTCCCGTAACCCTACACACTGGCAGTACTACCAAGGAGTATGACAGACACAAACACCTTCCCGCAACCCTCCACACTGGCAGTACTACCAAGGAGTATGACAGACACAAACACCTTCCCGTAACCCTACACACTGGCAGTACTACCAAGGAGTATGACAGACACAGACACCTTCCCGTAACCCTACACACTGGCAGTACTACCAAGGAGTATGACAGACACAGACACCTTCCCGTAACCCTACACACTGGCAGTACTACCAAGGAGTATGACAGACACAGACACCTTCCCGTAACCCTACACACTGGCACACCAAGGAGTATGGCAGTACTACCAAGGAGTATGACAGACACAGACACCTTCCCGTAACCCTACACACTGGCAGTACTACCAAGGAGTATGACAGACACAGACACCTTCCCGTAACCCTACACACTGGCAGTACTACCAAGGAGTATGACAGACACAGACACCTTCCCGTAACCCTACACACTGGCAGTACTACCAAGGAGTATGACAGACACACACACCTTCCCGTAACCCTCCACACTGGCAGTACTACCAAGGAGTACGACAGACACAGACACCTTCCCGTAACCCTCCACACTGGCAGTACTACCAAGGAGTATGACAGACACAAACACCTTCCCGTAACCCTCCACACTGGCAGTACTACCAAGGAGTATGACAGACACAAACACCTTCCCGTAACCCTCCACAATGGCGGGACTACCAAGGAGTATGATAGACACAAACACCTTCCCGTAACTCTCCACCCTGGCAGTACTACCAAGGAGTAAGACAGACACAAACATCTCACCCGCAGCAGTTCTTTGATGATTCGCTTCTCATCATGAAACCGAGCCTTGAGATCTTCCACGTAGAACTTGAACAGATCAAGAGGCGTGGAACCTGAAGGTAAATATGGCAGGATAAATATGGGATAGTTTCACAAAATGTTTGTTCCAGATTTTTAATGGATATTACAAAATTATGAATAGTTATTTCCTTTCGTCATGCACGTTTTCCAAGATTGTTTCCAAGCTAGATAAACCATCCACTGATGAATTGGGGAGTTTACTTCACTTGAAACAATCGTAATTTGATTGTTCATAGAACGGGTAATAGTGAGGTGTATTCTGAAAAGCTAGTAGTGTTACAAATCCTCCCTGGGGTCATACATGAACCCTGATACTTGCCCTGGCTTGGTAATGACACTGTTGAGCCAAGCATGTTAGATAGGTGCACTCACCATGCTGTCCGAGCATGTTAGAAAGGTGCACTCACCAGGCTGTCCGAGCATGCTACTAAAGCGCATGTCATGAGTGAGTGTGTTGTAGAGGTCCATCCACAGAGACATTGAGTGTAGCTTGCCTTGCTCATGCAACTCGTCAAGTAGAACCTACAACCATGACCAGTCACAACACACACAAGTCATAAGTTAGTTCTGTGTTGGATCATTACAGAGGCCATGTAGGTGTACATACGCATGAATACGGTTTTGTGCATAGATAGTAGAAGTCTCTAGTTCCAGGACTGTCACTGAAACATTACTCCTCTGGAACGGTGTCACAATTCACAAACACTTCCCAATAGAGCGGTGTCACTAACAGACACACCATGAGAAGGGAGTAACTTCAAACACAATTAGAGGGGTGTCACTCACAAACGCACCCCTTTAGAAGGGTCAATCACAAACTGACAACATTAGAGGGGTGTCAAATCCAAACATTCCCCAAGCGAGGGGTGTCACTGCCAAACATTCCCCAAGCGAGGAGTCTCACTCAGGGTTGGCATGTTTCTGGGAATAACCGGTTTTAGACAGGGAAGCGAGAAATATCCGGTACAGACCTGCCTATCCCAAAAACTTCTTGTCAGTAATCCATCTTCCCATTTACACTGATTTTCAGGAATATAGGCCTGCTGCCAGTAATAGTTCAGAACCATAATTGTTTTGAAGCGTTCAATTAACAAGGTAAGGTATATGTTCATGACCAGCATTGATGGAAATAAAACGTGAAGAAGTGTAACTGTAATGTAAATGAATCTATACACATTGTAATTCTGATTTTATGTAAATTTCAAAAACAACATGTTGACCACAAAAACTTGACAAATTATAACAATGCATCACGGCATTGTCTATTTGTGGTGTCATTAGGATTAATATTAGTAGCCGGTATACCTAGGGCCAGGCTATAGACTACACAGTATAGTAGCTTGACTAGATCAAAGACAAACACAAATTGCAGTCATGCCGGGGGACGGCAAAACCATTACGTCGTTATGCTAGTCATCGACATCGTATATATAAGCCTATCCCTGTATTGTAGGCTGTAAATGATAGGCTACTCAATAAATACACTAACTTAGTCTTAGTAGTCAGTTGGCCTAACACTACAAGTACAACACCCACTACTCTGTCACTAGTACTAGTCTAATGATGTAGTCAGTACCTGCAATTATCCCAGCCACCACTGCCCATGTCATGTGAACTAGGAACATTATTTTCACGTATCCAGCAGTATGTAAAACCGACCCCCTTCTTTAAACTTGGCAATATGGGCCATGTCTGCGTGCATGCTGTTATAAACGTTTGCAGCACACGTTTCTTCTTGGCTGGTAGTGGTGCTATCATTTCGTGCCGTGTGAGTCGTGACTTCATCTTGTTTGAGCGCCATGAGCTTGGAAATGCGAATTTGTCAGATTACGACCAGAAGCAGCGAATGAAAAACTGAGTCACAACAAGCAGCGAATATATGCTGCCACCTTTTGAATAAAGTGAAGCTAAATTTGAGGAGCACGGAAGTGATTGATAATCATTGTGACAACGAAAGAATCCGTAATATTTTCATCCCTCGCCGTAATACCGTAATTTGAGGTGTATTTCCGGAATGATTCCGGACAATCCGGAATGGTAGGCAGGTCTGCCAGTATTTACCAATAATATCCGGAAATAAGTCCATAACTGAGTTAACTTTCGTTAGTTCCTGTAACTAAACCTAGTCCAGTTGGAAAGATAATTAATATCGAGAACAAAATACTAGTTACCAGTCCAGGCCTAAACCTTGTGTTTGTGTATGCCAGGAAATCCATGACATGAAAGAGTAAAATAATCAATTAGTAAATAAATGTCATTGTCACTATGACAAGGGACAGTGCAAAATACTGCTGTCTGGGTCTTCTTCTAAAGGAGTATGATGATGAAGTCGGATAGCCTGTACTAGTATTGTCTCATATTGTCAGGTGTCAGTTTGCAATCTGGTTAAAGAACAAAGAAATGTTGAGCTTTCGACATTGGCAGGTAGTTATCAGGGTCCATACACAATGACATATACCCAATTCAAGGCTTTTTAGCAGAGAATGAACTGGTTCCAGACTGTTGACAGCAACCTACAGCTGGTCAACAAAAGATGGAGTGACATCAAAATGCTAATGAATAACACACAGTAAGACCCATATCCATTAAAAAGTGATTGGTCAAGGAAGATCAGTTTGAATGAACAGGAAGCCCTCCATCATAAAAAGGGGTCCATGGGACCATGGGCAAATGTTGTGCAATATATGCTGATGGGCAGCAAAAGTGCTCCCCTGCCAGAGTGGGGAGGGGGCTACTGGTGAACAAAGGCTACCAGGGTCAGTAGGCAACTGTAGCCAACAGCAGTGCCTTGGGTTATGCAATATAAGCAGATAAGGCAACTTTATTTATCTGTTGCAGTTTTCAGTCAAACTACATTATGTTTGTCCAGTATCATTCTGGTGATGTTACAGCAGCTTTTATACAGCTCAAAATATAATACTTTTAAAAGTTTTCCCATTTATCCTGGTTTTTACGACTACTTGAGGTTTTTTCCAAGATGGTATTTACTGGTATTTCCCACCCGGTATTTACCAGGGTTGGAAAAACATGCCAACTCTGGTGTTACTGCGAAACATTCCCCAAGAGAGGGGTGTCAATGCTCAACATTCCCCAAGAGGGGTGTCAATGCTCAACATTCCCCAAGAAGGGTGTCGCTGCCAAATGTCCTCAAGAGAGGGGTGTCACTGCAAAATTTCACCTAGTGAAGGATGTCACTGCCAAACATTCCCAAATGATGGGTATTACTGCCAAATGTTCCCCAAGCGAGGGGTGTCACTGCCAACATTCCCCAAGGGAAGGGTGTCACTGGCAGGCAAACATTTCTCAAGAAAGGAGTGTCACTGCCAAACATTCCCCAAGAGAGGGGTGTCACTGCCAAACGTTCCCCAAGAGAGGGGTATCATTGCCAAATGTTCCCAAGTGAGGGGTATCACTGTCAAACATTCCCCAAGATAGGGGCGTCACTAACAAACATTCCCAAGTGAGGGGGTCACTCACAAATGCACTCCATTTGAGAGATATCACTCAGAAACACACTCCATAAGAGGTGTGTCCCTCAAACACACCACAATCAGAGGGGTGTCACTACCAAATGTTCCCCAAGCGAGGGGTGTCACTCACCAGGAAACCTTCCCTGTTCTTGCGCTGTGTGCGTCGCACCATACGCCGCGCCCGCTCCTTCTCATCATCATACTCCTGCTCCAACATCTTGATGTGGTCCTGGAAGCAGATGAGTGCGTCCTCCTTGTCCATGTCTGAAACACACAGATACACCAGACAGATACACCAGACAGATACACCAGACAGATACACCAGGCAGATACACCAGGCAGATACACCAGACAGATACACCAGACAGATACACCAGACAGATACACCAGACAGATACACCAGACAGATAAACCACACATATAAACTACACAGATACACCACACAGATACATCACACAGATACACCACAGATACACAATACTGATACACCACAAAGATAAACTATACAGACACAGCACACAGATATACCACACAGATGCATCACAGATACACCACACAGATACTCACATTCACCACACATACACTACACAGATACACCACACAGATATACCACACAGATACATACAAATACATCACACAGACACCCACAGATACACCACACAGATACAGGCAAATACTGATACACACAAATAGACACATATCACATAGGTTGTCAAACAACAAACACATAAAATATATTCATGCACCACTATCTATAACATCACAGACCACAACTAAACAATTTACAACAGGATTTTATTGTTTAGCCAGTGCCTCATTGTAAATGCAAATATTTTTTGTTTTGATATCAACAATGACAATACAAGGATTTCACAGCTATTCTACTAGACTCACTTTGTAGTTCCACATCTTCTGTAAAGAGAGAGTTGTCCAGCAACATCTGCTGAGCCTCGGACCACGTTGTCCTGTGGGTCAAGGACGGCATGCTGTCGAGGATCTCAGTGAACACCTTGATATTACGCTTCCTCAAGGCCTTAGACTCCTCCTACAAAACAACCAGATCTCAGTAAACATCTTGATATTACACTTCCTCAAGGCCTTAGACTCCTCCTACAAAACAACCAGATCTCAGTAAACACCTTGATAATATACTTCCTCAAGGCCTTAGACTCCTCCTACAAAACAACCAGATCTCAGTAAACACCTTGATATTACGCTTCCTCAAGGCCTTAGACTCCTCCTACAAAAACAACCAGATCCCAGTAAACACCTTGATATTACGCTTCTTCAAGGCCTTAGACGACTCCTACAAAACAACCAGATCTCAGTAAACACCTTGATATTACACTTCCTCAAGGCCTTAGACTCCTCCTACAAAACAACCAGATCTCAGTAAACATCTTGATATTACGCTTCCTCAAGGCCTTAGACTCCTCCTACAAAACAACCAGATCTCAGTAAACACCTTGATATTACGCTTCCTCAAGGCCTTAGACTCCTCCTACAAAACAACCAGATCTCAGTAAACACCTTGATATTACACTTCCTCAAGGCCTTAGACTCCTCCTACAAAACAACCAGATCTCAGTAAACACCTTGATATTACGCTTCCTCAAGGCCTTAGACTCCTCCTACAAAACAACCAGATCTCAGTAAACACCTTGATATTACACTTCCTCAAGGCCTTAGACTCCTCCTACAAAACAACCAGATCTCAGTAAACACCTTGATATTACACTTCCTTGAAGCCTTAGACTCCTACAAAACAACCAGATCTCAGTAAACACCTTGATATTACGCTTCCTCAAGGCCTTAGACTCCTCCTACAAAACAACCAGATCCCAGTAAACACCTTGATATTACGCTTCCTCAAGGCTTTAGACTCCTCCTACAAAACAACCAGATCTCAGTAAACACCTTGATGTTATGCTTCCTCAAGGCCTTAGATTCCTCCTACAAAACAACCAGATCTCAGTAAACACCTTGATGTTACGCTTCCTCAAGGCCTTAGACTCCTCCTACAAAACAACGGTAACAACAACCAGGTCTCAGTAAACACCTTGATGTTACGCTTCCTCAAGGCCTTACACTCCTCCTACAAAACAACCAGATCGCAGTAAACACCTTGATATTATGCTTCCTCAAGGCCTTAGACTCCTCCCACAAAACAACCAGATCTCAGTAAACACCTTGATGTTATGCTTCGTCAAGGCCTTAAGACTCCTCCTACAAAACAACCAGATCTCAATAAACACCTTGATATTATGCTTCCTCAAGGCCTTAGACTCCTCCCACAAAACAACCAGATCTCAGTAAACACCTTGATGTTATGCTTCCTCAAGGCCTTAGACTCCTCCTACAAAACAACCAGATCTCAATAAACACCTTGATATTATGCTTCCTCAAGGCCTTAGACTCCTCCCACAAAACAACCAGATCTCAGTAAACACCTTGATGTTATGCTTCCTCAAGGCCTTAGACTCCTCCCACAAAACAACCGGACCTCAGTAAACACCTTGATGTTATGCTTCCTCAAGGCCTTAGACTCCAACTACAAAACAACCAGATCTCAGTAAACACCTTGATGTTATGCTTCCTCAAGACCTTAGACTCCTCCTACAAAACAACCAGATCTCAGTAAACACCTTGATGTTATGCTTCCTCGAGGCCTTAGACTCCTCCTACCAAACAACCAGATCTCAGTAAACACCTTGATACTATGCTTCCTCAAGGCCTTAGACTCCAACAAAAAAACAACCAGATCTCAGTAAACACCTTGATATTATGCTTCCTCAAGGCCTTAGACTCCTCCCACAAAACAACCAGATCTCAGTAAACACCTTGATGTTACGCTTCCTCAAGGCCTTAGACTCCTCCTACAAAACAACCAGATCTCAGTAAACACCTTGATACTATGCTTCCTCAAGGCCTTAGACTCCAACTACAAAACAACCAGATCCCAGTAAACACCTTGATGTTATGCTTCCTCAAGGCCTTAGACTCCAACTACAAAACAACCAGATCTCAGTAAACACCTTGATACTATGCTTCCTCAAGGCCTTAGACTCCAACTACAAAACAACCAGATCCCAGTAAACACCTTGATGTTATGCTTCCTCAAGGCCTTAGACTCCAACTACAAAACAACCAGACCTCAGTAAACACCTTGATATTACACTTCCTCAAGGCCTTAGACTCCTCCTACAAAACAACCAGATCTCAGTAAACATCTTGATATTACACTTCCTCAAGGCCTTAGACTCCTCCTACAAAACAACCAGATCTCAGTAAACACCTTGATATTACGCTTCCTCAAGGCCTTAGACTCCTCCTACAAAACAACCAGATCTCAGCAAACACCTTGATATTACACTTCCTCAAGGCCTTAGACTCCTACAAAACAACCAGATCTCAGTAAACACCTTGATATTACACTTCCTTGAGGCCTTAGACTCCTCCTACAAAACAACCAGATCTCAGTAAACACCTTGATATTACACTTCCTTGAAGCCTTAGACTCCTCCTACAAAACAACCAGATCTCAGTAAACACCTTGATATTACGCTTCCTCAAGGCCTTAGACTCCTCCTACAAAACAACCAGATCCCAGTAAACACCTTGATATTACGCTTCCTCAAGGCCTTAGACTCCTCCTACAAAACAACCAGATCTCAGTAAACACCTTGATGTTATGCTTCCTCAAGGCCTTAGATTCCTCCTACAAAACAACCAGATCTCAGTAAACACCTTGATGTTACGCTTCCTCAAGGCCTTAGACTCCTCCTACAAAACAACGGTAACAACAACCAGGTCTCAGTAAACACCTTGATGTTATGCTTCCTCAAGGCCTTACACTCCTCCTACAAAACAACCAGATCGCAGTAAACACCTTGATATTATGCTTCCTCAAGGCCTTAGACTCCTCCCACAAAACAACCAGATCTCAGTAAACACCTTGATGTTATGCTTCGTCAAGGCCTTAAGACTCCTCCTACAAAACAACCAGATCTCAATAAACACCTTGATATTATGCTTCCTCAAGGCCTTAGACTCCTCCCACAAAACAACCAGATCTCAGTAAACACCTTGATGTTATGCTTCCTCAAGGCTTTAGACTCCTCCTACAAAACAACCAGATCTCAATAAACACCTTGATATTATGCTTCCTCAAGGCCTTAGACTCCTCCCACAAAACAACCAGATCTCAGTAAACACCTTGATGTTATGCTTCCTCAAGGCCTTAGACTCCTCCCACAAAACAACCGGACCTCAGTAAACACCTTGATGTTATGCTTCCTCAAGGCCTTAGACTCCAACTACAAAACAACCAGATCTCAGTAAACACCTTGATGTTATGCTTCCTCGAGGCCTTAGACTCCTCCTACAAAACAACCAGATCTCAGTAAACACCTTGATGTTATGCTTCCTCGAGGCCTTAGACTCCTCCTACCAAACAACCAGATCTCAGTAAACACCTTGATGTTACGCTTCCTCAAGACCTTAGACTCCTCCTACAAAACAACCAGATCTCAGTAAACACCTTGATGTTATGCTTCCTCGAGGCCTTAGACTCCTCCTACCAAACAACCAGATCTCAGTAAACACCTTGATGTTATGCTTCCTCGAGGCCTTAGACTCCTCCTACAAAACAACCAGATCTCAGTAAACACCTTGATGTTATGCTTCCTCGAGGCCTTAGACTCCTCCTACCAAACAACCAGATCTCAGTAAACACCTTGATACTATGCTTCCTCAAGGCCTTAGACTCCAACAAAAAAACAACCAGATCTCAGTAAACACCTTGATATTATGCTTCCTCAAGGCCTTAGACTCCTCCCACAAAACAACCAGATCTCAGTAAACACCTTGATGTTACGCTTCCTCAAGGCCTTAGACTCCTCCTACAAAACAACCAGATCTCAGTAAACACCTTGATACTATGCTTCCTCAAGGCCTTAGACTCCAACTACAAAACAACCAGATGTAAACACCTTGATGTTATGCTTCCTCAAGGCCTTAGACTCCAACTACAAAACAACCAGATCTCAGTAAACACCTTGATGCTTCCTCTTAGACTCCCCACAACCAGACAGTAAACACCTTGAGATGCTTCCTCAAGGCCTTAGACTCCAACTAAACAACCAGATCTCAGTAAACATGATTACAAGGCCTTAGACTCCCTCAACCAGGTAAACACCTTGATGTTACGCTTCCTCAAGGCCTTAGACTCCTCCTACAAAACAACCAGATCTCAGTAAACACCTTGATACTATGCTTCCTCAAGGCCTTAGACTCCAACTACAAAACAACCAGATCCCAGTAAACACCTTGATATTATGCTTCCTCAAGGCCTTAGACTCCAACTACAAAACAACCAGATCTCAGTAAACATCTTGATGTTATGCTTCCTCAAGGCCTTAGACTCCAACTACAAAACAACCAGATCTCAGTAAACACCTTCATGTTATGCTTCCTCAAGGCCTTAGACTCCTCTTACCAAACAACCAGATCTTAGTAAACACCTTGATGTTATGCTTCCTCAAGGCCTTAGACTCCTACAAAACAACCAGATCTCAGTAAACACCTTGATGTTATGCTTCCTCAAGGCCTTAGACTCCTACTACAAAACAACCAGATCTTAGTAAACACCTTGATATTATGCTTCCTCAAGGCCTTAGACTCCTACAAAACAACCAGATCTCAGTAAACACCTTTAGCGCTTTACACTTTACTCCCTGGCAGACATGTTCAATCGAACACTATCTCGACTTCTCTGGGAAGCATTCGGCCACGCTGCAATTAATGCGCGAAGACTATTCGTACACAAATAACCACCACTGTCTATAGCCAGGTACTCATTCATACAGCTGAGTGAACTGAGGCTATGTAGAGTAAACGAACTCAAGGTTCGCCATCGCTGCAAAGGCTTTAGACTCCTACAAAAAACAGTCAATAATATGCCAAGTTATAAGAGATCGATATTTGTCTTAACTGCTTGATAGAAAAATGGTACATCCATGTCAAGTTTGAATACAACCAGACCAGTGATTTTGAATGGCAGCAGTGCAAATGTCAGTTTGCTGATAGGAATGTATAATACAACAGATGTAAGTATATTTAACTTAGTATTTGAATAGTTAGTATGAACGATATTATTTGTGTACCTCAAGCTGATAACTAAAATGAAGTGCTCCATGATGGTTATTTATTAAAATACATGACCATGCCAACAATGCAAGAAATTCATGCACCAGTTTCTAATAAGAGGCTTTAATAAACAAAAAAAGCAAGAATAAATCCTGCTAATAATAGATTTTACAAACTCAATCAAAGCAAACGTAATACGGTCTAGATGTCATTAAACCATGAAATGAAGCTACAGAATGACGCACGCGCTCTTTCTTTGCGAGTTGGTGCACAATGTCCTCATAGAGGTCTCTTCTGTCGTGGTCATGGACGTTCTTCCATATATCAGTGTCGGCAAAAATTTGGTCAGCTTTCCTGAAACAAGGCAATCACAAATGATGTTCTTCAAGGCAAAACATATCCAGTTTTGACAAAAATTTATGTGTTTTGTGAGGGATAGAAAGAACAGTTTTGTGTATATTTGAATTCTAAATTAGTTTTCAGTCAAATATCTAACCCGAATTGGACTTGATCATGTTAGCCATGAAACCCTTGTAATGTAACTGTAATCATTTAATTACACTACAAAGCTGTAGTAACACTCTAAATATTGTTTGAATTTGGATTACAATGCTGCAGTTCAAAGCCACAGTAAGTGTAATAAAAATATATTATGCAATCAACATTACACATTTAAGTTACTATGATTGTAGAAATATGTTTATATGAATAGATATAAATTTCACCAGACCACGTTGCACTTTCAGTCATCTACACACAGGAGAGAGTATACAACACACCTGTATTTGATAGTCGAGTTCATCTTGTCGGTGGTCATAAGAAACTCTTCCAAATCTTCCTTCGCTTTCTTAGTTCGCAGTCGATTCTCCTCCTGAAAAGTATCGCTTTATTTTATAACAAAACCCAGTAAATTATACACTTCTAAATGGTTCTAACCTTTCCCAAAGCATACAAGTAAAAAACAATGGTTACCAGAAACAGGGTAGGGAGACGGTTAACAATGTGGAACAGGGTAGGGAGACGGTTAACAATGTGGAATATCCACAAAAGAAACAAAATAAGTTCAAGATAATTTTTTGCTAATGGCACTAGATTGTTACAATGCAGCACTGAATAAAATCAAATAAATAGAAGCACAATTTATATAAAGTGTATTTCCACAGTGATATTCACCCGTCTAGCCCTCTCAACCCATTTACCTTCTCCTCCTTGGCTCTCTGTGTCTTGTAGGCATTGAACGCCTGTTTCTTCTCATTCAGGTGTCGCAGTGCTCCGTAGCGTGGGTCGTTGATGATCAACTTCATGGCTTGTTCCCAGGACGAACTGGCCGGCACACACTGCAGCCAGACCACACATGACAACTTCAATCATCGATTGATCACAACGCACTCATGGATTATGAGATCTCAAACTTTACAAGTTGCTGGTCATAAAACAACCAGTTGAGCGACTTAAACATGGCACAGTTAAAACTCTCAAACATTCTTATCCCATTGAGCAGGAAAGGGCCATGTGGGTTATGCCTGATGGAGAGAGTGAGAGAGTGTGTTCACACCACCGACACTGCACACATGCACTTCGCATGCACACAACACAAACACAGTGCGCATTCACATACAACTTGTATCAACATAAATAAACTATAACTTACATTGTTCTCAGATCTTTGATCTGTTCAGCAGTTTACATATTTCATATCAACTTGGATTTGATGAAAAACAAAGCTAATTTTGACTATGAATGTATTTCACTTCCAGGGCCAGACATGGACCACCAAGGGCAGGATTGAGCAAGTTGCCTCACCCGCTCCCTGAGAAGAGCCTTGAAGGCCTCAATGGCTTCCTTCTTGTTCTTGAAGACATACTCCTTCTTGGGTACTTCCTCCGGCACAATGCTGCAACATTGCATAGAGCATGCATGCACTCTAGGACCAAATAATGACACAATGTTGCTATAATCATTTTAATATCCGGTTCCACATATGCAATGTTCAGAAGAGGAACATTTGACAGCGTTACCAATATTTGATATATGAAATCAAAATTAAATGTATTATTCCTTAACAACATCAGTCATGATTCCTTGAGCCTTAAAATCAAACAGCACAAAACAAGCGACTTACTTATTATTTATTGCTATGGCAAGATTTTGTTTTACACAACTTTTGTAAAATTACATATTTAATTCAAAAATTCAAAACAATTACAAACTACACCCTATTACTACCATTAGACTTATAACTGAAGTCACACATTATTATCATTTGGCCAAGTGTATTTTGTTATTCTAGTTTTCCACCCTGGTACAGAGTGCCCAGAGAAAGGCCCACCCACCTAGCACTGGTCATCTCCATGACATTGGGGGGAGGTAGGGCGATAGAGGCGAGTGTCGCTTCCATCGCCTTCTGGATGGCGTCTGAGGGCTGTGAGGGTTGCTGTGCCACCACCGGCATCATACCGACTGGCATGGGACTCGCTGTGCCCATCTGTGGCGCAACAGCACCCACGGCAACCATTGGTGGTGCTGTCGCAGCCGCCCTGTGTCAAATGCACATATGGTAGACGGGGACTGTGAAATGGTTGGGATAAATTCTTTTGTTGCAATTACTTAAAAATCAAATTAAACGTTTCTACTTAAAATTCGTAAAAATGCAATACGTTTTAAACATTTAGTTCAATTTTAAATAGCAAAGTGATGGTTGCATTGATCACCATGCAAACATACATAAGTAATTTGTTTGGTTCTAATGTACTATACGAAAATAAAAATACAATTGATTAAATGCAACCAAATTCTACTTTTTCAAAAAAACTGAATAATTGCTTTCAAAATTATTTCTTCACAAAACTCTAATCTGACAATGATAACTGTAAATACCTGACCATTACCTACTAATACATTTAACATTTCAAACATTAATTTAAGTAAATAAATATTAATAAAACAAAACAACAATATCACAAAACATTCATAAAATGGTACCAAAGACTTACATGGCATCCTCTTTAGTGATACAATCTGAAAGAAATAGTGACGTTTGGTTACAATAACAAACAAATTTACAATCGAACATCCACATGTTTTTACCTAAAGTTACAATTATAAGTTAACAACATATATTTTACTTTTTTCAATTACAACAATTAGAATTTGATTAGCTTGTAAATTGCTTCCGGACTCAGTTACATTCATAGTTTTAAACTTACCATATTTTCAAAACTAGAATTTGATTGTTTTTTCAATAAAATATATATTGGCTTTCATTTTTTTTCAATTACAAGTTCAGATGAGATTTGTAATTAATTCTAGACCCGGTGTTGATTTCAAACAGTTTCTCAGCTGTCACTGTCAGAAGCAACATTATTTAAATCATGATAACAAACTAGTACGGTGTGGACAAATGTATGACACAACAACTACACAGATACTTTAACATGTCAAACACAAGATGATTTTATTATAATAAAAGTTGTGTTTTATCATACTATCCATTGTGTAGCTTAGAACAAACGTGTGTAAACTCTACAAGAAAGCCATTCATCTCTGCTCCCTTTTCATTGCTGCCTGTCACAGACCTGCTATCATTGCAAGGACATGTTATCACGAGATCCTACCCTCGAGTTCTTCGAGCTCCTTTGGTTTGGTCCAGCGCGACTCCTTGGTAACTGAATTGTGGAAGTAGACCTTGCCATTGTCTGCCTTGTGTTCCTTCCAAGGACACTTGGACAGCTGCAGCTGGAGACAGAGAGGACATCGTGTCAGAGCTGCTAGATTCAACTCAACTTCAAAACTGCATTCTTTCCATAACAGTTCAGTCTGTCAACTTTCTTCCATTAGTCGAATAAAAAGTTGGAAACGAATCTGACTTAAGTGAAATGTTTGTTGTATTAACCAGTTTTGTCAATGATTTTCTCATAATTGCAGTATGCATGTTGCCAAGTTTATGAAATCGATACCACCACGCACAACATTAAAACAAATTCTACAACTGTATGCTGGCGCACTAATATTATTACCATCAATTAAACATAATTATGCTTAGCAGCACCAATTTACTGGAAAGGACTTTCGAACAAAATTGTATATACTTAACCATCTGGATAAACACACAACTCCTACCAGGGGCGAGCAAATCTAGCAATTAATTTGACTGTCAATGACTGATAAATATCTCCCTTGATGACAGGTTTACATGAGTTACACTGTCATTCCCACACAAAGTACACTACGAGGCAACATTTACCTCAGCGGCTGACTTTAGTTCATCAGGTTTCTCCCAGGTGGACTGTTTTGTCTCTGTGTTGTAGTAGTAACAGCGGCCGTCGGGGGACTTGTGCTCTGTCCATGTCGTCTTCTAGGACAGAGCACAGGCACAGTCAAACAAGCCTGTTATACTAAGTAAATTGAATACAAACAGATTTAGCAGTGACGTTCAAACGTCATATATTCACAATGAATGCCAATCAAGTTTTGATGAAAACTAATCATAAGCCATTAATGTATGAAAAAAAAAAATTTACGTCAGAACTTCGTCAGATACAAAACTCTGAAATGTGTCAATCTGAAAATTATTAATTTCTGTTGAGTGAATACATTTTTGTTTCAAAACACTAGGCAAGTAATGGTGATATCTAGTGTCTGAGGAAACATGAAGCAAAACATACATAACATATAAAAGTTTGTGTTCTGTGTACAAGTAAATGGTGCGTAACAATGCCACAAGTGACTCTGGAGTTCTAGTGACCATTTACAATGAAATGTGTTTGATTATGAGGAACTTTTGTGGTTATTGTATTGATATGCAAAACTTAAGTTTTCCTTTGCACAATCTGCCCTAGACAAGACGTGAGACATACTTTCTTGGACGCCTTGGTGACACCAGGTTGACCAGGTGATCCAGCCGCTGCAGCTGTCATCGCAGGCATCATGGGAGGCACTAGCGAGGAGAGACAATGTGCATTTACAGCTGAACTATCGCATCTTCATCTAGGAATGCCATGTTTCTCAATATTGCCACGTCTGATTCTTTCTTGTCTGATTAATTGTGATGTCACTTTTCCAAAAAAATAAAATAGCAATTTCAAAATTAAGTAAACATAATTAATAAACAAATGGCAAATTGACCTTGAAATATAAAAAAAGATAAATTATTACAACACAAATTAATCACATAAGTGTATGGCTTTCATAATACGGCAGTGTCATTTTGAATTTATTAGATTGATATTGTGCTTTAATTTGGCCCATCGACGATTTGAAACTGTGTCAATGTATCAGGCTTCATCTAAAGTTGTACTGCTTTTTACAACACAAGACATTAATTTTTCTATCAAAATTCCTGCCTTTTATAGTGAAGATCAATCCAATAAATTATTCAATAAATTAATAAAACATGTTGCGAGAGTGGAAGGATTTTGATTGTTTGCACAACAGACTTCCCTGTCTTAAAAGGAAAGATAAAAGACAGATGTGCCTTACCAGAAGCAGGAAGTGTTGGAGGCAGCATTCCTGCAGGGGGCATTCCCATTGCAGGAGGCATAGCCGGGTACATGGAAGGCTGATAACCTGTTGACATGGGAGAGCTTTGTGGTAAAAAATATGTTTGGTTAGTTTCATAGTGTAATATGTCTGGTCAGTTTCATAGTGTAATATGTGTAACGTTTTGTTGTATAGAAGTGCAGTGTGGCTTAGAAGTGCAGTGTATTTTGGGCGTGTCCTTTATTGTTCGGCGGTCGTCGTCGGCGGAGACGTTGGCACAATGCCGCGTTGTTATGCAATGACATTATGCGAGGTTGACCTGTATGTGAAACACTGGCGGGATGCGGGCAGTCAGACATAAAACGACGGGTGTATCAGTGCTGCAATTAAAACGTTCTCTCTCTTCACCAGTGAGTTGTTTTCTGTTACTTTGACACTACAAGCTATTCCGGCATACTGAGCAATGGTGGAGAGCGCGATGGAACTGCGTTTAATCCCGGAATTCAGCGGAGATGCCACCTAGAATGTTGTAGAGTGGCTGGAGAAAGCGGAACTTGTTTGCAATTTGCGCGGCATGGTCCACTTGGAAAGTGTTATACCGCTTTGTCTGACTGGCGGCGCCTTCGCCGTCTACCAGCAACTCCCTGACGCGGACAAGAAGGACAGTGAGAAGATTAAGAAAGCGCTGCGAACTGCCTTTGCTGTTGATTCGTTCATAGCTTATGAACAATTCGTAGTAAGGAGGCTGCAGCCCGGGGAGACAGTAGATGTGTTTCTGGCGGAGCTGCGTAGGCTCGCTGTGCCGTTCGGCGGACTAAGTGACAAAGCGCTTGCGTGTGCTTTTGTAGCAGGACTGCCTGATACTGTGAAACAACTGCTTAGAGCTGGTTAGCGTATGGATGAGCTGCCAATTGATCAAATTTTGACAAGAGCGAGAGCCGTCCTGACGGATGAGGTTGGTGTTGCGGCCGCTGTTAGTGCGGTGAGAATTGGTGCTGGTGAGCCAGTGAAGCAAACGGCTGTGACGTCAGGGTTACTGTGTTTCGAGTGCAACCTGCCGAATCATCTGGCCAGAGATTGTCTGCTCCGCCGGAAGGGTCGCGGCAATGCATATGGCAGGCGTGCACGAGGTGGCGGACGAGGCGGTATGAGGTGTTACGAATGCGATGGTCTGGGTCACTTTGCGTCGTCGTGGCCGGGAAACGAGAACGGGGGGAGGCCGTCTGCGCTAGCCTCCAACCCCGACGTCCAGTAAGCGCCGCGGCTTTGCCGGTGATGGAGATATCCGTTGATGGTGTCATGTGTGTTGCTCTCATTGACTATGGGTGTTCACACTGCATCGTTCACGCGCCGTGCTGCGCATCGTGGACGAGAAAAAGTGCCGACGTGTTGACTGTGAGCAGTCAAAGGCAACGCTGTGAAGGTGTTGGCCGCGTTCAGCTCCGTGTTAGTAACGGCGACTCAGTGGTGGTTGATGTTTATGTTGTTGACTTCAAACCACTGGGTTTTGAGTTCATCCTGGGAATCAACGGCATCTCAGCTCTAGGCGGCGTGACGATCTTCCCTTCGCTTGCGACGTGTTTTGGGTCGCCTAAGACAGACGAGAAACCGGTCTGCGTGGCTGCGATCAAGATTGACCAGCCGGACTTCTGTGTTTCGTTCGACGCTAGGGAGAAAGCTTGGACTGTTGCATGGAAATGGTCTGCGAAACAGAGTTGCCGAGTATTCCATCCCGACTAGTGCCAGATTGAGCTACGAGACGGAAATTGAAGAGTGGATAACGAACGGGTGGTTGGAGATGATGAGAAGTTTGGGCCTGCAAAAGGGTTGATACCGCTGATGGCGACTGTTCAGCAGAATAAAGACAAGGTACGGCCGGTGATGGATTTCCGTGAGTTGAACTCGTACGTGGACGCGTTCACAGCGAGCGCGGATGTTTGTGCTGACAAGCTACGAGAGTGGCGGCGACTAGGAACTAACGTGGCAATTGTTGACCTTCGCAGAGCGTACCTGCAGATACGAGTCCACGAATCTCTGTGGCCCTTCCAAACTGTGATCTTTCGTGGGCAAAGGTACTGCCTCACGAGGTTGGGGTTTGAATGAGGCGCCCAGTGTTATGAAATCTGTGCTTACCACGGTGCTGACGCAGGACGAGACTGTCGACCGTGCCACTTCGTCTTACCTTGATGACATTTTCGTAAACGAGGACATGGCCTCAGTTCAATGCGTCGAGAACCATCTGTTGCGGAACGGACTTGAATGTAAACCAGCGGAATGTGTGGCTGACGGAGCTAGAGTGTTGGGCCTGGAAGTTTGGGGGGAGCGAGGAGAGCTGTGTTGGAAGCGCAACAACGCGTTCGGCGAGGTTCCGGACACACTGACGAGGCGCTCACGGACAACGACTCGGCCTTCCGCAGTGGTGCGTTTAAGCAGTTTGCGGAGCGATGGGGACTGCGGGTTGCTTCCGGGAATGGGATTGCCGAGAGGTGTCATCGATCGGTGAAGCGCATTGCGGCGAGGAAGTGTTGTCCAATTGCGGAGGCCGTTTATTGGTACAATGTGGCGCCGAAAGATGATGTCGACCCGGCAACTGCCCCTGCGAACAAACTCTACAACTACGAGGTACGAGTGCTTGGAATCGACCGCGTACTACACAATGAGCCAGGCACAATCGACAGTCCATATGACGTTGGAGACGCCGTATGGGTGAAGCCATCAGAGAACCGGTGCCACACGAAGTTCAAGTTGGGAACTGTGACGGAAGTGATCTCTGATCACACCATGGAGGTGGATAGTATGCCATGACACGTACGTGACCTACGCTCGGCTGTACCACCGGAGGCGGCTCCTCCCGAGAGGGCGCAGACATTCACTGATGACGTAGATTTTCAACACTGGCGGGTTGCGGGCAGTCAGAGGTAAAACGACGGGTGTATCAGTGCTGCAATTAAAACGTTCTCTCTCTTCACCAGTGAGTTGTTTTCTGTTACTTTGACACTACACTTTTTACATCTACTTAGATATATACTGGATACTTTGGAAGAAATCTTGCCACTGAATCACCTCTGAATTTAGGTCATTTTGGTGGGTCTATTGAATGGTATATTTCTGAAGCTGAAACTGCAACATTTAAACAACATAATTACTTATGTGGACATATCATGTAACAATATTTCCATATTCCAGTAACTGCCAATGCCATGAAACGTGATTGTTCAGAGATTCGCACCTGGCATTGGCATACCCATTGGCGGTACTGCGGGTGTCTTCCCATCAGACGGTGCTCCTGGCATCATTGGTGGCATACCAATAGGTGGTGCCTGTGAAGGCATTGGTATCTGAAACAAGCCATGTTCAAACTTCGGCATGGAGCATAAAACAAGACAAACATGAATTTTCAGAGCCAAGTGCCTTAAGACTCTAACCAATTCTGGAAACAAAGTAATTGTTAAGCACACAAACTCTGTCAGGGTTGGCATTGATTTAATCAAATTGATTAAATCATCGATTAAATCAACATGAAAAAATCAAGATATTGATTTTTTTCAGATTATCTTAAATTTATACTTACCTGAGTACTCAATTTATTTGTGCCAATTTATAATAATAATCCTGAAATCTGTAAAACAGCTGACATTTTTTAATTACTAGGCCCACATGTTTTTTACAGCTGTGCTCAATTAAATAATTGCTTGGTGTATTGCTTGGACTTTGGTATGTTGTATTAGGCAAGTGACAGAGGCAAGTGATACATGTGATCACCGAGGCATGACTTTGACTGATTGGGAAGAGGGCAGAGAGGCATACCTTTATCTGTATAATCAGGCTAACAATAATGAATAATCACCTGCACCACAAATTGATTGTCTGTGTTGTTGTGGGCTACAGCCAGTTGATTTAACTGTACATATTTTTAAATAAAGTTTAAATTTGTACATAACAACTTTGTTTTAATTCTTTAGAAAGGCTAGGAATAAAATGTTCAGCCCATTGGGTATATTATGATATTCCACATATTTATTTATTTTCAGAACTACATATTATTTCTTATAAGATTTGTCGAGAAAAAATCCAATAAATTGATTTAATCAAAAAAATCCGATTTAATTGAAAAAAATCTGATTTTTTCGAAAAAATCATTATTTTTTCCAACCCTGAACTCTGTATTTTAATCTTCAATGTTGAGTCAAACAATACCAGAGGGACTGAGGATCTATAATCCCAGTGTTCGCATTGATGCTGTCTTTGAGCAATATTACGCAGGTTTTCGAGGCGGGATGCAGTTTTTCAAGTTTCGTCTCTTCGATGCAACTCTACAGTTGCTTGAAGTTGTTTCTTGGCCATCGAACACAGACAACGGCCATGCGGACTACAAAGTTGTTTCTTGGCCATCGAACACAGACAACGGCCAACGGCCACGCGGACTACAAAGTTGTTTCTTGGCCATCGAACACAGACAACGGCCACGCGGACTACAAAGTTGTTTCTTGGCCATCGAACACAGACAACGGCCAACGCCACGCGGACTACAAAGTTGTTTCTTGGCCATCGAACACAGACAACGGCCATGCGGACTACAAAGTTGTTTCTTGGCCATCGAACACAGACAACGGCTACGCGGACTACAAAGTTGTTTCTTGGCCATCGAACACAGACAAAGGCCAACGGCCACGCGGACTACAAAGTTGTTTCTTGGCCATCGAACACACACGCGGACTACAAAGTTGTTTCTTGGCCATCGAACACAGACAACGGCCAAGTGGACTACAAAGTTGTTTCTTGGCCATCGAACACAGACAACGGCCACGCGGACTACAAAGTTGTTTCTTGGCCATCGGACACAGACAACGGCCACGTGGACTACAAAGTTCAAACTGAACAATTGTCTGAATGGGATTTATATAAATCACATTGATGACTGCCATTGACTGGTCATTAACAACAGTCTAATCAATACCATTGTGCCTTGGTTACCCCTTGCCTGTCTTTGACATTGTTTGCAAGCTTTAGACAACCACCGTGAACAGCATTTGTTACCGCTGATACTCTATTATCGCCCATCGTACATTTTTTAAGTCTTACAGAACAAAGCATCTAACATCTATACAAATAATGTCCATCCATAAATCTACACGATATGCATGTTGATAAAATCATGTACCATGATATGCATGTTTATAAAATCATGCTAAATACCACACTGTACACAATTGGGGCACATTATAAACTTTTTTAATATTTGTTTAATTATCATATACATGCCTCCATCACCAAGGCTCACAAATAGTAGTCATTACAAATGCCTCCATCAACCAGGGTCACAAAGTTTGAAGAAAACGACAATGCTAAGTCCTGGTCTTACATGTAAAGATTATGTCAGTTGTGTGTGTGTGTGTGTGTGTGTGCGTAATAAAATATGATGTAACTGCTACTTATCCTGCTTTGCAGCATGATACATATCAGGAGTTGAACAAATGTGCTAAAGTTATGAACATTTATTTATTGATTTGTGTACCAAGGTTAATTTAGTCCATTTAATAGTCCACATCTTTGAACCCCATTTTTGTTTTTGGGACCCTGTTTTTATGACCCATGGTGTTCCAGCACCCCGTTTTGAAAACCCTAACACAAACACTGAATCCATAAAATAAAAAAATCATTAAACATTTTACCTTAAACAGCAGACAATACTAACTGCTCATAGCTACCCGCGATAAACATTTCTTGAGTAAAACCTAAATAACTTGTGGTAATGCACCGTGGCCACGAGAAGGATACAGAAGTTTATCTGACTACAGTTTATCTGACGACTGACTACCTGGAATAAGATGAATCACACAAACCAGTTTGATACTTACATAAGACTGGGTGCCCATTACAGGCGGTGGCCCGCCTGGAGGGTTACTGGACGCCTAAAACAAACCAAAAAGAATTGTTATTTTATGCCGATTTTATACGGCAAAAATAATAAAAACAATGTCGCATCTTTGTGTATCTATCAGACCTTCAGGTTGATTCCATAACAGCAATTCTGAGTAACTTTTTTATTCTGATTCCACATACACTACAGCAATTCTGATTGAAACGTTTTCTTCGTTCCAAATCCAATTCCACCATTAGCAGATCCCTATTCCAACATATTTAAATTATGTTTATATCCATGTAGGATTGGAGCAAAACAAAATGGAGTCGGGCACTCTATTCCCCTCGACCCATGCCTGTGCAACAATACATTTGGTATATAGAAACTTCCCTGATAAGCATAGGGCTACTCGAGTCCTTGCATTTGTTTATTTAATAAACGATGTGCCTATCGCTTTGATTTCGATTTACAGTCATCTTGACACATCTGGTCAGCGCTGAGCAAGCCACGTCTGCTCTTCACGACGGACAGAAGATTAAAAAAGAAGACACCAACACAACAGTGTCACATATGTCGTGGAGGACTGTGTCCCCATCAACAGCGTGGAAGAAAATTTCACACCTTCAGCTTGGCGGAAAGTGTTGACAATGCTCGACAAGGTCAAGCTCAATCCCATGAGGCAATGTTGTGTCTGCTCAGACATAGTAGAGGAATCTGAGAACTGTGTGTTTTGCCACAGGTGTCTGAACTGGCTGCATTACGGTGCACCAAGCACAAGTTGAAAAAAACCACCAGCATCAAAGTATTGGTTCGGTTGGACTTGTAAGGATGACAAGTAATTTGTGATCTTCATGTTTGCACAAACAAAGACAGTATTTTTATACCCTGAATTGTTTGAGTTGATGCTATTAGAATATGTGCGACAAGAATGTTGGACTATTTGATCTTCATGTTTGTATAAACACTTTTTGCATAAACACTATGACACCTAATCAAAAACTTTCATTTTTATTTCATTTCATATCCAAAGTGTATTTTACCTGGTAAATAGAGACAAGGGAGAATTACGAACTGCCTCACGTGTACGAGGCGTCATTCAGCATCATCGGTACTGAAGAAGTCAGTGTGACAAGTTAGACGAAAGCCTCTACCAGGTAAAAATACATGTTGCATATGAAAAATGCATATAGCTCCTTTACACATGGTCCAGTTGAAACTAGTGTGGCTATTAATGCTTGTACATACCGTATGTAGTGCCGGAACTACACGTGTTAAAGCTATAGCTCCTTTATACCAGAGATGGGGTAATCGTACTCTGTAATCATACTCATTGTAATCGTGGGCAACTTTTTGAGTAATCATACTCGATTACATTGATCAAAAAGCTAAGTAATCGTACTTGATTACATTGCCAAAGTAATCGTAATCATGATTACAATTTTTTTTCATACTTACAATGCAAGCAGATAGATTAGACAGATAGAAATGGCTATACCAGAAGTGTTCTAATAAATGTAATAGTAATTGGGCCAGTAATTTTCTATTACAATTGAGCATTTCAGTTGCATAAAAATTCAGTTAGATTTCACTAGTTAATACCTTCTCTCCCCAGAGAAGCCACATCTCCTGCTTATTGTAATAGTACAAAATTATTATAGTGACAGGCTCTGGGAAGCAGTGCAGTAAATAAGCCTCCCCTACCAGGTTGCTTTGTAATTTTAGATGCTATGTCATGCCACCTGTACTGTTTGCACTGTTAGTATGGTGTGAATGACTGGTCATGGTTCCTAGCTCCTGACTGGCTGGTTAGCTGCTAAATCCCTGTCTAATATATCTAAGGGTAAACCTGTCTAAGTTCACTATTGTATTCTGTGTTTGACCTATCTGATATAAAGCATATTTGAATCTGACTCTGTGTATTTGAAATTTTATTAGTGTAACGTATTTGATCACGTGTATTTGAAATTTTAAAAAGAGGATATTTGAAATTTTAAAATGCAAGATATTTGTACATGATTATGAAACCGTAGTTGTCCCCAACCCTGCTTCTCTACGCACACAATTGTAATTGGCTTGATTGAAGAGATCTGTAACTGGCTAACCTGTAATTGAGCCCTTTGCGTGTGTGTGTGTGTGTGTGTGTGTGTGTGGAAGCCATAGCTGGCTTTTAATGTTTGTACAAACTGTACTGCATGTATTGGCGGAACTATACGTGCCGGAGCTATAGCGCCTTTAATTCGGTCTGGCAGTGACGGAATTATGGCTTCTCTGTACGCTAATGCATTGTCTGGCAGTGATGGAGTGATAGTTTTTTAATAAACACATGCACACATATTTGCATCTGGTCTAATTATTAAAACAACAAATCAAATCTAACAGTATATTTCCATGACACCGAACAAATATGGGCACTTGTGTCGAATCTGGACCCACCTCGATTTCGCTGTTATAACTTGAGTTTTGCCTAACTTTGATACCTGAGTGCATTAGTTCCATCTTTCAACATTATACCAGGTATATTTACGTTTAAGAATATAGCGTCTTAGAGCACTTTGTGGGGTAAATAGCGCCCCGGTTTGCATCAACAAAAGCTGCTATATTGCTCATTTTATGCACGCGATGCGGTAACGCACAGCTGCAGTGGTGCAGATTAGCGCAAACCAGGTCGCTATTTGGGCTTCAAAAGTGCGTTAATACACAATATTTTCATAACATAATATGCCTCGAATGATGTTAAATGATGGAACTAACGCACTCAGGTATCAACGGAAGGCAAAACACAAGTTATAACGGCGAAATCGAGGTGGGTCCGGATTCGACACAAGTGCCCAAATATGTATTATATATTCAGAATATGGTACATTAATGAAGAGTTTGTTCAGGTGTTTGTTAAAACGGCATCAATCATGAAAAATCCAAAAATGGCGTTCGACACTAGTGTGGGCGATAATGCAAGAGCGGTCAATCCGAACAGCCACAAAACCTGATTTTACCCACTAGTATAGCACAAATGTACATATAAAAGCAATGCCACTAAACATAAATAATTCAATGTTGGATATGTGAAAGCTGTCTAATAATAAACGATACAAATATGCATACAAAACATACCATCAAAACAAAGTCGCTTACAAAGCCAGTATCACGCTTCCATTTGCCTTGGCGATTCAGGATGTCATCTCAATTCTCATTGGACGAAATTATGCGCCCAGCTAAATATAAAAAGTTCGATTAGTTTCCACGTGAATACATTCTGTCACCCAACTTGCTTCTGTCACATAGGTTAGCACCGTTACAGCGAACGCTGCGTTTACTGTTAGGGTGGTTTGTTGGCAACCTGCAAACATCATATTCACAGCAAAATATTAATTTTATTAAGTTAAATTTATTACAATCGTTATTTCCTCGGAGACACAAGAATCTAACCAATTACGTGGCTCGTTATGATCAAACATTTTGCTAGTTGTATGAAACATAAAATGCGGCTCGGAATAAATGAAACCATAAAACACACAAGGGTTAAAATCACATTGCAGGAAGACAAGAAATAGATAGTTTTAGCTTATCGAGATTACTCGATTTATTGTATATGTGAATATAGTTATATAGTCCTCTGTGAGAATGAAAACTTTCTGATATTTAAATACTTTAAACAACATACGTAATCGCAGGCCTCTAGATCTATAATTGTAGGAAATTCACGTGGGTCTGCTCGGGCTGGTCTAATAATTATTATTATTATTTTGAGGGAAGGATCGAGGGAGGGAACGGGGGACTATGTGAGAGAGAGAGAGAGAGAGACAGACAGACAGACAGAGAGAGACAGACAGACAGACAGACAGAGAGAGACAGAGAGAGGAGGGGGGAGAGAGTCGGAGATAAATATGTCAGACTGTTTATAATTGTTTTTTTATCGATCAATGTGGTTTATAAGAAGCGCCCGTAGAAGAGAATTAATTATAAAATGTTCTGGCGGTAGATGAAGATCATTGATTCTATGAGCACTCAGCAGGTTTTTTGCTAATTCACTGTGGAATATTTTACAATTCATGGAATATATATACCAGTTATAGACAGGAGCGATGACTTTGTTGACTTGACATTTAAATGAATATATATATGTAAGGTAGCAGTTTGGACACCTACACATGTTCATAGTTATGCTGTAACATGCTAATTAAGAGATGGAATACATCTTAATTTTCATTCTAATGTGGGCTACCAGCCACAATATGGCAGCACCATATGCTAAGTAGATGACGGATATTGTTACATTCTTTATTTTGTGAAACTACATTTTCATGATTTAATTGCTAAGGTGTTGATTATAATTATATTTAGGTAATTAATTACTGTGAGTAACCAGCTTGAACGGTATGAGATCAACTCCAGAGATACTGGTCACGTGTATTTTCACCAAGCATTGGTACAGCAGCTGTGGGCTAGGCTGGCTCAGGTTTCGCACAACAAGGAGGGGACATTTATTTTTGGTGAGTGTCAACTTGTTCAATAATACTTTTAAGGTATTATTTCCATTTTCTAATTGTACCACATCATGAATTGAAAGATTGTCCATCATTAGACCTAAACTTGCATGGATGTTTTAAAGCAATTATTTTGTTATAAGGGTTTTCACTATATGGAAAATTGCTTTGAGTGGACACCCCAGGATGCTGTGGTTGACCCCCACTGGCTGGTTGTAAACACTAGTGGTCTTAATGAGTTTTAGAATACTTGCATCCTGCTGGTGATATAACTTGCAGAGTATACAGTTTTAATCATGTTTATTCAGGTACTGTGTTTTGTATTATGATGCTTAATCTACGTGCTATTAGGTTAATATACGGCCATATTATGCATTTAGTAACAGAATGTGTTCTATGAAGCTATGCAGTCAGTATCAGAAATTGCCCAATGGCCACTAATGTCCTCATGATTAATCACCCTATGGGGTTGGCTGGGTTGGATGTGGAGCATATTCCCTAGAGACTGACACTTGAAAACAAGTTGGGAGCCACCCTGGATAGTGTAGCTAGATGGTAAACACTGGCCAAGTGTTTGGTTCAGTCATTTAACAAGTCATAGAATAGGTATACTGTGTAGTAAATTGGAACAGAATATGGTAACACGAAGTAGTATATGAATATGGAATTGAAATACTTGTTTAAATAATTATCTGTGTTCTGCTATAAATGACATGTTGCACCATGCCATTGCAGGAGGGAGTCAGGCCTGGAATGAATGATGTGAGATTCATTAATGAGCCTCCAGAGCAGTGTTGGGGTGAGCATGGCCATTACACTCATGGTAGATTATGTAAATATGCATCTGTTAGATGCATATATTTGTGTTGTTGATTTACATACAATTGTATTCCTAGTATAACTTGTACGACAATTATATATCTTTAGATTACTTTACTTTATACTGGATTAATTATATTGCGCATGCGTGCTGTATGACATGTGTCCACCCATCATAATCATTAATATATCTACATACGTATATTTGTATTGTTAGTACTGTATTGACAAACTGTTTACATTGTTTAGGTTTCTTTTTGTATCATCAGACTGAAAGGTAGACAGAAACGATGTCGACCACGACTGAGACTGGAGAAGTATATCAAGAGAAACTTGGCAAGATTGGGAAGAGAATGGAGAGCGAAGGCGAGGGATAAAGGGAGTGGAAAAGGAAGCTGGGACGTCTACTGGTATATGTCTGTGTTATACATATATATACCTCAGATTCCGAGCCGCATAGGAGCGCATACTCAGAATGGACATTTCGTGAGTACACACCTTGAATCTCCATAGCGATTGTAATGTTGCTACAGCCGAACCTTATTTTCCAAATCATGTTTTGATGTCTTCTTCTGCACCTCATTGGAGACTGATGATGCTGCCCATGTAGGTAAACTTGTTGACGTACCCGAATGGGTGGTCATTGATCACAGTGGGTTGGTTTCTGTGTCATTGTGCTGTTTGACAATAATATTGCCTTCTTCGCATTAATTGTGAAACCAACTAAACTGACTTGCCTCTCTAGACTGGATATTTTCCTATGTACCGGGTCTCCAGTGATGGTAAGGCGAGGTCATTTTATTATATTATAATTATATTCGCATGAAAAGTGGCAAGGATGGATGTCGGAAAAGTTGCAAGTTGTAGTGTCTCGAATATGCATGGTAGATATACAGTGTCGTGTCGTCAGTATACCTGATGTCAAAACTGAGGTCTGTATCTATGAACTTCTTAGACATGTAGGCGCTTCAGGTCAACTATAACAAACTCGAGGAACAAGTTGAACAGGACAGGTGACAGCAGACAGCGTTGCCTCACTACCATTTCAACTTTGAACCAATCTGTCAACTGACCAATGATGGCAGCAGTTCATTCGACATTCCCGCACATGGCTTCAATCAGTGATGTAATTTAGGGGTCCACCCCAATAGATAGATCAGCATCTTCCATAATGCATCTCTCCAAATGGTTTCAAATGCGGCCTTGGTATCCACACAATTGAAATGTAGTGGGATCTGGTGTTCATTTGCCTTTACTATGATCTGGCGCACTGTGAAGATAGCATCTATCGTTCCCCTGTTTTTCCTGAATCCTAATAGCTGTTTTGACAGTTGCCCATCAATGGTGTCTTCTATTCTTGTGAGTATCATTTTACATTTGTCCAGGAATAGAGATTAAGCTAATTGCTTGTAATTTGATGATGTTAACTTGCATCCTTCCTTGTGGACAGGGTTAATGATACTCCTGTACCAATCTGTTGGTTATTGTTCTTGATGCCATGCTGCATTGCATATTTTGAGCAGCATCTCGGCCATTTTTTCCCACCTGCTTTCAGGAATTCGATCGGAGGTTTTGCGATCTGCACCAGGCGCTTTCCTTGATGTCATTGTTCCAATGGGCAATTGTGTATCTCTTCTAAAGATAATGTAGGTCCAACTGCTCCAGGTATGTATCTGGAATGTTGTCAACTGCTTCTTCTGTTCTTGACATGTTCATATTAAGATGTTTGTAGAAGTAGATTTCCCAACAAAGTCCTCTTTGTTAACAGTCCTAATCATCGGACCAGCGCGCCCCATGTCATATTACGTTAAGCAACGGCGACGCATTGTGATACGGTAGGAATCGGTGTTTTCCACGGAAGTAACGTAACAGTCGCAAGACGCCATTTCCGCCTACGTGTATCATTTATACAACTGCACAGTGCAATGGACAAAAAAGGAAAGGTTCAGGGCACTTGGTTGGAATGATCGACCAGTGCTACTGAAGTAGGGCTTGTATCAACACTGTAAGTTGACACGTCATTGACGTTTTATTTACCACGGTATATAAGACGGGAGCTGGCCTCATAACCGCAGGCTAGAACCTAGCTATGACGTTAACATCATACTAATGTACAAACTATTGGCAACAAGGACCGACAACAATGTAGAATGCGTAATGTGTGTACTGTGTGTGTGTGTGTGTGTGTGCGTGTGCGTACGTGTGTGTGTGCGCGCGCGCGTGTTTGTGCGTGTGTACGTGTGCTTCCGTATGTACGTATGTCTGTAAGTGTGTTCGGATTCGTGCGCGTGCGTGCGTATGGTCACTGTGTGCGTGTGTGTGCGTGCGCTTTCGCAGACACAAATGCGTGTGCATGTGTTTATGAAATAAACAAACTTGTGCAAAGGCTCAGCTAACTCTGTACACACCAGTGGAAGTTTCAAAATACCAAATATAATTATGAAATTATGACTAGTGGGTCCAGCGACGTGGAGTTTTTTGTTTAAATAGGCTGGTCCCGTCCTGCAAAGATGTCAATTTGTCGACATCAGACAAAATGCAGAGAATGATAATAAAAGTGCTGGAACGGTATGAGAGGGCGACGGCTGTAGTTTCGCAAGACAATACAATGGTTTGGTGGGATATAGATACGAATCTCTGAAACTCAAGGGAAATGTGTTTGTTTCATGTGCCAACGCCAACTCATCTATATACATCCAAGACACCATGTCGATGACTGATAAATGAATAAGAACAAGAATTTTGTGAACACAACTGGTGAGAGAACAGCAGAGAACAGAGTAATTGAGGAAGCAGGTTGGTGTGGAAGAAATGAGACGGTCGCGAGGAACGAATGGAAGGGCTAACAAAGATGGCGAATGTCATCAGACTGAAAGGTAGACAGAAACGATGTCGACCACGACTGAGACTGGAGAAGTATATCAAGAGAAGCTTGGCAAGATTGGGAAGAGAATGGAGAGCGAAGGCGAGGGATAAAGGGAGTGGAAAAGGAAGCTGGGACGTCTACTGGTATATGTCTGTGTTATACATATATATACCTCAGATTCCGAGCCGCACAGGAGCGCATACTCAGAATGGACATTTCGTAAGTACACACCTTGAATCTCCATAGCGGTTGTAATGTTGCTACAGCCGAACCTTATTTTCCAAATCATGTTTTGATGTCTTCTTCTGCACCTCATTGGAGACTGATGATGCTGCCCATGTAGGTAAACTTGTTGACGTACCCGAATGGGTGGTCATTGATCACAGTGGGTTGGTTTCTGTGTCATTGTGCTGTTTGACAATAATATTGCCTTCTTCGCATTAATTGTGAAACCAACTAAACTGACTTGCCTCTCTAGACTGGATATTTTCCTATGTACCGGGTCTCCAGTGTAATATGGTAAGGCGAGGTCATTTTATTATATTATAATTATATTCGCATGAAAAGTGGCAAGGATGGATGTCGGAAAAATAGCGAAGTGAGCAGAGGCCGAACAACATAAAGGACACGGGAAAAGGGGAAGGCCACATATGAAATGGGAGGCCTACGTGAGGAGGGACATAAGAAGATCAGGGGAGGATGACAGATGGAGAGAGGGAGCGATGGACACAAATTGTGGAAGGAAAAGACACAGCGAGTGGTTCAGCTATACTGTACCTGACCCTCACCCCTGTACAGCAGGGAACAAGGGGGAGAGAGCATCTCCGCATGAAGAGTAAAGGTTCAACCTGATGCCTGAACCAGGTGTAGGTGGAGGGTGTGGGGGTGAGTGAATGGCTCAGTCGATCTACACCTATTGACATGTCAGGTTCTGACACCGCGTTCAAAACATCTCTACTGAACGTCGTGCAGTGGACACCGATTAACACGACAGCGGATAACATAACCCGCCGCCTACTTCAATAAAATATAACGCTAAATTTTAGTTGGGATAAATCATTCGGTATTCCCACTGTATTATGATGCGCCGGTTAAACATGCCACGTGCTGCTAATAGTGTATACTAATAATTACTTAGCGAGTTGTGACGAAACACTAAGGAAAACAGTCAATAATATAATGTTTAATGTAAGGCTGTAATGGCACATGAAGATGTTTGCAAGCATGCGTTAAATTCAACATTTGGTTACATCAACTGTCCATATAGAACCATAATGCAATAGTAATACACCTACGCATTTAAAAATCATAATTATTAGTTGGCCCATGAATATAATAAATAGTTAGCGTATAAAATATAATAACTAGCATACAAAAGCATATATAAGTAACATTTACCAGTTTTCTTTCGACAATGTGTAACTGGAATTACCGTAATGGTATGTCTGTCATCTCTCCTGTATTCCAACCAGTTGTTCATATATTCCAAGGTGTCATTTTCATACTTTATTCATTCTTCTTATGTGCGCAATGCTATATAATCGCAAAACGAAACATTGGTTTAATTATACATGTCAGAGTAAGAGGCGTTTTCTTTTGCGACTGTTGTCACCAGCAACTCCGAAAGTATCACTCTATTCCTTCTTTGATCTGCTATCATTATTTACCTGAACATCTCAGGAACGCCAGAGTAGAAAATCCACTCACTGACATTTCGACTAAAACTTTATAAATATTAGCTGTATATCAACAAACAGTTTTCAGAGAATTAAGATACACCGGCTATATATGTCACCTTCCGCTCTGCAAAATTACCACCCATCACGGGATGTTACGTTGTAATCGGCCAAGGTGGACTTTACCCCTCTGACCATACGCCCACATAATTCAAACCTCCGTATTTGCGAGATTAGTTTTGCGACATTGGTTTTGTTTTACGACACTGGTTTGCTTCACGACATTCTTCAGTTCTTGGCCGATGTTTTCTTCTCGTAGACCTTCAGCCGGAAGAGGAGGTTGGCGAAGTGGCCGAGGTCGATGAGATTGTTCTCGTCGAGGGAGTTCTTCAGGAAAAAGTCGATCTCTTTGTCCGTCAGTTGTCGTTCGCCGAAGTTGATCTTCTTGAGCCCCTCTCTCGCCTCCTCCATGTCCAGCTTACCCGAGTGGTCCGTGTCCATCTTCTGGAAGCTCTCGACCATCGCGTGAGCTCTGGAGTACCAAGAGGAACGTCTCGTAAACCGACATATAATGGCATCTTTCTCATTTTTAACGTATCGTTCTTAAAAGTAGAATGAAGAGGTTGAAGCCAAATTGCGTATACTAAATCCAAAATACAGTTGTAGTGTTCGCAATTTGTGACGCAGTCGAAATGTTCAAATTATAAATAAGACGTTCAGTTGGTAAACAACCGCTATTCGCACTTATTGTTTTGAAGTGCATGCATACATACATACATACATGCATACATGCGTCCATGGTACTGACAAACTGCGGCCCAAGTATAACACATTCAGCGATCTTTCTCCTCATAATTATGAACCCTTCCTGATTGCGGATGACGGAACAGATAACCAGCACGTAACAGTTCGTTTCAAAGAATCTACAATCATACTTCATTGCCGTACACTGTATAAATAATGTGAATACGTAAGTAGCATGATCCCTTAAAAGTGCTAATAAAAGGGCTTTTAAAAAATCCATTCGGTGTATGGTGATAACTAACATTTATTAGTGAAGACAAACCTAATTAATGTAAAACCACACACTATAATAACATAATCAAATTCGACCTAAGAGTACCCACACATTTTAGAATAGGTCTTCAACTTTTACAAACCCTCCCAGAATTCATACGTAAAGTGAATGACTGTTGAAATGTATTGCCGCCACATATAGTGAGTATGTGTGCGTCTGTGGTGGAGTCTCTCTGGACTAGAGGCGTGCATTGAGCCAGTCACTCACCCGTTACCGACGCAGTGATAGAACTGTTCAAATTCCCAAATGCTCATGACACCGTTGCGGTCCTTGTCGAACGAGTCGAAGATCTGCGCCGCTTGCTCCGGCGTCATCTCGAACTCCTTCTCAAACATGACGAGGGCGTCGTCTCGCTTCAGTCGCCGCACGTTGTTGTGTATGTACTGGTCGAACATCCTCTGCACTTCCTTCCTGTCCGCACACCGTCAATCAGAACATGTTAATTCCATAAAGAGTTTGCTTACAAACCGACATTTCACCTTTACCTAGCACATGGCAACATTACAGAAAACAGTAAAATTAAAAGGTTACTGAATTAATCATTTACCAACGTGCGCACCGTATGTCTACTTTCAGAAACGTACAAGATATATATCGAAATACATCGACAAAAGTATGTACACATTTGTTGAATTATATTGTTCACGCTTTCAGTTGAATAATTCTTAATTTAAAGCTCTTTCTGTTTTGGTTGGCTCGTTATGAAATAATTTCGCAAAATATATGATACCCACTATGAACGTAGCTCGACGGTGTCAAATGTTATTTTGTTTATTATTATTTGTCAACATGTTGATAGTTTTTGTTGATTAAATCGATTGTAGTTTAGTCACATTGATCTATGTGCGCAGGAGGGGACAGGTAACTACGAGAGCAGCAGTGGTGGAAGGTCCGCCTTTTAATTTTAATGGGAAACGTCCGGAAGAAATGATAGGAGGAAAACTTCTGGGGGAATTGTCGTACGTTCCTTCCTTGTGGGTATTCTCAACAATATAATTGTTAATTAAACTTATCAGCAGTTTATATTGATTAATTAACTGCATGTATGTATTCTTACAGTTTTGCATGTTTGTGTGCAGGCACATTATACGAGGACTGCCATGATATAATTACATGCCACTTTCAAACTGTTGATCAAGTATTCATTCAATGTAGCAACAAGGTTATAATTTCTCTCTCGCCCACGCTCCCCTCGACGCCTGCGGGCGATCTCCCGCGGCTACTGGCCCTATTTTTATGACAGCCCATGGGGGTTCAGGAAATCACAGATTCCGGGAAATGATAGTCATACACGATGTTATGACTAGTACGTTCAGATAAGTCATAAATACCACCGTACACCCGCTAGCATCCTCCACAGTTTCTTGATGATTTTACTAACGGCATTTGAAATATAACACCTGTTATAGGGACGCCCATACATCAAACTCGGCGCCTTCCCTAATGCAATGCCACTTTCTTGAAGCGCTTTTTCAGTGAGAAGGTGGCTCCTAAATATTAATGTAACTTCTTACTCACGACGTTGCTATGACTAAATTTTATCGCGCTAAATGCATGTATACATATATCCCCGTTCCATTAAGGGGCTAAATGGAACGTGTTTCATGGGGGCAAACAGTTTCGTTGAGCGTTTTAACGTCTGAAATGCCATCTGGCGAGTATGAAGTACTTGCCGATGGAACGTCTACACGGTCATATTGAAAATGTTTCAACAATTTCAGCATGTCTTTGCATTTCAAAGTTTTACAAGGTGGCGTGGTATTAACGGTGAACTGACATTGGCTTGTCGACCGTCTATGCTTTAACCCACAAGACGACTAGACATATCACACCTAACAACAAATGTATTATAATAACATATTTAGCATATGGTGTTATATTTTTGTTGTTTCCCCACCACAATTATTATGATATCATACATGATCACAATAATGACCAGGAGGTTCCCGCACATTTTATAGTTAGCTAAGTATGTTACAATATACAGGAGCGTATCCAAAAACGCCTCTCGGGGGGGTACAAAAACCTCCACTGTCGGCCCAAATAAATGGTGTAGTAAAAATATTTCACTGCCTCGCCGCCGTAACTTCAGCTTCTCCGCTGGCTCTCCAGGCTCGACCATCGGAAGGCGGGTGGGGGAGGTGCTGTTGGAATGTTTTCTTCTCGCTGTCTCGCTCTATCTCCTGTTTTGTTGTAACCTGCACGGGCACATTTCAAACAGTCTAGGGGGCACGTGCCCTCCATGGATCCGCCTATTTATTGGTGATAGTTATACTCATTATTTGGCGGTTTCATATCTGACACAGGATCTTATTTCAGCATAGCTATAGTTCAGCACTTTCTTGCAGCATCGAGACACTAATCAAAGGCATATTCTTTCTCCAGGCACGTTACTAGCAGAGCCTATACATGTCACCTCGTTTATGCGTTCACTTATAACCGCGGTGCGTTCTTACAAGCGAACTATTATTTACAAAAGAATGGTAAAAGTAAAATGTACTTACGGGAGTTTTCTACTGGCCATCTTAACCGTCGTTGTCGGTACCTGCAAAGATTACGCGAACAGTTACGATGTTTCTTGCACGAGTGTATATCTATGAACCCAGGCTGTAAGAGTGTAGACCACGCGCGCTTATGATTGGTAGATGTGTATGTGTGTGTGTGTGTGTGTGTGTGTGTGTGTGTGTGTGTGTGTGTGTGTGTGTGTGTGTGTGTGTGGATACGTCTTTATGACTAATATGTACGTGTTGACTTTCAGTAACCATTACGTAGATACCAGAACCAGCCACACATGGCCGACCAACCCGATGTGTCACAAATATAACGAACATTTCTTAGTGGCGGCTCATTACGCGGGGGGGAATGTGCATCACATATTCAATGCACTACTCACAACAACCTAGTGTGATTTATGACTGGAGCAATGTTCGAACTGCAGTAAACAAGATGAGCCCGCAGCATGTTGTCTAGACGTAAGTGGGTTCGTACACAGGAGAGTGTCGGTGAACGTTTCTTGCAATTCTTTACTAGTGGCAGGGAGGATGGACGAACAAAATGAGAGAGAGAGAGGGGGGGGGGAGAGACAGAGAGAGAGAGAGAGAGAGGGGGGGGGGGCAGAGAGAGAAAGAGAGAGAGAGAGATATATATATATATATATAGACATACATACATACATACATACAAACAGACAGGCAGACAGAGACAGACAGAATGAGACAGGGAGAGAGGAGAGAGGGTGAGCGGAGGGAGAGAGAGGGGGAGGGAGAGAGAGAGAAACAGACAGACACACAGACAGACAGACAGAGGAACAGGTAGGCAGGCAGACGGACAGGGACAGACAGAGACAAACAGAGAGACAGATTCTACAGAGACAGACAGGCAGACAGAATGGACAGGTAGACAGACACAGACAGGCGGCCAGCCGGACGGACAGACGGATGGGCTTATGGGCGGGCTGAAGGACGGACCTACATTTATACATGCATATACATAGACATACAACCACGCACACCCAAACAGACAGCCAGGCAGCCAGGCAAACAGACATATATATATATATATAGACAGACAAACAAACAAACGACATAGATGCATACATGCACACAGACAGTTCTTACAGCCAGACAGACAAGGAGACAGAAAGACAGAGATGCAGAGGGAATGAAATAATGAATGATGGACAGAGAGGCAGAGAGAATGAAATAATGAGAGGCAGAGAGGCAGAGAGAATGAAAGAACGAGATACTGAGAGGCAGAGAGAATGAAAGAATGAAAAACAGCGGGAATGAAAGAACGAGATATAGATATGCAACGGGAATAAAAGAATGAGAGACAGAGATGCAGAGAGAATGAAAGAACGAGAGACACAAAGGCAGAGGGAATGAAAGAATGAGCGACAGAGAGGCACAGGGAATGAACGAATGAGAAACGGCGAGGTAGCGGGAATGAAAGAACGACAGATAGGTATGCAAAGGGAATAAAAGAATGAGAGACAGAGACGCAGAGATAATTAAATAATTATATACACAAAGGCACAGGGAATGAAAGAATGAGAGACAGAGAGGCAGAGGGAATGAAATAATGAGAGACAGAGAGGCGAGAGGCAGAGCTTGAGACTGGGAGAAGAAGGAAGAGATATAATCTATAGAGAGGGCTAAAAGACAGGGAAACAAAGATATATATTCACCAATACTATCTAACGATAAGTTTGTGGGTCAGTTCACGGTTACTTTGACGAATTCCTGGTGATGATAATTATACGTATTTTTGCACTATTCACACTTGTCTCAACTTCTCACGTATTCTTGCGGCCGACCTCCCATCTCCCACCAGTTTTACGGACCAACTTACCATCTCCCATCCCCTGCCACATCCTCCCACCTGTCAAGTGACGTCACCCCGCCCCAGGTGCCACTACCTCCAGGTGTCGCTGTATTAAGTTTCTAGAGCAACACCTTCGCCGCGGTTACCAAACATCCCCGTCTGACACATGCCCTGCGGTGAGGGTGTATCCCGTTGACGCACACACAGAACAAGCAGCGTCCCGAGCAAACCTCCTTTTTACTGTCTGATCACCGTCTAGGGACATCAAGACGAATCTGAATCACAGTTCTTGAATGATTCATACATTTCAGTAAATAGCAGATGACTCACAATTAAGAGATTGCTATGTAGATGAACTGCTAGATAAGGAGACCATTCGTTAATATCGATAATTAACACGTACATATTTCGGAGTTGTTAGCCCACTGCAACTGGATTCACAGAACGGAGTACCACATTAAGACAACTCTATCCTGTAAACCTTTGAAGAGACACGTTTATGAAGGTATATTACATTTTGTGAAAACGCACAACACCACAACCGTGACTGAATCGACAATGAAGATGCAACAACAAACGCAAAGCACTGTGAGTCGACTTGTAACAAACACAACGACTTAACTAGTCATCAGATGTGTGAGGCATCATCTGAATATTTAGCAATCAAAGATCATCTATGGAATCTTTACGCCATACGTCAAGACAAGTATTCGAAAAGAAAGCGTGTAAAACTTGTGGATTTCACCGAAACATCTGGACGTAGTGACACATTGAAAATACTGACGTCTTGGACGGACTTTACTCACAGAAACAGGCAAGATGCGTTAGTGTGATGTATGTAGTGTTTCACTGATGCAAAGAAAGTCGATTTATTAGATAACAAACATTCACACATCAACGCCTTCGTGTCGTGCACTGTTGCTAACTGGCAGCAGCATTCGCATCACAGTTAACTCGAGTCTTTGTTCGGCGGTTGTAAAGGGTCAGCACACTGTCAGTTTTCCCATTGGCGACCATGTTAATGTTTTGTGTGATTATAAGAAAACGTGACCTATAAAGTTTCTTAAACTTATCACCTGCTGTTATTATCATCTCATTGACATGCTGGTTGAGTTTAGTCAAAATCTAATATCTCTAACTCTTGCAAAATGCCTGTATGTATGACACCCGTCAATATCTACAAATGGATGCAGGCAGTAATCCGGCTAAAGTGTCAACTAGCCAAATTGCTGCCAGATACCCTTCCGCTTAATAAAATTAACTAAAAAGACACAATTTTACTGTCAACAGCTTCTACAATCACATCTACAAATCTGACTACTCAAATGTACTTATGTCAGAGCAAATGAATATTGTAAAAAGTCATTTCTCAAAAATATACTGCACTCTTTTTCGTCTGTATCTAAGCAGGAAGTCTAACAGTGTCCTAACCCCGTAAATGTATGTGATAGCAAGTTGGACAGACGCCTTCGAGCCACGCACATCTTGGTTGTTAGACAAGTGTATTATGACCAGGTCAAGATGACAGGTTGATGCCATCTAACTTTTGCCACGTTATTAGTGTAATCGTATACACTTTTCCGATAGAGCCTACATTAATGTATAAATTGCTATTGATGTGTACACCAATGTATCTGTGTGTGTGTGTGTGTGTTTGCGTGTTTGTGTGTATGTGTGGTGTGCGTGTGTGTTCAACCGCGCGTGCGTGTGTTCCTGTTTGCGTGTTTGCATGTGTGCATGTGGGTATATAAAGCAAAACAAAGTATGAGTAAATGAGTGGGTAAATAAATTAGTGAGATATGGTGAGAGCCTGAGGGAAAGAGAGACTAAGAGAGAGAGAGAGAGAGAGAGAGAGAGAGAGAGAGAGAGAGAGAGAGAGAGAGAGAGAGAGAGAGAGAGAGAGAGAGAGAGAGAGAGAGAGAGAGAGAGAGAGAGAGAGAGAGAGAGAGAGAGAGAGAGAGAGGGAGAGAGAGAGAGTGGGGGGACGAGAGACATATGGAATGGTGAATGATTAGACCATCCGTGCACCAGGATAATTAATGACAACGGTGTTTGTGAGTTTCCTTGCCAGCAGTTTTAGAGCGAAGACGATCAACTTACTTCCGAACGATGGCCATTGCTGGACCAATCAATGACTTTATAGTAGAGAATGATCACTCGTAACGGAAGAAAAATGCTTCATGACGCAGACATTCTACCTAGACGGACATAATATGAGGGAACCAATGTGTTTTGTAGCGATGGCCCGACTCTACAATACGGCATCGCAGCCAGTAGGTCACGGCTTAGAGGATCTATAAAATGAGTACAACTTGCCAACACGACTAACGCCAGGCACTGTTCTTGTTGCGAGATGCTGGAGGCTACGCAAAGAGAAATAATATATCTCACTGGCACAGTGTCGTCGCATTGTTTACATACCAAATAAGCATTATAAAATAAACAATGCATATGCATGCTTGTGTCGACTAATAGATACAATATTTATTGGCTATAGGTGGCACAGCTTAAGGTCATAACCTAAAGACATTCCCACAAAACAGTGTCCATCAAGCGTGCTCCACGGTCGTCAAAGAAGGATGCTAATCCAACGAAACATCCCCACGAGAGAAATACCAGGCAACGTTTCAACCAGATTTCTGGCTGGTGTAGTAAATGTGATCAGCAGACGGCGGTTTCATGCCTCAATCACATATTCCCAACGCATTACAGGTTTATATAGAGCTTCATAGTCATCTGGGGTGTGTGCGTGCCAAAACATGACTAGGTGCTGTTGGCTTACCTGCAATTATTCTTAGCGAAAATGAAGTTGTTTTTGCTCAAAATAGTAACGTAATCTGATACGCACATAACCCCGATTGCACCCAATATCATATGAAAGATAGTGTTTAGGCCGTAGGCAAAATGTACGTTTTGTATATGTGACCTGACACAGAGACCCGAGTATAGGGTCGCACGGGTCTATTCTGGACCCGTAGCATAAATAGCTGTCTAGGTAATGTCCAATAATTTTTGTGATTTTGCCAGAAATGCATACCGTATATTCTAAATTTCCATTGTCCGGTTTATTTTCCTCGACACGTAGTCCGAAACGAATAAAATAATAAATGTATGGTTGCATTGGGCATTGATTATGCACATAGGGGCCTAGTTCTTTAAAAATGTATCTTAAAAACATCACTTATTAAATGTTTGCTTCATTTTTAGCAATAAATAAAAAGTACTGTCATAGAGATTTAAACAACTGAGGTGTAATTTTAAAGCATACAGTCAGTGGAATCAAAAAAACAAGTATTTTACAATTTTGCAACTTACTCGCCACTTTACTGTGGGAGGCCATATATGTATGTGTGCGCCAGGAGCAGTTGTGCTTAGACTCGTCTGTGTGAGCGTTGCTAGAATCCAGACTAGAGTTGTATTGGGCTTGTCGCCGGCATATGTTCAAAAGTTACGTAATGACGGCTAAGATATGCGCACACATAACGCCGCCGTTGTTTCCTTTTACGATCTGTCGTTATCCGATACGCAGCACGTTTTCCTGGCTTTACACCAGCCACGCACACACGCTGCTGCGAGGCGAGTTCAACGAACCCGTTACTGTTGCTACCACACTGCATCGCTTCCGGGACATAACTCGTCGGCAGAGTAATTACTTCAAATTGGACCGGTAACTGACACATGGTGCTTTTTGTGGAACAGCATTCTCGAGCAATTTCAGCGCAGCTAGGCCGCACCATACCCTACGTTTTTAAGAGTCAGCTTCCACATCCTGTGTACTGTTTCGAATAAACGGCATGAGTCGACGCGTGTGTGATCGCAACCTCACCGTCGTCATAAGTCTAGGACGATAGCTCAGCTCATCACGTCCCTTCTGGTGACCGAATACGTCATCGAACTTTCCACACAGAGAAATGTATCTTAGTAATGCCCACGATGTTAATGATGGCGACAACGACGACCACACTATAGCGACTGCGATGACGATACATTGCAAATTTAAGGTTCTAACAGGTATATCTTAACTTGAATAATGCATGGTAATTATCATAACTCCTATAGTCACTGTTCAACCAAGATATTCCAAAAGTAAGCCCCTGTACATTGATAAACATTTTCAAAGACAGACCGATTCATTCCGGAGTTTCTTCATATATAATATGTATTTCACAAGCTCCTTAGCTCTGATTATTTTCAGTATGATCCCTAATTTAAACTACAGTTAACGTTTTGGGAAGGATCCTTATAACTAGGGTTGATATCTACATGTTGTTTGTTATAAGCCGGACGACCATTCAAACCCAATGTAATATATACTCGTCAAAATTAGCCTTCTAAACAAGCCAACGCGTGCAAATGATCACTGCCTAATCAATTTGTTCAGATAAACATGCTCTGCATCTAGCACTGTGAAACCCATTTCTTCAGTTATTGGCTTCCGGGGCAACGTCTTACTTACACGTTATCTAGACGATTCCCTCCACGTATCGTTTCTTTCAAACTGTCTCCGTCGCAGATTTCCCGGCCTGATAACTTCAGTTCGTAGACACAAACAACGATTACCAGTAGACAGGGTTTATAGCGAGTTTGAAGTCGAAGTGAAGACGTAAACGGTCGTCCAGCGATGGAATTCTGGCGAAAACAACCTCACTGCTGCGACCGACTGAAGGCATACGTCTGGGGCAGAGGCCCGGCACAGTTTATGTTTGTAGGTTGCTTCCCGGCGCGTGGGGAGTTGGCAGTCGCTAACCCGTTCACCGCGCAGTCAGTATTTATATTTCAGTGGCGGCAAACTCAAACATGGATGACGCAAATTCGTACTGTTTAACAGGTGCTGGTCATACACATACATATACGATGAACTCCTATTTTAACATATAAATGGTAGTTCTATGCTAGCTTAAAGTATGTGTGACAATAGTTAACAGTACAAGTATTAGTTTAACAAAGGTGACCAATAAAAACACATCCTGTGTTCTCATCGTGTTCGTTGTTTGGCTTTTAACACGTAGATCTGTTTGTATGTCTTAGGAGTCCGAGTCAATAGTTCCCCCAACTGTACATTACATTACACACGCGCACGCGCACGCGCACGCACACGCACACGCACATATAATTATATACATAACGTCGCATATGTAGTCGCAACAAGAACTGTGTCCCCCCCCCCCCCAGAGCGTACGTTCACTGACACCAGCCACTGCAAGTGAACGTCCGCTCACGACAGCCGTACATACTCCAAGTACAGTGCAGTGCACAGAGCTCGTTGTATCGGGTCGCCTCGTGCTGTCATCCGTCACGCTATAAATGGCTACTCGCCAGTGGCTCACTCTGCCTCCAGGAGGTAGATGGCCTACTCCCACTGAGGTCTAGGGAGGTCACCGCGCGAAGCAGAAGCAGCTCCTCACAATCGCAGGCCCGCATGGAGGGGATAGGTGTTGCGCTTGAGGCAAATCAGTTTCGCTTGGGCGAAGTTGAACATTGAAAGGAGGGATTCAGTGGGAGGGTATTTTTGGTAAGCCTCAAGGAGGAGGTGAAGTTGTAGGTCTAAACAACGCACCTAAGGGATGGCAAATATATCTTCTTACCCGCGTTACGTACGCTCTTACATTTTATAACACCGAAGCATGCAGTGATGTTGTTGTGTGTTTGTTTGTTTGTTTGTGTGTGTGTGTGTGTGTGTGTGTGTGTGTGTGTGTGTGTGTGTGTGTGTGTGTGTGTGTGTGTGTGTGTGTGTGTGTGTGCGCGCGCGCGCGCGCGCGCGCGTGACAACACATACAGAGTAATCCCGAAGTGCGTAGAAAAGATTAAGTGGATAACACTGGCACGTTAACTGCAGGCTGAGACAAAAGTCGACTGACCAAAATCCAGAAATGTCTTTGTGCACAGAACCTCTAGCAATGGAATACTATACCTACATTGTTTGTTGTACTCTTGTAACATGAACGTTCTAGAGGTAGTCTTAGGGGGTCAGTACACTGTTATACTTTTTACTTGGTTACAGACGAAAAAAGTGCAGTGTATTTTTGAGAAATTATTTTTTACAAAATTCACCTGCTTGTAAAAAATAAGTACATTTGAATAGTCAGATTTCCCGGTGTGATTGTAGAAGCTGTTGACAGTAAAATGGTGCATTGTTAGCTGATTTTATTAAGCGGAAGGGTATTTGGCTAATTGACCCTTTAGCCAGATTACTGCCTCCATCCACTCGTAAATATTGACGGGTGTCTCACGTAGAGACATTTTACGAGAGCTAGAAATATTAGATTTGGACTAAACTCGACCAGCATGTCAATGAGATGATGAGAACAGCAGGTGAGAAGTTTAAGTAATTTGGTAGGTCAGGTTTTCCTATATAATCACACAAAACGTTAACATGGTCGGCAATGGGAAAACTAACAGTGTGCTGAGGCCTTAAGAGTTCAAAACATCAACATTTTCAAAACACCATATCCACCCCCGCCACTGTGTGATAACTGATTTTGAGCAATCGTCAACGGCTTCTAAAAACATTGCCGAAATAAATGCAGGATTCAACTGACGTGTCATAGTTGCCGAGACATTACCGACCACGCTGATGGGATCTGACTTCCAACCTATAACGTCAATGTAGAACATACGTTCTCATCGACAGCTGAGAACATATAGCGATGTTTTACATCAGCTGCATTGAATTCACACACTGGAATGGCAGTGGGTAATTGAAATTTATGCTGTAAAATGGATTGATAAAGACCATGGAGAAGACAGAATTGACGTGGATTGGACACCAGAGAGAGAAGTTGAACATCAGGTTGGACGGGGAATAAATAAAGAAAGTAGATCGCTTTGTATATCGTTGAGGAATGGATACGGAGGATGGGCATTCAGAGATAGAGGTAGGACATTGGATAGAAGAGGGAGTGAATGTTTGGAGAAAGGTATAGAAGGGTCGTGATGAACTGAACATTTTACAAAAACGCTGAATGGGAAAGTCCTGTGTACAAAAGCTCGCAATAATTGGAACACAATGGCGAAGTTGAACAATATTTAATACGTACGATTATGGTAAATCATAGTACATAAGAGTATGATATAACAAGTAGCCGTTACATGATGTCGGCCTCGCTATCGACTCTCTGACATCACTGACGGGGGTCTCATTTGTTAGTGATTTAATGGATATGACATCACTGAGAGCTTGTGTTACATCGGCATGTCTGTATCGGTTGAAGACAGCGGCATTGACAGAACAACAACAACAATAGTAGGTGCAAGTTTGCGAGAACAATACGGTTCGAAGAATAACAAAAACAATGATGGTTGACAGAAGAAGGACGGACGAGACTGGGGAAAGAAGTATTGCAGCCTAACGAGAAGAATGTTGAGAAGCAACAGCAGTCTAAGCTGCAGGTTTGTGAGAAGCTACAACTGGATTCGAAGAATGACAGAATAACACGAACAAAGACGGAAGATGAGCCGGCATACAGATTGGTATGCTATGCAGGCTTGCAGAAATGTGGTTGAGAAGACAGATGAGACGGGCAGGCCATTTGGTAAGCATGGATGCACCCTAACTACCGAAGAGAGCAGAAGCGGAAAAATCAGGACGCTGGGAAATGGAAGACCACAGCTGAGGTCGGAGGACTGCGTGAGGAGGGATATGAGAAGATTGGAGAAGAATGAAAGATGTACAAAGGGGCCTGCTGTTAGGAAACAAAGTGGAGAAAGAACTTGTACAAAACATGTTACCTTACCTACGCCCCTGTGCAACAGGGAATAAGAAAACATTTCAGTTGTAAGAATACAAGTTACCATTCGTAATATCACATATCAATTTGTGTCTAGATTACAACTACCCGGCAACACATTAGTTCGTACCATTTTAAATAGTGACGTCAAGTGGCAATCGAAGATTGTACACGACTGGGTAAAGTCTTGATATGTGGACTATATAAGTTTGTTAGTTCTGATATATATATCACGTGGCGTAGTAATTAACAAAATTTTTGCTTATATTTGAGTTATTGTTGTATTATCTGTGGTGTAATTGTTCTCTGAATGTTTGTAAACCACATTGTTTAGCCTAAAATAGGATTATTGATTGACTGATCGATCGAATGATTAATTGACTTAGTATACTCCTACATACATTAATGTAACAAAATGTCAATAATTTACTGAAAAAACCATAACAGAAACAACAATAAGATACACTTTTGGCACTGCACCAGATTTTATGGTCAAAGATCAGGTCAAATGTAAAAAGGACATACAAAATTGTTCACAGCACGTGCGCGCGCTCGCGCAGTTCAAAAAGGACTACCACTGGCACAGGACACCTGTCGCCCCGTTACACCGGGTCTGCTCAACAGGCCCAACCCACCAACGAATTTGCACGCACATTATTACTGCCAAAGAGTGTCCAGTCTTTGGTTACCTTTCGAGCGCATGATTACACCCAAGAGTTGCATAACTTTGAACGGTTGTTTGCAACATTACGTGTGTTTTCTACGATTGTTCCAAGTTTGTAAAACGCTACCGTATTGTTTTGAACGGACGAGGCATGCGACACCTTTGAATGCACTCGGTGATTCCATAAATCGTCCACTGATTGGGTGCGGAAGACTTACTTAACGTGAATACAAAAAGTTGTAATTTTATGAATTTCATCTTCCAGAAATAATGCAATTCTCCCATGCTATTGAACTGCGTCTCATTCTGAGATCGTACGTTAAGTATACTTTATTTGGGATATCACAACGGCTATCCGTTGCCTATCAAAATTATAGTGTGACATAAGTAGTGTGCGCCTAACAAATGTCGGTTCGGTAGTGTCTGATTCACGTGGCTATTCGTATTACCTGTCCTTGATACAGAGCAGTTGTAATTGTGTAATTATGCTTCGTTGCTGTACTCAATAACGCTGTGTAACTGAGTAATCACCGTACGGCGCACATACTCGCTACTTAATGGTAGGAAAGAAACGTACTTATGTGTACAAAACGATTAAACTAACATATATGTTTACACTTTTGGGATGGTCCAAAACGTTATGCGTATAACATTTGTCCAGATCCACCCATAAATATGCGGTGTTGATTTTGCGAATTTTACAATTCAAAACGGCTATTAATGTTAATTTGCTATAAAATAGGTTTAACACTGGATTTCTCGCGGAACGTGGTAACGATCAATCCACTCTGACGCAATGCATCTTGGGACTTTGCGAACTTATGCGACCAACCCTTAGTCGTCCTTACACCATGCGACCAACCATTAGTTGTTCTTACACCATGCGACCAACCCTTAGTCGTCCTTATACCATGCGACCAACCATTAGTCGTCCTTACTTATGCGACCAACCCTTAGACCATGCGACCAACCCTTAGTCGTCCTTACACCATGCGACCAACCCTTAGTCATCTTTACACCATGCGAACAACCCTTAGTCGTCCTTACACCATGCAACCAACCCTTAGTCGTCCTTAGACCATGCGACCAACCCTTAGTCGTCCTCACACCATGCGACCAACCCTTAGTCGTCCTTAGACCATGCGACCAACCATCATTAGTCGTCCTTAGACCATGCGACCAACCCTTAATTGTTCTTACACCGTGCGACCAACCCTTAGTCGTCCTTACACTATGCGACCAACCCTGAGTTCTCCTTACACTGTGCGACCAACCCTTAGTTGTCCTTACACTGTGCGACCAACCCTTAGTTGTCCTTACAGTGTGCGACCAACCCTTAGTTGTCCTTACACTATGCGACCAACCCTTAGTTGTTCTTACACCATGCGACCAACCCTTAGTCGTCCTTACACTATGCGACCAACCCTGAGTTCTCCTTACACTGTGCGACCAACCCTTAGTTGTCCTTACACTGTGCGACCAACCCTTAGTTGTCCTTACACTGTGCGACCAACCCTTAGTTGTCCTTACACTGTGCGACCAACCCTTAGTTGTCCTTACACTATGCGACCAACCCTTAGTTGTCCTTAAGCCGTGCGACCAACCCTTAGTTGTCCTTACACTATGCGACCAACCCTTAGTCGTCCTTACACAGTGCGACCAACCCTTTGTTGTCCTTACAGTGTGCGACCAACCCTTAGTCGTCCTTACACTATGCGACCAACCATTAGTTGTTCTTACACCATGCGACCAACCCTTAGTCGTCCTTACACCATGCGACCAACCATGCATATACATGCTTTTAGTAGTATGGTGGGTAATGGATCGAGATAGCATGACTTGTTTGGGGAGGACATTATTATTTTTCTCACTTCATCAACTGTGGCTGGCTCAAACAATACAAGTGGAGTATTTCTTGTGGGAAGTCCACATTTGTAGTACTTAAAGTGTGACATGGAAAAGCAGAACATATAAGACTGATTTTATCTTTGAAATGACTAGAAAAGAGTCACACACAAGACACATGACTAGGTAGAGATGGAGGCGGCCGTTTGTGTAAAATATGATTTATGCAATTCCATAGCTGACATGGGTTATCAGAGTTACTTGACACCATGTTTGTGTAATAATTTGATTTAGCTTTGGCCATTTGTCTGTTGCAGTAGTGACACTGTTTAGAATATCGTGATCTGTCCAAAGGCGAGCTATTTGCGCCATACACGTTCAAGATAGCGCCGGCGCTTTTTAGATTGTAGAATTTCAGGAGTCATCCATGGAGCATGTGGCTTTTGGGACACATATTTATATCTCAGAGGTACATGTTTATTAAGTACATCCTTGAGTACTTGACAGTACTGTCGACACAGATCTGATAGATGTTCTTTGGGGTTATGATGAGGTCGGATTTAAGGATGTCCGTCATTAATGCAGCAATGTCAATCTTATGGATCGGTCGGTAAAACACGTTGTGTTTGGACTCTACGGGAATTCTAGAGACTTTGAGATCAACAATGACAGTGCGGTGGTCTGATAAACCATCTGAAGCAGTAGGTGTGTGAATATTGTTACACTTTGAACGGGTCATTAAGAGATCGAGCCAGTGGCCATGTATGTGCGTTGAGAAGGTAACGTGTTGTTTCATGTCGTAGGATGCCAGAATGTTATTAAATGTACTTTTTGTTGATGAAGGAGTGTCCAGATGAAAATTAAAATCACCGAGTAGATAACATTCTGAATAAATAGTTGCCAGATTTTCAAGTGGATCCTGGAATTCTTCAAAGAAATGGGTAGGTGTCCTGGACGGCAATAAATGCACACAAAATAAGCAGAGAAAGATGAATCGGAAATTTCGGCACAGATGGCCTCAAAGCTGGAGTAATTAGGGTTTTAATGCAAATTAACTTTGAACTGTATTGAGATGAGAAATCCAACACTACCACCTCGTCCAACTGAACGTGGGCGATGGTGGATGGTGAAACTGGAAGGAGAAATGTCAGCAATGCATGCAGCTGTGTCAATGTGGTCTGAGCCAGGTCTCAGTGACAGGCTGACAGCAATGATGTCTATAGTCTTGGAAGTTAATGAATCGGTAAGCGAGGCTGTTTTGTCTCGAATAGATCGAACGTTAGTGGTGGCCACTCGAATGTTGCGCTTGATAGCAGGTCCAGGATTTAGACTTACATCTTCTGCTAGTAGTAAGCTAATTGCAAATTTAAATGTTGGCTTAGAGCGGGGGATTGGCAGTAACTTTCTATTAAAGCAAGATTAAGACATTTCAAACTGTTAGATGTGACAAGGAATCTTGAGTTCTCATATACTGAGAAACTGTTGAAATGACTGTGACGATATCACAATTAACGTAATAAACTGAAACGCCACCTGACGAATAAGGTGTAACTTAGCATGCCAGTGGCTACACAAAAGCCAAAGTCGTGTTGTGTGTGTTGGCGCCATGATGCGCGCTGACCCGGTGTAAACGAAGCAAAGTCGGCAATAAAGTATTGTTAAATACATCGAATTATATATATATATATATATACATATATATATATATATAAAACAGTTATCGTTATATGGTGTCAGTAATGGGATAGTATAAGCCACAGAAGAAACCGAAGAAGACGCCTACAAGATGAGTGCAAGATTGACGGCGAAAGTGCCGAATCAGCTCTCCTTGGAAAACAGAGGAGAATCATGGCGGATCTTCAAGAGGGAATGGAGATACTATGAGACAGCGACGAAAATAGCGAAAGAAGACGACGAGGTCAGAGTTGCAGCGTTTTTGAATGTATTAGGTACGGAAGGAGTATATCTGTATGAAACATTCCAGTGGCAAGAGGACGAAGACAAGAATAAGATCGATGTCGTCATACAGCAATTTGATGACAACTGCATTGCCAAGACCAATGAAACCTATGAAGCATACAGATTCTTCAACAGATCGCAAAATGATGGTGAGACGGTGGAAGTCTATATAACAGCGCTATACAAGCTGTCAGCCACTTGTAATTTTGGGACTTTGAGAGAGATTGATTCGAGACAGGTTGGTCATACATAAATGACGATAAAGCAAGAGAAAAGTTACTTGCAAAGGGGAAGAACTAAATCTGGAAACTTGCGTTGCCATGTTGAAAACATTACAAGTGAAACACACACGTGCACAAGAAATAAGTACAGAAATGACCACTCACTTAGTCCGACGCAAGGCGGCGCCAGTCAAGCCACCAGCTGCAAGTCCATACAATGCAAATTATGGCAATCCTGCAAGAAAATACAACATATCTAGACGTTCGAGTACTAGCAAGTACACATCCACCAGTAGCAGGTATGCACAACCTTCTGGTGAGGGACGGTCAGGATGTAGCAGGTGCGGTGGTACACATCCAAAATGGAAGGACACGTGTCCTGCTCGTGGCGCCACTTGCCATGTGTGCGGAAAACTAAATCATTTCGCTAAGATGTGCAGAAGCGCAGCTACTCATCAAATGGTCGAACAAGCGATTATCAGGACGCTGGGAAATGGAAGACCACAGCTGAGGTCGGAGGACTGCGTGAGGAGGGATATGAGAAGATTGGAGAAGAATGAAAGATGTACAAAGGGGCCTGCTGTTAGGAAACAAAGTGGAGAAAGAACTTGTACAAAACATGTTACCTTACCTACGCCCCTGTGCAACAGGGAATAAGAAAACATTTCAGTTGTAAGAATACAAGTTACCATTCGTAATATCACATATCAATTTGTGTCTAGATTACAACTACCCGGCAACACATTAGTTCGTACCATTTTAAATAGTGACGTCAAGTGGCAATCGAAGATTGTACACGACTGGGTAAAGTCTTGATATGTGGACTATATAAGTTTGTTAGTTCTGATATATATATCACGTGGCGTAGTAATTAACAAATTTTTTGCTTATATTTGAGTTATTGTTGTATTATCTGTGGTGTAATTGTTCTCTGAATGTTTGTAAACCACATTGTTTAGCCTAAAATAGGATTATTGATTGACTGATCGATCGAATGATTAATTGACTTAGTATACTCCTACATACATTAATGTAACAAAATGTCAATAATTTACTGAAAAAACCATAACAAAAACAACAATAAGATACACTTTTGGCACTGCACCAGATTTTATGGTCAAAGATCAGGTCAAATGTAAAAAGGACATACAAAATTGTTCACAGCACGTGCGCGCGCTCGCGCAGTTCAAAAAGGACTACCACTGGCACAGGACACCTGTCGCCCCGTTACACCGGGTCTGCTCAACAGGCCCAACCCACCAACGAATTTGCACGCACATTATTACTGCCAAAGAGTGTCCAGTCTTTGGTTACCTTTCGAGCGCATGATTACACCCAAGAGTTGCATAACTTTGAACGGTTGTTTGCAACATTACGTGTGTTTTCTACGATTGTTCCAAGTTTGTAAAACGCTACCGTAGTGTTTTGAACGGACGAGGCATGCGACACCTTTGAATGCACTCGGTGATTCCATAAATCGTCCACTGATTGGGTGCGGAAGACTTACTTAACGTGAATACAAAAAGTTGTAATTTTATGAATTTCATCTTCCAGAAATAATGTCAAGCCACCAGCTTGTGGCAATCCTGCAAGAAAATACAACATATCTAGACGTTCGAGTACTAGCAAGTACACATCCACCAGTAGCAGGTATGCACAACCTTCTGGTGAGGGACGGTCAGGATGTAGCAGGTGCGGTGGTACACATCCAAAATGGAAGGACACGTGTCCTGCTCGTGGCGCCACTTGCCATGTGTGCGGAAAACTAAATCATTTCGCTAAGATGTGCAGAAGCGCAGCTACTCATCAAATGGTCGAACAAGCGATTATACACACAGTGGGCTGTGAACGTAAGACGAAAGCACACGTAACACTGCCATTAAATGGCAAAACAAATGTGTCATTTCACACGGACGCAGGGTCGTCGGTGGACATCCTGCCATATAAGGACTACGTATGTGCAACAGCAGATCACTCATGCAGCAAGTTAGAGAACACGAACATTAGACTCGTCAAGCACAACAAGTCGGTAGTGAAACCGATAGGACTGGCGCGTTTGCAAGTTCACCGCAAGGGAACACAGAGACAGATGCGTTTCGTTGTTGTGCGTGCCAATGCTGTTCCACTTCTGAGTTTGCAGTCATGTCTGGACCTTGACTTAATTCAGATAAACGACTGTGATGCAATAAATGCAATGACCATGAGAACATACAGTCAGAACCGTGACAGAGGTGGTGACAACCAACATACAACGTTGGAGACAACACAAACACTACCATCGACTGATAAAACATGTCCATCGAAAGTAGACACGGTGCACATTTCTGTGATGAGTAAGCGATCACAAGTTTTACAGGACCCTTTACACTCAGATAATACCCGGATGTATTCGAGGGACTTGGTTGCCTCGATGGCAACTATAGAATACATATCGATCCAAGTGTCAAACCTGTTGTGCATCCACCCCGCAGAGTTCCTTGTGCGTTACGAGAAGACGTGAAGGATGAACAAACACGCATGGTAGAGGACAAAATCATCGCCCCTGTCACAGAACCAACTCAGTGGGTGCCGAGCACAAATAAACTGCGGATTTGTCTGGACCCTCGAGACCTGAATAGCGCAATTCAACGTTCTCACTACCCGCTTCCTACACTGGCAGATGTCAAGACAGGTTTCTGGCAAGTCAAACGTGACGATGATTGCAGCTACCTCGCGACGTTCAACACACCATACGGTCGTTACCGGTGGCTGCGAATGCCATTCGGCATAAATTCAGCACCAGAGGAGTGGCAACGTCGATGGCACGAACTAGCCGAAGGACAGAACGAAGTAGAAGTCGTAGCAGATGACTTCCTGTGCATTGGGTTCCGAGATACAGTCGAACAAACAACGCGAGACCATGATGCCAATCTCAGAGCACTACTGGATCGAGCGAGAACGTGCCACCTGGTGTTGAATCCAGACAAAGTTCAACTGGGAAACAAATCATTACCATTCATTGGTCATCTTCTCACCGATGAGGGACTCAAGGTAGGCGGATCCAAGGTTGAGGCCTTCATGAAGATGTCTACTCCAACGGATGTCACAGCACTGAAGCGGTTTCTCCGCATGGTTGGCTATCTTGCGAAATTCTTGCCACATCTGTCACAAGTCTGTGAACAACTGAGACAACTAATTCGGAAAGATGTGGAGTGTTGCTGGTTTGAGCAACATCAAGATGCTTTGAACAAGATCAGAGAACTGATCACAGCAACACCAGTGCTCGCATACTATGATGTAAAGCAAGCAATCACAATCCGTTGTGATGCATCCCAGAGTGGTTTGGGTGCTGTGCTCCTGCAAGAGGGAAAACCAGTGTGCTACGCCTCTCGACCACTCACAAACACACAACAGAACTATGCCCAAATCGAAAAAGAGCTCCTAGCAATTGTGTTTGCATGTGAACGATTTGACTAGTATGTATACGGAAGACCCATCACCGTGAAATCGGATTACAAGCCACTTCAGACGATCATAAAAAAATCGATGATCGATGCACCGAAGAGACTGCAGAGAATGCTGCTCCGTCTGCAGAAGTACAACATAGATGCCGTGTACACGAAAGGAAACGAAATACACATCTCAGATGCGCTATCTCGGGCATACCTTCCATACAGCCACGCACATGACCCAGGGCATCATGTGTTCGACATTGAACTGCAACAAATGGACATGACAGAAGATGTTCATCTGTCGACCAACAGAATTCACGAAATCATGTGCAAGTCACGAGAAGACGACGAAGTGAAAACTGCAGTTCGATACACACTTCAGAGATGGCCGGATCGACGTCAAGCAGTCGACCCACTCGCACGACCATATTTCAATTGCCGTGACGAACTCAGCACACATGATGGCGCACTATTCAAGGGACAGAGAATCGTCATACCCCGTGACATGCGAGCCATGCTCATAAAGAAACTCCACTCCTCGCACTTAGGAGTCGAAGGATGTCTTAGAAGAGCACGTGAAGTGATGTATTGACCAGGCATGAACCAAGAAGTGAAAGATGTCATCAGTGCCTGCAGTACGTGCAACGCATACAAACCAGAACAATGTAGAGAGCCGTTGTTGTCACATGGGATACTGTCACGTCCATGGTCACGAATTGGAGTTGACCTGTTCCACTTTCATGGACAGGACTACCTCATAACGGTGGACTACTTCTCGAACTTCTTCGAAGTTGACAAGCTGTCAATGACCAGTGGAACACAGGTTATCACCAAACTGCGTATTCACTTTGCGAGATTCGGTGTCCCAGACTAAGTGATTTCTGACAATGGGCCACAGTTTGCGTGTGAGGAGTTCAAGTTGTTCTCAGAGCTTTGGCAATTTGAACATATCACATCGTCACCTCGTTACCCCCAGTCAAACGGAAAAGTGGAAAACGCAGTCAAGACGGCAAAGCATATCATGCGGAAAGCAATTGATGACAGGGCGGATGTGTATTTGGCGTTTCTGGACTATCGAAACACACCTACAGAAGATATGCACACATCGCCCTCTCAACGGATGTTCGCACGTCTAACCAGAACACTGCTACCAACGCTGCCAGTACTGCTGCAGACCGATCCTGCAGCACAACGTGATGCTCCTGAACAACTCAAACGTAAAAAGGAGAAACAAGCCAGGTTGTACAATCGTAAGAGCAAGAAACTCAGCATATTACACCCAGGAGATGTTGTGCGGTTCAAGAAGCCAAACGCCTCAAATGACTCACGAACATGGACATTAGCACGCATTATTGAGAGTGAAGGCTCGACATACCGAAGGAATAGGCGACAGCTACGTGCCACACCAGAGCAGTATAGGGATGATATTCGGTACTCTCAACAAGATGAACCTGACAGTACGATGAACAGACCACCGTGTTCAGACAACACGTGCGTAGACAACCAGAACGCACAACAGAGAGGTCAAGACAACGTCGCGTCTCCTCCAAGCAGTGAACCTTCAGTCGACACGTCTCCACAACGTAATGTACCATCCACGGTAGTACATTCACCACGCAATGTACCACTGAGGGTTATAAATTCACCATGCAGTGTGCCGGCGGTTGTTGCACGACCAAGGCGTCCAGTGAAACTTCCAGCAAAGTTCAAAGACTTTGAACTGAAGTGAAAAAGTTACTGACTGTAAAAAGAGGGGGATGTGACGATATCACAATTAACGTGATAAACTGAAACGCCACCTGGCGAATAAGGTGTATCTTAGCATGCCAGTGGCTACACAAAATCCAACGTCGTGTTGTGTGTGTTGGCGCCATGATGCGCGTTGAACCGGTGTAAACGAAACAAAGTCGGCAATAAAGTATTGTTAGATACATCGACTTATATATATAAACAGTTATCATTATAATGACAACCAACTGTTGGGGACTAAGTGGCTTGCATAGCATAAAATCATGACCTCTCGAAGCAGCAGAACATGATAAAAAATAAAACCTACAATAAAAATGCTGGTGACATTGTATTGGTGACGGTGTACTTTCCTCAAAATGGTGAAATAAAAAATATTAATGTCTCATAACAATAATTGAAAATAATAAAATATTCTAAAACGGTATAATTGTACTTAAAATAATGTAAATTTCTAGGTTATAAAAAGTTGGTTGGCGATAATCAATGACAATATTACAGGTCGTATGATTGTCCGCGTTCAGCTTGCCCGTGCAAAGAAAAGTCATAGGTCTTCAACTCCAGGGCGATTCTGGGTATAAATGAACGTCTTGTTGAAAAGACCTGTTAGTACATATTTTATATGGGAACTGCCCCTGCCTTAGTATATTGTGTACGTAAGCCTGCTGGCGCGAAAAAAAAATCGACCTGTATTATCGCCCAGATAACTTAAGTACAATATTTAACAGCGTTGGTGGTGACAATTTATAAAATGTTTGTTTATGAAACAGTGCAATACGTTGACACTATTTCTACACTAGTGTCACAGACAAAATTAAACGTTAGACTGCAAAAATGATTTTGAATCACGCAGTGACAACACAAACAAGTACCACCTTACGCCACCTAGCGACCAACCCAATTAT
>CM034531.1:86458258-86523258 GCA_020002185.1 Paraescarpia echinospica
TGATTTCAATTTCTGTTGTTATGTTCTACAAAATAGTCGATTGGTTAAGCATAGAAAAGCGGTGTACTTTTCCTTGACCGAATACAACCATAACACGTCATAAGACTACGACAATAACGCAAATATTCCAAACGATTGACCTTCTAGTACTAATACAATGTGCACAGTCATATGTGTTCAAACACATTCCATGAACCACGCGCTCTCATGCTAAGATTTGTAATACAGGAGGCACCAAATTGTTTGTTTGTAATACATAGATATTGTACACTATGGAAAAGCATCACCGGAGTTAATATTTCAAACCTGAACTGCCTCCAATGCACGCACGCATGTGCGCGCACACACGCACATTATTTATCTCTCTCACACACATGCACACGCGTAAACAAACACGAGCACACACACACGCACACGCACACGCACACGCACACGCACACGCACACGCACACACACACAGAGACACACAGACACACACACACACACACACACACACACACACACACACACACACACACACACACACACACACACACACACACACACACACACACACACACACACACACACACACACACGCACACACACGCACACACACGCGCACACACACACACAAGCGCGCGCGCATGAGCGTTAACCATTTTATGTAACATGTCAGTTGAAACTATCCACCTCTCTCGAGTTTAAGATTCAGAAACAGTTAATCTATAGTAATTTTCTTCTGAAAATGCGATTGAATCGATCTTTGGATCGTACTTACATTTAATCGAGTAGCTCGATATCTTTAGACGTAGGATAATTATCAATAATATAGGTTTATTCATGTTTTATTCCTGTCAATTGCAGACGCTTGGCGAAGTATATCCGAAGTGAGAGTAAGAACAAACCCGGCAGAGTGTGACAGCAGGAGATGTCGTAATGTGGCTAAAGGTAGCCGTCGTCGTGGTTGGCCTCTTGCAATTGACAGGTTCGCTCGTCTTCTCGTTTATGCCTTACCTAACTTCTAAATCATATAATATTGATAAATCGTGGGAGTGAGCAATGCAAGCATATTGTGATACTTGTTTTAAAAGAAAATAACAACTTTTTTTAATCATTTCAGATACACATACACGCATACATAAACAATACTTTGGTAGAATATGCTTCTTCAAAAAATATAGTACCAAAGACGGAAGGCCATGCAAGCATGAACACCGGAACCAGTAATTCGAGAACATTATTATTTAACGCACTATGCAGAAGCGGTCATTTGTGACTTGGTTGGGTTCCAACATATCTAACGAACTATTATTAACAATTAATCTGACAACCATGAGCATAAATCATAAACAACACAAATACCTGAAACGATTGACTGAATGTTGGCAATGTCTTTGCTTTACAGTTGCGTGCCAAAGGAAAAAAGGTTGGTTATTATTATTTCTAATTTACTGATTCATCTACTTATAATCGAGCTAGCGTAGGCTTGACGCGGGTAGGTCAACGTTTCCCTCTCAGAAGGCTTGAACACAGAGCGACAAACTTTCAGTGATTAATCCACGATCCCTAGAGTAGCAAGTAATATATTTTCATAATATCCTATATATGTCAACATTCTCATCTTTTTATGGGGTTTGTTCGGAACGTTGTTAATGTAATGTGCGTGTAATACGTAACAAGTAATACGTAACAAGTAACCTAACAATCGCAGGAACTACGCGCGCGCGGCAAAACACTTCCGAGAAAACGGCTCAGTGTCATGCACTTGGCAACACGGAGTAGACGCAGACACAATAATACTTATGTCTACCCTCATACGAATAGCATAGCAATACGAATATTATTTGACAATTCTACACTGTCACAACTAGGGCCTATCGATGGACGTGATCTTCACATTCTTTCCGACCTTCGACATTTTGAAGAAACAACGAGTGGCTGCGACGGAGGTGTTATAGTGTTTATGTAACGCTGTCGTGTGTTTTCTAACATTTACTAAATATTACTTTCAAGACTGTCTTCTATCAAGGCATCCCGTCAGGTGTCGGGCATTTTTGCAAGTATGTTTAATAACTGTTGCATGTATGTATGTATGTATGTATGTATGTATGTATGTATGTATGTATGTATGCATGTATGTATGTATGTATGCATGTATGTATGTATGTACGTATGTACGTATGTACGTATGTACGTATGTACGTATGTACGTATGCATGTATGTGTACGTGTGTGTACGTGTGTGTACGTGTGTGTACGTGTGTGTACGTGTGTGTACGTGTGTGTACGTGTGTGTACGTGTGTGTACGTGTGTGTACGTGTGTGTACGTGTGTACGTGTGTGTGTATGTATGTATATAATAATAATAATAACTTTATTTTGACACTCATTTCCAAAGTACAACTTTCAGTGGTGTTAACAATGTATCTAAATACTAACACTTGTGTAATGATTGATAGAGCAACTAGTGAGTAATCAAATAAAACGTCTGCAAAGTTATTAAAACGAAAATGTGCTAAATAATCATAAGCTAAACAATAATTCAATACACATTACATTTAACAAGTGTAGTCTCATATTGTGGATAATTATTTAAAATAAAATAAAAATATTACTAATACATAAATATACAATAAAATATTAAAAAAGAAAAAATATTAAGATAATGTACTAGTGTAATAGTTGACAGCTAAAATAATATACTAATAAATATTCTGATATGTTGACGTCATATAAAACTAGACATTGAAAACAAGTTTCAAATAATGTGTCTTAAGTCGCGGTTTGAAAGTGTTCATACACTCTATACGACGCAAGGCTCGTTCCAGAGCGTCGGCCCCGCGCAAGAGATCGAACGGAGGCCGTATCGCTCAAGATTGTGGCGCAGAACGGTCAGTATCTCTGGATATAAATGTGTTTGTTTAAATGCAAGGAGTATAGTAAACAAAAGAAATGAACTAAACATTATGGTAGAAGATATTGACCCTCATATAATAGGTATAACCGAATCCTGGACCACCACCGATATATCAGATGCTGAATTGGGACTGACAGGATATGTAATGTTTAGAAAAAATAGAATAGGAAGAAAGGGAGGTGGAGTTATTTTATATATTAAAAAATCTATTCAGGCTTATGAAATAAAATTAGAAAGAGAAGCAGATTGCGAAGAAGCTGTTTGGTGTAACATAGTTACAGGAAACTCAACGTTAACAGTTGGGTTAGTTTATCGAAGTCCAAACATAAGCATAGAAGAGAATAAAAAAATACAAAACGCTATAAGGAAAGTAAGCAAACGGGGCTGTATTATTATGGGGCATTTTAACCACGGGCATATACAATGGAAATCTCTACAGAGTATGGGGAGTGAGGACCACAAGTTTTTAGTTTTAGTTCAAGATACATTCCTTTCTCAACATGTGCTAGAACCAACCAGGGGTGAGAATGTGTTAGACATAGTTTTGTCCTCACAGAATGAATTAGTTGACAATGTCAAGATATGTGAGCCACTGGGGAGTAGCGATCACAACCAGATACACTTTACCATCAAAGTAAAATCAGAAAGGAATAGTAAAAAGCAGTATAGGAGAAATTTCCACAAAGGAAGGTATAAGGACATGAGGGAATATTTAGCAAAGATAGACTGGAATAACACACTGAAAAATAAGACGGCAACAGAATGCTGGAATGTATTAAAGAGTGAAATTAAGTGCATAGTCGATAAATTTGTACCCTTCAAAAACAAGGAAAACGGTCCAAAAAGAAACACTTATCGAAAGAAGCCATTAGAAAAATTAAGTACAAACAAATGATGTGGAAGTCATATAGATGTACTGGAAATGATGAAGACTACAACAGTTATAAAGAAGCACTTAACCAAGCTACAGCTGAAATTAGAAATTCAAAGAGAAGCTATGAACAACAATTAGCTAGTAATATAAAACATGACAGCAAGAGTTTTTATGCGTATGTTCGAAGCAAACAGAAAGTTCAAGATAAGGTCGGTCCTCTAGAATATAGTGCTGGAAATATAATATCAGAGGGATTCTTAATGGCAGAAGACCTGAATGAGTACTTTAGTTCAGTGTTTACCAGGGAAGATATTAGTTCACTGCCAGTACCAGAGGCTAAGTTCAAGGGGGCAGAATCAGACTATTTAAGACAGTTAATTGTAACCCCAGAAATGGCAGCTAAGAAAATTAGGGCTATGAAGAAAAATAAATCACCTGGAGTGGATGGTATTCCACCCAAACTACTAGTGGAAATTGTAGAACATATTAGCATACTGCTTGCAACAGTTTTCAACTTGTCATTAGAAGAGGGACTGGTTCCTTTAGAATGGAAAGAAGCAAACATTATACCGTTATTCAAAAAAGGTTCGAGAAACAAGTCAGAGAACTATAGACCAGTGAGTTTAACATCAGTGATTTGTAAATTATTAGAAAGACTAATTAAAGATCACGTGGTGGATTTTCTTGTTAAACAAAACTTGATAAACCCATCTCAACATGTTTTTTTTAAAGCGAGGTCATGCTTAACAAATATGTTATGTTTTTTGGAAGACATCACTAAGTGGGTAGATGAGGGATCACCAGTAGATATCGTCTACTTAGATTTTCAAAAAGCTTTCGACAAAGTACCACATCAAAGATTACTGCTTAAACTAAAGGCCCATGGCATAGGAAATGGTATAATAAACTGGATAGAACAATGGCTGATTGACAGAAGACAACGTGTAGTAGTTGATGGGGTGGCTTCAAACTGGAAATCGGTATTGAGTGGGGTACCACAGGGATCAGTATTAGGACCTATATTATTCTTAATATATATCAACGATTTGGATGATGAAATAACAAGCAAGGTGTTGAAATTTGCGGATGATACAAAATTGTTTAGAAGGATTAAAAGTGATGGAGATAGACAGCATTTACAAGATGATCTTGACAGGTTGATCAAATGGTCTGAAAAGTGGCAAATGCTGTTCAATTTTGGGAAATGTAAATGCCTCCACGCAGGACATGGGAACGAAGAGGTAGAATATACAATGGGGGGTACTGTACTAAGTACTACTGAAAAAGAAAAGGACTTAGGGTTAACCATTAGTGCTGATATGAAGGTTTCAGAGCAGTGCGGAATTGCAGCTTCAAAGGGAAATCAAATCCTTGGATTAATTAGGCGAAACATAACGTATAAGGAAAAAGAACTAATAATACCGCTGTACAAAACAATAGTTAGGCCTCATTTAGAATATTGTATTCAAGCGTGGAGGCCGTATCGCAGGAAGGACATAGATATGCTAGAAAGAGTGCAGAGGAGAGCAACTAAAATGTTAACAACACAGGAGGTTGAGAGGAGATCAGATAGAAGTGTTTAAAATATTGAAGGGTTATGAAAATATTGATAGAAATATTTTTTTCTCAGTTAAGAAAGATAGAAGGACTAGAGGGCATGAACTTACATTAGCAAAGGAGCAGTGTAAATTAGATATAAGAAAGTTCTCATTCTCACAAAGGACTGTAAATGAATGGAACAGATTATCTGCTGATTGTGTGGGTGCTAGTAGCGTGAATATGTTTAAAAATAAAATCGACACATACCTCAGACGGGCTGGATACACATAGATAAAATGGTCGGACTCTCGATAAGCCAAAGGGCTTCCTTGTCCACCTGCCACCTAGAGTTAATTCTCTGGGTGGCAATCTTGTTAAATCTTGATCGGCAGATCAAAGGGCGCGGCGCGGTACGTACGGGCGATGAGCGAGGCGAGATACGCCGGCGTCCGGTCCTGAATGGCGCGAAATACAAGCACCAGATGCGCCACCTCACCGTAACCAGTGCAGGCATTTCAATGCTGCTGTAATACTTTGCTGGTCACCTCTCCTTATTCGTAAAACCACTCAAGCCGCCGAGTGCTGGATCATCTCGTGGTGGAGTAAACGGTCTGACACTCCGTACAACATTGCATTTCCGTGGTTGATTCTCGACGTCATTAGATAATGCATTTGACACTGGGTGTTTCCAGTCGTTAAAGCGTCACGTATCAGATCTTTGACGACGGCAGATGTCGCCACAAGATGACCTCATATGTTGACATGTGTTATAGTTATTGGTGCGCAGATGCTAGAGGGTCTTATGACAATAGCCGGCGATTTGATCCCGTTGAGTATGAGCCCATTGTCGCCGTGCCAAACGTTCATGTCTCAGATACACGCCTCCACGTGCAAGTGCATCTGCGTGTTCTGTTGGTGGGAAGTCGAGGTACAGCTGCGTGTCGTCAGCATACATATGGTGTTGTATACTGTATTCTTGGAGATGCTTCGTTAGTGGCACAATGTAGGTATTAAAAAGTAATGGTCCGAGCACCGGTTTTCATGACACTTCTCTCCGAGACCACAGACGTTCGGCCTTGCAGGTAGGACGTCATCCAAGCATAGACTTCGCCACATATGCCATAGCACTGTAGGCGTCGCAGCAGTACCGCGTGGTCAAGGGTGTTAAACGCAGAAAATAGGTCCAGTCACACCAGAAGTACGCCTAGACGTGCGTCGATCGGCTGCGCAACATCATTATGAATGCGCAAAAGTGCTGTATCGGCGCTACGACGTGCACGATGTGCGCTCTGGTAGCCAGCATAATTATAATATTGTTTTCATCGAGGAAATAGTGTAGTTGCCGTGCGATGAAGCGCTCTGCTGTCTTCGCTGCAAACGAAATGTTGGAGATGGGACAATAACTGGAGAGCCCATTGACGTCATTATCATCTTTACCTTGTTATATATGTATGTATGTGTGTATGTGTGTATGTGTTTATGTGTGTATGTGTGTATGTGTGTATGCGTGTATGCGAGTATGCGTGTATGCGTGTATGCGTGTATGCGTGTATGCGTGTATGCGTGTATGCGTGTATGCGTGTATGTGCATGTATGTGTGTATGTGTGTATGTGTGTATGTGTGTATGTGTGTATGTGTGTATGTGTGCATGTGTGCATGTGTACATGTGTGCATATGTGCATGTGTGTATGTATGTACACTTCAGGAAGCTGCTTCACATATCCTACATGGAACATAAGACCAATGGATATGTGCTGAGCAAGAACAGATCATTGGTGGGCCCACAATAACGTCTACTGGCAACTGTCAAGTGAAGAGAACTGGCATGGTTCGTGTGTGTAACAAGCCAGGTCAGCCTCAAGAAAACGATTCTTCAGGGCACCGTGGAGGGCAGATACCGCCGCGGACGGCACAGAAAATGTTGGTTCTACAATGTCAAGGAGTGGACGGCCCTCTCCGTGCCAGAGCTCCTCACCATAGCCACTGACACACAGGAATGGCGAAATATCGCAGCAGTAGTGATAACCAAGTCGGTTAAGGGACTAAGTAACTACGTAAGTATTTTTTGAAAATGGGTGTACTGAGTTCAAGTATCCTCTGTTAAGGATTTGGGACATGAACGAAGACCCTAATGCACTGGCAACGAAGTATAGGTGGCGAATGTGAACCTTAAACCCTGGTATCTAATAAATCAGTTTAGTCCTTTCGGGTAGTTAGACTTTTCTGCAAATTGTGTTGTTGTTGTTGTTAAATAACATAGATGAATACATATATTTTTTTAAACGGGATGTGGGGTGTCCAATGAACTAGATACGTGGTGAATGATGTTCATAATATATATTGTAGAATGAAGACATCGTTTGGTTGGCGATAAGTTTAGATAACATTTATATACGTAATCACAGAGGGTTCGCTACAAGATAGAAAAAGTATTTGCGACACGATGGTGTTCATCTGACTCAGAGGGGGACGATGCTGTATTTAAAAAAAGCATACGGTGCCGTACGAAGGTATGCGCTGAAATTAAGTTATACACGGGATTGCGAAGTTGTGGTGCCGTCCACAGAGCCGCTACTGCTGACCACCCCACACCTCCACAAGCACGTGTCCTTGTTATTAATAATTAATACATGGGCATTCAGTAATTAGTTCGGATGGTAAACCTATAAAAACAAAATAAGCTATTAAATTGTGTATGAAATATATATCCTATCATAGTTGTACAGGAGACGGAAAAATGTGAAGCCGTACGAGTCAGCGCTGCTGCAACCCAACAACCACACACGCAGCATAGTCCCCCTAACAACAACACAATTGCACCTTGGTACGACGTCTCACAGTGTCCTAAGCGCTAGGGTAATTGTTCTGTAGAAGTCCATTGTTCATTGTAATTTAGTGGCTACCAGCAGATCTTTCAGGTTTTTGTTCTTTGAGAATGCTGTTATAAATCACGGCGTGTATAATTCTGCATACGCGGTTTGAAGCAGTTTATATGTGGCTTTAGCCAGTTTAGCAATTGTCCGTCTCTGGTGGGAGAAGCGAATCACACAAGATATAATATAAATAGAGTCCTTTCTAACATTCACCCCTCCTGGCTGCGTAGTTTTAAGTCTTGTAATCCATTTTGATTCACAATGTCGTCTGTAAATGGTTTCAAGTGAGGCGACGTCAGATAATGGCCCTGATTCCAAGATTGTGGTTTGCAAATCGGATATTGCATCGATGCATCGAGATTCCTAATTTTGGCTCCACGGTAGCTTTCCACTTGGATGTTTCATTCCTTCGATTCTGTAATCCTAGAAACGTCCGAGTCACCAAGAACGACACGTATTGAGATTATCGGTAACTTACAGCTGGATTTCTTACACTTTATGCTTCTATGTATGGAGGGCACAACAGAAAATCGCTGTGCAGGAGTAGGCGAAGGGTTAGTCTATGAATTATGGTGCGGTCCACCCGTAGTCGGCAGACAGGTATGAAAGAATGAGACTTGGAATGAAGTGGAAACTCAGGAGAACACGATTGTCTCGGTAGTGGCGAGAAGGAGTTGGAGAAAGGGATGGAGAAGAGGTGGCAGAAACCTTAGAAGGCTCACGTATGGCCCGATGCAGGGATGGTGTGGCAATAGCAGCTGCTAAAGGGGGAGTGGTGATGGTAGAAGAACACAACGGCGGTGGCCCCGGTGACAGAGAAGTGGTATGCAGAGATCAAATGGGTGGAGTGGATACGACACTGGAGTAGAGGGGTGCTTGAGTAAAACCAGTGGACTTGTGTGCCGATGTGATAGGGGTTGTAACCATACCTCTGCTTCGTTTCGATGGTAGTGTAATCAACGAGCTGATCATTACCTTCTCCCTTGGCTGTTTGCGTGGTGGCTTTGTTGTCGTGGGCGTAGTACTGCTTGGCATAGGTGTTGTGTCTGTTTCGCACTCTGAGCGCTCACCGTCCGTAGTTGTATTGTTCTCGTCAATGCTGTCCCTCATCGACGGTTGTATCGACTGGGTGTTTTAGTTTTTCAGTGAAAGCTTGCCCACCCTTCCTTCGCCTTGGACACAATCACGGAATTGCATCAGTAGTTTCCCGTACATGTTCCTCCCGTGTCCGTCGTGTCCGGTGCCCCAATAGTTGTCAGACGTATGATTGATAAAGTTCATTCCTTCCGATGTGTACAGTCTTCACGCGAAGGACGGGACGTGGTCGAATTTCCACTGGAAGATCTCCCACTGAAGATCCTCAGCTCGATGATTCCACTTTTTGTCGTTGGCCAGGAAATTCATTGCTATCTTGTTGACCTCCGTCGTTGTGCAAGCAGCGAAAATGGCATCCGCGGCTGCTGGCACGTCGTAATATACAGCCTTGGCAAACATCAGTGCGTGGGTCCCGGACGGGAGGCAAGCGTTGTTGAAGGCATCCTGGAAGTAGACTTGACAAGCGAAAGCATTGCTAGCAGGGTCGTCCCATCGTCTGATGTCCGCTCTCGTGTCTTTGGGGAGGGAACAATTTTCTTAGGTTATCATAGGAGGGCCGCCCGATGTTTCTGAAACACCACTTTGGATGGTCCTGCCTTGGCTTAGCCAACCTTATTGGTTACATTATTTTGTTCAAACGCGGCGACCCTACCCGAATTTACAAATGTTATCAGTTTTGGGGCCCTTGGTGGCCACAGGGAGCCCTTAGAACGATTCTATCAAATACAGATTTCTCGTCCATAGTCGCAGTGCCCTAAGATATGTCTATGCTTAATTTGAGAAAAGGTTGCTGAACGGTTTCTGACATACGGCAGCTAACGACGGACGTCTGACGTTCACTTTTTAACAGTATTCTGATGAGAAATAAGGAATTATTTTATATGGCTTAATTTTGTGCTCAGAATTGCTAAATCATCATCACCCCGTTCATTCATCAGTATTTTGTCTGCATCTGTCACCTTTGAGTGATTACACTTAGGACTCATAATTTTACGTTTGGTGTAAAACTGGCTTCTTGTGTATTTGTTACCCCTTTCGTTTTCATAACAGGAGACCCTGGGATTGTGTGAAGTTCTTCTGCATGGCTAATTGGATGCAATGGTTCTTTCCTCTAGTGACGGCCCCTTTCACACATGACATTGGGGACAGACCACTCAGCTAGGCTTCCATACATTCAGTAATGATAATTTAATTGATAACAGTTCTCCCTTTATTATCTGCACAGATCAGGCTTTCTTGGCATTCCTTGTAATGCTTGAACAATATCCAGCAGCTTTTAGAAAGGGAGTTAACGCTTTTGAGAAACATGGAATACAATTATTGGTTCACATTATAAAGATGCAATTTTTAGGGGGGGGTTTCACACTTTGGAGAAAGGGGAGTTCGCGTGAACCCCGTGAACCCACCTGGCTACAGGCCTGCTTCTTGCGATATGACCTTCACGCATGTATACAATATTCTAAATGAGGCCAAACTGTTGTTTTATGCAGCGGTATAATTAGTTCTTTTTCCTTATACGCTATAGTTCGCCTAATTAATCCAAGGATTTGATTTTCCTTTGAAGCTGCAATTCCGCACTGCTGTGAAACCTTCATATCAGCACTAATGGTTAACCCTAAGTCCTTTTCTTTTATAGTAGTCCTTAGTACAGTACCCCTATTGAATATTGCACATCCGCGTTCCCATGTCCAGTGTGGAGGCATTTACATTTCCCAAACTTAAACAACATTTGCCACTTTTCAGACCATTTGATCAACCTGTAAAGATCGTCTTTAAATGCTGTCTATTTCCATCACTTTTAATCCTTCTAAATACTTTTGTATCATCCGCAAATTTCAACACCTTGTTTGTTTTATCATCGTCCAAATCGTTGACATATATTAAGAATAATATAGGTCCCAGTACTGATCCCAGTTTGAAGCCTCCCCATCAATTACTACCCGTTGTCTTCTGTCAATCAGCAACTTTTTTATCCAGTTAATTATACCATTTCCTCTGCCATGGGCCTTTAGTTTAAGCAGTAGTCTTTGATGTGGCATTTTGTCGAAAGCTTTTTGAAAATCTAAGTAGATGGTATCTACTGGTGATCCCTCGTCTACTCACTTAGTGATATATTCAAAAAAACATAACATATTAGGTAAGCATGACTTCGCTTTTAGAAACCCATGTTGAGATTGGTTTATCAAGTTATGTTTAACAAAAAAATCCACCATGTGATCTCTAATTAGTCTTTCTAATAATTTGCAAATCACTGTCGTTAAACTCACTGGTCTATAGTTCTCCGACTTCTTTCTCTAACCTTTTTTTAAATAACGGTATAATGTTTGCATCTTTCCATTCTAAAGGAACCACTACCTCTTCTAATGACAAACTGAAAACTGTTGCAAGATATGTTCTGCAATTTCCAATAGTAGTTTGGGCGGAATCCCATCCACTCCAGGTGATTTATTATCCTTCATAGCCCTTATTTTTGTTAGCTACCATTTCATTTAATTGTCCTAAATAGTCTGATTCTGCCCCCTTGAACTTAGCCTCTAGTACTGGCAGTGAGCTGATATCTTCCCTGGTAAACACCGAACTAAAATACTCATTCAGGTCTTCTGCCATTAAGAATCCCTCTGATATTACATTTCCTGCACTATCTTCTAAAGGACCGACCTTATCCTGAACTTTCTGTTTGCTTCGAACATACACATAAAAACTCTTGCTGTCATGTTTTGTATTACAAGCTAATTTTTGTTCACAGCTTCTCTTTGAATTTATAATTTCAGCTGTAGCTTGGTTTAGTGCTTCTTTATACATGTTGTAATCTTCGTCATTTCCTGTACGTCTATATGACTTCCACGTCATTTGTTTGTACTTAATTTTTTAATGGCTTCTTTCGATGAGTGATTCATTTTTAACCGTTTCCCTTGTTTTTCAAGGGAACAAATGTATCGACGATGCACTCAAGTTCACTCTTTAAGATATTCCAGCATTATGTTGCTGTTTTATTCTTCAGTATGTTATGCCAGTCTATTTTTCTTAAACAGTTCCTTATGTCCTTCTATCTTCCTTTGTGGAAATTTCTCCTGTACTGCTTTTTACTATTCCTTTCCGATTTTATTTTGATGATTGCCAACTAATTCATTCTGTGAGGACAAAACTGTGTCTAACAAATTCTCTCCCCTGGTTAGTTCTAGCAAATGTTGAGAAAAGAAAGTATCTTGAATTAAAAACTTGTGGTCCTCACTCCCCATACTCAGTAGAGATTTCCATTGTATATGCCCGTGATTAAAATCCCCCATAATAATACAGTCCCGTTTGTTTACTTCCCTTATAGCGTTTTGTATTGTTTCATTCTCTTCTATGCTTATGTTTGGACTTCGATAAACTAACCCAACCGTTAACGTTGCGTTTCTGTAACTATGTTACACAAAACAACTTCTTCGCAATCTGCTTCTCTTTCTAATTTTATATCAAAAGCCTGGCTAGATTTTTTAATGATATATAGTAACTCCACCTCCCCGTCTTCCTATTCTATCTATCCTAAACATTACATATCCTGGCAGTCCCAATTCGGCATCTGATATATCGGTGGTGGCCCATGATTCGGTTATACCTATTACGTGAGGGACAATATCTTCTACCATAATGTTTAGTTCGTTTCTTTCGTTTACTATACTCCTTGCATTTAAATAAACACATTTATATCCAGCATCAGAACAGTTGTCCACACTGTTTTTTGCTGATAAATCTATGCCTCCAGTTTCAGGCTTCTCCGAGACCCCGTACGAATTTAGTTTAAATAGATGCAACCTGTCCCACTGTCAACATATCGCAGCAGGTTCTCTTAGAAAACTGCTGCCCCTTTCCACTTAGATGGAGACCATCTCCCATGTACATATCTTCACTCCCAACAAAGTATCCCCATACATCTGTGAATCCCACCTCCTTTTTTCACACATTTGTTAAACTAGTCCATTGTAGTTTCTATATGTCGCCGCCCTTCCTTCCGTTACTGGCAAGATTCGTGAGAGAATAATATGTTCAAGTATTGTCTTCTTTAGCTTCCTCGCTAACTGTCTGTGCATATGTGTTATCCCAGTTGTTCCCTCCCTGTCTGCATTATTTGTCCCTACTGTACTAGTATAAACCATCCCATGTCATGCCTCAATACCTTCTCTACCCTTTCAGTCACATGCTTGCTTCGTAATCGGCAAGTTCTGTCCCGCATACTCTGGATAATTCACCCGACCACAACACTTCCCCCTCTCACCTCACGGAGTGAAACATACCAATATGACGCTGCTCAGCAGCTCTTTGAGCAGCTGGACGCACCATGTCTGAAGAAGCAATCAAATGCCATATAGTGGTCAGGTGAACAATATGGATAACGAAGATAACACTTGATTTCCTTCACGATAAGAGAAATAAATAGGATACCCTCCTACAAATGACCAACAAAACATGGTTTTGGATTAAGAAGAAAATGTATGTATGGAAAAACCTAAACCCAAGACCGGTCGATCTTGTCGTGTTAATCTTATCTGCGAAACGGGTAAAAGTTTCAAGATTTCCTACGCATTTTTGAAGAGGGCGTAACAAGTGCTAATTATGACTTCGTGGGATTGTCAAATAACGATGTTTATTGCAACATCTGCATGTTTTCATTAATAACATTAACGTCACATTTATATAAGACTACGACCCATGGATGTGTAGGTAACATAATCATGAAATTGGACTTGATTTTGTTACCTTCGTGCACACTGGTTCGTCCTGGAAAACTGTTTGTTGGAATACCCAGTACTATTTGCCATGCGTTATGTGGGTTATAATTCTTCTTCTTCAGTTCAACGTATCTCTGCGAGACGTAGCTGCCCAGATGATTCCACGATACGCTGCTCTGTCTGCCGTTCGTCTCCCTGCTCTCACGATGTCGTCTTCCAACCAGTCACTGATGTCCTACTCCCATATTCTACTTGGTCTTCTCCTTCCTCTTTTCCCTCCACTTTGCCTTCTAGGACTGTTTTCTCTAAGGAATTATGTCTTTTGATGTGGCCAAAATAACTCAGTTTTAGTCCTTTTATTCTATTCTCTAGTTGACAGTTCTTTATGTCTAATTTTTTTAAAGAATCTCTGCATTGGTTGTTCTTGTTATCCATGTCACTCTTAGGACTTTTCTGTAACATTTCATGTCAAACGCTTGTATTTTTCTCATGTCTTCTTTATTCAGTGTCCACGTTTCGCTCCCGTATAGAGCTGTTGGGTTTTTAAAATTCTTATCTTTGTTGGTATGTTTTGTCCTTTCCATACATTTTTCAGATTATTTAGTTTCTGCGTTGCTATGGCTATTCTTCTTCTGATCTCTGATGATGTCTTACCATCTCCTTGTAGTCTTGCTCCAAGGTATTCGCTGTGGTTCACATTTTCAATGCATTTATCAGTGTCCATGATCTTTGTTTTCTTCACATTAAGTAACAAGCCCTTTTTCTCACTGTGTTCCTTTACAGACATGATTAGGTTTGTTAGGCCGATTGTTGTAGTGGACAGGAGTGCGGTATCGTCTGCGTATCGTAGGTCTCTGATTCTATGTCCATGAATGTTCACATCATCGTATCTTGTACTTCTGTCATCTAATTCTACATCTCTCATTATGTGTTCTGTGTAGAGATTGAATAGGAGATAAAATACACCCTTGTCTTACTCCTTTTCCCACTGTAAAAGTTTCTGTAGTTGTGTTTTCCAGCCTGGCTACTGCTTGTTGGTTGCTATAAAGTGATTTCAAGTGGGCGATTATCTTTGGGTGGACGTTCATGTCGCTGAGCGTTTTCCACATCATCTGATGATTCATACAGTCGAAAGCCTTAGAATAGTCGATGAAGCATATTCGTAGATCATTTATCTCTCTGAATTTCTGAATCAACATTCTCAGATTTAATATGTGGTCTCTTGTGCCTCTGTTTTTCTGAAGCCTGCCTGTGCACTGCTCACTTCCATTTCCATTTTATCTTGCATTCTTTTCATTATGATTTTCAGCAATATTTTGCTTGCAGGGCTAATGAGTGATATGGTTCTGTAGTTGGAGCATAGCTGTAGATCTCCTTTCTTTGGTAATGGGATGTATATTAATTTCTTCCAGCCGTCTGGCCATTTTCCACTCTTCCATATTTTCTTACACAGTGCATGGTATATGTCTATTCCTTCTTCTTCCGCTGCTTTTATAATTTCTGCCTGTATGTTGTCACACCCAAGGCTTTTCCCATCTTTTAGACTATTAATGGCCCATTTCACCTCATCTCTTATTGGTTCAAGATCGTCTTCGTCTTGGTCTTCGTTTCCCATATCAGGGGGGGTCGTTGTTGTCTCCATCTCGTGCGTTCATATTTTCACAATATTCTTTCCATCTTTTGGCTATGTCTTCTGCATCAGACAGAGTTTTCCCATTTTTATCTTTGATGACACCGAATCTAGGCTGGAATTTACCAATCATGTTCTTTATTTCTTTAAACATTTCTTGGTTTCGATTTTCTGCCATACAGTCCTCTATTTTCTTACACTTGGCTTCTACATACTTTTGTTTGTTCCATTTGCAGAGTTTTTTATATTAATTTGTTCATATTATTATACCTTAATCTGATCGATTTCTCGTTTTTGCATTTCTTGAGCTCTTTCCTTTCTGCTATTTTCTTTAAGGTCTCTATGCTGATCCAGGGTTGGTGTTATAATTAATCGTAATTAAAAACTGGTTGATGATAATATTCAATGTACTGAGCTGTATCAGTTCAGTTCATTCCGAGACCTGTCAGGTCGTAAGGGAGACATGAGGTGGCGCAGACGCAGCGAATACTCTCCAGCTGGGACGGTCTAACGCAAGTCTCAGTAGCGTTTGGACGTCAAGGTAGGTCCACTCCCGTATTTTGTCCATCCAGGTCTTCCTTTGCCTGCCTCTCCGTGTGTTGCCTTCCAGAGAGCCCTGCATGATTGTTTTGGAGTCGTTCCGAAGAGTGGGCGTGCCAGGGCAGTGATCCGTTTTCGGAGAAAGTCATTGGTCTTATGCTCGACCCAAGATATGTGCAGTAGACGTCTGAAGCACTTGGTCTCAAACGCCTGTATCCTCTTCGTCGTTGCAGCCGGCCATCAGTGTCCAACTTTCGCAGCCGTAGAGCAGGATGGAGACAACAAGGGCTCTGCACAGTCTGATCTTAGTTTGGAAGCTGATGTTCATGCTTCTCCATATCTTACTGAGTTTGGTCATTGCTGCTGTCGCAAGGGCTATTCGGATCTGAAACTCTTTGTCCGACCGTCCAACTTTGGTGAGTGTGGAACAGAGATACTTGAACGCATCCATTTCCTCCAGCTTCTGGCCGTTCGTCGTGATGTCAACAATGATATTTTCAGTGCTGCTGACCATCACCTTGCTCTTTTCGTTGCTTACTTCCATGCCGTAAGCACCAGCTCTATCCACTGGTCTATTGGTGAGATCTTGGAGCTCGTTGTTACTTCCTCCGAGAAGATATATATCGTCTGCAAATCGCAGGTTGCTGACAGATCTGCCTGCCACAAATATAGTGGTGTTGAAGTTGTGGAGGGCTTCTCTCGTGATATTCTCGGGGTGGATGTTGAAGAGAACCGGCGACAGCAAGAAACCTTGACGGACTCCGACTGTGGTCCTGAAGTACTCCCCGATTTGACTGTTGAGAAGGACCGCACTGCTGGCGTTGTTGTACAGTGCCTGATGACTCGAGTGATGCCTTCTGCGATGTTGAGGTGCTTTAGAACGTGCCACAGACTTTCGTGCCACACGCTGTCGACATCTTTCTTGAAGTCTATGAAGTTGTGGAATAGGCTCTTACGGTGTTGCAGGTGCTTTTCGATCAGAATTCTACACTTGCAGATTTGTTCTGTGCTGCTTCTTCTGGGTCTAAATCCGGCCTGCTCTTCTGCTAGTAATTCTTCTGCTTGCTTTTTCAACCGGTTCAAAATGATGTCTAGCAGGATCTTGCTTTGGTGGTTAATGATGGTAATGGTTCGGTAGTTTTGGCATTCTGGAGATTTCCGTTTTCTTAGGTAATGGGATGATGAGTGACTGTGTCCATTCCTTTGGCCTCTTCTGGCAAGTGGCTGCCAATGCAGTAACCATTCCATTGCCACCATGTTTGAGCAGCTCCGCTGAAATGTTGTCAGCTCCTGGTGACTTCTCCATTGGTATACTGCAGATGGCTTCTTCCACCTCTTCCCTTAAAATAGGCAGTGTTTCTTATTCTCTCTCTGTGACCAGTTCTGTCTGCAGCTCTCTGGTACTGGGCTGGCAGAGGCTAATTGTACAGCTCCTGACAGTATTCCGTCCACCTCTTTAAGACTTCGGCAGTCTCTGTCAGGAGTGCTCCCGTGCTATCTTCAATGACTGATGTTCTGATTTGCTGCGGCTTGGTCGGGTTCTTAAATGTGTTGAAGGCTTGCTTGCTGCTACCCTGAACCATTCCTTTCTCACTGGTACACTTCTCCCCAAACCACTGTTCTTTGGATGCTTTCATTTCCTTTCGTATTGTCCTGTTGATCTGGCAGTACTGTTCCTGTGACTCTGGGCTGTACTGTCTGGTCTTTTATAATTCTTGTCTTTCGTCATCACAGAGGTCAAGGATGTCGTTTGTGACCCAGGGTTGTTTCCTTCTCCTCTGTCGACCCAGTACACCCTCAGCTGTTTTGCGGACTGCTTCGTTGAAGTTGCTAGTAAGGATATTTATGTAATTGTCCAGGAGGGTGAGTGCTGTAAACGTCCCCCCTATCTGAGCCTGAAATACTGCAGCCATTTCGGGATCTTTCAGCTTGTCGACATCAAACCTGACACGTGGCTGTGCTGCGTGATATTTGTTTTTCAACTTGAGCTTCATTGTAAGCATGACAAAGTCGTGATCGCAGCCTATATCAGCTCCTGGGAATATCCAACGTTTTCTAGATGTAGCCTCTCAAAGATGGGTACCTCAGAAAAGACATGACATTGCGACATGTATACATTCAATCTATGAAAAATTTGGAAACATTGTCTTGTGGTACCAATTTATGTTGTGGAAACCGGTAATAATAATGGATGTTCGTTTCAAATCCGCAAAATTGAGTAAAATGACGTCATTTCTCTTATCTTTTAACATGACTAAATTTTTCCGGATATGCTTTTATCCAACTTGTCTTTTGCTCGTCCTACCTTATGATATTGGTGTATTCCTAGTTAGTACTGTGTGTGGGTGTGTCTGTTGGATAGGGTAGTTTTTCAGCGTTGACGCGTGTGGGTAAAGCGGGAGTGGCGCCGCCCCCTATCGGCGGTGTTGGTCAGTAAAGATTCTGAAGGTTAGCGAAGAGGGAGGGGGGGGGGTACCGCGCTCTTTTTCAATACTTGAACATAGTGGTAGAAACGTCCTGTAGTGTAGCCACCGCGCTCTTTTTGAATACTTGACCATGCTGGCAGAAACGTCCTGTAGTGTTTGGTGGTGGTGTTGCCGCCTACAGAGGTCGGTGTTTTGGGTTTGGGGTGGAGCTTTTTCGGTGTGAGAAAATCCGATGTTGAAGGACCACCCCTTAGTTGTTGGAGTGAGCGGCAGATCGACGTTGCTATGATGTTGGGGGGTCCCACGGGGGACCCTGCAACATCACTACGCCTCTCCAGGCGAGTTTAGAATGAGGTGTTATAAAAAGGCGCGATGAATGAATGGTTTAGTTTTCTACGCGATGTTTTGTATGTGTGAGCTGGAATAGGTACAGGACTGTGTCATAGTGGAATCCGTAGGTGTTTTCTGAAAGCCGTGTGAAGGTCGATCTTTTTGGGGGAATATATCGTGTACAGGCGAGAAATATAAAAATCAGCTATTAAATCTTTATATCGAAGACCATCGGTTCGCGCTGACTAACTCTATGGTGCAGATTTTATTGTGAAAAAACGATAATTATAAGCGAATTTCATGAAACAAGAAATGTCTTATTTTGTAAACGCGATCTATCGGAAAACAACATACGGTATTTTTTCGAAGCGTCGTCTGCTGACGCACGTGACGATGACGTAAGCAAGCGCCCGGTCGTGGATGGGGAGACGTTTGGAGAATTGCGCGCCGGCCGACGTTCGCTTATAATTATCGATTTTGTCGTTGTTATGCCACTTAAGAATGAATACTGATTATGTTTGCTTAGATCGTCGATCGTTCTTAATGAATTTTACATGTATTATAAACACCGCGTTTTGTATGTTGTATGCTTTGTAATCTTGAATAAAACGATGAAAACTCTATTCCTACTTACCAATTTAATTTAATATACTGGACGACCCGTTCGGTGTACGTATAGGCCACCAGTAGACATGCGATCTGTTTCAACAGTGAGGCGGGGACTACTAGTCGCTCGTGTCCTTCTACACGAGTAAAGGGGCCGTTCTGACACCGTCGTCGAGCGCATGGCGCTTTGCGTAGAACAACGTGAGCGCGGCTCGCTCTTGGATGTACGTGAGCACGCTCGAGTCTTTCACTTTAAACACCCAGTTCCGGCCGCTACCGTTCCGTCGGTCCGTCAGCGCGGCGATGAAGGTGTCTTTGAACGGCCCGAGCGGGACGACGTCGTGGATCCCTCCAAGCGCGAGCACTACTTCCGTCACAGAGGCAGGTGACTACCGTCGAAATGCTGCGACGTTCACGAGGAGGCCTACGTACAGTGCCGGCTCGCCGGTCGAATGTGGGTCACCCCCGTCAAGAAGTGCTGGGCGGCACGTCGGGCGCACGATAATCGACCGCCCGGACACTTCAAGGACGAGTGTCGACTCTTTCCTCGAGTATCAAGAAGACACACCGGTTCCACTATGACATTGCCCTATACGTTCTCCATCTTCCGTATGCGAATGAAGCGTCCGCTTGTGAAGACACACACAGAAGACCGCGTTGCAATATCTCGACCGGTCGCGATTCTGTGGTGGAACTTCGAGCAACGCCCGGCAGAAAGTTAAAGTCGACGCCGAACCGACGTAAACGAGTCGGGATTTAAAAGAATTCTCGACCGATAATCTGGGGTCGCCACATCGGCACGCGGTCTACGGCGCCCGGGCGCGGCTAGCCGGAGCAAGCACGACGCCGCAAAACGCGTCTCGATAGCATGACGGGGTTGTGCGTCGGGGGCTGTGCGTTCTGGCGAATATCGGGACCAACGGCGGCACCAACCCGGCGCAGAAGATTGCGTCGTGACATGTAGTTGTTTCGTTAAATTCGCTTATAATTATATTTCGCGGTTTTTTCAATCATCCTCTCATTTGAAAATACTCGTCGCTGATTGGTCAGATAATTCGGCTTTAACTTCAGCAAAATGTTAATAAAAATCGGCTGAATCCTACTCTTGTCTACGTAGGGCCGGCGCCGACTTTAATTTTACAAAATAGACAATTCGAATGAGTCCTACTTGCGCGAAAACGACTAAGTGCCGAGTGTACCTCACGAAAAGTTAAAGTCCAGACTATACCTGTGCAGCTATTGTTTTTTAGTTATGTTTTATGTTTCTTCAGGACGGTATTATAAACTAAATTATAAAGTAGGAATACAGTTTTTCAACGTATTATTCGCGATTACAAAGGTGTGTGTGTGTGTTTGTGTGTGTTTGTGTGTGTGTGTGTGTGTGTGTGTGTGTGTGTGTGTGTGTGTGTGTGTGTGTGTGTGTGTGTGTGTGTGTGTGTGTGTGTGTGTGTGTGTGGGTTTGTGTGTGTGTGTATGTGTGTGTGTGTGTGCGTGTATGTGCCTGTGCGTGTGTCTGTCTGTGTGCGTGTGTCTGTCTGTGTGCGTGTGTGCGTGTGTGCGTGTGTGCGTGTGTGCGTGTGACCGTGTGTGCGTGTGTGCGTGTGTGCGTGTGTGCGTGTGTGCGTGTGTGCGTGTGTGCGTGTGTGCGAGTGTGCGTGTGTGCGTGTGTGCGTGTGTGCGTGTGTGCGTGTGTGCGTGTGTGCGTGCGTGTGTGCGTGTGTGTGTGTGTTAACGTTTACCTCCTAGACGGCTTGAACCTCGGTCGCCAAACTTTTCGGGATCAATCTACGACCCCACGAGAGTTTAACGTAACACCTTTATGCTTTTTTTTTAAAACCCCATGTATGTAAACGCTCAGCCGACTATCGTTACTTCCAAAACTTCCCTTTAATATTTCAAGACTGACTTAGCATTTCACCTTTTTACTGCATACACTACTTCAATGACCGCAGAAACATTTTACTTATATGTTTTTTATATTTTTTATTTTTATTATTTATATATTAGTCTTATGTAAAACGCTTTGAACGTGATGGATACGGCGCTTGAAAAAACAAACGTTATTATTATTATAAAGGTTCCACCTCTTTTATCGGGTAAATCCGTTGTTCGGCACGTAAAACGTTGACGCGCTTACATTCATTCGGGCGTTAAATAATATCCGGGTGACGTTTCTGCGCGTGCGTATCTATCATTATATATATATATATAGATATATATATATATATATAATGATTTAATAGCCGATTTTGATATTTTTTGCCTGCACACGATATATAAAAAGTGTTCATTCTCCAAACGTCTCCCCATCCAAGACAGGGCGCTTGCTTACGTCATCACAACGCGCGTCACTCGACTGGCTTGGGTACGTGCAGGCGACAAGAAGCGCTTACCCGAAACAAATAAGAGAACGTCGATTTTTAAGTTAGCGGGGGATTTTCCACGCCCGACTTTATAATCATATATCTCTCACAATAAAATCACACACCCCATATTCATTTTAAAACATGCTGAACGTCCATGCATTTCTAAATAACGATCAAGCAGCCGATTTCGTTATATTTTTACTCAAAAAATATCACGTTCGTTAAATTCGCTTATAATTATCATTATATATCAATATAATATAAATATATGTATATATATATTTTTTTACATATATGTTTATATATATACATAAATTATAAAATGTTTGCTTCCCACAGACATAAATAATTTCTGTCGTAAAACAGTTTCCTCTCCATGCACACGTCACGTGACTTATATATACTTGGTCACAAATCTGAGACAGCAAATTATAATTACGTACTCTAACTATAACGCATGTATTACGACAACAAACGACACATTTAACTAGTGGATATTATTTATCACTACGCGATCTACTCGTGCCAACTATTATGCCTTACATATGCACATAAACTTCACCCGGATAAAATTTAACGCCCGAATAAATGTAAGCGCGACAACGTAGTGCGCGCGTAAAGCGTAAACATCGCAGGAACAACGCGCCCGATGAAAATACTTCGGGTAACCGGCCTCTGCGTTATCATCGAAGTCATCTTCTAAAGTCGCATTCCCGTTTGGCCATCATGCTGTGAATACGACAATGAAAATCAACTCGCAGTGTTGTAGATATCAGTAATTCATCCTTCCAATTAACTGAAGTGTTTTCTTATATCTGACAGCATGTCGCAGCAGTCCTGCGGTATTTACGGAAAGATCGAAGTAATCAATCATGCCACTAAACTGAAACTTGTTTTATACTTTACAGCATGTCCCATTAGTCCTGTGATACTGAAGGGAGCAGGGTCGTTTGGTATCAGTGCTTCTCAGTATCGAAACAACTCGCTATGTCGTTGGAAGATTCAGGTCGTCACGTGGCAGGTAAGAATGTTTTTATCTGCTGTGCTTACGTCTATATTTTACAATTTATACGACCCAGCATGTCGACTGTTCCTGCACACTTCTCCTGTGTATAAAAATAAGGATAATTATTATTATATGTGTATCTATGCGTTTTTGCTAGCATTATACTAAATATATATATATATGTATATGTATATATATATATATATATACGGTTGATTCTCACGAAACCTGGATACATTTGTCTTATTTCATTAAATGGCCCGCCATTCAAACATATGTCAAAGGATACACACAACTAATACGGAATATGATGTGCAATAAATATGGGCAAACACGATGTCAAACTGGTTGGGCTAGCGTGAATGACTAATTTATGAGAATTATTTTTGTGTAAATGTTATTTAACCGATACCATGCAAAACGCAACGTATGTATATATATATATATATACATATATATTAGTAATATCTACTTGACATACGTATTGCATTTAGGTTAGTTTACACGTGATCAAAAAGAAATACTCCCACTAAAAACAACGGTGAGATACACAGATTTTACTTGCTAATTAATACGCGCGAATATGATACAACGCGAAACGCAGTTTGTTTTGACAACAAATAACACACTAATGTCACCTAACAGTGAAACTCTGATCTTCAAATCGGCATGTATATTCAAGGCCATTATAGCTATGACATCACTGGGATTAAATATATGTTTAATATTTGTAGAGACATTATTCGTGAAACAAGTTTGAGAAATTATTATCAGGGTTTGCTGTGGATATCGCATTGATATGAATTGAATATGAACAACATTGCGTATCACTTACTATATGTAAAATGAACTTTATGTAAACTGAGTACGCTTGTTTGGTGCATAGCTTAGCGCATGTCCTTGTTGTGTGGCATAGAATAAGCCAATCTTAACTATGCGTTTTGCGTGGTAACGTTGGATATGTGTTTTGTGTGGTATCACCGGTCTTTCATATTATTCCTTATGTACGCATTTTGTTAACATAGTTTAAGCACTAAAGTGTAATAGTATAATGAGGATAACACAATACTATGCTTTAACCACTAAAGTGTAATAGTATAATGAGGATAACACAATACTATGCTTTAACCACTAGTGTAATAGTATAATGAGGATAACACAATACTACGCTTTAACTACTAAAGTGTAATAGTATAATGAGGATAACACAATACTATGCTTTAACCACTAAAGTGTAATAGTATAATGACGATAACACAATACTATGCTTTAACCACTAAAGTGTAATAGTATAATGAGGCTAACACAATACTATGCTTTAACCACTAAAGTGTAATAGTATAATGAGGATAACACAATACTATGCTTTAACCACTAAAGTGTAATAGTATAATGAGGATAACACAATACTATGCTTTAACCACTAAAGTGTAATAGTATAATGAGGATAACACAATACTATGCTTTAACCACTAAAGTAGTATAATGAGGATAACACAATACTATGCTTTGGAAAAGTAGTTTTGGCTAAAACAACATATCAAGTTGTTACTTCATTGTGTCTTGACATTTAACACCTAATGAGTTTAGCTATTACGATTTTGTTGTCGGGTATATACTAAATGTTAACAGTTTTTTTTAAATAAAACATCACGTACTGACCTTCTCATTAATGGACGTCACTGTAAATTTTAGATTTATAGCAGCATATGTTGTTTATGCATTCTCTATGCGTTTCGCCGGGTATCAACTATTTCATAAACAATATATTCTTGCTTTGCATTGTTAATCACGCCAATTTTCACCTACGATGAGAACTGACATGCAATAGCATGAGAAACACACCAAGAACGGTAAACTCATCGAGGTGAGCTCTGCGATGAATTTGTTGTAATAGGAATTCACGGAAGACGTTGTGAACTTTGATGAACACTCAATGCAATTGCTGAAAGCGGGCGATAGAAAAGGCCGTGCGAAGGTGTGTGCCGTGCAATAAAGAATTAGCGGAAACTGCGGTGTGCCGTGCTATAAAGAATTAGCGGAAACTGCGGTGTGCCGTGCTATAAAGAATTAGCGGAAACTGCGGTGAAAAAAGGGGTCGTATAGTGGGACAAAAAACCTTCTATAACCGCTTCGTTACAAAAGGAAACCAGGATGACGTGGCATCATCAATTCATGGAACATCACCCGACTTCACCGGTCCCATGGCCGCTCACGCTATGGTCCAAGTTGAGGTCAAGTGTACATGCGAAACAGGTCTTGCTGGTCTGGATGTTGCTACGCCAAATTCGTTCCAGCATATATGTCCGGGCAGGACAACAACACACATCATAATGTTCAAGGTCCATACCGCTGCTGCTGGCGCAGCTTCACTGCTAACACAGCCACAACTGACAACACAGCCGCCACTTATGACATAACCACCACTGATGTAACATAAAGCGATATTACTGATGGTCCTGCAACTGTTAACCCCCATATGTGAAAGATCATCAAAGGCGCGGAAAAAAGTTATGTATATAGGCTATTGACTTAATTGCTGTAAAGCATAATAACAAGTGGTACGTAGAGATGGCAAAGGACACCATCTTTGTTAAAGACACCAGCGCGAGGCTGGTTAAAATAGGAAAAGCGGGATATAAAGAATGGAAAATGTTATACCAAGTCACACGACAAGCCTATGTCGGCAGTGTGTACGGCATTCTAGCCAACGACAAAAAAGCATGATGCTGATGATATATTTGATCAATAAGTGTCGTTATTATAGAGGTTCCAGTTGTGTTCAATTTATAACGTTTGTGGCAAAATGATATGGATAGTTATCATTAAGTGGTCAATCAGAAGTTCGTTACACGATTACATCATGGAATTGTACCAATTCTTCCGCAAGAAACGGATCAACGCGAAATGCGATACCAGGCGAAACGCATACGTTTTTGTAACTGTTGTGCCAAGACTCCGCCAAAGCCTGTCCCAAGCTAGGTTGAAAAAGGAGGAGGGTTGGGCGTAGGGCCAGTAACCCTACCCCGTAAAAACAAACCCTGTTACAGAAACGACGAGAAGAAGCCATTCCGATACACTTGCAAGGTGAAGAAGAGCAGGCACATCCATGTGACTAAAGGACACCTTTGACGACCAACTCCAGAACGTGCTTGACGAGATACCAAGCTATGACATAAAAGTGGTGGACTTTAACGCGAAGCTGGATGGAAACAGAAGATACATGTTTATTACAGTTGGACCTCACGGTTCAGCTGGAAATACGAATGATAACGGTGAACGATTGCTCTCGATGACCAGCGCCAGTGGTATCAGCATTGGCAACACCTTCTTCAAACATAAACGCATTCACAAGAAATACATCGAATCAGATTGGTTACATCTGCATTAGTAGTAGATGACCTACATCTCTACAGGACGCCCGAAACCTCCAACAATGGAGATCATCAGATGAGGAATACAGGAAACTGGACAAGGAAGTAAAAAAGAGCTGTAGGACAGATAAGTGGAAATGGTTAGAAGAGAAAGGTAAAGAAGCTCAAACAGCAGCAGAACGGAATGACTAGAAGACACTGTATAGGATTGTGAGAGAGCTAACTAGCGCGGAAAAGCAATTCCAACATACCAATAAAAGACAAAGATGGCAGAGTGCTTCTAACAAGCGAGGAACAAACCTCGAAGTGGATCAAACACTTCCAAGAAATCCTAAATCAACCAACACCTACCACACTCTTCAACTTCGAACAGGAACCAAACAGAAAATTATGACATCACCAGGGCAGAATTCTCAAAAGCCATCAATAGCCTCAAGAACAACAAGGCTGCGGGCCTCGATGAGGTATCGGCCGAACTATTGAAACATGGCAATGACGGAGTCGTAGACGAGTTAACCTACTTGTTCAATCTGATCTGGTCTGAGGAGGAAGTCCCTGATAACTGGAGACGAGGAATTGAATGTAGCAATGATTGAACCAATGGGGAATCAATTCCACGCCCGACGGTGTGTAAAGGAAGGCATGCGTGCATGCTTATCCAAATTGCCCCTTGAACTGAAGACTTCATTATGTGCACATTTAATATGAGGTGGTTTCTCGACATTCGAGATACTGCTCTGATTATCTGGTCTAATTGTTAATACAATTATGAACCATCGATGTTAAAGGTTGTTTGGCTTACAATACAATATAATATTGTTGGGGGGTACAGCGTTTATTATATTTTACCCCAATACCACTAATTTGTCCGAATAATATATCTCATATAAATTCTTTGCTTGATACGGTGATGATGATTATGTTCAAGTATTTAGTTTGATGTGTCCGCTTGTAGGTAATTCAGTTGGAATTCGTCAAGATGAGCGTTCGGCACGGAAGTTCCTGTAGTCGTGACAGCGTCAACGTGTACGACGGGGCGGATAACTCGGCGCCACGGCTCGGCAGCTTCTGTGGAAGCAAATTGCCGCCGGACATCATTTCGACCGGCAACTACCTGTTTGTGTCTTTCAAGACTGACTATTCGATTACAAAAGGGAGCTTCAGCATTAAATACACGACAGGTAACCCAGAGTGTCAGACTTTATGTGAACATGTTCATTTGTAGAATATTCAGTTGACATTACTCTTTCCTAACGTTCACATTTGTATTGCCTGTTTTGGTGTAATGCTCTTCTATTTAAAACAAATTTCTCAGCTGAGGCAATAAAGAATATCTTATATAATCTTAATTCGGTAGCAGCTGTTGCTATGAGAACGCCACAGTGTACGACTCAATGCCACTGCTTGGCACATTATGTGGAAACACATTGCCGGCGGACATCGTTTCTAGCAGCAATTCCCTGTTTGTGTCTTTCCTAACTGATTATTCGACGCACTGGTTTCGCAATTACGTGTACGTCTGTATTATATTATTTGTAAGTACCACTGCAACAAAACACGTACACATTGATACCTAAGCAAGTGAATCAGCTTCTATTGTCGTCATCAGGCCTTTTAAAGAGAAGTATGAAGAATCAGCGTTATTTACTTTTCACCGAGTAAATAAATGTGTATTGTCTTCCTGATTGTTATACTATGTATATGTTAGTGCGACTAATTCATTAATCGGACCTATGCCCTGTCCACATTAACTTTTGTGGCTGAATTGTTATCACAACCCTGTCTTAGATATACTTTATAGGGAAATGAAAGACAACTTGATGGTGTAGTGCTTCTAAAAGAGATAATATAAACCAATCAATGGAAGCTACAATCAACATGTGTACAGTAGTGTATATCAACATGTATATTATAGATGACACAGTTGTTAAATGTGTACAGTAGTGTATATCAACATGTATATTATAGATGACACAGTTGTTAAATGTGTACAGTAGTGTATATCAACATTTATATTATAGATGACACAGTTGTTAAATGTGTACAGTAGTGTATATCAACATTTATATTATAGATGACACAGTTGTTAAATGTGTACAGTAGTGTATATCAACATTTATATTATAGATGACACAGTTGTTAAATGTGTACAGTAGTGTATATCAACATTTATATTATAGATGACACAGTTGTTAAATGTGTACAGTAGTGTATATCAACATTTATATTATAGATGACACAGTTGTTACGATAGCAGAAGGAATTAGGATGTGGTTGCCATGTAAGAAATGGCAGCCAAGCAAATAAACACATGTTCATTACAGGCGTCCTCTTCAACAGGGAACCTTTGGTTATAGAAAACTTGTCTCACAGGTCAATATGTAGAGAGTGCACTAGGTAAATAATTGTTCTAGACTCATATTGTGAAGATCAGCTAACAGTGGCGCAACAGTATGTGTTAATATACACTATTTTCTGAAAATGAAACAAATGTTCTCATGCACTTTATTATAATGAAATACGTAATCGATTGGGCAATGTCCAAGTTTAGAAGGTACGACACAGGCACGCACGCGTGCGCATACACGCACACGCACACGCACGGACACGCACACACCGAAACACACACACACACACACACACACACATGTAACGCAGACACAACACGTACAGCGAGTAGGTGGTACAGGTTGTCTTAGTGATTGAACCTTCCAATTACCTGTTTTGAGTTTTAATTAATTAAGTGTTTTGTTTGTGTACATCTTACAGCATGTCGAAGCAGTCCAGCGATATTTACGGAAACATCCATATAATCCATCATGGCACTAAAATGAACCTTGTTTTTTACATACAGCGTGCCGTACCACTCCTATGATACTGACGGGAAAAGAAGGGACATTTGGTATCAATGCTGCTCAGTATGGATACGACATGGTATGTCGTTGGAAGATTCAGGTCGCCCCGGATATGGTAAAATATTTTTCATCTGCTATGCTTAGGTCTATATAATTCATACGAACCCTCGTGTCGACTGTTCCTACAGGAACGCTGATAGTAAAGACATTAGCTGTATTCAAAATAAGGATAATGTTATTATTATTATATGTGTAATTGTACTTGTTTCATGTCCTGTACTAGTAGTGTACCAACTGCACATATTGAATGGGATATCTAATGTTAGTAATTATATTGATATTTTGTGCGAACTTGCAGTACATTGACATATGGGATATTTATGGGGCGAGGAGGAAGACATGTCAGCATGGATTGTGAAGGTTTTGTAGTGTTTAGATGTAAAATATTGTCAACATCACTTGTATGTGTTTTTTTGGTGTCCCGCGGAACAATATGCCATTTGTTCGACTGCCAACTAACCTTGTATGTTGGATAACCGAGTGTAAGTAGGTCACACCAAGACAAGGTGGAGTTACAACGTTTTATTCCTGGAAAATGTATATACATTTTGAAATGATGTCGTCGAAAAACACAGTTTATTACTCCCGGACGTTTGAAGTTTACAATAATCGCGTAGCTGTATTGGTATAATGTTGACACAATGGATATGGTTAACCTGTGACATGTTTTTTTTAACCTCTGGATTCAATAATGTTATGGAAAATGGGTGTCGTAATACACATTTCTTAAACATATCGCTCCGATTGTTTTGATATGTGTAATCGATTTTCGCGCATATATACACATTTTATGTTGTACCTCTTGGTTCCATATTATACACGAGTGATTGTCGAGCATATTATTGTTATACCTCCTTGTACCATATTATACACGGGTGATTGTCGAGCATATTATTGTTGTACCTCCTTGTACCATATTATACACGGGTGATGGTCGAGCATATTATTGTTGTACCTCCTTGTACCATATTATACACGGGTGATGGTCGAGCATATTATTATTGTAACTCCTTGTACCATATTATACACGGGTGATGGTTGAGCATATTATTGTTGTACCTCCTTGTACCATATTATACACGGGTGATGGTCGAGCATATTATTATTGTAACTCCTTGTACCATATTATACACGGGTGATGGTTGAGCATATTATTGTTGTAACTCCTTGTACCATATTATACACGGGTGATGGTCGAGCATATTATTGTTGTACCTCCTTGTACCATATTATACACGGGTGATGGTTGAGCATATTATTGTTGTGCCTCCTTGTACCATATTATACACGGGTGATGGTTGAGCATATTATTGTTGTACCTCCTTGTACCATGTTATACACGGGTGATGGTCGAGCATATTATTATTGTAACTCTTTGTACCATATTATACACGGGTGATGGTTGAGCATATTATTATTGTAACTCCTTGTACCATATTATACACGGGTGATGGTCGAGCATATTATTGTTGTGCCTCCTTGTACCATATTATACACGGGTGATGGTCGAGCACATTATTCTTGTACCTCCTTGTTCCATATTATACACGGGTGATGGTCGAGCATATTATTGTTGTACCTCCTTGTTCAATATTATACACGGGTGATGGTCGAGCATATTATTGTTGGGCCTCCTAGTACCGTAGTATACACGGGTGATGGTCGAGCATATTATTCTTGTACCTCCTTGTTCCATATTATACACGGGTGATGGTCGAGCATATTATTGTTGTACCTCCTTGTTCAATATTATACACGGGTGATGGTCGAGCATATTATTGTTGGGCCTCCTAGTACCGTATTATACACGGGTGATGGTCGAGCATATTATTGTTGTGCATCCTTGTACCATATTATACACTGGTGCCGGTCGAGCATATTATTGTGGTGCCTCCTTGTACCATATTATATACGGGTGATGGTCGAGCATATTATTGTTGTGCCTCCTTGTACCATATTATACACGGGTGATGGTCGAGCATATTATTGTTGTGCCTCCTTGTACCATATTATACACGGGTGATGGTCGAGCATATTATTGTTGTACCTCCTTGTTCCATATTATACACGGGTGATGGTCGAGCATATTATTGTTGTACCTCCTTGTACCATATTATACACGGGTGATGGTCGAGCATATTATTGTTGGCCTCCTAGTACCGTATTATACACGGGTGATGGTCGAGCATATTATTGTTGTGCATCCTTGTACCATATTATACACTGGTGCCGGTCGAGCATATTATTGTGGTGCCTCCTTGTACCATATTATATACGGGTGATGGTCGAGCATATTATTGTTGTGCCTCCTTGTACCATATTATACACGGGTGATGGTCGAGCATATTATTGTTGTGCCTCCTTGTACCATATTATACACGGGTGATGGTCGAGCATATTATTGTTGTGCCTCCTTGTACCATATTATACACGGGTGATGGTCGAGCATATTATTGTTGTGCCTCCTTGTACCATATTATACACGGGTGATGGTCGAGCATATTATTGTTGTGCCTCCTTGTACCATATTATACACGGGTGATGGTCGAGCATATTATTGTTGTGCCTCCTTGTACCATATTATACACGGGTGATGGTCGAGCATATTATTGTTGTGCCTCCTTGTACCATATTATACACGGGTGATGGTCGAGCATATTATTGTTGTGCCTCCTTGTACCATATTATACACGGGTGATGGTCGAGCATATTATTGTTGTGTCTCCTTGTACCATATTATACACGGGTGATGGTCGAGCATATTATTGTTGTGCCTCCTTGTTCCATATTATACACGGGTGATGGTCGAGCATATTATTGTTGTACCTCCTTGTTCAATATTACACACGGGTGATGGTCGAGCATATTATTGTTGTGCCTCCTAGTACCATATTATACACGGGTGATGGTCGAGCATATTATTGTTGTGCCTCCTTGTACCATATTATACACGGGTGATGGTCGAGCATATTATTGTTGTGCCTCCTTGTACCATATTATACACGGGTGATGGTCGAGCATATTATTGTTGTGCCTCCTTGTACCATATTATACACGGGTGATGGTCGAGCACATTATTCTTGTACCTCCTTGTTCCATATTATACACGGGTGATGGTCGAGCATATTATTGTTGTACCTCCTTGTTCAATATTATACACGGGTGATGGTCGAGCATATTATTGTTGTGCCTCCTAGTACCATATTATACACGGGTGATGGTCGAGCATATTATTGTTGTGCCTCCTTGTACCATATTATACACGGGTGATGGTCGAGTATATTATTGTTGTGCCTCCTTGTACCATATTATACACGGGTGATGGTCGAGCATATTATTGTTGTGCCTCCTTGTACCATATTATACACGGGTGATGGTCGAGCATATTATTGTTGTACCTCTTTGTACCATATTATACACGGGTGCCGGTCGAGCACATTATTGTTGTACCTCCTTGTACCATATTATACACGGGTGATGGTCGAGCATATTATTCTTGTACCTCCTTGTACCATATTATACACGGGTGATGGTCGAGCATATTATTATTGTAACTCCTTGTACCATATTATACACGGGTGATGGTCGAGCATATTATTGTTGTGCCTCCTTGTACCATATTATACACGGGTGCCAGTCGAGCATATTATTGTTGTACCTCATTGTACCATATTATACACGGGTGATGGTCGAGCATATTATTGTTGTGCCTCCTTGTACCATATTATACACGGGTGATGGTCGAGCATATTATTGTTGTGCCTCATTGTTCCATATTATACACGGGTGATGGTCGAGCATATTATTGTTGTACCTCCTTGTACCATATTATACACGGGTGATGGTCGAGCATATTATTGTTGTGGCTCCTTGTACCATATTATACACGGGTGATGGTCGAGCATATTATTGTTGTACCTCCTTGTACCATATTATACACGGGTGATGGTCGAGCATATTATTGTTGTGGCTCCTTGTACCATATTATACACGGGTGATGGTCGAGCATATTATTGTTGTGGCTCCTTGTACCATATTATACACGGGTGATGGTCGAGCATATTATTGTTGTGGCTCCTCGTACCAAATTATACACGGGTGATGGTCGAGCATATTATTGTTGTACCTCCTTGTACCATATTATACACGGGTGATGGTCGAGCATATTATTGTTGTACCTCCTTGTACCATATTACACACGGGTGATGGTCGAGCACATTATTGTTGTGCCTCATTGTACCATATTATACACGGGTGATGGTTGAGCATATTATTGTTGTACCTCCTTGTACCATATTATACACGGGTGATGGTCGAGCATATTATTGTTGTGCCTCATTGTACCATATTATACACGGGTGATGGTTGAGCATATTATTGTTGTACCTCCTTGTACCATATTACACACGGGTGATGGTCGAGCATATTATTGTTGTGCCTCATTGTACCATATTATACACGGGTGATGGTTGAGCATATTATTGTTGTACCTCCTTGTACCAAATTATACACGGGTGATGGTCGAGCATATTATTGTTGTACCTCCTTGTACCATATTATACACGGGTGATGGTCGAGCATATTATTGTTGTGCCTCCTTGTACCATATTATACACGGGTGATGGTTGAGCATATTATTGTTGTGCCTCCTTGTACCATATTATACACGGGTGATGGTCGAGCATATTATTGTTGTGCCTCAGTGTACCATATTATACACGGGTGATGGTCGAGCATATTATTGTTGTACCATTCGTTCTGTTCCTTTTCTCTATTCGATTCTGTCCGCTGCCCCATTTCTCCATATTTCCTCGTCCTCTGATATTCGCATCCCTCTCAATGCATTCCTCCCTCCTCAACTTCATTCACAATTAGACACATTGAACAAATTTGATGTCGTTCAAAATGTAGATACGAACAAATAATAGTGAAAACATGTTGAAAATGTGTTTCGGTTATATGTGCACTGTTTTAATGTTGGATATATATATATATATATATGTATGTATGTATGTATTTGTGTATGTATGTATGTATTGGTGTAGAGTATATCTTTCTAATTTTGAAGTTTCCATTGCATCTAACTGTCAGGAGAAATCCATCCTTTCCCGCAGTGCTAATTGCTATTGTACACATATTGCTAGAGGGCCCAAAACATAACATTCCAAACTCACAACCCAAATATACGCGAAGCTCTTACAATATACATGAAGCTCTTACAATATACACGAAGCTCTTACAATAGCGCAGCTGATTCGATATTACAGAATCAAATAGCAACGACGCAAACTTTCATCTACCGCAGAGCGTCATTATTTAAATAGGAAACACTGTTGTCATAGGAATTGTGACTGGGGCACATACCAGAATATATATATATTATATATATAACCATGTTGCCACTGTTGCCACCGTTACAAATATAACTAAACGGTAGTTGGACGAGATAGACGTTAGTTGTTCGATACACCACATGTGCTGTCCGTCCCAACATATTGTTATCTAATTTCGGCTTTTATAATGTATACATGGGATGTATCCAGACCGTTTTTTACCCCTTCTGAGTCAGTGTCTAAAAATAACTAAATATCCCGGCATTAGTAATAAGCAGCACTAAACGGCAGCTTGATTTATAAATGGGTTAGTTACACAGTGTTTGTAAAAAGTAAACAGATTTTCTTTACAAAAAAACTTTACAATACAAAACAACAAGGGCAAAAGACAAACATAATACATATATACAAATAAAGTAACAGCAATAGGCCTACTTAGAAACAGTGACGAGAAATATTATAACACATTATTAGAAAAGCAACAGTATTAAGGAAAATTGGAAGATAATGTGTACTAATATTACGAAAGATCATATCAGACAGACAGACAGACAGACAGATAGTAGTTTTTATTTTGACCCATTTACATATCACTGAATAAGTGAGTATATAAAAGCATAATGATCACAAAATAGTATATGAATTATCACGTGTGGATCAGGGAGATTCCCACTAAGGCAAAAGAGCCGCTCTCGTGGGAGCCACCCAGTTATATTAATGACAAGTCCTGGTCTATAAAAAAGTAGCAATAATCGGTCAACAGATTAAATCAAGCAAGGCCTATAACATGACATTATACGTAATAATGGATGACTGGTTATTCACCCAAAGAGGTACATATAAAATATGTATTCCTATTTGCTATTCACTCATTGTGGCAAATATATCAATTTCGTATTGTACATACAGGTGGATAAGTCTGTAAATAATAATGTTTAACATACATTGTAAACCCATGTATGCTGTCAATGTAAACTTATTAAATCAGGTGCATTATTTATAGTATGCGGCAAGGTGTATCTGAGGCTTTGTTTCACAAATTCGTGTTGTACTCTGATTGTGTGTATATTATATTGCCCACGTGTGTTGAAATTGTGAATTGTTTTGATGAAGCTGTAAATTTTGAAGGTAAACAGGAAGTTTGTTATGTACAAATTTATAATATAGTTTTAGTTCTTGTGATTTCAATATGTGTTCCACTTTTAATAATTTCAGAGTTTTAAATAGTGGTTCAGTGCGAGCATTATATTTGTTTACACTAATACGGACAAGTTTCTTTTGAAGTTTCTGAATTCTGTCACAGCGGTTACGCCATAGTTTGTACAATATAATCTTTATATTAAAAGGAAATGACTGGTTTAGTCTATTCAATACACCTAACGTCCTTGACACCCTATTTGAAATTTTGTCAATGTGATTTTTCTGATTATATTGTTCATTAAAAGTTATTCCAAGAAAATTAAATTCTGCCACTCTGTTAATAGTAGTGCTATCTATGATTAATAATGGGAAGTCACATTTTTTCTTCTGGCTGTTTTGAAAAGCATATACTTAGTTTTGCTTAAATTTACAGACAATTTGTTAAGTTTTAGCCATTCGCTAATGTTTTCCAGTTCTCTGTTTATAACAACTTCTACGTTTCCATTGTGTTAATATTTTGAAAATGAGTCAAGAGTACCTGACAGGATGGTATAATCAGCATACATGATAAAATAAAACTTTTGGCGGGCCTTGGCAAAATCTTTAATGTATACAATAAACAACAGTGGGCCTAAAATCGAGCATTGAGGTACGCCAGTTGAAATATTATGCATTTATGATTTTATATCCTCTATTTCAACGTATTGTTTTTTATTTGTTAAATAATTTCTAATTAAATTTAATGCTACTCCTTTAACGCCATAATATTCTAATTTGTGTAGTAATATCTTATGATCCAAGCTATCAAACGCTTTTGAAAGGTGCAGATCAATATTTATAGGAATTTCATTTCTATCCATGTGTGTTATTATCCTATCAGTTAATTCAAGGACAGCAAATTCAGTGCTATGTTCCGTTCGAAATCCACAAGATATTTTGCATTATGAAAAAGGAATCTAGCTGGTTTTAAATACTCTGTTCAACTACTTTTTATATAACTGATAAGAGTGATATTGGTCTATAATTGCTGAAGGATATTGTCACCCTTTTTAAAATTGGAATTACTTTAGCGATTTTAAGTTTACCAAGGAATATGCCTGTAGCTAATATTTGATTTGTAATTAATGTTAATGGTTTTATCACCGCTGGTTTAGCTAATTTTAGTAATCTTGACGAAATACCATCTGTCATACCCACAACTCGTTTTTGGTTGCATATTATCTATTGTTCTATATATAGTTTCATCGTCAATACTTTCAAAAGTAAGTTATTTACTATACTGCTCATTCAGATAATATATGTAATTTCTATTAGAAGGATTACTGATTTGTTTGGTCAAATTTGAGCAAATATAGGTAAACAAAATAATCGTTTTGTTTGTTATAATGTCGTCATTGTATATACAAGATTTAGGGAAAGTTTTCTTTTGTCGCTTACAGTTTCTCATTTTTTAAATATTATTTTTGTATTTATTAAAACAAGATTCATAATGCAGTTGTTTAGCTGTTCGTTTACTTTTTTTAATATATTGTTATACGTTATCAAGTTAGTCATTTTGAGTTTCTTATATAACTCTGTATCGTATTGATTTGAGCAGGCCGAATGTAACCCATGTTGACTTTTTGTGCTTGTATGTTTTGAACTTAACTATTTTATGTGGCATGTGCGTTTTTTTTGCGCATTTGATTAATTCAAGTAAAATGGTATATTTTATGTTTGGATTAGCAGAAGGCGATTGGTCAAGTTTATTATAAATATCTGATGAGTTGATTTCACTTATGAATTTGTAAAATGCTTCTTAATTCTGTATGTTAATTTTAATATAATAATAATTATTATTTAGGTGGTGGTTCTTTGTGGGGAACTGTGTTTAAAAAGGTAAAATATGGTTGACGGTCCGATAATTGTTTCATTAAAATACCTGATTTGTTTTATTATTGTAGGATCAGTTAATTTACAAAACAGGGTATCTATTAGCATTCCATTACTATTTGTAAATCTTGTAGGGAGTGTAATAAGGGGATAACAGCTATAAGATATTAATAAATAAATAAGTCATCATTTTTTTTCGTTAATTTTAAGAAGGTTTATATTGAAATCTTCAGCAATAATGATGTCGGATTTTGATTTGTCAAAGGATGAGATAATTGGTGTGAATTCGCTAAAAAGTGTTTATAATTTTCACTGAGGTCTCGGGGAGGTCGGTAAATATTTCCAATTATAATATCTTTTAAGAGTCCCCTCCAGTTTTGTTGAAAAACTGTCCTTCCCAGTGTTGAAACTGATTTAGAGACAAAACTGTTTGAAATTGAGTTCGTTGCTTAAGTAAATAACTAGCCCGCCTTTATTGCTACATGTTTTGCCTTGTGTAATGCAATAATATCCCTTCGATTTGTAGGTGTGATAGATCATCATTATCTGAAAGCCAGCTTTTCGTAAAGCTAAATTAAAATTTTATTTAGTTAAGTTCCTCTAAGAGGGCTTGAATGTCGCTGAATTTTGCATTAATAAATTCTATGTTTGAGCTAAGTATACTAAGCCGTTCGTTATTTGTTTCTGCTAGTAGTTTAAAATTGTCAAGATTATAATATGTGAAATTATGTATTGGTTGAAAATCTTCATCAGCAGCCTCATTTAGCTGTGGTACATTAAATAGATAATTCACATTAGTACCTCCTTGAAACCAGGGAAATGTTTCGTTAAGTATCAAATCAATCTAACCGAATAGCTCTTAAAACAGCGATACCACAATAAATATTGCCAATGAGGTTCTTAATTATTGTAGAAAAAATGGAACAAAATTTGTCAAAAAAATTAGAAAAACAAAACTGAAATGTACATAACCCTAAGCCAATGGTTTTAAATGGTACAATAGAAAGTGATATAATTAATTTTGTTTGGTATAGTAAAAATAAAACAAATCTACAGGAAATTACAAAATAAACATGTTCATAATGAAAAAGGCCAATTCTCACATTGTGAAGCCACTTACTCATATGTGCAATAACTCCCCTAATCAATGCCTATATTCAGATACCATGAAAGTAGCAAAGTTAATTCCTCTCTCACAGTAACCTAAGCAACAATCAATATGGTTTTAGATCCAATATATCCACGTCATTAGCCCTAATTGAACTCACAGGAGACATTACACCAGCACTGATTAATACTAAATCCACTACAGGCGAGATGGTGTTCAATCGAACACCATCTCGACTTCTGTGGGAAGCATTCAGCCACGCTGCAATTAATGTGCGAAGACTATTCGTACACAAATATCCACCACTGTTTATAGCCAGGTACTCGTTCATACAGGTATGGTTAAGAAAGTTAGAATAACCAGAGGACGTAACACTAATAAATGTTTCATTATAGTTGACAGTTAGTTTTGTTATATTAAATCGTTTAGATGCATTGGCCACCTCCTGTTATATCCCTTTGATAAATCCGTTTGCAGAGAGTCAAATTGGATTTCGCTACATTCAACGTTGAGTCCAGCGACAAATGTGTCCATGACAACGTCAAAGTGTACAACGGGGCGGATGACTCGGCGTCACTGATGGGCTCATTCTGCGGAAACACATTGCCGGCGAACATCATTTCCAGCAAGAACTACCTGTTTGTGTCTTTTAAAACTGACGATAGTGTGACACGTGATGGCTTCACTATTAAGTACTCGGCTAAAGATAGTTGTAAGTATCAGTTCTGCAAACACGTACCTATTCACATCGTACAACTATGTGAGAGAGCATTCACATGTTCCATTACATCCGGCATTACCACAAATCATTATTTTTCGCAAGTCCGGATATCATACTTAATGTGTCGTACTGAGCATAGGCAAAATGAAATACAGAAGGATCCAGATATGGGAAAATATGAATTATTTGACTTCGTGTAGTGTCATCAAGATGCTGCTGTGGTATAATACGTTGCGTGATTTACAGTTTAGGAATAATAATAATAATAATAGTGACAAACTTCTATAGCGCTTAAATCCCCGGGAATCTGAGCTCAGAGGAGCAACATACAAGAATCATTGGGCAAATTGGTTAACAATAAACGCATATAATAATCAGTATTCCATATAAGGTCAGGACTGTTTTTTTGTTTCAAACAAGTCTGATGATTCGTTGTAGTTCTTGAATAAATATGGTTCCACATATTCTCACTTAGTTTTCCTTTTCATAAAAGTCATGGAACATACTGTAAACATCCAAATATTATAACAGTTTTTAATTTTTGTCTTCACAACTTGCATTTTGCGTTGTCGACAAGAGTAGAAATATATATATATATATATGTATATATATATATATATATATGTAATTTATATATTTATATAATTTGTATCACACTGACAATATACATTACATAGATCGATGTCTGCAGAAATATTGCTTTTTGTAACGACGAATCAAAACCTCCAAAAGGAATTATTTATAATTAATGTTTAATTACTTATTTTAAAAATACATTTTAGATATACCGATTGATTAAAATATACTTTTGTTGCATAAACATACTGTTATGTCGTAACACATTTTGTTTTACAATAATCTTGCGATTAAATTTCAGTTATGTGTGAGCCTAGTTACTTCAGCCACTGCGATCAATGTTCGGTACGTGAGGTAATGTGCATTACCTGTGCGAGCGGTGAGGTGATGGCATATGACAAAAAGAAATGTCTGGGTAAGCACACTCCCTTCCTTTTCCCATTCCAGACGTTCCCTTGACAAGAGATACCCTCTCACTTATTCAAAGACAAATACCTCACATTATGTTCCCCTCGGTAATAGACCAGCATCGCAATTGCGGTCATCCTAACATAGTATCAACTTTAATACAGATGTTTCAATATAGTAACATATGTATATGCCAACATAATATTGGTATAAAGCAGAGTGGAGCCTATTCAGGTCATTGTGTTTTCTATCTCAGAATCATATTTTAGTATCTAATCAATTTATTTAATGTAATTTAGGCTTTTATTTATATATTTTTATCCAGTATGTTCAGCTGTTCAGCACAATCGTTTATTTTATCATTGCATTTACCCGTAATTTTATTATACATAGGTTATATATATCTATATATATATATATACTAGCAAACGCCCGGCGATCATAACGTTCTAGGTTCCCAGAGCATAGGGTCCTGCGTGGCGAGTGACGATGTAGCAGTGACGCGAGATACACTGGCGTGCCTGCATACAGCGCAGTGTGTACAACCATGAGTAACTTGTACTCGATGCGCTTTCTCAATGGGAGCCAGTGTTGGTATTGTAGGACGGCAGTGCTAGATCGCCGGTCACCTCGTCGAAGTTGCATTACAACGCGAGCGGCTGACCGTTGGACTCTCTCTCTCTAGATGGTGCAGCAGACGGTCATGTATACCAAACAGCATCGCATTTCCATAATCAATTCTGGATGTCACAAGTGCAAGGATAAGACATTTGCAGACACACTTCGACATACATTTGCCACCTGCGTCGCCGTCGTTAAATCAGCATCGATTGCAACACCAAGGTCACGGACGATGGTCGCTGTTGCTACATATTGTCGACATGATCAATGAGTATTGTTCTGCGCAAGCTCGATGAACGTCTAACAATTGCTTCCGTTTTGCTCTCGTTGAGAACAAGCCCGTTGTCATAGAGCCACGTTTTAACTTCACTGCTGTAAGCTTCCATTCTAATGAGAGCATTTCTATACTCAAACGGTGGAAAATCGACGTATAACTGCGTACAGATGGTGTTGTACGTCGTGTCGGTTGAGTAAATTCGTTAGAGGCGCAATGTAGGCGTTGAAGTGCACCGGCCCAAGAACTCAGGTTCTCATCACGATTCACTCAGACACTTCTTTCCCGACACGCATGGCAGAGGTACGACCATACAGGTATGATGCCAACCACGCATGCGCTTCGCCGCAGATGCCATAGCCATACAGTCTCCATAGTAAGATATCGTGATTTATTGTGTCGAAGGCTGCTGTTAAATCGAGAAGCACAAGAAGTACGCCACGACGAGCATCAATCGCTTGCGCCACATCACTGTGAATGCGTAAGAGTGCTGTCTTCGCACTGTGGCGTGGTCGGTAGCCACTCTGGTAGACACCCAATATGCCATTCTCGTTCAAGAAGCGCCACAGTTGTCTTGAGCTCTCCATTGACTTCGCCACAATGTTCGATATTGGGCAGAAGTTAGACAGCACATTGACATCAGCACCTTGTTTTTTCATTACAGGCGTTACAATGGCGTGCTTCATCGACTGTGGGACTATAGCAGTGGAGAGCGACGCATTAATTATGCGTGTAATAACCGGACACAGCACTTCAATGTGTTGTTGAAGGAGTGGCGTTGGCAGCGGGTCCAGTTTTAACAAGATTTAACAAGATTGCCACCCAGAAAATTAACTCTAGATGGCAGGTGGACAAGGAAGCCCTTTGGCTTAACGAGAGTCCGACCCTTTTATCTATGTGTATCCTGCCCTTCTGAGGTATGTGTCGATTTTATTTTTAAACATATTCACGCTACTAGCACCCACACAATCAGCAGATAATCTGTTCCATTCATTTACAGTCCTTTGTGAAAATGAGAACTTTCTTATATCTATTCTACACTGCTCCTTTGCTAATGTAACTTCATGTTCTCTAGTCCTTCTATCTTTCTTAACTGAGAAAAAATATTTCTATCAATATTTTCTAACCATTTATTATTTTAAACACTTCTATCTGATCTCCTCTCAATCTCCTGGCCTCTAGTGTTGTTAAGCCGCATTTTAAAGGCGTATTTCGTAACTAAGATCCCTCAGTTTTTGTATCATTTTAGTTGCTCTCCTCTGTACTCTTTTTAGCATATCTATGTCCTTCCTGCGATATGGCCTCCACGCTTGAATAAATATATTCTAAATGAGGCCTAACTATTGTTTTGTACAGCGGTATTATTAGCTCTTTTTCATTATACGTTATGTTTCGCCTAATTAATCCAAGGATTTGATTTCCCTTTGAAGCTGCAATTCCGCACTGCTCTGAAACCTTCATATCAGCACTATTGGTTAACCCTAATTCCTTTTCTTTTACAGTAGAACTTAGTACAGTACCCCCCCATCGTATATTCTACCTCTTCGTTCCCATGTCCTGCGTGGAGGCATTTACATTTCCCAAAATTGAACAGCATTTGCCACTTTTCAGACCATTTCATCAACTTGTCAAGATCATCTTGTAAATGTTGTCTATCTCCATCACTTTTAATCCATCTAAACACTTTTGTATCATCTGCAAATTTCAACACCTTTCTTGTTATTTCATCATCCAAATCGTTGATATATATTAAGAATAATATAGGTTCTAGTACTGATCCATGTGGTACCCCACTCAATACCGATTTCCAGTTTGAAGCCTCCCCATCAACTACTACGTTGTCTTCTGTCAATCAGCCATTTTTCTATCCAGTGTATTATACCATTTCCTATGCCATGGGCCTTTAGTTTAAACAGTAATCTTTGATGTGGTACTTTGTCGAAAGCTTTTTGAAAATTTAGACAATATCTACTGGTGATCCCTCATCTACCCACTTAGTGATGTCTTCCAAAAAACATACATATTTGTTAAGCATGACCTCGCTTTAAAAAAACCATGTTGAGATGGGTTTATCAAGTTATGTTTAATAAGAAAATCAACCATGTGATCTTTAATTAGTCTTTCTAATAATTTGCAAATCACTGATCTTAAACTCACTGGTCTATAGTTCTCTGACTTGTTTCTCGAACCTTTTTTAAATAACGGTATAATCTTTCTATTCTAAAGGAACCACTCCCACTTCTAACGACAAATTGAAAACTGTTGCAAGCGGTACGCTAATTTGTTCTACAATTTCCAATAGTAGTTTGGGCGGAATACTATCCACTCCAGGTGATTCATTATCCTTCATAGCCCTTATTTTCTTAGCTACCATTTCCGGGGTTACAATTAATTGTCCTATATAGTCTGAATCTACCCCCTTGAACTTAACCTCTGGTACTGACAGTGAACTAATATCTTTCCTGGTAAACACTGAACTAAAGTACTCATTCAGGTCTTCTGCCATTAAGAATCCCTCTGATATTATATTTGCAGCACTATCTTCTAGAGGACCGACCTTATCTTGAATTTTCTGTTTGCTTCGAACATACGCATAAAACCTCTTGCTGTCATGTTTTATATTACTAGCTAATTGTTAATAGCTTCTCTTTGAATTTCTAATTTCAGCTGTAGCTTGGTTAAGTGCTTCTATATATACAATGCTGTTGTAGTCTTCATAATTTCCTGTACATCTATGTGACTTCCACATCATTTGTTTATAGTTAATTTTTTTAATGGCTTCTTTCGGTAAGTGTTTCTTTTTGGACCGTTTCCCTTGGTTTTTGAAGGGTACAAATTTATCGACTATGCATTTAATTTCACTCTTTACTATATTTCAGAATTCTGTTTCAGTCATATTTTTCAGTGTGTTATTCCAGTCTATCGTTGCTAAATATTTCTTCATGTCCTTATACCTTCCTTTGTGGAAATTTCTCCTATACTGCTTTTTTCCTATTCCTTTCTGATTTGACTTTGATGGTAAAATGTATCTGGTTGTGATCACTACTCCCCAGTGGCTCACATATCTTGACATTGTCAACTAATTCATTATGTGAGGACAAAACTATGTCTAACACATTCTCACTCCTGGTTAGTTCTAGCACATGTTGAGAAAGGAAAGTATCTTGAACTAAAACTAAAAACTTGTGGTCCTCACTACCCATACTCTGTAGAGATTTCCATTGTATATGCCCGTGGTTAAAATGCCCCATAATAATACAGTCCCGTTTGCTTACTTCCCTTATAGCGTTTTTTATTTTTTATTATCTTCTATGCTTATGTTTGGACTTCGATAAACTAACCCAACTGTTAACGTTGAGTTTCCTGTAGCTATGTTACACCAAACAGCTTCTTCGCAATCTGCTTCTCTTTCTAATTTTATTTCATAAGCCTGAATAGATTCTTTAATATATAAAATAACTCCACCTCCCTTTCTTCGTATTCTATCTTTCCTAAACATTACATATCCTGTCAGTCCCAATTCGGCATCTGATATATCGGTGGTGGTCCAGGATTCGGTTATACCTATTATGTGAGGGTCAATATCTTCTACCATAATGTTTAGTTCATTTCTTTTGTTTACTATACTCCTTGCGTTTACAGAAACACATTTATATCCAACTTCAGAACAGTTTTCCAGACTGTTCTTTGCTGATTTATTGTGCTGTCTTTATCTATGCCTCCAGTTTCAGGCTTTTCTGTGAGTTCCCCCTACGAATCTAGTTTAAATAGAAGCAACCTGTCCCACTGTCAACAGATCGCAGCAGGTTCTCTGAGAAAACTGCTGCCCCTTTCCATTAAGATGGAGGCCATCTCATATGTACACATCTTCCCTCCCAACAAAGTATCCCCATAAATCTGTGAATCCCACCCCCTCTTCTTCACTCATCTGCTCAACTAGTGCGTTGATCGCCATCCGCTTGCAGTTTCTATACGTTGGCCCCCTTCTTCCCATTACTGGCAAAATTCTTGACAAAATTATCTGTTCAACTCTTGTCTTCTTTAACTTCCTCACCAACTGTCTATACTTCTGTAAAAGTTCGCATGACTTGGAAGCAGATGCTAAAATTATGTTCTTAACGTCTGCCGGTGAAGCAGCTTCGAAACACGCTAAACGTGCAGCCACATTCGTCACTACGTCTTCAATTGACGGTTGAGTCATATTGCGGCGCAACGCATCGATCATCTCGGTTCGGTAGTAAGTCGATTGTGCAGTCATAAATGATTTTCGGAACGCTTTGCGCAAACTGTTGTATATTTGACGATGTATAATCAGTCCAGTTTGCCGCCAGTTACGCTCAGCACGACGTAATGCCCGCTTCTCGTCAGTTAGCTCGCTTGCAAGCCACGGTGTCTTCGGTCTAGTCTTGATAGTCCGCGTGATTACTGGGGCATGAACGTTAACGATGCTACGTATGCATCCATCGTACCGAGTGATGATAACTTCAGGATTTTGTTCAGGAACGTTAAGATGTGATGCCGCGAGACCTTCAGTGAAACGGCTGCCGTCAATGGCTGAATACTTGCGGTATTGGACGCGTCGCGTCATGCGCTCTGGTTTAGATTGGCGTAATCCGCATTCAATTACACGGTGTTCAGTGAAAAGAGTTGTTGGTTCAACTGTTGTGGTTATGACGTGAGAGGTTCCCGACGTGATAACCAGGTCCAGGATGTTGCCGCGCTCATGTGTTGCACTTTGCACATGTTGTACAAAGCCATGATTCTCCAGCAAATCAGCCAAGTTCTTTGCTTCGGCGCATGTGGAATCACCATGGGCCGCGGCGATGAGTAAAATCTTCCCAACGTCATCTAGGAAGGAGCTGAAGTTCATGTTCATCAATGTAGTCGCGCACGAGTAGCGCCTGTTTGCGAATGGATCTTGCGTTAATCAGGGCGAACTTCGCACAAAGGTGAGAGGAGCTTCGCGCAGTGGAAGACTCATTACCCGAGCCCATCGAGGTCAGTGCAATCAAGTTGGCACTGTTAACACTAGTTTGTTTATAAACAGAATTGACCGGGCGGCACCATCTGCTGGCCACCCTGGTTATTGGTCAGGATCGTCGTCTTATTCCGGCTGCTGTGCCACGCCTCGTTGGCCGCCGACACAAATGCAGTCTCTCAACTGTTTCCGTCCATGGTTGACTAGGCGGCTGCATGCATTTTCGTATACCAACAATGGAAGTGTTACACAATAAAAACGTGGCTAGCGCAATGTATATCTAAACAGATGATTAAAGGGTACATTTGGCACATAGTGTCGTGCAAACTGTGCAACATAAGGGCACTAGTTGGAATTCTCTACTACAAAACATATTGGTAAAACTTGATGTTGGAATAAGCGGGGGTAAAATCGCAAGTGAGATTGCTGTATAATTAAAGTAGTCTGCCGCATAATTCAAGCTGTTTGTATGTCTGAACGGGTGAAACGACTTTTTTGCTGTGTATCCAGAGGTTCTCACATATAAGTGTCCAGCGTGAATAAAATCAAATCATGGTCAGCCAAGTTAAAAACTTCCCTAGGTCGACTAACCGCAAAATGCCACAGAGCTTGCTCTTATCAGTAATGCTTAGGACATAGTCTATCAGCGTCATTAACAAGGTCTCACATGACCGACTCCATCTAAAGCCATATTGTTCGTCTAGCAGTAATTTACACTCTGTATGTATATATGCATATTAATGGTTGTTCATGAATCGTTCCAGGAGTTTCGTCATAATTTGTAAGTCGGATATATATATATATATGTATATATATGTATATATATATATATATATATATATATATACCGACACGTGTGCTATGTTATAAACAGGCTTCTGCACGTTACTAAACTACAGTACACGTTATACAATGACTTGTTTTGCGAGGTTACACGCCGGAATCGAGATCCTGTCTCGACCACGTATACGGAAACAACCATGAATGCATAAGCCCATCGGTTTGTACGATAACTGCCTCGTGACTGTCGTTCGAAGAAAGGTTTCCAAGACGAACGTGCAAAAAATCATACATATATATATATATATATTAGTTATTGCGCAGTCGTGCGGATAATGGGGAATAGAAGACATTTGACATGACCATGTCTCTTTTAGCATGTCCTACCAATTGCGGCACGACCTCCGTATGCCGGTACAACAACGTGACGAAGAAGGCAGAATGCTCAGACATTGCATGCAATGAGAGTTTCATCTTTAAAGACGGCTACACAACATGTGGAGGTGAATATGTTTTTATCAATAATATTGTAGTATGCATATGTGAGACATACGGTCTAGAGTTACGGTAAAGTAATATTCATCTTCGATTCTTTTTGCACACACGCCCTCACACGCGCGCACTCACCGAGGCGACTGAAAAATCAAGAAGACTGAATTTAGTTTACTCTTTGAATGATTGATAGGTCCAAGCCAGACATCGTTACTGGTACTGAATTATGGCTGAGCAATAACGTTCTAGGTGCTGAATATTTCCAAGGCAGTTTCCATGCATAAGTCGACATGACAGAATTGAAGGACCGTTTTCATTGCAGTATATTCTGACTTGATTAATGAAGAGGAGTTTGAACTAGACACAGATTTTGAAATCACTTGGCCTAAAATGAGCATAGCTGGTTGTAAAATACTTTATATTATTATGTGTTTACTGTAATACTATGTCTACCATACGGCTGTTGTGCAGACCACAACATAAACTAACACAGATACAGTGAAAGACAAACATTAACAAATCCCCGTTTAAATAAGGCAGATAAATTTAGAGAATGCATCAACCATTGCCAATATAAATATGCAACATTTCCAAGAACGAGGTAGTGCAAACACCTTATAGTATATATGTTGGGATAAGGATAAGAAGCTCATGCAAACGACGGACAAAATGTACACACGTCACAAACACACGCAACCATGCAACGTCTAAAGCAAAATATATAAAAGCAACAAACAAATGCATATTAAAATGCAATTGTCACCAAACACAACAAAGGAGGTTGTGCAAATATATTATGGACCAACATGAAACACTGCCTCACAAGCCGCACATGTGTAGCATCCCTAAAACAAAATTGACGCCAACATTCAATCGCTAACATCAAAACAGATATCGTAAATCAACAGTTCAAATCAGTCTTTACTGATGGCTCATCTCCATAAACAAATTAACCAACTATTTTAGGATATCCAGAAATGTCAGATATTGAAATTACAGAAGCTTTGACAAAATATGAAATCTTACACAGAACAAAGATCAGACAACAACATTAAGCCAGTGTTTTAAATACTGTTTTGTTATAACACAACTATATATTTTAAGACCACTTCAATCTGTTGGCTGCCGTCAGCTGTCTTCGACAAATTCAAATATCCTCAAATGTGTAGTAGTTTTATATGAAAAGTCGATTTTAAATTATTGGACTGTTATCAAACCAAAAAGTACTGAAAGAACTGAAGCTGTGGTGAAATTGTACGTTATTAATCCAATTATACCTAATCTGTCAGAAGCATGATGTAACATGGGAAGTCCTAACAGACTGCATAAAAGCAAATGTGTCAGCAATTATAAAGAAATATCGAAATCCGTAGCTTCAAAGTATAGACCGATATCCCAGACTTGCATAGCCTCCAAACTAATCGAACACTTATTGGTTAGTAATATGATGAAATGTGTGCATTCTCTCAACACATTTCATCGTCTCCAACAAGGGTGTTATTTTCTGCTCTGTTGTGCGACATAGCTAATTCGATTTATGATTACGATATTGGTATATATCTATGCATTCTGTCACACAGCGATCAGCGTACAGATACAAAAACAGTCACATAAAGATTTACCATTTACAAACTCCATCAACATGGCACCAAAAGAAAACCAATTCAAGAATTTAAAATTTCTTATCAAACATAACCCATTGTATTGTGGAAGAGGGTTAGGCCTCGCCTGATGTCAGAGTAACTGAGTACTTGGTCCAACAACTAGAACTAGAACAACTAGAACTAGAACAACTAGAACTAGAACAACTAGAACTAGAACAACTAGAACTAGAACAACTAGAACAACTAGAACAACTAGAACTAGAACAACAACTAGAACTAGAACATTCCATATACAGTTACAAGAACAAGACGTTTGTTTTGACCCCAAAATATAACACATATTGACACAATAAACATATCAGGTATATACATTTACACAAATAAAATGTAATATACATAATACATAATAATGTGTGTATTCACCATTTTATGAAACAAGTATAGTAATTAATTAAAAGATAAGCACATTTCAATTGTTGACACATAGGGGGTCAGTGGCTCCGATTAAGACATATTGTCGCTATCATAGGAACCACCGCAGTTATGACACATATTTTATCATATCATGGCCTTTTCAATTACGTATTTATCTAAATTATATAATCGTGTGCATTATGTATGGCAGTAAATGTTCTTTACAGCGACTGATATTATCAAAACTGTGTATGTACTTAACTACTAAAGTTTTCGTCCATTAATTAATAATTAATAGTACTGATTTTGGTGACATGAATAACAATTTAGAAGTGTATATGTATCTTTGTTTTTCAGGAGAAAGTTTTTAGTTTAAATTGCAAAGCCTCACAGGCTATGAGTATATATATTTTCTTTCACTATTTCAGGAGTGTCGTTTATAATGTACGGCAAGTTATATTAAGATATTGTTTTGCAAATTTATGTATAGTTCTGGCTGAATGTATGTTTTTACATTTCCGAAAGGCATGGTGGTGTATATTAAGATTTTAAGTAATCTTCCAGTTTAACAAGTAAACAGATTTATTTTTGTGAACATATTTAAAGTAGAATTTTAATTCTTGTAATTTTAATTGATCTTCTATTTAAAATAAATTACTTTGCTTAAAAAGTAGCTCTGTATGAGAATTATATCCACTTAACGTTATTATACGAACAGTTTTTTTTCCTGAATTTTCATTTATCTGTTTCCTTTGTATCAACATGCCATATAATTACTTGTAAAGATAATACGTATTTTAGCCTATTTAATATGCCAGTCATGTTTGCACATCTATTATACATTTTTTTGTATTTTTTTTTTTCTCCAATGTAAATTTGAGTCTAGGTTTAACGCTAGGAAATAAAATTCATCCATTTTTTCAATATCTGTATTGTCTATTTTAAATGTAAGAGATTGCATACCTTTATTGGGGACATGAAAAATCATATAATATTTATATTTACTGATAGGTTATTTATATTTAGCCAATCAAAAATTTTGGAACGTTTACTGTTTATTAAATACTGAATTGTGTTATATTGCATATTATTACTTAAATATATTAAAATACTAAATAACCTGGTGTCATCTGCATATATTATTAACTTAAATATGCTACTAGCTTGTGAGGCGTCATTTATTTATATATAAATAACAATGGCCAAAGGATTGAACGTTGTAGGATACCAACTGCTATGGGAAAATTTCAGACTTTATTTATTCACTTTCAACATACTGTTTCCGATTGTTTAAATAGTTTTTGGACAGAAGTAGAGCTGCATCGTCAATGCCATAATATCGCAATTTATTTAATAAAATGGTGTGGTCAATAGCGTCAAAAGCTTTAGAAAGATCGATAAATATGTTAATCGGAACGTAATGTTTATCCATTTGCGTTATAATTATATCTACACATTCTAGGTCAGCACATTCAATTGAATTTTTAGGACTAAACAGAACTGATTATTAAAAACCAGATTGGGATAATTAAAATATGCTCATAGCTGAGTAAAAATTATTTTCTTTATTACTTTAGCGATCGTTTGAAGTAGATAAATGGGCCTATAGTTTTTAAATAATGTTGGATCATCTTTCTTAAATATAGGAATTACTTTGGCAAGTTTGAGTTTATCAGGAAAAATGCCGGTGTTTAACAGTTGATTTATCAATATACTTAGTGATATCATTATTGCGGGCTCAATTATTTTTTATTAATTTTGAAGAAATACCATCAAATCCACAACTGGTTTTGTAGGAAGACTTTGTATAGTTTTCTTTACTATTTCTTCATCAATGTTATGCAATGTATTGCCATAATATTTAATATAATTTGCAACAGTCTGAGCTATGTTTTGTGAAAGAAAGTATTACATTTATTAGCAATATTTTATCTGTTGATTTTACATCATTTTCTATTTAAAAAAATGTTAGCAATTTTGTATGTTTTTGTTTTTTAGAGAGAAAATCATTTATAGTTTTCCAAGTATTTCTTATATCACCTTTGTACTGATTAAACATGATTACAAATTGCTGCACGAGTGTTTTTCTTTAATATTTCATGATACAATTTAAGGTTAATACTAATTGTTTCATAGTTTGGTTAATTTGGATTAATTAATTTTAATTGTTTATAAAGTTTATCTCGGTAGCTAATTGACTTGAGCAAACCCTGAGTAAGCAATGTATATTTTTATGCTTAAATTTATCAAATATCAGTAATTTGCATGGCATGTGCTTATTTTTAGCCAGTAACATCTCTTTATATATTATATCATAATTTAAGTTTGGATCAGCATTTGGGATTTTGTTAAGTTTGTTGTAAATTCTGATTTCATTTCATGTCTAACGATCGGCATTTCCTCTGGGCTTAATATAGTTATTTTTTTTATATTTAGGAGGAGGTTCTGTGTTTTGGGTAATGTTTAAGATCATGAAGTATGGTTCACGGTCAGAGAATCGTTTAATTAATATCCCTGGTATTTTCTAATACAACTTGACCAAGTTTACATAAATCAGAGTTCCGCGTGTTCTTGTAAATCTAGTGGGAAGAGTTATTTGGGGGTAATGACTGTGATATTAAGGTATCAACATAATTACTATAAATATCATTTTCATTTATTTTGAGTAAGTTGATATTAAGATATTCTGCAATAATTAGTTCTTTATTACTTTTCCAGTGATGCCACAGCTGATGAAAATTCATTTTACAAAAGCATTTATATCTTCGTTGTGTATTATTGGTGGTCTATAGTCGTTTCCAATGGTTAAAGTTTTGATAATCAACAGCTGCACTATTTTGTGAGTATGCCATAATATATCTATCCATCAGGCCAAAGTCAGTGCTGCAGTGCTCCAGGAAGACCTAGGTAAACGTGAAAAATTGGGCAACGACATGGAAAATAGAGTTCCATCTTTATATGTGCGGTGTGCCATGTCATATACTCCATGGTCAAACGTTATATATGTACATATACACACGCACACACATACACACTCTCACACACACACACGCATGCTTGCATACATTCACACACTCACACAAGCACGCACGCACACACGCACACACACACACATACACACACACACACACACACACACACTCAAAGAAACACACTCGCACGCACGCACGCACGCACGCACACACACACCGCTGTCTCAATTGTAATGCATTCAACGAGAAATATTAAGCACCAATAGCAAAGTATTTCATGATTTTCAGAATGTCGCGGCCACGCAGTGGCTCTCACTGGACAAAAAGGAATGTTTGGCGTGGATCATGGTCAGCATAGAAACAAGACCAGCTGTGTGTGGGATATTCTGGTTGACACATCCAAGGTAATATATTTTACATCTTTGAAGCATATTTGAGTCAGACCTTACATGAATTTCTTCAGAAACACTGACACACAATAAATTATAATTCACCATGCCTGCATCCAATGTAGCAAGTTTAAGATGTATTGTGCCTTTGGCGTATCGTGACTCTTTCAGGCATACAGCTTCATACATATACACATTCATATATGACACACGAAAGTAAGTAATTAGTGCAGTTATAGTTACTTTTACATGACTTCACGTAAACTACAGTATGGACTAGCATAGTATAAACTATAATAGGCACACATAGCTCTCATTGAATAAATGTTATTCCTAACAGAAGTTACGTATGTGAAACGGTAACTGAGATACAGCGTCCTAAAATATGTTAAATATGGCTAGCTGACAACTAATCCAATATGTTGTCATCAGGAGGCATTAATGTTACAGTCAGTATGTCATATTGTAATTTTGTTTACCACACATGCATCCTCACAAACCTCTGCACTGGCTACACACTATATCTGCCTTTCTGGCGATACCGTCACTAGCTACTGCCATAGTGCAGCTCGACTGGGACTGACCAGTATACATTCATCATTCTGCATTCCAAACTGTCAAAGTCGAACTGCCCTCTACAGGATAAGCTTCTACTGGATGTTTACCCAACTAAATTCAATTGTATGAATTAGTTTTAACAGAGTAATCTAAAAAGATAACACAATTGCTAATCATTGCAAATAGTCTAACCATAACAATCTGCGGTCTCAGATCATAACCCAGCTGTGGTAGGACAGTACGTGTCATTCACTAATGACCTTGTACTCCCCGAGTGCCATTGCTACCACATCTTGGAAAATACTATAAAGTATTAAAACACTAAAACTATACCCATACTTTGACCAAAATGATATTAAAGTATATACCAGTACTTTGTGCTTCATCATACTCGATCTTTAAATATTTGAACAAACACAATTTAATTATAGACAATTTATTTAAATTACTAAAGAACAAACACGTGTTCCTTGGATCAATAACACCGGGAAGCTAGACGTAGGACCACTATATTATTGGTCATTTACAACTGGTCAGTGTTAAATATTACTTAATTAAGATGTACGCAAAAGTAGTTTTTCTAAAACCAAAATAGCTACTATTCACCAAAAAATCAAATATAATAGTTAGTCAAATATAACTAGAATATTAAAGACACAGTACGTTTTCTGTGGGAGGTTTATATTGACAATAGGGAAGACGTGCTTAAACCAAAGATCAATTTAGGGTACACTTGATTCATGTCCCCGACATCTACATAAAAATAAAATATACTGTGCAACGGCACGTGCCTTTGTCTGTGTTGAGCATGTAAACTATCGCGTTAAATATGCTTGTTCACCATCAAATATTATTGTTTCTTTATACCGGTACTCTTTCCAACTCTTACTAAGGCATACTTGTTGGTTATTCGACATCAACGGATGGACGGGAAAGTTGGACGCATTATGATCACATATATTTATTGATGTGGCCGTTTGCAGGTGGTTAAATTGGAATTCATCACGCTTAACTTTGGACACAACACTGGATGTAAGCATGACAACATCACAGTATACGACGGCACCGGAGTGGGGACGCCATTGCTAGGCACATTCTGTGGAGGCACTCTACCTGGGGACTTAATCGCAAGCAAAAATATCCTGTCTGTCTTCTATAGATCTGACGGTTTCAGGACAGAGGGTAACTTCAAGATTAAGTACACTGCTGTATCTCGTTGTAAGTATACCTTGTGATGTTGTATCAATGATGTCCTTGAAACTAGTCAACCTCTCCTCGATCGACATCGACTCTTTTGTTTCCGCTAACAAAAATTACACACTTTGTTCCTAATATTTGAATGTGCATATATTAAAAGCCTCAGAGAAAGATTACCTCGATAAGGGTATACGGGAATGTCCATACCTGTCAAGTATTACGTTTTAGCCATAGTCACTACGGTTTTATTGATAAAATGAAATCTACGGGCATAGTAAGAAAACCATATGGTTTTACGCTTGTGTTTAGAGATACATTTGTAACGAATTTATCGCATTAGTTATATTTTGTCGGTAAATTCGCCGACCGACACACTCATGAAACTCCCTCTTTTCCGGGCCTGGTAGAATTCCTGTACAATTCGTGCAGTGCCCCGGAACGGGCACTCACCAACGCATTTTCGTGTTATGGGCAGACGCGAACGGGCTGTAGGCAGGCACGAACATTTAATTGCGTCAATGGGCATTTAAGGTAAAGATTACGGTTTTACTAATAATTTATGGTTTTTGCCTGGCATGACTACTGTTTTGTTTCTCAGGACTTGACAGATATGAATGTCCTTTAATGTGGGATAGTCGTAAATGTAAATTGTTTTTGTAAAATGTATTTATTTTAGCAGATTGATTACGACACAAACATATCAAATAATGGCGTATTTAATATACATCTTTGCAGTGAATAATGACTTTCAAGATACCAATAATTATTACCAATTCATCATTGTAATATTTGGGAGTTATACATAAAATTATCAAGTATAACACGCACAAACTAACACAGACGTACACATATATACACGCACACACACACACGCACACACACGCACACACGCACACACATACACACACGCGCGCGAAATCACACACACATACACGCAAACACACACTCGCACGCACACACACACACACACACGCAAACACACGCACTCACCCCCCACACACAAACATACACACGCGCGCACACACACATACACACACGTAAACACATACGCACACACACACACACACACACACACACACACACACACACACACACACACACACACACGCAAACATACATGCACACATACACACACGCACACACACACGCGCGTGCGCAAACACCCACATGCATACACGCAAACATACACGCGCACACGCACACACGCACACACACACACATACACACGTAAACACACATGCACACACACGCACACACGCAAACACATACACAGACACACACACGCAAATACACATGCACTGATGAACGCACGCACACTCACATACACAATATAAATTTACCTTTACTTTACAATTCATTAGCAATTGCATGTTGTATTTCTTAAACAACAGCGTTTATGCCTTCTGTGATTGCGGCTTGTCGTGGGAGTCCAGTGACACTAACTGATACAGACGGAACCTTTGGTATGAACGAAATTCAGCATGAACTCAATGGTGAATGTGCTTGGAATATTCAGGTCAATCCACACAAGGTAAGCAATGTGATTCTATAGTAGCAGTAGTGGTGGTGATGGTAGTGATGATCGTGGTGGTGGTGTTGATGGTGGTGGTGGTGGTAGTTGTGGTGGAGGTGGTACTAGTTGTGGTTCTGGTGGTTGTGGTGCTAGTGCTGCTGCTGGTGCTGATAGTGCTGCTGCTGCTGTTGGTGGTGGTGGTGCTGCTGCTGTTGCTGCTGCTGGTGGTGTTGATGGTGGTGCTGCTGCTGCTGCTGCTGGTGGTGGTGTTGATGGTGGTGCTGCTGCTGTTGCTGTTGCTGCTGGTGGTGGTTGTGGTGGTGGTGGTGTGGCAGTGCAGTGTTTGTCAACTACGTGTCTTGCAATATCACTCACTCACTCACTCTTCCATTGACCGGGCCGGTGGTAGAGGTGCGCACTTGGAGGCTACCACAGTGATTTGTTGTCCAACCGGGCAGCATTGCATATCTCCCTTGGGTGTAGACCAGTCCATTCTCGGGATGTCGTCAATGTACATTTAACAGACCACCTGTGTTCAACGATTACTGTATCTGACTTCTTGACAGATCATGGTGTTGTCAATTGTGATCTACATCTGCCAAAACCTCAGCCGCTTCGATGCTTAGTGCAATACAGGAATTATGCTGCCATATACAAACAGATGCTCTGAGTCGACATTGAGGCTTCAACTCTGTGCCTTGACCCTGCCACCTCAGCAGCTAGTCTCCTCGACCAGTACGACACTATCTTGTTGGTTCTATTAGTCAAACATGCACCAGTTCAGACACGAACTATCATGGTTCGACCCAAATTTCCTTGGTTTAGTGGTGACATCAAGATGGCTAAGCAGAAGAGATGGCAATTGATGAGGAGATGAAGACAGTCACTGCTCACAATTCACCGCGATCTCTTCAAAGAGCACAGATGCCACGTCAATCAGCTCATCTCCTCCACTAAATCTACTTATTACACTGCAAAGATCACCGAAGCTGCAGTTGTACAATGTTGTCAAAGCCCTGTTGATTAAGCCTGAAAAGTTCAAAAAAATTGGAAGAAGGCCAGTTGCACAGCGCATAATGTGGAATTATTAATTTATTGAATTCTTGATATGTTTTCCTCGGTGTAAATAAAAAATATACAGCAGGATGTAACGTAATATGAATTCAAGCGATCCCTTTAATTTCAAAGGTTACAAAGGTCAAAAAGGTCGGATTTTCAGAAAATCAAGTGGCATTTTGGGGGAAAACGTGGAGTTACATGCATATAGTCGCAACTTTTCTCTTCACCTGTGCCCAGAGAGATGGAAATTTGGAGCTCCATTTGCACAAAAACAAAACGTTGACATTTGCTTCACTGTACAGCACACACAGAACATAGTTACAATCAGGGAAAGAGAGGATTATAAAGACAGACCTGTCAATTTTGCTGCGAATGATAATTGCTTATGAAGGTGGATGAAAGGTCAACCTACATAAAATCCCTTGTCACGAGCTCTTGCGATTTCCCACTGCTTTGACAGAAATGAATGGGGATCTTCGTATAGGATCCAATTAAGGCAATTCTCGCCGAAGTTCTTACTGCATATATCCCTTACCCACCAACATTGGCACCAGCTGAGCTAGGCAATCACCATAATTGATGGACAAGCACTGGTGGTTGCTATTGGAAACCAAACAGAAAATCGATATTTTGATTTTCAGATTTGTCTGATTTGCTTCAACGTACTGTCCTTAGTGCAGGAGCCTCGTTTGACCGCTTAGACATTACTTTGACAGATACTACAAAGTCTCCGTCAAGTCAGGAACAATGACGAAACATACCAATGGAGCAAGACCAATACGGAAGATCGTTTGAACATTGCGAAGTGTCATTGCCATCGGATTCATCTCAAAGCAAATTGTTGGACAATAACAACATGACAAAACAATCGTAGTAGTTGGTGGTTCAACAACGAGGAAAGGGTGAAATCAACAAATACAGATTGGGACACATCCAAGCTTGAGACAAGGCATGGAGAAGACGATATAAGGATAATCCGTCACTGAATTCAGTGTCGCTCTGAGACAATAGTGGCTTGGGATACCAGCATACTGGTTCTTATTCTGGCACACTTCCATCGGAAGCCTTGTGCAAAGCTTTGGCTAAAGGTTGGCACAGCTAAACAGATGATATATATATATAAATACACAAACTTGTGGAACACATGTCCTGTGCCCCACCGGTACTGGAAATAATTCCAGCCTTCCATGCTTTGGCGGGGTGTGACTGGACGTCATTCTTCTCACAATTCAGATGAGAACTGAAATTATTGATAAAATGTCACCATCTTGAAATCTAAGATGGCCACCTCTATTCACTTCGTTCTGTTTAAATGAAAAATCCCTACTCTCTAATATGTGGGTGGAGCCACTAATATAACATTTCTCCGTGGCTTAGAAGTTCAGATATGACAAAAACAGTAATTGAATATGGAGGCCATACAAAATCGATGCCTTAAACTATGACCAACATATTGATAACAGCATTTCTGGCTTCGGAGAGTATGTGTATGTGTGTGATGAAACTGATGTTCTATGTGTCCAATAAGTTCAGATATGACACAAATTGTGATTGCACATAATGACCATTTTAATCCAAGATAGAAGCCATAGACAATGATCAAAATACTGATAAGAGTAGTTCTGGCTTCGGAGCGTTTTTCAGGAGGTGTGCTGAACCTAAAATCAAATTTCTATGTGTCTTATATATTCACATTTTAATAACTGTGATTGGTCCTCGTCACCATTTCAAAATCCAAGATGGCGTTCTATTTAAACTCGATATATACAAAATGTGTGCAGAAATGACCTCGATAGCAGCCATTTTGCACTTGCTATTTTGAAGGTCATAGACTGACAGGACAAGGTGACAGTTATCAAAATCGGATTCAACACCCTCAGAATTATGTTAAAAAGATGGTATGTCCATTTTTCCCCAAAAATGCTTCTAGAACATTATAGAAACACATTTCTGAGATTTCAGACCAGACTATGCATGTTGTGTCGATGTTAACTGTTGACGTGTTCAAGCTACGCATTTCCTTTTTACATTGCAGGTAATCAAACTGAAGTTCTCCCATTTTGATCTAATTTCGGGCAACGACTTTCTCAAAGTGTACGACGGAGGAGACAATTTAGCGCTACTATTGGGGACATTCAGCGGACAAACCTTACCAAATGACATAATTTCGTCTAGTCGACTCTTGTTTGTGGTTTACGAATCGAATTCTTCGAGGACAACATCTACATTCTACGTCAGTTACACCACTATCGAACTTGGTAAGTTGTTCCGATACTTTATGCCTTCATTTAGTTAGATTGCGTAATCTTACCAAGAAAAACGTTGTAGTCTCCTCTTCTTCAGCAAGAAAGACGACTTGTACATATTTGCCATTAAGGCAAAAAGTGTAAAGAAAATTCACAAGGTTACTTGTCTTTTCTAAATAATGTTATACAGAACCATAGTAGCTACATAACAAATATAAAATACCAATTTATTGACAGTCTTACACATTTGGCAGATTTCGTCATTTGCATCAAAACGTTCTTTGGCAGCATTACGGTATATTGTACGGTAATCTAGTTTAATGTTCATGCTCACAAATACATACATAGAAATAACGAACATATAAATGTACAATATATATACTTATTCACTGTTTAGTTTAAAGTATTGGACCAACACGATAGCATAATTACAAAACTAAAACATTATTAATTGTTAAGCAGTTAACATAGAAATGACGATTTTTGTCATAAATAATTTTGAAAAAAGCTAAATTTCAAGTAGAATAGTTTATGCGATAAAACACCTCCATGAAAACTTACAAAGGTGACGCGCTTTGCCCCGCATTGTCCATGACAAAGAATACAAAAATACGTAAGTCTCATCATGACTCACATTATTTAATGCTGCATATCATAATAAACTATATGTGACTTGAGGATGGTTATTTTACATTTTTGGTTAGGTAAAGTACATGTGTTACATAGCTATTTAACCATTACTATTTATAATAATAATGTGGGTAAACAATTCAACTTGGTGTAACTTTTTTGTTGTGGTGTTTCTTCGAAAATCGAACATGGCTAAAACAGTTTGACATAGTGTTGCTTCGTTTGACTGGTAGAATGTAATTTCTGCTGAGATTGATGGCCTGTTATGTCGTGTCCTTTTGGGAACAAATATTTTTAGTGAATGAAACAGTTTGCTTGCCTATATAAATGGGCTTGGTTTCGCTACAAATGCTTAATTAAGCTCAAAGCGTTAAATGATTTGTTGAGCTACCCCAAATATCTCCAGGAATTGTAGCTTAGTACAGCTTACAATACATACACTAAATGTTTGGGCGATTACCCCATTTCACATAATATCTCCATAGCGACCCCCCACTCTTACTGATTCCAAAAGAACTACTAAGAAGATATACGTTCATTTGAAGTCTATTTTATGGGAGGTGCACACATTAATACAAGCTTTGTTTATTGTGTTCAAGTAAATCGATGATGCGGCATAGTATTGACATGCCTCTTAATGCTGTGTTTCATATATATATATATATGTACATATATATATAATATATATATTATATATATATATATCATCATCATCATTGTGTAGCCTTAGCCTTCTCTTGGTTTAAGTCTAATACTGTATCGCTGTCCCAGATAGACATATTTTTCAACGTTCTCTATCTACGTGGTGTTGTATATATTGGTGTGTCATTTTCTAGCATCATTTTTTTCTTCGAAATGCTCATCTTCAGACCTTGTTTTTCACTTTCGTCAGCTAGCTCCTGCAGCATGTTTTGTAGATCTTGCTGTGTAGTGAAGATGACTGAGATATTCTCCGTCTATTCCCAAGCCTCTGGTTTCCCATGACACTCTTCGGAATATGCTTTTGAATGTTGCCGTAAACAGTCGTACTACTCTCTTGGTGTTAATCTTGTTGCTCTTTTTGTATAGGCGGACTGTCACCGAGCTGTTGCTGTAGATGTCTTTCAGGAGTTCGATGTACATGTCTTCTATCCCCTGTTCTTGAAGGGAGGTCAGTATTGCTTGAGTTTGCACCGAGTCGAAACCTCGTAGTTGACGAAAGCTATGCAGAGCATAATATTATATTCTCGGTACTTCTCTTTCAGTTGGTTTACGATGTGAATGTGGTCTGTCGTTGAGTACCTGCTTCTGAATCCTGCTTGCTCTCGTGGCTGGTTTTCGTTGAGTGTCTTCTCTAGCCTATTCGTTACTATCTTTGTGAATAATTTGTAGATGTTTGATAACAGACACATCTGTCTGTAGTTCTATAAATCTTTCTTATTTCCCTTCTTGAAGATTATCACCATCTTTGCGTTCTTCCATGCGGTGGGTATTCGTATTTATGATAAGCATTTAGTATACAGCTTAGCCAGTGTCTTCGAGATGGTATCTTCTCCTGCTTTTAATGTTTCAATGTTTACATGGTCGTTGCCTGATGTCTTTCCATTCTTCAAATCTCTTAGCGCTGCTTCCACCTCCCATGGTGTTAACTATGGTACCTCTCTCGGGTCGGTGTGAATTATGGTACTCAGTTCACCGTCGAATAGCCCTGTGTAGAATTCCTCTATTTGTTCCATGATCATATGTTGGTCTTGTATTTCTCTACCCTGCTTGTCTAGAAGTGTAACCAGTCTGTATATGCCTAGTGTCTGTGTTCTTTCGGCTTTCTTCAGGCACTTTGATGCCATAATCGTTTCTCATATGATCTCTTGTTTGTACTTCCTGATGTCCTCCTTCGCATTCTTTTTGATGGTCTTGCATATTTCTGTCCACTCTATTTGTTGTACACTGTCGTCGTTATCCATTATTTCGCTGGTGTCCTCTCCTTCATCTTTCAACAGCCTACGACGAAGGCAAAATCCCATCCAATTGGTCCACAGCACGCATATCAGCGATTTATAAGAAGGGTAACAAGCCGAAACCAACCAACTATTCACTTACATGCATCACATACAAAATGAACGCATTGTGAGTAGCCATATCAGTTGCCACCACCATCTAGATTACAACAACATATTGCATCTGAATCAAAATGGCTTCCGTAACGGCCTGTCTTACGCACTTATGTTGTTCTTATTACCTTGAACGTTTTGGCATTTAGAACCCATTTCATAAATACAGAAAAGCCTACATGTCAGTTTCCCCAGCAGTCACGAAGCTTTGTCACAACCGCTTAGTAAGCCAGGGTTAGGCAATCGAGGACGTCATAAAAGATTTCCCGACAAGTCTAGAAATGTTAATGTTCCACCATCGTTTCCCATATTTTGACAAATCAACTCTGAATTGAAGACAAGGAAAATATTAGAGACAGACCACACGTCATAAAATTACTTACTATACTATATACGTGTATACATCACTTCTGGATTACACCGGGAATTTATATCGTACACATGATGAATTTTTGAGTGGTTTTAACAATATTATTATTATTCATCTGGACATTTGAACCTTTTATCAACAAGTGAAAAACAGATAACTGACGAGCAGGTGAAACTATAACAGCAGCTTATCATTCACAAATATGAACGTTTATTGGTTCCGCTTGAATAGTCATGGACAGCGAGGCGGTGGCTGACAGTGTGTGGTGATTGTTGTTCACCAGCATTAACTGTAAACTTACCGTCAGGTGTTGCCACCTGTGACGCGGCAGAGGAGAAAACCATCAAAAAAGGGCGCAGAAAAGCTTTGAAAGGGAAGATCGACAAAAACTGGAAATACTGCTAGGCATGGGTACACCCTGAGTGTGTTGGCGAGGACAACAAAGATATTGTGGGCAGCATGACATATCCGTCGTGCCGCATTATGCCAACACTAATGCAACGACTAGTCTAGAAGACGTCGGTGCTCGAGTCGTTGGTCCTGAAACTCGAGCGATCGAACCAGCAGCTTGTCTAGCTGGTCGGTGACTAGCGGCAAGAGATGCGTGGCCTACGAGACAATGTAATGGCTGCGAGCAAACGTCGACGCCGACGACGTGAAACCGCAGACATTTACGCTGCTTGTCGGGAATAGCCTTCTACGAGATATCCGCGTGGAGAAGACCGCTGGCGGAAACACCATCAAAATTCGCAGAAAATCGGGCGATACGTTCACTGATATTGGAGAGATTATAGACGACGCGGCGAAAACTAACAACATCAATAAGATCGTTATCACCCGGGGAACCCACGAGGAAATGGGTACGACGAACGTTGAAGACATCAAGGATAATGTTGCACAGCTCCTGCGAGAAGCGAAAACGTGACATCACCCATCACAATGAGCAGCATGCTGCCGTCGAAGCGCAGAACCAATCCACAATGCTGGGCTGACAAGTGAGGGCAACGTGTGACGAAATAGACGTTCGTCGACAATGACGCCAACTTCACTTTCCGAAATGATGCCCTCGACGATGCAGCATTCGAGGTTCTCAGTTAGTCCTGTCATCTAGTTCCTATTTGGTTGGACGGCAGGAGGTTTTGATCTGTAGTGAGTCCATGGCAGTCACTCAAAAATTGTTCAGTCAACTTGTCAAGGACGTGATCAATAAATGGGTCAGATATATTGATGCAATAATAGTCAGCTGTTGATTGATCCGTGTTTCCAGCATTTTCGCGATGGCGCTGAAGCTGTGCCGTTCCGGGTTTACGAATCTCAATACCTGTAGAGTTGGCCACCAGTCCAATACGGCGCCATATTTCATCTCACCCTGATGGGATGGTCCTGCAGTCCTGGATGTATTTACTCGCCAACGAAATGTCCTCGTATGCATCGCACAAGCAGCAATGACATCATTAAAATAGGCTAGACAGAACATTAAAGTTAAAAGGGTATTTTGTTGTATTTTTTCTGTGAGGGCAACCCCTCCCCCACTATCTACGGCACCTCCATGCCAATATCATCAATATATATATATATATATATATATATGTGGGCTAGGCCACGGCAAATGTTCCCATTCCAATTTTTGTTGAAAAAATATATGTGTGTTATAATACTTTAATTTCCACATGTTCCTGAAAGAGGAACTATCCGACCATTCAAATACGTCAATTCAGTAAATCACCAATAAAAATCACACCTGATACAGCGTTTTTACAAGAGCAACAATTTTGCATTGTTCAGCATGTGACGGACATCGTATGCCAAATATTTTATTTCGTATGTCAGCCATGCCATAAATTAGAGTCCACATTGTATTATGATAATTATATATGCTTAAAGATTACTTGGCCAGGCATTTGTACAAGAAGCGTTAAAGGTGTGTAGCGTATATTGGCCGAATAGTGTCTTGCGTTGGAAGTAGGTGCATTTTGTCTCAACGGACAATTTTTTATTGCATTATTGATGTTTTTTGCAGATTCTGATGACAATTCCATTCGCCACATCCTGTATCGCAACATCATTGATGGTTATATTTAAATTGTGTACAATAAGGCCATATATAACTGTACGGGCAAGTCTTGGTATTAATCAAAATTGGAAAACGGACGACATAAACGTGACGGACATCATCAACTTAACATAAATAATCGACCTGGTGCTAAACACACACGCCTACAGTGCAGTTACTTGGGTAGTAAGTTGATATTTGACTCATATTGCCGTTTGGCCGTTTCCAACCAGTTTGAATGAGTGATATTTTTACTTATTTCACAGTCAGTTTACCTTTTGTTCTCGTGACGTTTCGACTGCTTTCAGCAGTCTTCTTCAGACGACTATCGCTAAATGGCGACACGGTAGTCCTTCAGCGCAGACGTAGTCACTCAGGTGTGTGCCCCTCCCCCCCGGCTGCGCTCTGGGTGGCTC
>CM034531.1:86528258-86603258 GCA_020002185.1 Paraescarpia echinospica
CGTAGTGTGACGTGTGTCTTGGATAGTTTCTACTTCATACTCTCGCTTTCAACTTCAGCTGGCAATTAGTTCCTTCGAGTGAAGAGGGAGCCGAGTAGGTAAGTCTCCCAAGATAAACCGACGAACGACGTAGTTGTTCACATAATCTTCAGTAAGCAACTTTAACAAAATTTAATGTTCTCATTTATATATATATTATTTATATCTTTATTTAATTATTTATATTATGATTATTTATTTTATTATATTTTCATTAACGGTTCAACTGTTTGAAGGATTGGGTCGCCTAGCAAGTACTCCAACTGAAATTTGGGTGGCAGTGAAAACAGTTTAAGAAACGGTGCCATAAAGTGCCCTGAAGGAAAAGCCACCATAAGACAGAACTGGATCTGGTGGTAGTGAGGGGTGAAAGAATGTAAGGTCATCGCTGGGAACACGTGATTACGCAACAAAACCCTTAGTTTGTAAACTTCGAAAGACCATTAAATCGTGGAAATGTCACGAGGACACACAGCTACTGCATATAAAGATAGAGTGACATCAGAGGTGGTTGATGAACCACAGTTAACAATAAGAACAATGGAAGAAGAATAAAAGTACTTTAATTATGCTTTCATTGGAGCAGCCGAGGAGCTGTGTAGCAGAATATCTCGTAAGGGAAGCACTTTCTCGAAGAGTAAAAACCAGACATGGTGGACCGAAGAAGTAGCAAAAGCAAATGGAGAGAGAGAGAGAGAGAGAGAGAGAGAGAGAGAGAGAGAGAGAGAGAGAGAGAGAGAGAGAGAGAGAGAGAGAGAGAGAGAGAGAGAGAGAGAGAGAGAGCGGTGTAGAAAGAGATAGAATGTTCAAAGGCAATGGATGACAATCGTATAGATATGTATGCATACAAAAAAGGCAGCTAGGCAAGATGTGGATAAGGCAAAGAAAGAGATGATGCTTGATGATTATAGTGGAGATAATATTATATAATATAGAACGCTCGTGAGAGGGGCGAGGCAACAAAATGTGAAAACTGGAATACTTATCAAAGATTAGAACGAAAATATAGTTATAGACAGGAATAATGTCCCACAGGTCTGGAAGAAATATTGCTAACAAATATAGTATTGCTAAACCAAAGGGAAAAGAGAGAACTATATATATCACGTGCAGTAGAGGAACAAGAATAGGAGGATGGTATTAAGGACGCTGGCTGATGTAGGGATCGAGCAATGACGAAGATGAAGAAAGGTCAGGCGGCAGGTATTGATGAAGTGCGAGTGGAGATGCTTGGGTTGACTGAACAAGTTGGAATTTTATGGACATAAGTACTGCTGAACACTTGCTTGAGGAAAGGGATGATCCCACAAGAGCGGAGAAAGATACTGATAGTTCATATATGGAAAACAAAGGGAGATTTGCATAACCCTGGAAAATATTAAGGCCTCACGTTGCTGAGCCATACGTTGAAGACGCTGTGAAGGAAACTGGATGGAAGAATAAGAGCGTCATAGGAATATGAGATCGGTAAAGCAACAGAGTTTCAGAACAGGAAGCGGAGCAACTGTCGGGATGTTTGCCCTGAGGCAGCTGGTGGAAGCGAAATTGGAGGGACAGGAGGATATGTCGGTAGGATTCATAGACGTGGAGAAAGCATGACACCGTACAAAGAAAGATGGAGATGGTGATATTTGGATGACTGGGGGTTCCAGAGGCAGATGTCAGAATGATCTTTGGGCTTAGGTCTTTGATTGGGTACTCCAAACAGCCCAATTTTGAACTAACGCAGGCGTTTGTGATGTTTGGTCACATGCGCTTTGGGCTGCTTAAATTAATAAATTAGTTAAAGTCAGTTAAGATGATTGGGTGTGCGGAATGGAAGGTTCATGACGGCTATATGGAAAACAACGGGGCTTTCTATTTCAGTGATTTGTGTTGGGATCGTCTTCCAAATAGGATTGCTCTGGGGTAGAAGGAGAAAACAGGTGCATTAATGCGGCACCTAGGGGCTATATAGTGGCCACGTTTTTCTTAACTATGTTAGAAGGTTCGGCGAGGGGGATTGATCTTGATAATGTTATTTAAACTTTTATAAAATGTCATGGCTTGTTTGATAATGCGTCGTCGTTCAAGAGTTGGCCATCCAAGGGTGGCTACTAGGTATGGTGAGTTGGTTTGGCGTCTACGATAATTTATAATGTTTTAACAAATTTGGCAGCATAGTGTTGGGTGCTTAATTTGGGTGGCACTGTGTGAGTTCCTTATGGGAGATGCATTCTCGAGTTTTGACCGGATTAGCATGTTATAAGCTATTTCGTTGACTTCGGGTTTGCATGGGCCAAGAGTTTTTTTAATCATGTATAGGATTTTTTAGGATTTGGAAACTATATCGGTGATGTAACTTGCCCATGTTAATTTTGAATCTAATTCTACTTCGAAATACGGATGGCTGGATACTGTAGCGAGTGGCATGCCGAAGAGGAATATGAGTGTAGTCTGGGTTTAGTTTTGGTTGTTGTTGGGAGGTGGCAAATGGAGGTGGACACATTTAGAAATGTTAAATTCCATTTGCCAGTTGTTAGACCATGTTTAGAGTTGGATCAGGTCTTCGAAAAATGTCATGGTCGGTTTCGGAGGAGATTTTACGATATATAATGCTGTCGCCTGCAAAGAGGTATATGGGAGATTGGATGTTTTCATTTATGTAGAGTAGGCAGAGGACTGGTCCTACGACTGATCCCTGTGGAACACCAGATGTAACATCTGTTGTGTCCGACAGAACTAAATTTACTGAGACTCTCTGTTTACAGTTTGTTAAAAATGATTTGATCCAGTTTTGTGTGTTTGCAGTTATTCCGTAGGAGGCTAATTTGGCTAGGAGGCGTTTGTGAGGGACTTTGTCAAAAGCTTTGGCAAAATCAAGCATGGGTTGAGATGAACAAGACAGATCTTAACTTTTCCCAGTCGCTATTAAGTCCAGTTTGTTTTGTTTTTTGTGTGGCTTTTGTTGCGTTTTCATTGCATTTTTATTATTTTCCGTGTTATCCAGGGGAAGTGGGTTTTTGCTTTGGTGTTGCAACTAGGGCTGGTATTGTTAATCAGTGTGACAAGTTGGGTCCGAAAAAAGATCCAATTTATGTTAATGTCTCGTGTATTGGGGTTGGTGTCAAAGTATGCTGTTGTTAATTGGGTTATGCTGTCTTTAAGTTTGCCCCAGTCTGCGTATTTATACTAAAATACTTTGTGTGGTGGTCTCCTGTTGCGAACTGGGTTTAGGTTGACACTGAAGGGCACGGCTTCATGATCACTCATGCCGGGAATGGTGTGAGTGTTGACGATTATGGACAGATTTGAGGTGAGTATTAGGTGAAGGATATTACCAGAATCGATTAGTGTGGGGTCATTCACCATGTTTTGCAATCCAAAGTCACTCATTATTTCAAGTAGTCTGTTGTGTTACTGTCAGTTCTATTGCTTGTGGTTTGTTGGTTGCGCCAGTTGATATAAGGAATGTTAAAATCTCCTCCTATGACTACGCTAGGGCGAGTTTTTGTGATCTATATAGGTTCGTGAAAAAGTCATGGAGAGCATCGGGAGATTAGATATGGTCATTGGGGGATCGGTAGTAGGATACAAAATATATGGATTTGTTTCGTGCAAAGTGAATTTTTGTCCATACTATTTCACAATTGGAGTTAAGGTTTGGAACTGGTTCTGCAACGATGTCATCGAGAAAGGCTGTAAATACTCCACCGCCATGAACGTTTCTGTACTTTCTGGTAGCATCATAGTTTTGTGGTAGAAATGAGTAGGTGGGATAATTTGCGTTATTTTGGTTTCGACTAGGAATATGATGTCGGGATTGTATTACTGAACTGTTGCCTTTAGTTTGGTTGTCTTTTCAATGCTCTTGATGCTGTTGGTGTTTATCAGAATACCACTGAGTGTGTTTCGTTTGGTTTTCCTGGGTCGTTCAGGGGTTGATGCATTTCGGGGATTTGGTCCAAACACTGGATCTTGAGTTTCGGTTGTGTTGGGATGTATTTCATTATGGCTGTGGTTGCCACTATCCAGTGGATCAAAAGAATTAGCTGTAGAAATGTTTGTGTCTCTGAAGAAGGAATTTGAGAAGTTGACGTTATCGCATTTGGGTCGTGACGAGCGTGATGAACTAATTAATGTTTTATAATCGTTGTCGTTTATTTTATAGAATTGTGTGTGTATCCGGTTTTGGCAGTGGTCGCATTGTATTGCATGATGGTCATTTAGGACTTCCCTGTGACAAATTCCACAGGGTGCCGAGCAATTGGAACAATGCCATGTTTCTGTAGGTGTTGTAATGTTTGGATATTCCTGCACATTTGACGTGCAGTGTCCTGTTGCAGTCACTACACGTTAGGCTGGGTCCATTGCATTTTATTGAATTTTTATATGTGACATTTAGTGGGGCCTGGGTGTATTTGGACATCTCATGACAGTATGATGCATAGCAGAAGAGTGTGTTTAGTTGTCCTCCTGCTGTAATGGGTCTGTGTGGTGGTGGAATGAGTAGTTGTCCAGTGGAGGTGTTCGATTTAAGACAGTTTAGGTGTGCAATGGTTTTCCAGATAGGACTGTAAATGTAGTGGGTTGTGGCAGAGTTGGTACGTAGTGTGGGTTTGGTGGTGACATTGTAGTTCTCATTGTAGTTGTTTTGAAAGCGGTCAAGTTGAAAGCTCTGATTCGGAATCGTTAAAAAGTCTGAAGGTGATTTACAAACAAGGAAGCATGAACAGTGTATATTTAAAAGTGCATCTTGAATTGATATGATGCATGGAGCCTGCCATGTTTCTGTTTTGCGTGGTGATGGTTATACAAAAGTATATATTTACATGTGTGTATGTTGAACCAGTTCACACTAGTTCATGAGTCAAATTGAAATACGTATGGCAGATGCTTCCCTGTGTGCAGTCCATACACTCACTTATTGGTATACACTTGTTGTTTACTAGTTCGCCATCTTGTTTTGTAGGTTTTAGGCTAGTTGTTAGGGAAGCTAATTTGTCAAAAATGTGGTTTAGGTATGTCAGATCGCAACTATAATCATGGGATTATATTCCGATGTAGTTAGACTAGTGTCTCATTCATTTATGAACGAAAGAAACGTTTGAAACGTGTACATAATATCAGTAAATATCGGAGCAGTAAAATGGATTCGACTACACCTGACGCATGCGCGCAGAGATGTGGACGGGACATAGGAAGAAACGATTGGCAAAGTGGTGTGTGGACCGGGAGTGTCAGGAGTGTTCAAAGTTAATGTTGGCTTCAGAGAGGGGAGTTCCCTGAGCCCATTGTTGCTTATCGCGGTGGTGGAACTGATACGCAAAAATATTGGTATGAGGGTTATTATCCGAAAGTTATTGTGCGCAGATGATCTGGCAGTGGTAGCGGATGGGAAAGAGGGCCTCAAAGAAGCTCAAATGAATTGTGTTCGTCTTATGTATACCCGTATGGCAATGGCAATGACAGAAAAACAACAGGAGAGGGTATAGGTTTCCAAAAACAATCGGGTCAGAAAAAATACGGGATTGATAAAATAATTGATGAGTGAAAAATGGAGGGTCTGAGACAGGAAGTGGGCAAAAAGGAAAGTTTTAATAAGAATGGGTGGATACTAAAGTGGGCTGTCCATGTGGGTAGAATGGGAATAGAATGGTTGGCAAAGAAAACAGATAACCGGAGAGAGTGGAGGGAGAAAGACCTAGACCAAGATGGGAAGGCTGTGTAAAGAGAAATTTGGAAGGGTCGAGAGAGGAGTGGAGAACGAAATAGAAAGCTAGAGGGGAACGGTGACGATTGGTGGAGAGAGCAGTGCAGGATCAGTGAAATAAAAGAAAAAAGGTAACATAAATCGAGGATCGGGTCGAGACCAGCCTCATCCCTGAGACATTGAAACAAGAGGAGAACAACAATAACGACAACTGACACAATGGTTCATGTGTGTTAGGCAACAAACTATTGATGACCGGATGCGTAATTAATGCGAGAGGGACAATGCTAGACTTGAAGTGTGTCTGACGTTTGTGGTGTTTGGTCACATGCGCTTTGGGCTGCTTAAATTAATAAATTAGTTAAAGTCAGTTAAGATGATTGGGTGTGCGGAATGGAAGGTTTATGACGGCTATATGGAAAACAACGGGGCTTTCTATTTCAGTGATTTGTGTTGGGATCATCTTCCAAATAGGATTGCTCTGGGGTAGAAGGAGAAAACAGGTGCATTAATGCGGCACCTAGGGGCTATATAGTGGCCACGTTTTTCTTAACTATGTTAGAAGGTTCGGCGGGGGGGATTGATCTTGATAATGTTATTTAAACTTTTATAAAATGTCATGGCTTGTTTGATAATGCGTCGTCGTTCAAGAGTTGGCCATCCAAGGGTGGCTACTAGGTATGGTGAGTTGGTTTGGCGTCTACAATAATTTATAATGTTTTAACAAATTTGGCAGCATAGTGTTGGGTGCTTAATTTGGGTGGCACTGTGTGAGTTCCTTATGGGAGATGCATTCTCGAGTTTTGACCGGATTAGCATGTTATAAGCTATTTCGTTGACTTCGGGTTTGCATGGGCCAATAGTTTTTTTAATCATGTATAGGATTTTTTAGGATTTGGAAACTATATATCGGTGATGTAACTTGCCCATGTTAATTTTGAATCTAATTGTACTTCGAAATACGGATGGCTGGATACTGTAGCGAGTGGCATGCCGAAGAGGAATATGAGTGTAGTCTGGGTATAGTTTTGGTTGTTGTTGGGAGGTGGCAAATGGAGGTGGACACATTTAGAAATGTTAAATTCCATTTGCCAGTTGTTAGACCATGTTTAGAGTTGGATCAGGTCTGTTCGAAAAATGTCATGGTCGGTTTCGGAGGTGATTTTACGATATATAATGCTGTCGCCTGCAAAGAGGTATATGGGAGATTGGATGTTTTCATTTATGTCATTTATGTAGAGTAGGCAGAGGACTGGTCCTACGACTGATCCCTGTGGAACACCAGATGTAACATCTGTTGTGTCCGACAGAACTCAATTTACTGAGACTCTCTGTTTACAGTTTGTTAAAAATGATTTGATCCAGTTTTGTGTGTTTGCAGTTATTCCGTAGGAGGCTAATTTGGCTAGGAGGCGTTTGTGAGGGACTTTGTCAAAAGCTTTGGCAAAATCAAGCATGGGTTGAGATGAACAAGACAGATCTGACTGGAATCCGTGTTGAAAATGGAGGGTGATGTTGTGTTTGTTCAGGTGTTTCCACATATTATTTATGGTGTGTTCCATGACTTTACAGAGGATGCATGTTAGTGATGTTGGTCTGTAGTTTTCGGGGTCAGAGTTGTGGCTTCTTTGTGTATTGGAGTTACTAGTGCTTGGAGCCAGTCGTCGGGGAGTTTGCATGTGTTGTATGAATGTTGGAAGATGTGAGTGATAATGGGAGCTACTTCCCCTGTGGTTTCGTTAAGAACTCTTACTGGGAGTTTATCTGGGCTGGTAGCTTAGTTTTGGTTTATAGTTTTCAGTTTTCTGAATACTCCAGCTATCCCGATTTCAAGAGTGGTCATATTAGGGTATGAGGAAGGTGCTTGTTGAGGATAGGGTAAATTTCTTTGGTGAACACGGAACTAAATTGGTTTTTCAGTGCATCTGTTTTGTCATGATCATTGATGATTGGTTGTTCGTTTATTTGCAGTGTGGGGATATCAATGTTTGTTTGCTTTGATGAATGACCAGGATTGTTTAGGTTTTGCTTCAAGCTGACTCAAATGTTATTATTTATGTAATCTTTGTAAGATTTGGCTGCAGCCTTAGTGGCTTGCCTTCTGAGTTCTTTTAACTTTTCCCAGTCGCTATTAAGTCCAGTTTGTTTTGTTTTTTGTGTGGCTTTTGTTGCGTTTTCATTGCATTTTTATTATTTTCCGTGTTATCCAGGGGAAGTGGGTTTTTGCTTTGGTGTTGCAACTAGGGCTGGTATTGTTAATCAGTGTGACAAGTTGGGTCCGAAAAAAGATCCAATTTATGTTAATGTCTCGTGTATTGGGGTCGGTGTCAAAGTATGCTGTTGTTAATTGGGTTATGCTGTCTTTAAGTTTGCCCCAGTCTGCGTATTTATACTAAAATACTTTTGTGGTGGTCTCCTGTTGCGAACTGGGTTTAGGTTGACACTGAAGGGCACGGCTTCATGATCACTCATGCCGGGAGTGGTGTGAGTGTTGACGATTATGGACAGATTTGAGGTGAGTATTAGGTGAAGGATATTACCAGAATCGATTAGTGTGGGGTCATTCACCATGTTTTGCAATCCAAAGTCACTCATTATTTCAAGTAGTCTGTTGTGTTTGCTGTCAGTTCTATTGCTTGTGGTTTGTTGGTTGCGCCAGTTGATATAAGGAATGTTAAAATCTCCTCCTATGACGATGCTAGGACGAGTTTTTGTGATCTATATAGGTTCGTGAAAAAGTCATGGAGAGCATCGGGAGATTAGATATGGTCATTGGGGGGTCGGTAGTAGGATACAAAATATATGGATTTGTTTCGTGCAAAGTGAATTTTTGTCCATACTATTTCACAATTGGAGTTAAGGTTTGGAACTGGTTCTGCAACGATGTCATCGAGAAAGGCTGTAAATACTCCACTGCCATGAACGTTTCTGTACTTTCTGGTAGCATCATAGTTTTGTGGTAGAAATGAGTAGGTGGGATAATTTGCGTTATTTTGGTTTCGACTAGGAATATGATGTCGGGATTGTATTACTGAACTGTTGCCTTTAGTTTGGTTGTCTTTTCAATGCTCTTGATGCTGTTGGTGTTTATCAGAATACCACTGAGTGTGTTTCGTTTGGTTTTCCTGGGTCGTTCAGGGGTTGATGCATTTCGGGGATTTGGTCCAAACACTGGATCTTGAGTTTCGGTTGTGTTGGGATGTATTTCATTATGGCTGTGGTTGCCACTATCCAGTGGATCAAAAGAATTAGCTGTAGAAATGTTTGTGTCTCTGAAGAAGGAATTTGAGAAGTTGACGTTATCGCATTTGGGTCGTGACGAGCGTGATGAACTAATTAATGTTTTATATTCGTTGTCGTTTATTTTATAGAATTGTGTGTGTATCCGGTTTTGGCAGTGGTCGCATTGTATTGCATGATGGTCATTTAGGACTTCCCTGTGACAAATTCCACAGGGTGCCGAGCAATTGGAACAATGCCATGTTTCTGTAGGTGTTGTAATGTTTCCAGCACATTTGACGTGCAGTGTCCTGTTGCAGTCACTACACGTTAGGCTGGGTGCATTGCATTTTATTGAATTTTTATATGTGGCATTTAGTGGGGCCTGGGTGTATTTGGACATCTCATGACAGTATGATGCATAGCAGAAGAGTGTGTTTAGTTGTCCTCCTGCTGTAATGGGTCTGTGTGGTGGTGGAATGAGTAGTTGTCCAGTGGAGGTGTTGGATTTAAGACAGTTTAGGTGTGCAATGGTTTTCCAGATAGGACTGTAAATGTAGTGGGTTGTGGCAGAGTTGGTACGTAGTGTGGGTTTGGTGGTGACATTGTAGTTCTCATTGTAGTTGTTTTGAAAGCGGTCAAGTTGAAAGCTCTGATTCGGAATCGTTAAAAAGTCTGAAGGTGATTTACAAACAAGGAAGCATGAACAGTGTATATTTAAAAGTGCATCTTGAATTGATATGATGCATGGAGCCTGCCATGTTTCTGTTTTGCGTGGTGATGGTTATACAAAAGTATATATTTACATGTGTGTATGTTGAACCAGTTCGCACTAGTTCATGAGTCAAATTGAAACACGTTGTATGGCAGATGCTTCCCTGTGTGCAGTCCATACACTCACTTATTGGTATACACTTGTTGTTTACTAGTTCGCCATCTTGTTTTGTAGGTTTTAGGCTAGTTGTTAGGGAAGCTAATTTGTCAAAAATGTGGTTTAGGTATGTCAGATCGCAACTATAATCATGGGATTATATTCCGATGTAGTTAGACTAGTGTCTCATTCATTTATGAACGAAAGAAACGTTTGAAACGTGTACATAATATCGGTAAATATCGGAGCGGTAAAATGGATTCGACTACACCTGATGCATGCGCGCAGAGATGTGGACGGGACATAGGAAGAAACGATTGGCAAAGTGGTGTGTGGACCTGGAGTGTCAGGAGTGTTCAAAGTTAATGTTAGCTTCAGAGAGGGGAGTTTCCTGAGCCCATTGTTGCTTATTGCGGTGGTGGAACTGATACGCAGAAATATTGGTATGAGGGTTATTATCCAAAAGTTATTGTGCGCAGATGATCTGGCAGTGGTAGCGGATGGGAAAGATGGCCTCAAAGAAGCTCAAATGAATTGTGTTCGTCTTATGTATACCCGTATGGCAATGGCAATGGCAATGACAGAAAAACAACAGGAGAGGGTATAGGTTTCCAAAAACAATCGGGTCAGAAAAAGTACGGGATTGATAAAATAATTGATGAGTGAAAAATGGAGGGTCTGAGACAGGAAGTGGGCAAAAAAGAAAGTTTTAATAAGAATGGGTGGATACTAAAGTGGGTAGAATGGGAGTAGAATGGTTGGCAAAGAAAACAGATAACCGGAGAGAGTGGAGGGAGAAAGACCTAGACCGAGATGGGAAGGCTGTGTAAAGAGAAGGAGTGGAGAACGAAATAGAAAGCTAGAGGGGAACGGTGACGATTGGTGGAGAGAGCAATGCAAGATCAGTGAAATAAAAGAAAAAAGGTAACATAAATCGAGGATCGGGTCGAGACCAGCCTCAGCCCTGAGACAGTGAAACAAGAGGAGAACAACAATAACGACAACTGACACAATGGTTCATGTGTGTTAGGCAACAAACTATTGATGACCGGATGCGTAATTAATGCGAGAGGGACAATGCTAGACTTGAAGTGTGTCTGACGGTGGTAGCAGTCAAACCATGCGGTTGCGGGACGTACCCACGCACTCACGCGCATGGACAAACACACACACACACACACGCACACACACACACACACACACACACACACACACACACACACACACACACACACACACACACACAGGCTCAGGCACACATATACACTTGCACGCACGCACGCACGCACGCACACACACACACACACACACACACACACACACACACACACACACACACACACACACACACACACACACACACACACACACATACACACACACACACACACACACACATACACACACTCTCTTAATCTCTCTCTTGCAGTCACTCGTTATTGAGTATGATTATCCGAGACATAATGAAGAAGATGATAATAATATCCAGTTATATTTGATGAGTGCGTCGGTGGCTGAACAGGCAGATTCGAGATTTGCAGATCCGGCCACACACGTTGTAGCAGCTGTAGTAGTCATCCATGTGTTGCTGTTGTTTTCACGATCCTTTCGCCGCTGTCGTTTTTCGGTTTCCTGTGCTACACGGTTTATTTCAGTTTCCCACGTTGTCTTGTCTGTGTTGTATTTCTTCATGTTTGTTTTCATTTAGCCTTTGTAACGTTTCTGTTGCCCACCACACACGCACACACACACATATATATATATATGTATATATATATATATATGTGTGTGTGTGTGTGTATATATATATATATATATGTATATATATATATATATATATATATAAACATACAACAAATAGTGATAGTGTATAAACTGACCATCATTACCGAAACTATTGTTGTCATTACCACAGGCGAGATGTCCATTCTGTGCTCCGGTGGATTCTGGCTGAACATGATCCTGATGACTGCCTCCTTGATCGCCTACTTAGTTAGTGGACCAGTGATGTAGTCCGCCATCACGAGGTGAAGAAGGAAACCCAGACTAACAAGAACGAAGACGAAGGAAACCCAAATGGACACTGGTGGAGTTATATTGATATCCGTCTTGCATTAGCATGACTTATCACACAACCCTTCGGAATTATATGCTTTGAGAGTGCGCACAATTGTTAACACGTGTGCTGTGTATAGGTGCGTTTTTACACCACAGGTGTGTGTGTATGTAAATATATATATACATATATAATTATGTATACACACACATATATACACACACACATATATAATTATATATATACATATATATAAATATGTATATATATATATATATATAATTGTATATTTTAAGAGCGTTGCTAGTTAAATGTGTGTTTGTTGTTTCATTGCCTAAGTTAAGTGGGTCCGTCGAATCGCAGGTGATCTCCAAATGTTTTGTTTCGCTGTTACATTACATTGTGTGTTCTCCCCTGTCACACCTGCGTCACGCTTCAGTGTTGCCATGTACAGCTGTAGTTGAGTGCAGGCTTCCCTGTTTCCTCCATTCGTTTGTTGAATGTATATGAATAATGCATGATTGGAATGCATGCATGAGTTTATACGTGCAAAGCGCACACACACACGAACACACACACACACACACACATGTTACATCATGCCGATTTTCAATATGTGCGTCTGTTGTGTTTTCAATGTTCCACCATTTAATTACACTTTTCTCTTCATTGCATTTACATTTTATTCCAATTAATGTTTCCTTGCTAGCTGTGTTTCTATTTTATGCCGCTTTTTGTATATGTTCCTTGTTATACTAGGTGGTTATACGGGGTTAACTGAAGTGCTTACCGATTTACACTATATTCCAATTAATTTATGCCTGACCGATTGTTAATGTTATGCATTTGATGTGTTTTATTAGCATTGCCTATTTATAATTAACTACACATTTATTTGAGCTGAAATCAAACTTACAGTATATTCAAATTCATATAGCCTGACCGATTATCAAAATTATGCGTTTGATTTCAAAATAGTTTATGCCTAACCGCTTTTCTATACTATGCGTTTTATGTGTTTTGATTGTTCCTCTATTGACACGGTATTCCATTTAGGTAGCCGATGTTGTATTGTACACCGCGTTTGATGTGTTCTTCTTGTTCGACTATAGTTACACTGTAACTGAACAGCGTGTACCAGCTTTCAGAGTGACAAGGATTCAAAAAATTCAAAAGGGAAAGTTACAAAGGTGGTCACCCTGACAACCAAATAAATGAACGTCACCTTTTGAACTCCCGAGTTGCGTTATTTTTTCATAACATAAGTGAAAGTGCTATTCTACCCCGAGTTAATAAAAAAAAAGTAATTTGGCTCCACACGAATCTTACCAGTTGTCTGCAGATAAATGTCGGCGTCAATTTGGTGATATATCTGACCTGTGCAATGTCTACTGTGAGATTCAGCAAATATCAAAAGACAACAGAAATTGGTAAAAGAATCCGGCCCCTGGTGTACACACAAACGCAAACAAAATCTGCTTCGCTTTTTTCGTACGACGACGTTCTGACGTTATGACGTAAAGCGACAATGCGCGCGCATCTCGAGAGTCTGCTTGCTTTGACATGTTACGTAGTTAATAAAAAGTCAAAAGTTAAAGCACCAATAACTCTTGTAATTTGGGGTATTTTTAAAAAGATATGTCTTACGTCCAACCTGTGGGGTCGTAGATTAATCCTTGACAGTTTGGCGCTCGAGGTTTAAATCGTCTAAGAGGTAAACGTTAACGTTTCCTCGATTGTAGTTACATGCACGGAGAATCACATACGCATCACAATATAACAAGCCGGACGTACGGCAGTTGATGGTCCATGTAGTGAATGGGGGGGGGGGGAAACGTCCCATTGCACATTCCCACGAAGCTGGCCAAAATCTGTCAACTGGCGGCCGGACCAAATTCACATTGGGTGGGCTGAGCTGGAGTTTCAACACGACTCCGCTGTCGAATCCTAACATCGAAAGATAGGGGGAGGAGGGAGGAGGGAGGAGGGAGGAGGGGGATGTGAAAGATTATTCGTAGGGGCTTTAGTATTTTGTAATAATTTCAAAGGTGCCCATTTTGAAATAACATGCAGGCCCAAAATGTAACAGCAATGATTGACCATCAACTCATGTCAAAAAAGTCTTGAATATACGACACGTACATCCTACACACATTGAATATACGACACGTACATCCTACACGTCCCATTGCACATTCCCACGAAGCTGGCCAAAATCTGTCAACTGGCGGCCGGACCAAATTCACATTGGGTGGGCTGAGCTGGAGTTTCAACACGACTCCGCTGTCGAATCCTAACATCGAAAGATAGGGGGAGGAGGGAGGAGGGAGGAGGGAGGAGGGGGATGTGAAAGATTATTCGTAGGGGCTTTAGTATTTTGTAATAATTTCAAAGGTGCCCATTTTGAAATAACATGCAGGCCCAAAATGTAACAGCAATGATTGACCATCAACTCATGTCAAAAAAGTCTTGAATATACGACACGTACATCCTACACACATTGAATATACGACACGTACATCCTACACGTCCCATTGCACATTCCCACGAAGCTGGCCAAAATCTGTCAACTGGCGGCCGGACCAAATTCACATTGGGTGGGCTGAGCTGGAGTTTCAACACGACTCCGCTGTCGAATCCTAACATCGAAAGATAGGGGGAGGAGGGAGGAGGGAGGAGGGAGGAGGGAGGAGGGGGATGTGAAAGATTATTCGTAGGGGCTTTAGCCTCTCTCCAATGTCGCCACTCGGTCGTCGGATCGGAAAACGGTTGTGGGTGCTGTTGCATTTGTTCGCGGCGGCATTCACAGTTTCATAATGTCTAAGGGGCGCGTAACGATGGCTCATTCAAGAGGTTGGTCGGAACGAGTCGTCTGTTACGACCCATACTGTAATATACAACCCATGCAATGTGAACCCATTTTGTAATAAAATTGGGTCCATTTTGTAATAACGACTTATTTTGTAAAAACAGCAGGCCCATTTTGTAATAAACCGATGAACCCATAGTGTAATAGCAGGAGACCCATTTTGTAATAATTTCAAAGGTGCCCATTTTGAAATAACATGCAGGCCCAAAATGTAACAGCAATGATTGACCATCAACTCATGTCAAAAAAGTCTTGAATATACGACACGTACATCCTACACACCCGCGCGCGCGCGCACACACACACACACACACACACACACACACACACACACACACACACACACACACACACACACACACACACACACACACACACACACACACACACACACACACACACACACACACACACACACACACACCACACACACACACATGTAAGAAATATATGATGATGATGACGAAGATGAAGAATAATGCGATGATGACGGAGAAAAGAAGATAGTGAATATAAAGATGATGATGTTGGTGAAGAAGAAGAAGATGATGATAAAGTTTATGATGGTGACGATGATAACTATGGTGAAGAGGATTATAAAAATGAAGTTGTTGAGTAAAATGAAGACACAAAAGATGTTGAAAAAAGAATATGATGATGAAAACAATGAGGGTTAAGCATATGAAAATAAAAATGATAATGAAGATTAAGATGACGAAGAAGGTGTTGATGTGATGACAGCGGTCATAATGATTATGCCATGTTTTATTAAGATAATGCTAAATAATATTGGTAAGTAAAAAGGTGTCCATGATGCTAATTATGAAGTTGAAGATGGTGGGAAAGATTACGACATCGACACAAATTATAATGAAAGTGGTGATGAAGAAGAAGATTATAATAAAGATTAAGGAGATGATGATTATGGTGATGATGAAGATGATTATCCTTGTGATGATTATGATGAGAATGACGAAACAAATATAATGCTGATGAAGATAATGATGCTGAAGAAGATAAAAATGAATGTCACGGTGTGGGATTTAGTACTTAACATAGGTTGATAGTGAATGTGAAAGATTACAGTTGGTGTTACCCTATATGGCTATTGACGGCTGGCTGGTTCTTATGCAATGATGTGAATGCACTGGGGAGGTAGAATAGGGTCAGATTTCAAAGGATAGTGGAAACTGTACATTCTAGTTAGGGGAGACAGGTAGGAAAGTTTAATTTAACGTGTAATAATTAGAGTAAAAAGTTGACGGAGATGAAGAAGCTGTGGAAAGCAACGAACAAAGATATGAAACGAATCCATCGCAGATGAGCTTGGTGTTATATCCGGAAATTTACTGAACTTTGTAAAGAAACATAAACTAAGGTATTTCGGCCATGTGAAACGGCATCAATCTCTAGAGAGACTAATAATGGAAGGGAAAGTGGAAGGCAGCAGAAGCAGAGGAAGACCTAGGAGACAATGGGGGAAGGACATAAAGGAATGGATGGGAGCCGACGTCTGGCGAGTGGGTAGACTGGCAAACGAAAGAGCTGTCTATAGACAATCCATCAAGGCTGCAACGTCCGGAAATGGATAAGCAAACCCAAGAATTATAGAAATGGTAGGCAGCTTAATATGTAGAGTAAATGTGGTACATGTGGAAATTTAGAGGGGATAATTTTACAGCGCATAGGACTGTCGATATAATAAAGATTTATGTACATATTGAATGATTGCATTACCTATTGGGCGGTGAAATTATTGCATTGGTGTGCTGTCGCATCAGCACAGATCACATGACAGATACACAGATATGGTTGATTAACAGAGGTTTGGCAAGGATAGAACACGGCAGTCTAGAGTGATCCACAGACAGGACGATGTAAGCTAGTCTTATCTGTAACGAGCAATTATTACAGTGTGGTTATAAAACCCATAACTTGAAGCCATTACGAGCGGTTGCTTAGACGATGATATATTGCGTTCATGTATAGTATAGTATAGTATAGTATAGTATAGTATAGTATAGTATAGTATAGAAGAGAACACCGGATTGTCGGGTCGGTGCGACGGCCAGCTATACTTCAAGCTCATTCGTGCGAACGATGGACCTATTGCGTAACAGCCTAATGCCTAGATGATACCCGCGGCAAGGCTAAATTCACGTGTGAAGAAAGAAATTGAATTAGTCGGAAATGCATTGACATCCGAACGTTGCGAACCGTCGGAGGATCGTATAGTTGACTGCCGTGTTGACCAAGGGTATTGTTGAACCCGAACATTGTACTGTTATGTTTATCATATGACGAAAGAGCATCTTATAGAGAACTCGATATGTAACGGCGCTCTTATACCCTCACTGGGTTGATAGCGGAAGAGGGTCTTTGCTTTGTTGTTATTTTTTTTGTATTAGAGAGTGTGATAGAACTTCACCGTAAACGGATGAGTGGTAACATGGAGGTCATATGTATGTTACCAGGAATTCCCGTTATAGGATAAGAGTATGTAGGAGGCTGACGAGCCTTCCTCTAGAAATTGTGTATATTAATAGTTTTGTTATTCGGTGTGGGATGAATACATTTTGAAATCGGCACCTTGTTTAAATGTTTGATTGAATTCCACTATCCCTGAACCCAAAATCTACTACAAGCTCGTTTCACCTGGCGGATCTTGACAATGAGGACACCGAGAATGCCGAGAACGATGAGGAAGACTACATTCCTTTTTTCCACGTCGTGACATTAAACTGAAGAAGTCATATAAAAATATATTAAATCTTAGAAATTAATTTATATTTAAAACGACCCGTTGTGCTATCTCATTCACGTTCAAATGAAGTATCTCTATCGCCCACTCTGTCTCGATGTCTTCCTTCACCATCACCAAAGAGCACTTGTCTCCTGCTGAAATTGTCCTCAGCATTCGCGCCTTCCTGTGCCTTACCGCACACAAGGCATAGGGGAGACTAGGTTGTCGCTTCAAAATGACACTTCAACATTTCAACTCGACTGATACATAGTTCACATATAAGAGCTAGCAGTATAATTCTGAATTTTGGAAAAACGTTTCTGTCAATTTCAAATTTTGGGTATATGTTATACTGAAATGAGCGATGATTCCGACATATACTTTTTAGTCCAGCGGATATGTGCAGAAAATAACGAAATTGTGCACTTTTTGATAAAGGCAAGACACTTGGCTCATCTGTTATATACACCAAGGGTGTATATAACATGTATGTTAAAGATTGGAGGCATTCCAGATTATGCTGCGTTCAGAAAAATCACTTTCCCAATATCATAATAACTGCCTTAAATAGAGCAAAAATATTGTTATCTAGATGTAGGTTTTAAAGATCAAAGATTTAAGATTTGTTACTTTTGAACTACTTTAACATCCATATCCGCTTTTTAAAGATGGCTGTCGTCAATATAAATGTAACAATATCTTAATAATTGTGTTACTTACAGCCATATAATTTACATTTTTGAATAGCCTATATCCGCCATTTTTAAAGATAGCGCCCTTAAAAAATATTCCCATATTTCAAGAACTACACAACGTAGAGCCACAAGTTGATGTCAAAATATATCTTTTTAGATGCGATGATTTCAAATACATTACCTTTGACCTTCGTTGACTTTACAATAGATCCGCCGTTTTTTTAATATCCGCTATTTTGAAAGATGTCGGCAGACAAAGTCTGTTATTCCCGTATAGTCCAGCGGATAGATGAAAAATGTTGCAAAAAGCACAGATAAAGGCAAGACACGTTGCGTATGTATTTCATACACCAATTGAACCATTATAAAGATTGAACGCCTGCTAGATTTTGCTGCATTCAGAAATGGTGGCCATTTAAAAAAATGGCCGCCAAATTCAGTTTCCCCATATTTTTATAACTGTCAAATATAGAGAAATAATGTTTGTGTCTAGTTATGTTTTAGGGGTCGAAGAATTCAGATTTGTTACTTTTATGACTTTTCCGACATTCACATCAGTCATTTTAAAACATGGCGATCGTCAATACAAATGTAAAGATAACTTAATAACTACGTTACTTTGAGCCGTATAGTTTACTTTTTTTTTATAGTTTGGAGGATAGTAACTTCACTAAATATAACGTTTTATCTTCGTCAACATGGCAAGGCACTGATAGTTGGTTAATTGGTGGTAGCGTCTGCGCGCGCAATACATAACGGAAGAGGATGCGGAAGTAATTTGAACATGAGCGCGCAGGCAGGACAGAAAGAGAAACAGTAATGCTTTGCGCGTTTTCATTCATGTGTCCGTCCACATTTTTAAACTAACTGTGCGTGCAGTTAAGAAAAAAATTTATATTAGTTGGTCACGGTTACAGTAACAGTTGTTTTCTATGCACACTCTCACTATACACACTATCAATAAATCGTTTCGCCACGTGTTACATGTAATGGCAATGAATAGTAAATAAATCGTAAAGTTTTTCGAAGTGTGGGCTTTGGAGTGAATTCCAGTGGATTAAAATTGACAGAGATTTTGCAGTAATGACAGTTGGTGGTAGGCTGTCTTGCATTGCATAATTCCAGAACGTAGGCGTATTTTAGAGTAGCATGTTTATAATCGGCAGTCAAAACACACAAGCAGTAATCTTGTTTGTTTTCCTGTGATTTTAGGTTCACACCCAAGGCCAGTATCGTACTTGTTACAGATTTAACAAGATTTAACAAGATTTAACAAGATTGCCATCCAGAGAATTAACTCTAGATGGCAGGTGGACAAGGAAGCCCTTTGGGTTATCGAGAGTCCAACCCTTTTATCTACATATATCCAGCCCTTCTGAGGTATGTGTCGATTTTATTTTTAAACATATTCACACTACTAGCACCCACACAATCATCAGATAATCTGTTCCATTCATTCACAGTATGGTTCAAGGGAAGCGCAGTTTAAACACTGACAGTTATGTTGTTGTTTGCGTGTTTGTTTGTTTATTTGTGATTTTACAGTCGCACCGGAGGCTATCGCCTTTGAGTACAGCATGGGTCAGGCACACCTGTAAGTGGATATTATGCATCTGTCTGTCATCACCTAGTCCTGGCCTAGGGCTAGGCTAACATCTATGTAGTCTAGTTAGGCTCCAACATGTACGATTGCGTTTCGGCCAACTGCATGGTCCTTTTCAAGGCTTTTGTAACACACAACAGTGAGTGTGTTTTAATTTGGTACAAGACCATGCATTGGTGATTACATGAAGTAGGTGTGGCCTTAATCTCTGGTTCCATCTGTATATATATAATCATTGTTTGTAATGGTGTGTCACAATTCTGCCTATTCAGTTGGATGACAGACTTGTTTTGGCTCGCTCGCTGCTCGCTTTGGATACTTTGATAGCTTTTGCTTGGACTACTCGATTGTGAACTACTGTGGGTATTGGATTGCAGATCTGCAACATGTCCAACTTGGTGGCAGTGCTCTCCGACTCCATCTTCAAGTACCTGCCCCAGAGTGTCAGCAATGTTGACTTCGATCTGCATTGCAGACGTGGTGGTCATGTCAACGACATTCGCCAGGGTAAGATTTGCTTCAGCTTAGATGTGCATGTACAATCAAAAAGGATTTACTTACTTAGTTTTACTTATGTTGTTCCTGACCGTAGGCTCTTCGGCTTCCTGGCAAGGCGGCTTTGTAATCGTAGAGAAATTTCAGTGATTTATATAACATTATTGACATATTTAATTCATGTTGGCCTGTTTCTCATATAACCTGCTGCTTGTATCCAAACTATAAAATATAATATAGAAGCATTACAGAGCATGTAAATGTACGTAGTAATTTCACAATTCAGTGCAAGCTATGTCCACAGCTCTTTATACGTTTTTTTATTGGCAAAATGTACTATTGACAGAGCATACCTGTACACATGGTGGTTTGTTTTATTAACTTTTTAAATGTTGGCTGTTGTATAATAAATAGCTGACTTAACATATATTTTCAGTGCTTGCTGAGACAGACGCGTTGAACGTCGATGCCGTAATTGTACATGTTGGTACCAACCACCTGCAGAGATGAGCACCAACGACTGATCCGAGAGACACAAGAGATGTACCCTGGAGTGCCTCTTGTCGTGTCTGCTGTACTCTCCCGCTAAGATGAGTGAGTACCAGTAATGTAGTAATGTTATACAACATTTTTGCGTAGCAACAATGCACACACAGCTGTATTGATCTATTCAATTTGAAATAGAGAGAAACATTTGTTGACCATGTTCTGAATAATAGAATTGTGCTCAATTATTATTAATACATTTGAATGGCAGTGAAATGTAGTGATACTGCAACCATTGTTGAAATAGTCAGCTTCCATATTCACACAGGTATTACATATTTAAATTGTTTGAGTACCAGTAAAATATAGATACTCATTTTTTTCTTTGCACAATGACGACCTGTACGAGACTGGCCTCTTGTGGAACATGCGGCTGCACCAGATGACTGCACCGATCCCTGGCGTGTGTTTATGGGATTGGGATTGCACCCTCTCCCAACCCAGACACTTCAGCGTGGACGGCAGCCAGTCGCGTTCTGCAGATGCTGTCATCTGACAGACGAGGCCAGCTCATGTAAATACATATAACAGTACGTTTATTTCTAGAGTGGAAAGCACTTGGACTTATATCATCGGCTTTAGATAAGAAAAAGTGTACTATTTGAGTTTTTATTGATTTGAAAAAACCATTCGACACAATAGACCATAATCTGCCATTAAGTAAATTAGAAGCTTATGAAATTAGAGGTACTGCCAATGACTGGCTAAAAAGTTACTTCATTGATAGACTCCAGTATGTTAATATTGATGACTATAACTCTTACTAAGAATGACACGTGGACTACCACAGGGCTCAATACTGGGCCCAAACCTTTTTTTATTATTAAATGATATTTGTAATAGTTATACTTGTTGCTGATGATACTAATATATAACTGAAAAAATGAATGAGATTGCTTTCTAAAGATATATTTCCATGTTGTTACCAATGTTGTGTTTAATATACTTGTACAAGTTATGGGGAAGTGATTAATAAGTACAACACTTCTATCTGGCCCCATTTCCATGTGTAAATGTCTATGTATTGTATATTGCGTGTAGTGTTAGCAGTTTTTGATGTTGAAAACTTATTACCATAAATGTTGTATTTTTTGTTTCTGCCATGTGTGCATTAAGCTGGTGCATATTGGGAATTATAGATATATATATATAATTACCAATACGCACCAGTTTAATGCATGCGTTGTGTGGGTGTCTGTAATTGCAGGGAGACGGACATGGTAGCTGCGGAGTTGTCCCGCGCACGTGCAGACCATCGCCAGCGTATGGAGGCCAAGGCGCGAGCCAAGGCCTCCAGGACACCACTACCCCCCGTCTACAGGCAGGATCCAGCTCCCGTCCGCACGTACGGGAGATACCAGCTCTATAGCAGGTAGCCGGTACAACATTGAAGATCTGACATTCCTTTTTGGTGAACGGTGGCTCTCCAGTTCTCTTTGTATCAAATTAGTATAATGCTTAATACAGAATTTCATCATACTAAGTCATGGGTGTGGTAAGCATCAGACATACAACTGCAGGCAAATTGTTATGCACAAATTCATAAAAAAAATTGCTAATATTCAGGAAAGACAACTGATTTTGCTCATACTTACTTATTTCATGGAGAGTTTGCAAGTAACTAATTCAGTTAGAAGTAAAGGTGTTGTGTGTTCTAGGAAACACGCTTGGGTGGGGAATACCAGAAACAGTTAAGATCATATTTAAAAATGTAGCGCAGCCGTTAGGTAAACAAGTTCCACTATATAGCATTTGTCATCAATAATGGTTTACATATTTACTAAAATCTCTCTAATAAGAATCCATTACAGACATGTTCATCCATTACATACATGTTTATCCATTACAGACATGTTCATCCGTCTGCGGTGTCTCTGTAATCATAGGTGCCACCATTGACGTGTTTATACAGGAAAGGTTTCTATGGGCTTGCTACTCAGAATTCTCAACTTCCTTCAGATGCGATTGCTTATCCGTGCCACGTAACAAATTATTCACATTTCTTGAGACAGGTTATCATGCAGTGGATTATTACAGGAACAATTGATGTCAATAAGCTACTATAGACAAAGGTAAACAAAGTGAGTGTAAGGTCTAATAGGAATAGCGGTAAGTATCATAAGTGCAAGCAAACTACTAATAGGACCAGCCTTAGTTACAGTAGTAGTCAGGCAGGTTATAAACATGTTAGTAGGAAGAAACAGCCAGGAAAGGTAGAGACCTATAGTCTCCCCTTAACCATTCGGGGCAGTACTGAAATGCCTCCCACTCTTAATTATGTAAACATAGCTACTCTCTTAATTAATAAGCCAGCTGTTTCATTTCGTAAGTCAAAATTATTTAGGCTTTCAGTAATGACCCACAATGGAAAAAACAGCTACTAAACAGTTCCCATGTTCTAATGCAGGTAAACGTGATATTCAGGCTGTAGGAAAATGCAATCGTTTGTGCGTTCTGTTGATGCAGTTACGTGATTAATGTGCTACTTGTTTTCTGTAATTGGTAAGGGTAACAAACAATATATATCAGGTTTGGTGACACGCTGTGATATGCCACCATGTTTGGTTTATGCAAGAATTTCTTTTGAATCAGGGAAATACTTTCGTCTCGGTTGCATGCTAAAATGTGGTCTTCAGAAAAGTAGGTTCTTACCCTGTTCACCATTGGGTAAAACAGATCAGCATACGTTGCAGAAACGTAACAATTTGTTGATGGAATATCTTTCAATAATTGAATAAAATCAGTTAATTAGGTTAGCATTGGTTCGGTTCCCACTGGCATTCCCAGCAGACACTATATTGATAAAATCTTGTTCGACAAGCACATAAGAATGCGACAGAGTTAGCATGTTAAACTATTTCACAACACTGATTACAATTACGTACCCATTGAGTCTGAATATTTGGACACCTTTGGAAACAAAATTGCCGTAGTTATGAATGTATCATGTTCATCTCTTACAACGCTGTGTATAAATCAGTGTGGTTGTATAATCAAAGACATGTCACCAAATTTGACAGAATGTCCACAATGCAATACGAGTCTCATTACTAATTATAAAAAATGTGGAAATTATCATCCCACATGATGTGTGGCTGGAAGTAAAAATTTATTTTAAAATTGGATGACTTAGATAATTGTGAAATTTTTGAGCATAGTAACAATTCGCTATTTCACTCTTCAGAGCCTAATCAGATAGTTAGACATATGTCACAGACGATGAAAGACAAAATTTACCGTGCAAGAATGACTGGAAAAACAGCACCTAGTCAGATTTATATTGCAGAAAATCCCACTAGTAAACTTACAAGCGGTGATACTGACATATCCACAAAATTTATCAATTTACGTCAAATTTAAATAGTTTTGTTTTAATTGACCGTCATTACTTAGGAAAATGTCTGTCCAGTTTTAAGCACAAACTCACAAATTCAGATTGGAGGAATGCCGAGATAATTTTGGAGAAAAATTTGATATATATTCTGATGTTTCAGAGAGGTGATGCTAGAATAAACTGAAATTATTACTTGGTTCTTGGAAGTGATGAAAATATTGATCGTTTGGATGAGTTTGGTATGATTTGTGGATATGACATCAAACATGATTTAAACGCAGCCCGTTTCCACATAAGTATTTTAACTTACTGTGATCCAGCAAATTGGGGAGGAATAGGCATGGCAGCAATTAGTAACTGTGTAATCACCCCAATTTTAACTGTTTTAAAAAGTGTTATGCGTAGTTGGCATGAAAGTGTCCGGACGAACAGGGTGCATTCATTTTTCAACTATCTAAATAGTATTCCGCATTGTATCGTTAGCGCACAAACAAAAACTAGCTTTTCACATTACCTTAATACGTACTGGTTTCAATGTGCATGGCAAACAACATTTACAGCGGTGCCGGAACAAGATAGGCGAAATCCACTCTTGCTGACTAATAACATTACAGAAAATCAGTTCAGGTTGATTGCTCAAGGGGTAAATGCTAATCATCTGAATACATCTCTAGCATTAGAAGTTCAAACATTAATTGATATAACTCTCCCAAGACATGCATATGACACTGTGCATGGTGCAACTAATATAGCAAAATTCAAAAATCAGGTAAATACTTCAAAGGGTAAATTATTGAAGTGTATTATGAAAGGTATAGATCTGGTCCAGACAGGAAAAGTCAGAATGATTCAAAATTGGGAACAACATGGGTGGGCATTTGTAACTTCAGAAGACCAAAACCAATCGGGTAATGATCATGATTATTCACAGCTAGTGCAAATTTACTTACACAGTTAAATGTTAGAGCTGCTAAGACATTCCGTGATGTCGTCTTGGTCTTGGTCTTGGTTGAGTACTGGCCAACACTCCTTAGGAGTCATACGGTCAGGGTTGGGTGCGCATGCTAGGTTATTAGTCGTGTATTAATGCTTGTCTGAATTTCTGTGGCTCTGTAATGTTGACTATTGCATCTGGTAGGGAATTCCAATCTTTTATTGTTCGGGGGAAATAGGAAAATTTATAACAGTTCTTGCTGGTGTGGATAGTGTTGAATGCTTTGGTATTTAGATGCCGTGATAGGCGTTGTACAGGCTGGAGGAGGTTTTCAACAGGCAAGGTTAGGTGGCCATAAATGGCTTTGTGCAATATGGCGAGGCGTCTGTTTGTTCGTCTGTTTGTTAGTTGTTCTAGGTTTATTTTTGTTAACATGTGTGACACGCAACCAGTTTCTCGGGATGTATAGTCGTTTAGGCAGAAGCGAGCTGCCCGTCTTTGGACCATTTCTATTTTGTTGATGAGGACTTGGGTGTGGGGGTCCCACACGGATGCTGAATATTCTAGGAGTGGTCGGACAAGGGTTGTGTAGGCACTTGTTTTAATGTTTTTGGGGCACGAGTAGAGGTTGCGTCTGATAAATGCTAGGGTACGGTTTGCTGAGGCTGTAATCTGATGGATGTGTTTGTTCCAGGTGAGATCTTTGGTGATACATACTCCTAGATAGGGATGACTGTCGGTTTCCTGTAGTGTTGCGTTTCCTAGAGTATAATTAAAATGTTTTACGTTTCTTGCATGGGTTAGTCTCATCACAAAGCATTTTTTTGGGTTAAAGTGCACCTGCCAGTCGTGTTCCCATTTTGCTAACTCATTTAGGTCTTTCTGTAGTTCTTGTGAGTCGGACTGATTATTGATTTCTCTATAGAGGATACAGTCATCTGCAAAAAGACGGACTGTGGAGCGGATCTTGTCAGGTAAATCATTGATGTATATCAGGAAGAGAAGCGGTCCCAATATCGTGCCTTGCGGTACACCTGACACGTCGTTGTTCAATACCTTCCTGTTCCGGCACCAGACGATGGCGTTTACGTTGTCAACCAGTTTCTTAACATATTTACATGCTTAGATTTTGTTCACAAAGGACAGCCATATTTTTGAAAGCATTTACATGCAGTGCTAACAACTATCCATAATTGCCTTGACCGTTTAAAGTTGTTAGAACTGTATTTTGTTTCTGTCCCTAAAATACCTCCCGGTTTGTCTACACTGTTCCCCGCTAGAAATAATCTATAAGGTCGCGATAATGTTTTCTTTTATATCCAGTCATTATTGCAAATTTCTCACCAGGCAACTAAATTAGAGGTACAGCAAGCTAAGAAGGGTGAGTTACTTAAACTTCTTCATGATCCAGAGAAACCCGCAGCCCCAACATTTTCCCCAGGTAGACTCCCTTTAAGACATCCTCATAAAGCAGGTTTCAGGAGGAAGGGACGACCCATGTCTATAAAAAGTAGTGCTTATGAGTTGAAATTCCCTGTGTTTAACACGGCTGACACCTATCAACACTCAGGTCAAAATTCCACATAATGCTAGAGAAAGATGGGGTGGGAGGAAAAGATCTTTGCATAAGAAACGTGGTTTGACAATAAGTGAGGTACCTTCAGAAAATGCTCGCATTTTGGCCTACAAACTTAAAAGGTTAGCAATAGCACGTTTACACCAAAAAAGCGTCGGTTAAACCAGCGGTTAGTGTAGCTGCACCTGTGGTTAATGTAGCTACACCAGTGGTTAGTATAGCTGCACCAGTGGTTAGTGTAGCTATACCTGTGGTTAGTGTAGCTGCACCTGTGGTTAGTGTAGCTATACCTGTGGTTAGTGTAGCTGCACCTGTGGTTAGTGCAGCTGCACCTGTGGTTAGTGTAGCTGCACCTGTGGTTAGTGCAGCTGCACCTGTGGTTAGTGTAGCTGCACCTGTGGTTAGTGTAGCTGCACCTGTGGTTAGTATAGTTGCACCAGTGGTTAGTGTAGCTGCACCAGTAGTATAGTCAGACATGCAGGTAGCATAGTCAGACCTGCAGTTTACTCAGGCCAGGAGTCGGTATAGTCAGATGTGTAATCAGACCAGCAGTTAGTAGTCAGAACATGAGTTAGTAGACAGACCAGCAGTTAGTAGTCAGACCAGGAGTTAGTAGACAGACCAGCAGTTAGTAGTCAGACCAGGAGTTAGTAGTCAGACCAGGAGTTAGTAGTCAGACCAGCAGTTAGTAGTCAGACCAGCAGTTAGTAGTCAGACCAGGTGTTAGTTGTCAGACCAGCAGTTAGTAGTCGGACCAGGAGTTAGTAGTCAGACCAGCAGTTAGTAGTCAGACCAGGAGTTAGTAGTCAGACCAGCAGTTAGTAGTCAGACCAGCAGTTAGTAGTCAGACCAGCAGTTAGTAGTCAGACCAGGAGTTAGTAGTCAGACCAGCAGTAAGTAGTCAGACCAGGAGTTAGTAGTCTGACCAGCAGTTAGTAGTCAGACCATCAGTTAGTAGTCAGACCAGCAGTTAGTAGTCAGACCAGGAGTTAGTAGTCAGACCAGGAGTTAGTAGTCAGACCAGCAGTTAGTAGTCAGACCAGCAGTTAGTAGTCAGACCAGCAGTAAGTAGTCAGACCAAGAGTTACTAGTCAGACCAGGAGTTAGTAGTCAGACCAGCAGTAAGTAGTCAGACCAGGAGTTAGTAGTCAGACCAGGAGTTAGTAGTCAGACCAGCAGTAAGTAGTCAGACCAGGAGTTAGTAGTCAGACCAGGAGTTAGTAGTTAGACCAGCAGTTAGTAGTCAGACCAGCAGTTAGTAGTCAGACCAGCAGTTAGTAGTCAGACCAGGAGTTAGTAGTCAGACCAGCAGTTAGTAGTCAGACTAGATATTAAACCAAGAAGAAATTGTGAGACGCTACATCTGCATTGGGGTAACAGCTGCATTGGGGTAACAGCTGCATTGGGGTAACAGCGTGGTGATCGCCTTTGCCAAGTAAGACCAGAAAAAAAAAAACGGCTCTTTTCAGAGCCACAACTCTATAAAAGAGTTTGCTATCAGTGTTCAATAAAAAATGAAAAGTATATACATGTGAATAATAAAAATGTACTGAATAAATCGACTGAATGCGACTAATGTGAGAAAACCGCCGTCCATATTGATTACAATCATTACCTACACATTAAGCTAACTGGCAGTATTTTAAATGTTTGGTTTCTGCAAATCGTGGTAACAATAATCATCTGCAAAATAAACGCCTTTAATGCCGTCGAAATTAAAATACGCTGGCATATCATACATGTTCGTTACCAAATCAGCACATTTCGATAAAGTCTCTATTTCGAGGAAACGGGCTCTGCAGATTATTATTATTATGACTATTTTATACTATTCAAATCGATCAATACACACACTTTGATAGTCTCTATTTTGAGGAAACGGGCTCTGCAGATTATATGATGACTATTTTACACTATTCAAATCAATCTATACGCATTTATCGTCCTTTTATTTCAAATACACTGGCACACCATGCATGTTCTTTACCAAGTCAGCACAATTCAATATCCAAAGTCTCAATGTTGGCTAAATTAGCGAAGCGTACGGAGTATTTGAGGAAACCCACTACCTAATATAGTGTATAATAAACAACTATTTACACTATTCACACCAATCAATACTCATTTATTGTCGTCCCATTTCAAATACACTGACACACCAAATATGTTCGTTACCAAATCAGCACAATTCGATATCCAAAGTCTCAATTTTGGCTAAATTAGCGAAGCGTACGAAGTTTTTTAGGAAACAGACTACCTAATTTAGTGTATAATAAACAGATAGACGAGACATGGGCATATCCAATATTTTTCTTAAATGCCACAGCCGATTCAATATTTGAAAATGCGTGCATTAACAAGAAGGCATTATTGTCCTATTGTCATATCTCAAAAACTGCACAACATAGAACCACAAAGTTGATGTCAAAATATTTTTTTTAGTTGCGATGATTTCAAATACATTACTTTTGACCTTCACCGACTTAAAATATACCTGCCAATTTGAAATGTGCGCCACTTTGAAAGATGGCAGCAGACAAAGCCTATTGTTCCCCTGTCTTGATATTTTCATATCGTTGAAACTTGAAGTTGGTGTCAAAACATGTTTGGGGATGTGACGAAGTTAAGAGCGTTTTAGATATTCTCTAAAACGGGCAATATCACTTCAAAGACGTTAGATTATGATGTCTATACCTTCTAAATCTACAGCAACGATTTCAAAACATTTCACACAGCTCACTGACACCCGCCGCATTGGCACTGGATTGTGCATCGCTGGTTGGCTTTGAAACACCGACACTCTGCAACCTTGGCACGATCGCTCGGCAAGCTGTGCCTGCAGGTGGCAGTGTCATCAACTGCACCTCCCATTCAGACACATTCTCCTTTTGAGTCCAGCCGAAGTCTACCGGACTGGGCAAGTGTGGCTCATTCAGTTCATTTGCTCTTCGAGGAACCTCCTCCTCTATCAGATGTTCTGCCGCACAGCTGCTCCAAACACCTTTAAAGCATTTTCCTTCTTCTTCCAGTGTTCCTATTGTTGGCCGTAGTTTCTCATACTCTGATGCCACTCTATATCTGTATGCACATACTGTGTCCCCGTGACATTTCCACCATTTAATAATCTTCCGCCCCACATTTAACCCCCCTCCTCTTCTGCATACGTACAATGAAATCGAGGGCTTCTGTGGCGTAGTGATGCGTTCCCCAGCGATGATTTTACAGTCCTTCACCTGCCACTCCTCACTACCAGTAGATCAAGCTCTGTGTTATGGCCGCTCATATAGCACACTTTATGGCTTTCTCTCGTTTGGAAGAACGACCCGGCCACTGCCAGTCCATTTCGCCTCACCAACTCAGCTCTCAACTCAGCTCTCGGTTTCTTGTATCCCATCTGAATCTCTCGACCGACTCCTCTTCTTCTATTTTTGCTATCCCACGTGTGCATTAAAATCACCAGCTATGCACATGATCACATGGGCTTCTACCGCTCCCACCATTCTTTTTAGGTCTTCTCTGAAAGCCCTGTTCTCACCCTCCGCCCTTCCTGTTTGAAGACCATACACGGACATGATCCACATCAGCTGTTTTCTCACCATCATCCATGCCATAATGATCCTCCCTTGTTTTTAATAAAATGGTGTCCCATTGGTACAACACGTGCTAATTTACATATACACACAGCACCATTACATGAATACGATACATAATATAACGTTTTACATGTACACACAACACCATTACATGAATACGATACATAATATAACGTTTTACATATACACACAGCACCATTACATGAATACGATACATAATATAACGTTTTACATGTACACACAACACCATTACATGAATACGATACATAATATAACGTTTTACATATACACACAGCACCATTACATGAATACGATACATAATATAACGTTTTACATATACACACAACACCATTACATGAATACGATACATAATATAACGTTTTACATATACACACAGCACCATTACATGAATACGATACATAATATAACGTTTTACATATACACACAACACCATTACATGAATACGATACATAATATAACGTTTTACATGTACACACAACACCATTACATGAATACGATACATAATATAACGTTTTACATATACACACAACACCATTACATGAATACGATACATAATATAACGTTTTACATATACACACAGCACCATTACATGAATACGATACATAATATAACGTTTTACATATACACACAACACCATTACATGAATACAATACATAATATAACGTTTTACATGTACACACAACACCATTACATGAATACGATACATAATATAACGTTTTACATGTACACACAACACCATTACATGAATACGATACATAATATAACGTTTTACATGTACACACAACACCATTACATGAATACGATACATAATATAACGTTTTACATGTACCCATCAACATACGTAATACACCGTAATGGTGAACTGATAATATCCAATAATAATGATACACAAATATTCAATCAAGTAGATTCCTACAAGTGTGTATCGAATTTCATTGCAGAATCAAAGTTTATTGTACGCAGGGCTTTCCTAAATTGTATTTTGGTTAAGTTCACTATGCGTTCAGGTAGTCGGTTCCAGATAGATACAACTATATTGCAAAACATTTTTGTTTGTTAGATCAAGTTTTAAGGGTGTTGCCTTAAGCTTAAGTCCATGACCTCTTGTCGAAATCTGTAGCAGTATTATTGCATGATATTAGATTATTTTCAGATACATTGACATGTCCATGTTTGATATTATATACCGTTGCCATATCATTATAATGATGTCAGTGTTGTGTATTTGGTATGACATGTATAATTAGGTGATGACATGGTATATTATTATAGTTACATAATGTAGTTATACATAGATACTTGGCTTACTATTAAGCTCTTATGCAAACATACATCTGACTTGTGTAATCAGCAAACAAGCCACGTTTCCGATTCACAATTTTATCTGGTAGTTTTGTCCCGCATAAAAACACCTTTTGAAACTCAACGGCATTTATTTGGGCAACAAAACCAATGCTTTTATTCTGGAGTATACGGTAAGCTTAATACATTATTATTTTTGACGGAAACATGTGACTGGCTCCTCCAATCCCAGTGCCCAGCCTCTCTTTCGAAATTTCCAGGATTGAAAAGGTATATTATATTCGCTCTCGATTTTTCAAATTTGTTTTCCCACCTCCTATCCCGTCTTCACCTGAGTATTTAGATGGCCTGTGGTGCAGTTTTGTTTACTACTTTGTGTTTTTTGCATATAATTATAAATACACAGTTCATATTAAGTTACATTGTGCGTGTGTATATGTATATATATATATATATATATATATGTATATATATATATATACACACACATGTGTTGTCTGATATCATTGTCTTGCGATTATAGCCATAGGTTCTATAGTATTGTTTTTGTCTTACGAGACTCTGGCTAATGATAATTGTACACAGTGTATATGAGTGTTGTTATACTGTCTGTTATGAGTACATCTTCCACGAGGTTTTAGGGCGGAACATGTGCACACGTACCTAACGCTTTCCCCTTGTTTAAAATCACAGAATGTCATACCTTGTATATAAGATGGTGGGTTTCCTACACCTGTGTGTGGTCGGTTCCCCCACCTTTGCTGTCAGTTTTGTGCATTTGTCATGACATTATAACTAGGTGATGACATTGTATATTATTGTAGTTACGTAATATTGTTATACATAAAGTGTTGGCTTATTATCAAACTCTTATACAAACATACATCTAACTTGTGTTATTTGCAAACAAGCCACGTTTCTAAGTCACAACTTGATCTGGTAGTGGTGTCCCGCATAACAACATTCATCATCCACTGTAACACCAAGATATCGGTATGCATTAACGTTAGCAAGTTGTACACCTTTCATATGATAGGTAGCCGGTATACTATTTTCTATCGTCAGTACAGAACATGTTATGTTCAGCTACTTGAAGTTGCCCAAACCATGAATTCATTAAGACATTTTTGCATATCAGGCCGTTCGGAAACATCCGAGAACACGGTGGTTATTTTGGTATAGTCCGCAAACAGACATACACTAGTGTTAACAGTCACACCTTCGTCGGGAAGATCGTTTACGAACAATATAGAGAATGGTGGACCGGTGCATGAATCTTGCGGGACACCGGACGGGACATCGGTATAACCAGAAAATGTTTGACGATGATTATGATGATGATGTAATGTTCCTGCGACATAAATAGTCTGGGGGACATCTTAATGTCGCAATCAGTCCCCCGAAAGTGTCTCCTCCATCCCGTGCGGTCTTCCGCCAGCTCTCCCAGAGTCTTAATGTCATTGCCCGACAGCCTGACGCCGATCACTCTGAGGTCCGAGCGCTGTAGGTCTAGCAGGTTGGTGGTGGGCCTGCCGACTCGGCTACTGTACCGGCATGACCCGACAACATGTTTCACCTGTTTTAACTCTTTGTTTGTGGTTGCTCAGAAAGCTAGTGAACCAATGTAAAATGTTACCGCATATCCCATACTTCTGTAGTTTGTATAGTAATTTAGGATGAGGTACTATATCGAATGCTTTGGAAAAGTTAATGTACACCGTGTCAACGAACCGTTTTTTGCCTTAACCCACAAGTTACTGTATTTCAATAGCGGCAGCTCTGTGGATCGCCCATTAACAAAACTGTGTTGAGCATCTGTAATTAGGTGATTTTGATGCAGGTGATAATTTATTCTGTCAGCCAATATTCGTTCAAACAAACGGCTCCTTCCATCTTATACCCTCCTGCCAGAGTCCTTGCCCGGTCTCCTTTCCATTTGGTTTGTTGTACACGCAACACTTCAAATTTTCTACTGTCCATCATGCTTACCACTTCCAGTGCTTTACCCCCATCTTCCCCACGTTGAGACTTCCCGGCCGGACTGCACATATCGGTCTCCGCGAGACGATCAACTCGGACTTCGCTGATTTCTCACCACTGCCGGGCAAAGTAGCGCGTCGGCTACCTCGGACGCGGTAACAAAATCGTGACTCGGTACCAGGGACATTACAGCCACTGCAGCACTGTCCTGGCTGACCTAGAGTGCGGTTTGATATTGGATGTTGCCTTTTCCTAGGAGAGGTGTCTGCCAAGACGATCGAGCCCACTCGCGATCCCTGGTTTAAATTTGGGGTTTCCTTAGATCATTTGCTTAACATGGCTAATGAGCATGATCTGGTCAGTTCTATTTACCCATAGTTGGGGGTGGAATAGTGAGTGTCGTGATCTGTCCACACGCTGGTGGGCACAACCACATATGGGGCTCCAACCTGATCGGAGATCCCAAGCACATTTGCCTGGGGCCGCAAGGTGCCTAGTATCCGTAATGTACCACAAGGAGGTTGTGCTAGAATCTTGTCTATGAAGAGGCAATGTACCAGCAGGGGAGACATACACATTCGGCTCCCTTTTCACTCCAAGGAGCTATCTGGCGGCTATAGCTGAAAGTGAGAGTGTGAAGCACAAACTACATACTACACACTACACATCAGCACTTGGCGCGTCGCACAGACCTGTGTTGGCCCACCACACTACAGAGATGAGCATGACAATTGGCTCAGGAATACATTTCACTCAGACATGGAAAAAGCCAAGCAGACATACATGCTTGTATGAATATATACAGGCGTACGCGCGTACACGCGTACACGAGTACACGCATACACGCATCCAGGCATGCACGCATGCACGCATGCTCGCATGCACACAAGCACACAAGCACACAAGCACACATGCACACATGTACACATGCACACATGTACAAATGCACACATGCATACATTCAAACATGCATACATGCATTCATGCATACATGCATTCATGCATTCATGCATACACACATATACACATACACACATATACACTCACATGCACACACATGCACACACATGCACACACATGCACACACATGCACACACATGCACACACATGCACACACATGCACACTCGAATACACGCATACATCGATTACTCTACATTGCTACAGTTCATTCAGCTGTATGAATGAGTACCTTGCTATAGACAGTGGTGGATATTTGTGTACAAATAGTCACCGGAAATTAATTGCAGCGTGGCTGAATGCTTCCCAGAGAAGTCGATGAGGACTGGATACCGCCGTATATAAGAATTTACCTTTTTACATACATACATACATACATATATACATACATACATACTTATTTACATCCATACACCCATACATACATACATACATACATACATACATACATACACACGTACATACGTACATACGTACATAAGTACAAACGTGCATACGTGCATACGTGCATACATACATACATACATACATACATACATACACATACATACATACTCCCACTTACATACACACATACATACACATATACATGCATACATACTTACATACATGCATACATACATACTTACGTACATACGTACATGCGTACATGCGTACTCGGATACACGTATACACGCATACACGCCTACACACCTACACGCCTACACCCCTACACGCCTACACGCATACACGCATACACACATACACACACACACATACATACATACATACATTCATACACACATACACGCATACCTACTTACGTACGTACGTGCGTACGTGCGTACATGCGTACATGCGTACACGCGTACACGCGTACACGCGTACACGCGTACATGCGTACACGCGTGCACGCGTACATGCGTACACGCGTACACGCGTACATGCGTACACGCGTACACGCACACACGCACACACGCACACACGCACTGACGCGTTCACGCGTACACGCGTACACGCATAGAAGCATACACGCATACACGCATACACGCATACACACATACACACACACACATACACACACACACACATACACACACACACACATACATACATACATACATGAGTACTCACACATAAATTCATATATCCATACACATACATACACACACACATATATATATATATACACATGTATATATATATATAATAATAATAATAATAAGATAACTTCTATTGCGCCTAAATCCTTGGAAACCAAGCTCAGAGGCGCATATACATACATACATACATACATACATACATACATACATGAATACACGCACACATAAAGACAGATGTAACGTCAGACTGATACGAACAGAAATGTAACATATCATTTGTGTCTGTGTACGTATGTAGTGTATGTACGTACGTACGTACGTACGTACGTATGTATATGTATATGTACGTATGTATATGTATGTATATGTATGTATGTATGTATGTACGTACGAACGTGTGTATATATGTATGTATGTATGTATGTATGTATGTATGTATATGTGTGTGTGTATGAATATATGTATGTACGTACGTACGTGCGTGTGTATGTATGTATGTATGTGTGTACGTACGTACGTACGTACGTACGTATGTATGTATGTGTGTGTGTGTGTGTGTGTGTGTGTGTGTGTGTGTGTGTGTGTGTGTGTGTGTAGGCGTGTATGCATGTGTGCATGTATTCATGCATGTGTAGAGAATTTAGAATTATAACGCACATGGTATCAATCAAATAGAATAAAGTAGGATAGATTAGTGAGAAGTTAATTCTCTGGTGGCAGCGGAATATTGGCGAAATGTCAACACAGGATGATAATTCGTCAGTGACTGATGTTTATCTTCGGGACACTGAGCAGACTCCCGATCAAGACAGCGAGGTTCTGTTACGATTCCTCCCTAGGGAGCAGGTGCAGTCGTCTACCAGGTCAGAAGTAGACAGGTCTATTCAGGAGGCTAATGTTGCAGAGAAGCAGCATGCATTAGTGACTCTGAAGGAGACAAAGGCTAGTCTGGAAGAGAGATTGTCAAAGATAAAATGGCAGGAGGAGCAGTTGAGGTTGGAGAGGGATCAGTTGACAGTAGAAAATGATCAGTTGACATGGGAAGAAGGTCTATTGTTAACGGCAATTAGTAGATCTGAGCTAGAAAGCTCAGTGCTAGAACTATTTCCCGAAACTTGCGCAAGTGTGAGCACTAGAAACCGAGCGCAATCGCGGTTTGAGGACAGCAGAGAAACTGTTCGGCTCTCACCTGATCGCAAGGACAATGATCCGAGGCCATGTTATAGTGTTGCTACCGTGGGGCATACCTCGGTAGCATTGGAATCGCAGGCGTGTGATACGTCCGATAATCTGATGTGTGATCAACAGGGTGCCGACATGAAATATGTCCCGTCACCCTTGATTACTGCATCCCCGGAAAAGATCCCCATGGGTGGTTTGTCCGGAACACTGCCAAAACATGTTGGCAGGCCAAGTCACGAACCTATAAACTTTACAGGAGTCTATCGTGAAACTCCATTTGATGTAGGACATGTAGGGAAATATGGCTGGGAAGCTGGACCCAACCGAATTGTTCCACAACCTCAGATACCGGCGTCGAGTTATTCTCGGCGTTATCAAACCCCAAGGGGTGCCGACTCACGAAACGCCCGGTGCAGGAAATGACCAGCCGATGTTTACCGCCTACCGTCCTGTGTATGACACGGGCCGGAGGGGGGCTCATTATGGCCAGCGCGGGGAGCTCCAGCCAGACGGCTGGCCCGTTAACGACCGTTGGGGCAGTAGACAGGATTATGCAACTAACAACACGGCAGGTCAAATGGTGTCACATCTACTTAGCGTTAGGTTTTCCGTGCCAACTAGTCAGGTCAACGCACCAAAACCAAAGAGCCCGGCGTTGTATGATGGCAAGAGTAGCTGTCGTGATTACCTGGTTCAATTCGAAATGGTTTCGGATTTGAACAGGTGGGACGAAGCTACTCGTGCTTTGGAGCTAGCCACCGGCTTACGTGGGCAAGCTCAGGGTGTGTTCAGTGACCTGGAGGCCCCGGACAGGGTGAACTACGAAACATTAGTACAGGCCCTGATAAACCGTTTCGAGCCAGAACACCAGTCAGAGGCGTTTCGGGCTCAAATGAAGGCTCGGCAACGCCGGAGAGGTGAACCACTTGCCGAATTAGCTCAAGATATAAAGCGTTTGGTACGAAAGGCGTACCCTGGTGCCAGCGCCGATGTGAAAGAGGCGTTGGCGTGTGACGCGTTCACAGATGCTGTGGGTGACACGGACGCGGAGTGGACGATTTTCCAGGAAAAACCAAAGGAGGTTGACGACACGTTAAGACTGGCACTAAAATACGAGGCTTTCCAAATGGGTCGAGTGGGCCCAAAATACGCGTTGCGTTCCACACGCCACAATAAAGGGGATGATTGTGAAATGGTTGGGAATTATAGCAGTCATTCCGGCAGCCATGACGTTGCAACGATGTTGCAAAATATAGCTAAACGACTTTCTCTGGTAGAGATAAGGTTAGATCGACCGCATACGCCAGTGGAGCGAAGAACCCATGCTGCTAATCAGACTGATTGGCATAAAGTGAGAAATTGTTACAGTTGCGGTGATTCTGGGCATTGGCAACACAGTCTAAACTGTCTCAGTAGAAAGCAGGCCATGCCTGGGCGGCCTGAGAAAGGTTTCTCCAGCCGATAGCATGGTAGACGTTCCGAAGAGATCTATTATATCAAATGCATCTCTGATTACAATAAGTGTTTCTTTAGTTGTTTCCTATCATGGAATTAGGGTAGAATGTTTGGTGGATGTTGGATTCGCTATGACTGGTTTTACAGTAACAGTATTATGATTCGCTGTTCGAAGACAGCGCTGTCCGTATGTATGCGGACATGTCACGACTGACTGTGAATGACAGTCGGTAATGAAGACTCTCTTGTAACAAATCCACAATAAACGAGGTCTGCTGAATTGCAGAACCGGGCAGGACAAATGTCACGGTGTAATCGTTCAATAACATTGTCTGTGGCAGGTCCACAATAAACGAGGTCTGCTGAATTGCAGAACCGGGCAGAACAAGTGTCACGGTGTAATCGTTCCATAACATTGTCTGTGGCAGGTCCACAACAAACGAGGTCTGCTGAATTGCAGAACCGGGCAGAACAAGTGTCACGGTGTAATCGTTCCATAACATTGTCTGTGGCAGGTCCACAATAAACGAGGTCTGCTGAATTGCAGAACCGGGCAGAACAAGTGTCACGGTGTAATCGTTCCATAACATTGTCTGTGGCAGGTCCACAACAAACGAGGTCTGCTGAATTGCAGAACCGGGCAGAACAAGTGTCACGGTGTAATCGTTCCATAACATTGTCTGTGGCAGGTCCACAATAAACGAGGTCTGCAGAATTGCAGAACCGGGCAGAACAAATGTCACGGTGTAATCGTTCCATAACATTCTTTGTGGCAAGTCCACAACACACGAGGTATGCTGTATTGCAGAACCGAAATGCCAAATGTTTCGGTGTAACCGTGCACGCGCTATATCGTTGTGACAATTTTAACAACACAACAGTTTAGTTTCAAGAACTGGCTGAAATACAGTGATCAATTCAATCACTTTCTGGCAGAAAGTTGGTGCACTTATTTGTCCAGTCAAGTGGTCGTAACCACATGTTGACTCTGATACGTTTATTAGGGTTGTAGGGAATAATCCAGTATATAACACAAGTTTGACCAGCCAGTGAACTGGTCAGTGTGGCTGATTCTGACAGAGAGGCCATCTGGTTAACTTAGGTCAGTTTGTGTTGATAAACATTGCAAGTGCAGCCTTGGGAGGTTGATTACTGACCCAAGGGTGTAATGAGAGGGGTTAATTAGTATCCAGTGGCGTTGTCCACCCAGTTCTGTCCTGGGCAGCTTCTGGCTTAATATATATTTAATTGCCATAGTGTGTGATCTGTTAGAACAGAGGGCAAAGTTAAATGGAAGAAAAAGAGTCGCAGTTACCATTTCTCAAATTGATTGGTCTGTAGATTTCTTGGAAGATAATATTGTATTAGGTAAACAGTAACACCCGGCCATCGCGCAAGACAGACAGACCATCATCGGACGTGAACATTTTTGAAAAATGAACTTTCAGTTATTCAGAGCCTGATTGACAAGTTTTATTTCAGCATTACTATTGAAAGCTGTATATTGTATGTTGCATATGTGTTATCTGTTGTTGCATATGTGTTATCTGTTGTTGCATATGTGTTATCTGTTGTTGCATATGTGATATCTGTTGTTGCATATGTGTTATCTATTGTTGAATGTGTGTTATCTATTGTTGCATATGTGTTATCTGTTGTTGCATATGTGATATCTGTTGTTGAATGTGTGTTATCTATTACGATTTCGGGACGAAATTTTAAATGGCAAGGGGGGGTAGTGTAGATAATTTAGAATAATAACGCACATTGGTATCAATCTTCTTAATTGTTGGATGTTGTACAGGCTCCGAAAAGCCAATTTATATGCAAATGACTATAGCTTGGGTGGGGGATTTGTTTACATTTGAGACCATCTGGTTTTGGGGAGGCAAGAACCCTATACAGAGGGCCTTTGTTGTTGAAGAGGTTACGATAAGTTCACTGGCACCATGGCAAGATTTCTAGAGACCCGTAGACTTTGGAAATGACATAACTAAAGGGTTAGCGTCTCACCCAAGGCTATGGATTTAGCTGTATATATAATTAAGGCTTTAATGAGGATCAGGGCTGGCTGTCAGGAGATGCAGCCAGACACTTCGAAGGCTGGCTGTCAGGAGATGCAGCCAGACACTTCGAAGGCTGGCTGTCAGGAGATGCAGCCAGACACTTCGAAGGCTGGCTGTCAGGAGATGCAGCCAGACACTTCGAAGGCTGGCTGTCAGGAGATGCAGCCAGACACTTCGAAGGCTGGCTGTCAGGAGATGCAGCCAGACACTTCGAAGGCTGGCTGTCAGGAGATGCAGCCAGACACTTCGAAGGCTGGCTGTCAGGAGATGCAGCCAGACACTTCGAAGGCTGGCTGTCAGGAGATGCAGCCAGACACTTCGAAGGCTGGCTGTCAGGAGATGCAGCCAGACACTTCGAAGGCTGGCTGTCAGGAGATGCAGCCAGACACTTCGAAGGCTGGCTGTCAGGAGATGCAGCCAGACACTTCGAAGGCTGGCTGTCAGGAGATGCAGCCAGACACTGCGAGGGAGCTGTTTGTTAGAACAGGCCCGAAGATGCAGGCTGGAGCTGTGTGTAACACAGGCCAGTGGTGTAGGGGGCGACTACTGGGGCACCCTGCCGGAGGAACGTTTCTCGTGAAGCACTGTCACCGAGCGCCCTGCGAGAAGTACTAAAAGACTCTCGCAGTACACCCGTGGCAATCAGTTATTCGCAGACTCGGTGAGTAACTTGGTTGCTGTATATAAGCCGCCGCCGTCTGACTTATCGTTCTGACACATAGAATTCGGTTGCTGTATATAGGCCGCCGCCGTCTGACTTATCGTTCTGACACCTAGAATTCGGTTGCTGTATATAGGCCGCCGCCGTCTGACTTATTGTTCGGACATTTAGAATATATCGGTTACAATTCGGTTGCTGTAATAGCCGCCGCCGTCTGAACCTATTGTTCTGACATTTAGAATATATCGGTTACAATTCGGTTGTTGTAATAGCCGCCGCCGTCTGAACCTATTGTTCTGACATTTAGAATATATCGGTTACAATTCGGTTGCTGTAATAGCCGCCGCCGTCTGAACCTATTGTTCTGACATTTAGAATATATCGGTTACAATTCGGTTGCTGTAATAGCCGCCGCCGTCTGAACCTATTGTTCTGACATTTAGAATATATCGGTTATAATTCGGTTGCTGTATAAGTCGCCGCCGTCTGAACCTATTGTTCTGACCTTTATAAGTGGGTAGTATTTATATAGCCGTATACTGTGTATTAGATCTTGTATTGGTAGGGTTTTCCGCATATAATAAACTGTGAAAACGTATAACCTGACTTATCATTAGTACGACCGAGTGAGTGAACGTGTGCCCGTATGCTTCCCTGCCGACCGCTCGCCGCAAACGATACACATCTTCTTCTTCTTCTTCCAATACACGCCTAGCCTCAACATGCTGAGGATACAGGCGGTGCCGTGGCATGGCAGGCGAACAGGAATTTTTTTGTTTGTTTTTAGAGTGCAATATATAAGAACACAAATTATTGTGTAAATAAACAGAATACGTGCAGAAGAACTTGTTAACGTCTAAAACATGGGGTAGTGCAAAGTCTGGATGTTGCTTTTAAAAGCATCCAGGCTGTTTTGATTTACAATATATTGAGGGAGGGAATTCCAAAGTCGAATGGTACTGGGGAAAAAGAATACAAGTGGTAACAAGATTTAACAAGATTTAACAAGATTGCCACCCAGAGAATTAACTCTAGGTGGCAGGTGGACAAGGAAGCCCTTTGGCTTATAGAGAGTCCGACCCTTTTATCTATGTGTATCCAGCCCGTCTGAGGTATGTGTCGATTTTATTTTTAAACATATTCACGCTACTAGCACCCACACTATCAGCAGATAATCTGTTCCATCCATTTACAGTCCTTTGCGACAATGAGAACTTTCTTATATCTAATCTACACTGCTCCTTTGCTAATGTAAGTTCATGTCCTCTAGTCCTTCTGTCTTTCTTAACTGAGAAAACAATATTTCTATCAATATTTTCATAACCCTTCAATATTTTAAACACTTCTATCTGATCTTCTCTCAAACTCCTGGTCTCTAGTGTTGTTAAACCGCATTTTTAGGCGTATTTCGTAACTAAGATCCCTCAGTTTTTGTATAATTTTAGTTGCTTTCCTCTGCACTCTTTCTAGCATATCTATGTCCACTACTACACGTTGTCTTCTGTCAATCAGCCATTGTTCTATCCAGTTTATTATACCATTTCCTATGCCATGGGTCTTTAGTTTAAGCAGTAATCTTTGATGTGGTACTTTGTCGAAAGCTTTTTGAAAATCTAAGTAGACGATATCTACTGGTGATCCCTCATCTACCCACTTAGTGATGTCTTCCAAAAAACAAAACATATTTGTTAAGCATGACCTCGCTTTAAAAAAACCATGTTGAGATGGGTTTATCAAGTCTTGTTTAACAAGAAAATCCACCATGTGATCTTTAATTAGTCTTTCTAATAATTTACAAATCACTGGTCTATAGTTCTCTGACTTGTTTCTCGAACCTTTTTTGAATAACGGTATAATGTTTGCTTCTTTCCATTCTAAAGGAACCACTCCCTCTTCTAATGACAAGTTGAAAACTGTTGCAAGCGGTATGCTAATTTGTTATACAATTTCCAATAGTAGCTTGGGTGGAATACCATCCACTCCAGGTGATTTATTATCCTTCATAGCCCTTATTTTCTTAGCTACCGTTTCCGGGGTTACAATTAATTGTCCTAAATAGTCTGAATCTGCCCCCTTGAACTTAGCCTCTGGTACTGGCAGTGAACTAATATCTTCCCTGGTAAACACTGAACTAAAGTACTCATTCAGGTCTTCTGCCATTAAGAATCCCTCTGATATTATATTTCCAGCACTATCTTCTAGAGGACCGACATTATCTTGAACTTTCTGTTTGCTTCGAACATACGCATAAAAACTCTTGCTGTCATGTTTTATATTACTAGCTAATTGTCGTTCATAACTTCTCTTTGAATTTCTAATTTCAACTGTATCTTGGTTAAGTGCTTCTTTATAACTGTTGTAGTCTTCATCATTTCCAGTACATCTATATGACTTCCACATCATTTGTTTATACTTAATTTTTGTAATGGCTTCTTTCGATAAGTGTTTCTTTTTGGACCGTTTTCCTTGTTTTTTGAAGGGTACAAATTTATTGACTATGCACTTAATTTCACTCTTTAATATATTCCAACATTCAGTTGCCGTCTTATTTTTCAGTGTGTTATTCCAGTCTATCTTTGCTAAATATTTCCTCATGTCCTTATACCTTCCTTTGTGGAAATTTCTCCTATACTGCTTTTTACTATTCCTTTCTGATTTTACTTTGATGGTAAAGTGTATCTGGTTGTGATCGCTACTCCCCAGTGGCTGACATATCTTGACATTGTCAACTAATTCATTCTGTGAAGACAAAACTATGTCTAACACATTCTCACCCCTGGTTGGTTCTAGCACATGTTGAGAAAGGAATGTATCTTGAACTAAAACTAAAAACTTGTGGTCCTCACTCCCCATACTCTGTAGAGATTTCCATTGTATATGCCCATGGTTAAAATCCCCTATAATAATACAGTCCCGTTTGCTTACTTCCTTTATAGCGTTTTGTATTTTTTCATTCTCTTCTATGCTTATGTTTGGACTTCGATAAACTAACCCAACTGTTTACGTTGAGTTTCCTGTAACTATGTTACACCAAACAGCTTCTTCGCAATCTGCTTCTCTTTCTAATTTTATTTCTTAAGCCTGAATAGATTCTTTAATATATAAAATAACTCCACCTCCCTTTCTTCCTATTCTATCTTTTTTAAACATTACGTATCCTGTCAGTCCCAATTCAGCATCTGATATATCGGTGGTGGTCCAGGATTCGGTTATACCTATTATATGAGGGTCAATATCTTCTACCGTAATGTTTAGTTCATTTCTTTTGTTTACTATACTCCTTGCATTTAAACAAACACATTTATATCCAGCTTCAGAAGAGTTTTCTAGACTGTTATTTGCTGATTCATTTGTGTTGTCTTTATCTATGCCTCCATTTTCAGGCTTTTCTGTAAGTCCCCCCTGCGAATCTAGTTTAAATAGATGCAACCTGTCCCACTTTCAACAGATCGCAGCAGGTTCTCTGAGAAAACTGCTGCCCCCTTTCCACTAAGATGGAGGCCATCTCTCATGTACATATCTTCCCTCCCAACAAAGTATCCCCATAAATGTGTGAATCCCACCCCCTCTTCTTCACACATCTGCTCAACTAGTGCGTTGATCGCCATCCTCTTGCATTTTCTATACGTTGCCCCCCTTCCTCCCATTACTGGCAAAATCACTGCCATAGAATAGCTCCTTCTTCGGTTTGCATCTGTCTGGTTGTTGTCTTTCCCCCCTGTCGTCTTCTCTCCTGTCACATTCTCTTCCGATCCATTCTTTCCTGTCGCTTTTTCTCTTGTCACCTTTCCTCCTGTCAGCGTCCCTTTTATCGACTTCTCTTCTATCACATTTGCTCTCACTTCCTTTCGTCCCTTCTTCTTTCGTCCCATCTCCTTTTCCTCTCTCCTCTCCCGTCCCATCTTCCCTCCCTCCTTCTCTACGGTCACTTTCTTCCCTGTCACCTTTACGCTTGTCACGTTTTCTGTTGTCGATTTTCCAATTTATTCCCCTCCAATCTTCTTTCCTCAGTTTTCTTGCCACTGCTATTCTCCTTCAGTCTTGCAGTATTCTCACCTCTCTCCCTGTCGTCTCTCTCAATTCGACCTGCTTCCTTGCTAATTCCCATCTCCATTCCCTTCACAATATCTGGGAACCTAAGTATCTCCTTCTGCAGACACTCCACCTTCCAACACCCAATGCACTGAAAGGTGAATCCTTCCTCCATGGTTTCTGCCCATGACTTCCCACAGCCGGACAATGCAAAATCTACCCAGCTGTGGTAGTGATCGCACACCAAGTGTCGCTTTGCCTTGACTTGCCGCTTGCAAGGCGCCATATCCCGATCAGAATTTATTTAATAACTTAATTAACTTAACCGGGGGCTAGGATAGAGCATGTGACCGAAAGGGTAGAGAAGGTATTGGGGCATGGCAAGGGAGGGTCTATACTAGTACACGTTGGGACAAACAATGCAGACAAGGAGGGAACAACTGGGATAGTTCAGAAGTACAGACATCTAGTGAGGAAGCTAAAGAAGACAAGAGTGGAACAGGTTATTCTCTCAGGAATGTTGCCAGTAATGGGAGGAAGGGGGGCAAGATACAGAAACTGTAAGAGGATGGCGATCAACGCACTAGTTGAGCACATGTGTGAGGAAGAGGGCGTGGGATTCATAGATTTATGGGGGTACTTTGTTGGGAGAGAAGATATGTACATGAGAGATGGCCTCCATCTAAGTGGAAAGGGGGCAGCAGTGTTCTCAGAGAATCTGCTGCGATCTGTTGACAGTGGGACAGGTTGCATCTATTTAAACTAAATTCGCAGGGGGGACTCGCAGAGAAGCCTAAAACTGGAGGCATAGATAAAGGCAGCAAAACTAATTCAGCAAAGAACAATCTGGAAAACTGTTCTGAAGCTGGGTATAAATGTGTTTGTTTAAATGCAAGGAGTATAGTAAACAAAAGAAATGAACTAAACATTATGGTAGAAGATATTGACCCTCACATAATAGGTATAACCGAATCATGGGCAACCACCGATATATCAGATGCCGAATTGGGACTGACAGGATATGTAATGTTTAGGAAAGATAGAATAGGAAGAAAGGGAGGTGGAGTTATTTTATATATTAAAGAATCTATCCAGGCTTATGAAATAAAATTAGACAGAGAAACAGATTGCGAAGAAGCTGTTTGGTGTAACATAGTTACAGGAAACTCAATGTTAACGGTTGGATTAGTTTATCGAAGTCCAAACATAAGCATAGAAGAGAATGAAAAAATACAAAACGCTATAAGGGAAGTGAGCAAACGGGACAGTGTTATTATGGGGGATTTTAACCATGGGCATATAAAATGGAAATCTCTACAGAGTATGGGTAGTGAGGACCACAAGTTTTTAGTTTTAGTACAAGATAGTTTCCTTTCTCAACATGTGCTAGAACCAACCAGGGGAGAGAATGTGTTAGACTTAGTTTTGTCCTCACAGAATGAATTAGTTGACAATGTTAAATTATGTGAGCCTCTGGGAAGTAGTGATCACAACCAGATACATTTTACCATCAAAGTAAAATCAGAAAGAAATAATAAAAAGCAGTTCAGGAGAAATTTCCACAAAGGAAGATATAAGGAAATGAGGAAATATTTAGCAAAGATAGACTGGAATAATACACTGAAGAATAAGACAGCAACAGAATGCTGGAATATCTTAAAGAATGAAATAGAGTGCATCGTAGATAAATTTGTTCCCTTCAAAAACAAGGGAAACGGACCAGAAAGAAATACTTATCGAAAGAAGCCATTAGAAAAATTAAGTATAAACAAATGATGTGGAAGTCATATAGACGTACTGGAAATGACGAAGACTACAACATTTATAAAGAAGCACTAAACCAAGCTACAGCTGAAATTAGAAATTCAAAGAGAAGCTATGAACATAAATTAGCTTGTAATATAAAACATGACAGCAAGAGTTTTTATGCGTATGTTCGAAGCAAACAGAAAGTTCAGGATAAGGTCGGTCCTCTAGAAGATAGTGCTGGAAATATAATATCAGAAGGATTCTTAATGGCGGAAGACCTAAATGAGTATTTTAGTTCAGTGTTTACCAGAGAAGACACTAGTTCACTGCCAGTACCAGAGGCTAAGTTCAAGGGGGCAGAATCAGACTATTTAAGACAGTTAATTGTAACCCCAGAAATGGTAGCTAAGAAAATTAGGGCTATGAAGGAAAATGAATCACCTGGAGTGGATGGTATTCCACCCAAACTACTAGTGGAAATTGTAGAACAAATTAGCATACCGCTTGCAACAGTTTTCAACTTGTCATTTGAAGAGGGAGTGGTTCCTTTAGAATGGAAAGAAGCAAACATTATACCGTTATTCAAAAAAGGTTCGAGAAACAAGTCAAATAATTATAGACCAGTTAGTTTAACATCGGTGATTTGTAAATTATTAGAAAGACTAATTAAAGATCACATGGTGGATTTTCTTGTTAAACATAACTTGATAAACCCATCTCAACATGGGTTTCTAAAAGCGAGGTCATGCTTAACAAATATGTTATGTTTTTTGGAAGATATCACTAAGTGGGTAGATGATGGATCACCAGTAGATATCATCTACTTAGATTTTCAAAAAGCTTTCGACAAAGTGCCACATCAGAGATTACTGCTTAAACTAAAAGCCCATGGCATAGGAAATGGTATAATTAACTGGATAGAAAAATGGCTGATTGACAGAAGACAACGGGTAGTTGTTGATGGGGAGGCTTCAAACTGGAAATCAGTTTTGAGTGGGGTTCCACAGGGATCAGTACTGGGACCTATATTATTCTTAATATATATAAACGATTTGGACGATGATATAGCTAGCAAGGTGTAGAAATTTGCAGATGATACAAAAGTGTTTAGAAGGATTAAAAGTGATGGGGATAGACAGCATTTACAAGATGATCTTGACAGGTTGATCAAATGGTCTGAAAAGTGGCAAATGTTGTTCAATTTTGGGAAATGTAAATGCCTTCACACAGGACATGGGAACGAATATGTAGAATATACAATGGGGGGAACTGTACTAAGTACTACTGTAAAAGAAAAAGACTTAGGGCTGACAATTAGTGCTGACATGAAGGTTTCAGAGCAGTGTGGAATTGCAGCTTCAAAGGGAAATCAAATCCTTGGATTGATTAGGCGAAATATAGTATATAAAGAAAAAGAACTAATAATACCGCTGTACAAAACAATAGTTAGGCCTCATTTAGAATATTGTATACAAGCGTGGAGGCCATACCGCAAGAAGGACATAGATATGCTAGAAAGAGTACAGAGGAGAGCGACTAAAATGATACCAAAACTGAGGGATCTTAGTTATGAAAAACGCCTAAAAGAATGTGGTTTAACAACACTAGAGACCAGGAGATTGAGAGGAGATCAGATAGAAGTGTTTAAAATATTGAATGGTTATGAAAATATTGATAGAAATATGTTTTTTTCAGTTAAGAAAGATAGAAAGACTAGAGGACATGAAGTTACATTAGTAAAGGAGCAGTGTAGATTAGACGTGAGAAAGTTCTCATTTTCACAAAGGACTGTGAATGAATGGAACAGATTATCTGATGATTGTGTGGGTGCTAGTAGTGTGAATATGTTTAAAAATAAAATCGACACATACCTCAGAAGGGCTGGATATATGTAGATAAAAGGGTTGGACTCTCGATAAGCCAAAGGGCTTCCTTGTCCACCTGCCATCTAGAGTTAATTCTCTGGATGGCAATCTTGTTAAATCTTGTTAAATCTTGTTAGTCTTTATAAAGACTGTTTCCTGTGTACTACAGCACACTTTAGGTTACAAATTTCAATTACACAGCCGACTATTTATCCTGACACGAACGCTAACATTACCGGTAGTGACCTAATTTAAATACAATCAATTACGTTACGTTAGGCTGCTTTATTTATTTAGGTTACGCCGCCCGACTATCGCCCTTGCTTAATTTTTAACAACAATGCTACCTAATCAAAATATCTTGCAAGTACTGATTTACACAGATATTATTTTATGTAAGTAGTTTGATGGTTGTTACTTTATCTCCTATATATTCTACCACATAATCAGGTTTGTTAAATCTTGTTTACAACTTATCGAAGGCTAAGCCTAAGTGAGTTACCCTATTATCACTCACTATACTAAGGTGTTCTAAAATACTTTAACTAAGTAATTTTAAGCACAACTGCTACTCAATATATGTTTATTGCAACTTTATGAATTATATTAAGGCAAGAATAATACTTATCAATCAGTAATTCCACTTGTTTATCAACTTTTCTGCACCACCAATTTCTACGATCTATCTCCACCAAATATAGCCTCGAAAAATTTGCATCTGGAGTGTGGGATAAGGTAAGATAAGGAATGTTGTTTTCTAGTGACTATATTTACAGGAATAAGGTATTGGTTTGCTGGTATACCCACTAGGCCATTTGTTATCTTGTACATCATACATAGTTTTGCATCGGTTCTTCTGTCTGATAGGGATCTCCATCCTAATGTCTGTAGCATGTCTGTTACACTGGAGGTATTGTGGTGGCGATATAAGGCATATCGGGCTGCACGGCGTTGAATCATTTCTAGTTTGTTTATTTGTGTAAGGGTATAGTGATCCCAGACAGTACAGCTGTTCTCCACGATGGGTCTGACAAAGGTGAAGTAGGGCTGAGTTTTTATTTGAATTGACGGAACTTTGAGATTTCTGCGGAGGAAGCCTAGATATCTATTTGCAAATGTTATTTATGTAGGCATTCCACCGGAGATCTGAGGTTATGGTTACACCAACATATTTTACCTGTGAACTAGTTTATAGTGTTTGACCATGAAGCATGTATTGATTGATTGATTAAACCTGCCAATTGTGTCGCGCCTCTATGTGGCTGCACCAAAACAAGCTCGTGGATATTTTACATTTTTACCTGTTTTTAACCGTGGAACGGCAGTGCAATTTTAGAGTTGTTTTTATGAATGTCTCAGGTCGAAGGTGGACTGCGCCATTTTAACAAGTACTAGCATTTTTGTAATGTATATGCAATGCGTACCAGTATAGTGAACTGCACCTGTGTCACAACATTGTAGCCGATTGACCAGGCGTGACGACAACAAGAACAATGCACTGCCACAGCATGATCACATACAATAGACTGGATCTACTGCGAATTGGACGTTCTATTGTTACTGGATGCTACCTTTCAATAGATGCTTGTGTGGCACCACTAAGACAACTACAACGTGTGAACAATCGGCGGACTCGCAGGGGGTGTAGGGCAGGGAGGTCAACGCAAAGACCCATTCCTGTACTGATTACTCCTCGCTTCCCATCATCGGTCATCGTGAGATGTGAAACCTACACATCGAATTTGATTCGACTCGACAGTGTATGTGACATACCATCTGTACGCCAAGTGTGTTTCTGCTTGTTGAATGCCAGATCGGTGTGTGACACGAAGCAAGCGGGGAAAGCGACCGTGATATGTGACCTCATTGAGGACAATGATCTAGACATACTCGCCATCACAGAGACGTGGTTGAGTGCTGATGACTCCGTCTCTACTGGTTGCATCACACCTGCTGGTTACCAACTACGACATGTCCCGAGAACGTACGGCACCGGTGGTGATGTTGCAGTCGTCTATAAGTCTGGCTTCACAACGCGACATCTCGAGATGCCAAAATCAAATACATTTGAATCGATGTGTCTACAACTCAGCAATGATACTCAATCTGTTCGTCTTCTTGTCGTCTATCGCCCCCCGCCAAACTCCAAGAATGGCTTTACAACTGCGGAATTTCTCCTAGAATTTGGTGATTTGTTGGACACCATGTCGATGTATACGTCAAACATGCTGATCGCAGGTGATTTCAACTTCCACATGGACAATACATCAGACAATGACACTAAGCGCTTTCAAAACATTCTAAATGCAGCAGATCTTACTCAGCACGTGGAAGTCCCGACGCATGTTGCCGGACATACCATTGACCTGCTTATAACGCGCTCATCTGATACGTTTCTGAACAATATACGAACAGACATCCCACACATGTCAGACCACTCGGCAATTCATTGCACACTACAACTCGTGAAACCACCAAACGTCCGGGTAACGACGATGAGTCGAAACTATCGACAGATCAATACCACTGCGATATGTGATGAAATCCGTTCGTTGCTACTGTCAAATCATCTGTCTGATGACATGAACCATGCTGTTGACATGTACAATGAAACCATTGCGGCTATCATTGACAAGCAAGCACCGTTAAAGAACCGCACAGTGATTGTACGACCACACACGCCGTGGTATAATGATGGCATACGATCGCAAAAATGTGTTAGACGACAACTGGAAAGAACATGGAGAAAATCTGGATTGGAGTCTGACAGGCTTGCCTACTGCCTCCAGCGCCAGCTCGTCTCTTCGTCTGTGCACCGTGCAAAACTTGAATACCATACGAATCAAATTGCTGATGCATCTGGTGACCAGAAGCAGCTGTTCAAGATTGTTGCCAAGCATATCCTACACACTGATAATGGCACACCACTACCACTACCATGTGACTCGTCTGACATACTGGCAATGCGGTTCTCGGATTTCTTCTCAGAAAAGATCTCGAAAATTCGGTCTGAACTGAATCAGAATGTCATCATTGTAAATGCCTCTGCTGAGGATGCACCGCAGACATGTCTGCTGACTGCATTTGAGCCAGCCACTGAGGCTGAAATTGGAATGTTGTTGAAGTCATCGCCAGTGAAATCTTGTGAACTTGATCCCATTCCGACATGGCTTCTTAGAGACTGTGCGCACGATGTTGTACCTGTGCTCATGACAATTGTTAACCTGTCTCTGAGAACGGGGGTAATGCCTTCACACTTGAAGGAAGCGCACATCAGGCCAGTACTCAAGAAACCGAGTCTAGACAAAACTGTCTTGAATAACTACCGACCCGTGTCAAATCTACCCTATCTATCGAAGACAATATAACGTGTCGTTGCTGCGAGATTGTCAGCTCACATGTCAGAGCACAATCTCCGTGAGCCCTATCAGTCAGCGTACAAGCCGAATCACAGCGTTGAGACGGCCCTTGTCTGTGTGCAGAATCACATCCTGCACGTAATGGACAATCAGAATGTTGTCATCATGGTTCTCCTGGATCTATCGGCTGCGTTTGACACCGTCGACCATGAAGTGATGTTGCATAGACTCTCACATGATATCGGAGTGGTCCAAGATGCACTGGACTGGTTTAAGTCATACCTGAGAGACAGAGTCCAGTCAGTCCACATTCATGGTGCTACATCGCCTGCTCGTCCTCTGGTATACGGGGTACCACAAGGCTCCGTGCTGGGTCCTCAGCTGTTCTCCATCTATGTAGCACCAGTTGCTAAGATTATTCGCAAGTACAATTTGATGTGTCATTTCTACGCGGATGATACTCAAATCTACATTCCAGTGAAACCCCACCAAGAGAACATTGCTGCGGCTGTCGTCCGTATTGAAGAATGTGTAGCGGAGATCAGGACGTGGATGATGACAAACTTTTTAAAGTTGAATGACTCAAAGACAGAAGTCATCGTGTTCGGCTCTGCGCAACAACTAAGAAAAATTGAGCTGCGCACACTATGCATTGGAGACTGTTTGGTCACTGCAACTCAGAATGTACGGAATCTTGGTGTACAGTTCGATGCCGAGATGAAGATGGAGACGCACGTGACTGCGGTCTGTAAATCTGCAATTTTCCATCTCCGAAACATTGCAAGAATAAGACGTTATCTAACACCTGCAGCGACAGAACAAGTCATGCATGCGTTTGTTATCAGCAGACTTGACGTTGGCAATGCATTACTCCACCGACTGCCTGTGAAACAACTAGAACGGTTGCAGAGAGTACAGAACTGGGCGGCTCGCCTTGTCGACGGCGCCAGGAAGTTCTGTCATGTCACACCTCTATTGATCAAGCTGCACTGGCTGCCAATAGCAGTTAGAGTAGAGTATAAGATACTTCTACTCACGCACCGAGCACTGACTGGCTGTGCACCACAGTATATCACCAAATGTGTGACCCGACGTCAGCCAACTCGATTGTTGCGCTCCAGTGAACACAATCATCTATGTGTACCACGTGCAACGCGTCGCTGGGGTGATAGATCCTTTTGCGTGGCAGCCCCAACACTATGGAACTTGCTGCCGCAAAAGCTGACTGCAACAACAATAACAAACACTGATTTTAAATCAAACCTTAAGACTTACCTGTTTTCCCGAACATTCTGTAAGGCGCCGTGAGCAACGATTGTTGGAACGGCGCAATATAAATGTCACGATTTTATTTTATTTTATTTTATTGTTAATGACAGTTTTGTTTCTTGTTAAAGGTATGACATGGCATTTTTGAAGATTGAATTCCATGTTCCAGGTTATGGCCCATTTTCCAAATTTGTGAAGATCTTCCTGGAGCACAGCTGTATTTGTCTTAGGCTTAAGGGCTATATACATGATGGTGTCATCAGCAAAAAGTCTAACTGTAGATGTAACATTGTCTCGGATGTCATTTATGTAAAAGAGGAATAGACAAGGGCCAAGTACAGTGCCTTGTGGTACTCCTGATGTTACGGGTACCTCAGAGGAGGCCTCGCCCTCTATTATGACTCTTTGAGTTATGTCTGTTAAAAATGATCGAATCCAGGAATTTGTTTTGCCTTGGATGCCATAGTGATGGAGTTTGTAAATCAGATAAGCTGACCTTATCAAATGCTTTAGAGAAATCCATCACTATGCCATCCGTTTGCGTGCCAGACTACATATGGGTAACTAAGTCATGTATGAACTGAATAAGCTTATGTATGCATGTACGCGTGAACACTTCACGTGTGTGTGTGTGTGTGTGTGTTTGTGTGTGTGTGTGTGTGTGCGTGTGCGTGTGCGTGTACGTGTGTACGTGTGTACGTGTGTGTATGTGTGTGTGTGTTTACGTGTGTGTGTACGGGTGTGTACGTGTGTGTGTGTGTGTGTTTGTTTGTTTGTGTGAGTGTGTGTGTGTGTGTGTGTGTGTGTGGGTGGGTGGGTGGAGAGGCCTAACTGGGGACTTCCACCTAACACACAAGCCTGTAAGTGGGGACCTCAAATGAACTGGCGACCTGTTTCAAGTCCCCATTTCCTTTTCGTCTTTTAACCACCCAGATCACCCTGGCAAAGTATAAGAAACATTTTAGCCGAAAGTCTCCAATTACGATTTGACAGATGGAACACACATGCACAACGCCGTAACACAACTTTCAAGCAACCTAGCAATCCCTCTATTTATAACTGGATAGCGGACGGCCTATTTCTTATCACTGGGTTGGTTGTGGGGAGCAGAAACAGATCTGGTCATATTGACTGAGACCATTATTGACCAGTCCTATTGCTGCATTCATACAATTTGGCTGTGTTTCTGGTCGTCATATACGGATAACCAGAGAAAATGCCATGTTGTTGTGCATTCGGGTGTATGTATTAGTAAAAACAACTATGTAGTTATATGTAAAGTAGTTAATGTACTCTTATATAGGTTTGGTTTTCTTTCCAGATGCAGTTTTATGACATACTTAGTGAGTGTAAATGGTTGAGGGGTTAGGGTGGAGAGACTAGGTGGTCGTGGTGTTACTTTGTTATGTCACTAATGTTTTGATTTCTATCCAGATACAACTAGGTGGTGATGGTGGTTAGAGTGAAGGGACAAGGCAGTGATGGTATTACTTTGTTATGTCACTAATGATTTGATTTCTATCCAGATACAATTAGGTGGTGATGGTGGTTAGAGTGAAGGGGCCAGGCAGTGATGGTATTACTTTGTTATGTCACTAATGTTTTGATTTCTATCCATATACAATTAGGTGGTGATGGTGGTTAGAGTGAAGGGACAAGGCAGTGATGGTATTACTTTGTTATGTCACTAATGATTTGATTTCTATCCAGATACAATTAGGTGGTGATGGTGGTTAGAGTGAAGGGACAAGGCAGTGATGGTATTACTTTGTTATGTCACTAATTATTTGATTTCTATCCAGATACAATTAGGTGGTGATGGTGGTTAGAATGAAGGGACAAGGCAGTGATGGTATTACTTTGTTATGTCACTAATGTTTTGATTTCTATCCAGATACAATTAGGTGGTGATGGTGGTTAGAGTGAAGGGGCCAGGCAGTGATGGTATTACTTTGTTATGTCACTAATGTTTTGATTTCTATCCATATACAATTAGGTGGTGATGGTGGTTAGAGTGAAGGGACAAGGCAGTGATGGTATTACTTTGTTATGTCACTAATTATTTGATTTCTATCCAGATACAATTAGGTGGTGATGGTGGTTAGAGTGAAGGGACAAGGCAGTGATGGTATTACTTTGTTATGTCACTAATGTTTTGATTTCTATCCAGATACAATTAGGTGGTGATGGTGGTTAGAGTGAAGGGGCCAGGCAGTGATGGTATTACTTTGTTATGTCACTAATGTTTTGATTTCTATCCAGATACAATTAGGTGGTGATGGTGGTTAGAGTGAAGGGACAAGGCAGTGATGGTATTACTTTGTTATGTCACTAATGATTTGATTTCTATCCAGATACAATTAGGTGGTGATGGTGGTTAGAGTGAAGGGTCTAGGCAGTGATGGTATTACTTTGTTATGTCACTAATGTTTTGATTTCTATCCAGATACAATTAGGTGGTGATGGTGGTTAGAGTGAAGGGACTAGGCAGTGATGGTATTACTTTGTTATGTCACTAATGTTTTGATTTCTATCCAGATACAATTAGGTGGTGATGGTGGTTAGAGTGAAGGGACAAGGCAGTGATGGTATTACTTTGTTATGTCACTAATGTTTTGATTTCTATCCAGATACAATTAGGTGGTGATGGTGGTTAGAGTGAAGGGACTAGGCAGTGATGGTATTACTTTGTTATGTCACTAATGTTTTGATTTCTATCCAGATACAATTAGGTGGTGATGGTGGTTAGAGTGAAGGGACTAGGCAGTGATGGTGTTACTTTGTTATGTCACTAATGATTTGATTTCTATCCAGATACAATTAGGTGGTGATGGTGGTTAGAGTGAAGGAGCCAGGCAGTGATGGTATTACTTTGTTATGTCACTAATGTTTTGATTTCTATCCAGATACAATTAGGTGGTGATGGTGGTTAGAGTGAAGGGACAAGGCAGTGATGGTATTACGTTGTTATGTCACTAATGTTTTGATTTCTATCCAGATACAATTAGGTGGTGATGGTGGTTAGAATGAAGGGACTAGGCAGTGATGGTATTACGTTGTTATGTCACTAATGATTTGATTTCCTTCCAGAAACAATTGTTGCACACTTAACACATTAACCAGCCATATTCTTTTATGTGTTTGCAAAGTTTATAGAGTTTATAGAGTTTATAGATGTGTTCCATCTGCCATATAGCTTGAAATTACCAAAAAGACTAAAAACGATATCACAGTAATGACACTTAGGGTGATTTCATTTTTTAGTTCCTTCAATCAGCAAAACACCAATCTTTAACTTCAAAGTCATTATATTCTACAAACAGTAGATATAATGAAATGTCCATATCAGGTTTGCAAGATCCGATTGATCTAGAGCCATAACCAAGTTATTTCCTATGTAATAAATGCTCTCCCTCTGGCTGGGTGATTTCTAGTAACGTCCAGCTGGCCATCAATGACACCAGATCTGGTCTATCTGTTGTGAACTTATGCTGGTCACTTCTCGTGGATACAATGAATCAACAACACACACATCACCCACCATAACTTCAGCATGTAGTTAATATGGAGATGAGTACTTAGTGTCATGGTGAGCAGTGCTGAATCAGTCGTGCGGATGTGGTACACAAATCGATTTCCAGGGATTGCCCTAGCACGTTTGAATAATTATTTCAGTTATTCATGCACTGGTACCGGTTTACTTTATTGAAATATCGGTGGCTCGCGATATATATACATATATACATATATTTATATATATATATACACTTATATGCTTTGGTTACCCGAATTACAATAATTATTTATTATGTAAACCATCATGTTTGATGTTGGTATGCTGTTACATTCATGGTTTCAACAACCAGTTTTATATGTTACGTAAACGACACGCATGACAGATAGGATAATCGAGCTCTTTTGGTTACTCGCGTTACATTTGTGAGAGGGTTTATCTGGATAGGAGCTACAACTCGGGAATGCACTCAAGTCATGCTCCTTTAGTAATGCAAAGCTATACCCTTTCAAGTTGATGAATTAAATCCTTTAAAGCGCAACAGTATATTAAATCACTTACATAGTTTCATTAATAAATTATGTGGACACACTATATATATATATATATATATATATATTATATATATATTATATATAAATTATGTGGACAAACTATATATATATATATATATAGTGTGTCCACATAATTTATTAATGAAACTATGTAAGTGATTTACTATACTGTTGCGCTTTAAAGGCTATATATATAGTTAGTATGTAATGATAGTTATATCTTAAAACATTACTCATCGTATCTTAACAAAATGTATATGTAAAACATGTATGTGATATACGCCCAAAGTTTATATGGCGCAGTTGTGTGGGAGCTGCGCGCGCAACCTAAACCGTAGACTAGATCAAAGGGAGCAGCGTAAGCGGGCTTGGGTTGACTGATTGCGTAACTTAAACGCCTGCCGAGATGTTTGTGGAGTTTAGCGGTTCATCAGATGATCAGCAGTAAGCGACATAAAATGAGTGGCTAATTATTTTTAGTCCCAATTATGTGCAATGTTGTGCGCGTCTAAGTTTCCACCCTTTATTTTAAAAAGTGCATATTATGGTGTCAAAATGTGTATGCCTTTCATAACGCGCAATAAGTTTGATTTAATGTGCCATATATAGTGTGCGTTGAACACAAAGAATACATTCTCATAAACCAAGGCTAATGGCCAATATACCAACACATAGCGTTTTGACAACAAATCTACATGAATTTATAACGTTTTAGAAATGTTGTTTATATTTCATTATATAACTTTGTATGTAACAATTAAAGTAACTGTGCTAAATGTACCGACATTCATCACAGTTTCTTGATAACGAATAGTATACCTTGCAAAGCCCGTTGACAGAATGCATGGGCCCGAATTAATATACACGTCGTAATAAGTATGTAGCGAAATTAAATAGTCTTTTCAAATGTTTTACTACTATATTAATAAGTGATCAGATGGTATTTTAGCTGGGGTATTTCTAAATACTGTGACTATTTAAGCAGTTATATATGCAAGCATTTATTTACCCGCCAAGAAAGCGCTCAAAACCGTTTTTATTATAAAATCATCGACAATCTGATAACAATTACTGCCGTCACTGCATGTTCGCCTAAAGCATTTCACAGTGCTCGAGGTGTGGAAAGCTCTGACACTTTTACAACTGTTTGCGTCAACGCACTAAGCCAAACATGTGCCGTTTACAACCGTCTTCGGTTCTGGGTGTATCCAGCGTGTGACTGTCCCCATTCATTGCCGTAGCATGTGATAGCTTCAGGTAATTAGTTGATTGATTTAACATCGGTTTTGTGCAATAGTGACGGCTGCAGAAACTTACGCACAGCGACCCGAAATGCATGGGCGTTCCCAGGAACCGTGGGGTGCATTATCCTAGCATTGTCCAGCTTGTCGGCACATATTACAATTAACTGAAAGGAAATACCACAGTGTTTCTCATAAAACAATAACGTATTTGAGAACAGCCGTGATATATGAATGATTTTCGATATATTACAATAAGTAATTTTGGAAATAATAATTCCCAAACGCAAAAATATTAACCTTCTTTGAAAAGTGGTAATATTGTTTTGTTGTTAGGTCGCCAGTAGTAGTTTAGTGTTCAAATGTTATCTAAGTTTAATCGGGCTAGCATAGGTATATGTGTATGCGGGTATGTTAACGTTTTTCTCACAGGCGGCTTGCACCTCGGGCGCAAAATTTTCAAGGATTAATCTACGACCCTATGGATGTAACGTTCAGAGGGGTGTCATAATAAAAGTTGTAACTCGCAGCAGTGTGCAACTGGGGCAAAACAACTGTATTACCATTAAAGCTATTATCACTTCGTATTTTGGAATTATAAATGCGGCACTCTTAAACACTTATTTTACAAAACGCTCACGCTTTTGGGTCAGCAGGTTAAATACTTTTGGAATGCAGTAAGAAAACTAACAAATAAGGTTCGGACCATTTTAATAGAGCTGATTCCCGGATTAAACAACCCGAACGACTATCACTTATGAAATACAACGTCATCTCATCAGAGGACGGGTATGTTTGCTAGTATTTTTAACACATGCATTTTACGTTTCCTCCCTGTTATCAGTGTAGTTACTGTAGGCCTGTCTTCAGTTTACGTTTCCTCCCTGTTATCAGTGTGGTTACTGTAGGCCTGTCTTCCTTTGTATGTAGTTTGTACACACAAAATAGTTTCTTCTATGCATTTCATCTAAATTCGTGAATGACTAGGCATATATAACATGCGTAATTATAACATACGATACGAATAGACGCGGCGCACATTAGGTCTACTTGGAACAACAAAGTGGGGCCACTAAAAACTACAAACGAAAAAAAATTGGAAGTTTGCATTGATCCGAATAACTTCGTTGAAAAATTTTAAGCTGTCAAGCAGGTCGCAGGGTATGATGCTACTTCACGAAAGTACAAAACACCTAGCCTTGCCCCCAATCTCGTGTATTCTTTGGAGAAATGTGCAAAGATTCTGCACTGTGAAGGGTTGACGGCAGAAGATGAAACGAAGAAGAGACACGGCAAAACGTTTGAGGAGCTTTATGACGTAATGTGGACAGACAACATTCCTTCGGGTGCACTCCAGACAATTGACATCAACAAGTCGAACAAGTTGAAGCGGCTTCCTCTGTGCGAAGATGTCCTAAACCTGTTCGCCCATGTCAAAACGAAGTCGGCACAGCTACGAAGACAGGTGATAGTCAACGCAAGTTCCTTCGCTGAATTTGACCGATACACGATGTGTGAAATTACAATGTTCAACCGAAAGAGGGGTGGAGAAGTTCAACGAATGAAGACCATGGATGTGCAAAATGCACTGAAAGAAATGTCCGTGCCAGACAAGGAGATAGAGCTGTCCTTGTCAGCAACGGAAGTAAAGTTATGTAGCACAATGAAGAGGGCTGAATTGCGCGGAAAATTTTGTCTGCGAGTCGCCTTAATTCTGACGCCAAATATGCTAGACAATATTTCTACCATGTTAGAGGTAAGGAAGGCGGTCAACGTTCACGGAAACTATTTGTTTTGCCAACCAAACTCTGAGAATGTGTCCGGGAAGTGGCTTTAAAACAGCCGGAAGGCTTCACCTGGACCGGCCTGAAAAAACACTTGGCCACCCTCTCCCAGGTGTTTTAATTGTCCGAAACGTCCCAAGACCAGCTAGCGCAATTCATGGGACATTCCATTCGTGTTCACCGCGATTTCTACCGGTTACCGTTGGACCTCGTCCAGTGAGCGAAAGTGGCCAAGGTGCTACTGTCCACGAATCTGGTTCGCCACCGTCCCCCTGCAAAGTTTGAAGACATGACAGTCGATTCGGATGGTGAGTGAAATGTCATTGTATAAATTTTCGTTTTTCTTGATTTATCTATATTTGGTGTGCAGATACAATTACGCTCTTTATCCAGTTCTTGATTAAGCAAATTGCACTGTTGACGTCTTTTTACCTGACATAGATGCGACCTTTGCTTAAATTGATGCTTTACAGAAGTGGTTGTGCGAGGTGATCCAGACAATGAAAGTGACATGGACGGAGCTGAGGAAACAACAGCCATTTGCACTGCCTCATGTGGGTATTAGTATTATTGTTATTTCATTTTATTGATCTAGCTAATTTGATATCAACCACAGATTAGCACGCACGAATTGGATGTAGCATGACCACTACATATTTCTTATTCATCAATAACATTTCTAATCGTAAATATAGCGTATTGAGACACAAAAATTTGTATATTGGATTTCGTTCAATGTCACCTTTATTCCTGTAAGATATCCAGAGCTCTGCGGAGAGGCATACTTGTTTGTAGAGAGTGTTCTACGATCGTTATTATGAAAAAAATTGTATCACGTATTACAGGGCAGTGACAATTCGCTTGGGCAATAAATACTTCATGTATATAAATGTAAGAAGTTCACAAGTGTTGTATTTCGTTTGCAGGCGACCTCCTCCCATGGGCAGCCAACATCAAGTGAGAAGACCAAGCCAGGCGACCTCCTCCCATGGGCAGCCAACATCAAGTGAGGAGACCAAGCCAGGCGACCTCCTCCCATGGGCAGCCAACATCAAGTGAGAAGACAAAGCCAGGCGACCTCCTCCCATGGGCAGCCAACATCAAGTGAGAAGACCAAGCCAGGCGACCTCCTCCCATGGGCAGCCAACATCAAGTGAGAAGACCAAGCCAGGCGACCTCCTCCCATGGGCAGCCAACATCAAGTGAGAAGACCAAGCCAGGCGACCTCCTCCCATGGGCAGCCAACATCAAGTGAGAAGACTAAGCCAGGCGACCTCCTCCCATGGGCAGCCAACATCAAGTGAGAAGTCCAAGCCAGGCGACCTCCTCCCATGGGCAGCCAACATCAAGTGAGAAGACCAAGCCAGGCGACCTCCTCCCATGGGCAGCCAACATCAAGTGAGAAGTCCAAGCCAGGCGACCTCCTCCCATGGGCAGCCGACATCAAGTGAGAAGACTAAGCCAGGCGACCTCCTCCCATGGGCAGCCAACATCAAGTGAGAAGTCCAAGCCAGGCGACCTCCTCCCATGGGCAGCCAACATCAAGTGAGAAGACCAAGCCAGGCGACCTCCTCCCATGGGCAGCCAACATCAAGTGAGGAGACCAAGCCAGGCGACCCCCTCCCATGGGCAGCCAACATCAAGTGAGAAGACTAAGCCAGGCGACCTCCTCCCATGGGCAGCCAACATCAAGTGAGAAGACAAAGCCAGGCGACCTCCTCCCATGGGCAGCCAACATCAAGTGAGAAGACCAAGCCAGGCGACCTCCTCCCATGGGCAGCCAACATCAAGTGAGAAGACCAAGCCAGGCGACCTCCTCCCATGGGCAGCCAACATCAAGTGAGAAGACCAAGCCAGGCGACCTCCTCCCATGGGCAGCCAACATCAAGTGAGAAGACAAGCCAGGCGACCTCCTCCCATGGGCAGCCAACATCAAGTGAGAAGACTAAGCCAGGCGACCTCCTCCCATGGGCAGCCAACATCAAGTGAGAAGACTAAGCCAGGCGACCTCCTCCCATGGGCAGCCAACATCAAGTGAGAAGTCCAAGCCAGGCGACCTCCTCCCATGGGCAGCCAACATCAAGTGAGGAAACCAAGCCAGGCGACCTCCTCCCATGGGCAGCCAACATCAAGTGAGAAGACCAAGCCAGGCGACCTCCTCCCATGGGCAGCCAACATCAAGTGAGAAGACCAAGCCAGGCGACCTCCTCCCATGGGCAGCCAACATCAAGTGAGAAGACTAAGCCAGGCGACCTCCTCCCATGGGCAGCCAGCATCAAGTGAGAAGACCAAGCCAGGCGACCTCCTCCCATGGGCAGCCAACATCAAGTGAGAAGACCAAGCCAGGCGACCTCCTCCCATGGGCAGCCAACATCAAGTGAGAAGACCAAGCCAGCGACCCCTCCCAGGGGCAGCCAACATCAAGTGAGAAGACCAAGCCAGACGACCCCTCCCATGGGCAGCCAACATCAAGTGAGAAGACCAAGCCAGACCTGGGTTCGATTCCGCTTCAAAGATTCCGACTCCGATTCCGACTCCGGCAGACCTTTTCAATTCCGATTCCTTCTCGTCATTGTAGCCAACAGTGTGCTATGAACACTAACTCAGCTTAAAATGTCATTTACCTAATGAATTGACGGTAGACACAATGGGTTTCAATATATCAATATACCGATTACCAATTACGAACATATCATGACATAAACGTCATTACATCATTCTTGTAATGTTGACTGTATCCAATCTATTCATTGACTATATTATTTTTAAATATAAAGCAAAAGTAGTAGGCCCGATTGGAGTTGTAATCGGAATCGAAAGGTTTGCTGGAATCGGAATCAAACCGACTCCAGCACAACTTTTGAATCAAAAGTTGTGTGGGAGTTGGAATTGGAATCGAACTGAGACAACCGGTGTTGGAATTGAAAAGGTCTATATTTCCAGCTCGTGGTTGAGTAGACTATCTTTGGTCATTATCTTCTCATTACAGCTGTATATGTAATTTATATCTATTCAATACACTGGTCCTTATCATTATCATTACCTGAGATATTACCTATTTTATATTTCCATATACTTTCTACCTATCTGCTTCTTGCTTGTGCTTGAGGCAGTAGCTAACTACGTTCTGTCAGCTATGTGGGCACTGAATTCTCGCTTGAAGTCCCCGAATGGAACCTAACAGCTGATTATATTTTAACATTTTGATCATTCTCATTACGTCTATTGTCTACTTGTTCCTGACACTTATTACTTTACATAATTATAATATATAATCTACCTATATTTGACAGGTTGTCCTACGTCCAGCTTGTGCTTGAGATTCTACCTGTTTTTTTGTCAGCTAGATGTATATTGATTCCACCCTTGAAGTCTTCGTGTGGAATTTCACAGCGAACAATCTATGATCCTTCCATTTGTGTGTACATTCTACATCTGTGTGTATACTTGTACTAAATGAATGATGCTGTCTCTTTAGATGGAAATAATGTTGATGTGCATACGGTATCTCTTCCTAACGCTACTTGTGGTGTGACATAATAAAACATATGTGTCAATATGCGGACATCTGATTAATTGTGACGTTTTTGTAACTCCATCAGTATATGCAGTTAAACAGTGATTGGTGTCTGCTTATAACTTACACCTGAATATGATTTAACCCGTTGAAATATCAAGTTATTAAAAGTATACTTCGAAATACGGATGGCTGGATACTGTAGCGAGTGGCATGCCGAAGAGGAATATGAGTGTAGTCTGGGTTTAGTTTTGGTTGTTGTTGGGAGGTGGCAAATGGAGGTGGACACATTTAGAAATGTTAAATTCCATTTGCCAGTTGTTAGACCATGTTTAGAGTTGGATCAGGTCTGTTCGAAAAATGTCATGGTCGGTTTCGGAGGTGATTTTACGATATATAATGCTGTCGCCTGCAAAGAGGTATATGGGAGATTGGATGTTTTCATTTATGTCATTTATGTAGAGTAGGCAGAGGACTGGTCCTACGACTGATCCCTGTGGAACACCAGATGTAACATCTGTTGTGTCCGACAGAACTCAATTTACTGAGACTCTCTGTTTACAGTTTGTTAAAAATGATTTGATCCAGTTTTGTGCGTTTGCAATTATTCCGTAGGAGGCTAATTTGGCTAGGAGGCGTTTGTGAGGGACTTTGTCAAAAGCTTTGGCAAAATCAAGCATGGGTTGAGATGAACAAGACAGATCTGACTGGAATCCGTGTTGAAAATGGAGGGTGATGTTGTGTTTGTTCAGGTGTTTCCACATATTATTTATGGTGTGTTCCATGACTTTACAGAGGATGCATGTTAGTGATGTTGGTCTGTAGTTTTCGGGGTCAGAGTTGTGGCTTCTTTGTGTATTGGAGTTACTAGTGCTTGGAGCCAGTCGTCGGGGAGTTTGCATGTGTTGTATGAATGTTGGAAGATGTGAGTGATAATGGGAGCTACTTCCCCTGTGGTTTCGTTAAGAACTCTTACTGGGAGTTTATCTGGGCTGGTAGCTTAGTTTTGGTTTATAGTTTTCAGTTTTCTGAATACTCCAGCTATCCCGATTTCAAGAGTGGTCATATTAGGGTATGAAGAAGGTGCTTGTTGAGGAAAGGGTAAATTTCTTTGGTGAACACGGAACTAAATTGGTTTTTCAGTGCATCTGTTTTGTCATGATCATTGATGATTGGTTGTTCGTTTATTTGCAGTGTGGGGATATCAATGTTTGTTTGCTTTGAAGAATGACCAGGATTGTTTAGGTTTTGCTTTAAGCTGATTCAAATGTTATTATTTATGTAATCTTTGTAAGATTTGGCTGCAGCCTTACTGGCTTGCCTTCTGAGTTCTTTTAACTTTTCCCAGTCGCTATTAAGTCCATTTTTTTTTTGGTGGGTTTTGTTGCGTTTTCATTGCATTTTTATTATTTTCCGTGTTATCCAGGGGAAGTGGGTTTTTGCTTTGGTGTTGCGACTAGGGCTGGTATTGTTAATCTGTGTGACAAGTTGGGTCCGAAAAAAGATCCAATTTATGTTAATGTCTCGTGTATTGGGGTCGGTGTCAAAGTATGCTGTTGTTAATTGGGTTATGCTGTCTTTAAGTTTGCCCCAGTCTGCGTATTTATACTAAAATACTTTGTGTGGTGGTCTCCTGTTGCGAACTGGGTTTAGGTTGACACTGAAGGGCACGGCTTCATGATCACTCATGCCGGGAGTGGTGTGAGTGTTGACGATTATGGACGGATTTGAGGTGAGTATTAGGTCAAGGATATTACCAGAATCGATTAGTGTGGGGTCATTCACCATGTTTTGCAATCCAAAGTCACTTATTATTTCAAGTAGTCTGTTGTGTTTACTATCAGTTCTATTGCTTGTGGTTTGTTGGTTGCGCCAGTTGATATAAGGAATGTTAAAATCTCCTCCAATGACTATGCTAGGTCGAGTTTTTGTGATCTATATAGGTTCGTGAAAAAGTCATGGAGAGCATCGGGAGATTAGATATGGTCATTGGGGGATCGGTAGTAGGATACAAAATATATGGATTTGTTTTGTGCAAAGTGAATTTTTGTCCATACTATTTCACAATTGGAGTTAAGGTTTGGAACTGGTTCTGCAACGATGTCATCGAGAAAGGCTGTAAATACTCCACTGCCATGAACGTTTCTGTACTTTCTGGTAGCATCATAGTTTTGTGGTAGAAATGAGTAGGTTGGATAATTTGCGTTATTTTGGTTTCGACTAGGAATATGATGTCGGGATTGTATTACTGAACTGTTGCCTTTAGTTTGGTTGTCTTTTCAATGCTCTTGATGCTGTTGGTGTTTATCAGAATACCACTGAGTGTGTTTCGTTTGGTTTTCCTGGGTCGTTCAGGGGTTGATGCATTTTGGGGATTTGGTCAAAACACTGGATCTTGAGTTTCGGTTGTGTTGGGATGTATTTCATTATGGCTGTGGTTGCCACTATCCAGTGGATCAAAAGAATTAGCTGTAGAAATGTTTGTGTCTCTGAAGAAGGAATTTGAGAAGTTGACGTTATCGCATTTGGGTCGTGACGAGCGTGATGAACTAATTAATGTTTTATATTCGTTGTCGTTTATTTTATAGAATTGTGTGTGTATCCGGTTTTGGCAGTGGTCGCATTGTATTGCATGATGGTCATTTAGGACTTCCCTGTGACAAATTCCACAGGGTGCCGAGCAATTGGAACAATGCCATGTTTCTGTAGGTGTTGTAATGTTTGGATATTCCTGCACATTTGACGTGCAGTGTCCTGTTGCAGTCACTACACGTTAGGCTGGGTCCATTGCATTTTATTGAATTTTTATATGTGACATTTAGTGGGGCCTGGGTGTATTTGGACATCTCATGACAGTATGATGCATAGCAGAAGAGTGTGTTTAGTTGTCCTCCTGCTGTAATGGGTCTGTGTGGTGGTGGAATGAGTAGTTATCCAGTGGAGGTGTTGGATTTAAGACAGTTTAGGTGTGCAATGGTTTTCCAGATAGGACTGTAAATGTAATGGGTTGTGGCAGAGTTGGTACGTAGTGTGGGTTTGGTGGTGACATTGTAGTTCTCATTGTAGTTGTTTTGAAAGCGGTCAAGTTGAAAGCTCTGATTCGGAATCGTTAAAAAGTCTGAAGGTGATTTACAAACAAGGAAGCATGAATAGTGTATATTTAAAAGTGCATCTTGAATTGATATGATGCATGGAGCCTGCCATGTTTCTGTTTTGCGTGGTGATGGTTATACAAAAGTATATATTTACATGTGTGTATGTTGAACCAGTTCGCACTAGTTCATGAGTCAAATTGAAACACGTTGTATGGCAGATGCTTCCCTGTGTGCAGTCCATACACTCACTTATTGGTATACACTTGTTGTTTACTAGTTCGCCATCTTGTTTTGTAGGTTTTAGGCTAGTTGTTAGGGAAGCTAATTTGTCAAAAATGTGGTTTAGGTATGTCAGATCGCAACTATAATCATGGGATTATATTCCGATGTAGTTAGACTAGTGTCTCATTCATTTATGAACGAAAGAAACGTTTGAAACGTGTACATAATATCAGTAAATATCGGAGCAGTAAAATGGATTCGACTACATCTGACGCATGCGCGCAGAGATGTGGACGGGACATAGGAAGAAACGATTGGCAAAGTGGTGTGTGGACCTGGAATGTCAGGAGTGTTCAAAGTTAATGTTGGCTTCAGAGAGGGGAGTTCCCTGAGCCCATTGTTGCTTATCGCGGTGGTGGAACTGATACGCAAAAATATTGGTATGAGGGTTATTATCCGAAAGTTATTGTGCGCAGATGATCTGGCAGTGGTAGCGGATGGGAAAGAGGGCCTCAAAGAAGCTCAAATGAATTGTGTTCGTCTTATGTATACCCGTATGGCAATGGCAATGACAGAAAAACAACAGGAGAGGGTATAGGTTTCCAAAAACAATCGGGTCAGAAAAAATACGGGATTGATAAAATAATTGATGAGTGAAAAATGGAGGGTCTGAGACAGGAAGTGGGCAAAAAGGAAAGTTTTAATAAGAATGGGTGGATACTAAAGTGGGCTGTCCATGTGGGTAGAATGGGAATAGAATGGTTGGCAAAGAAAACAGATAACCGGAGAGAGTGGAGGGAGAAAGACCTAGACCAAGATGGGAAGGCTGTGTAAAGAGAAATTTGGAAGGGTCGAGAGAGGAGTGGAGAACGAAATAGAAAGCTAGAGGGGAACGGTGACGATTGGTGGAGAGAGCAGTGCAGGATCAGTGAAATAAAAGAAAAAAGGTAACATAAATCGAGGATCGGGTCGAGACCAGCCTCATCCCTGAGACATTGAAACAAGAGGAGAACAACAATAACGACAACTGACACAATGGTTCATGTGTGTTAGGCAACAAACTATTGATGACCGGATGCGTAATTAATGCGAGAGGGACAATGCTAGACTTGAAGTGTGTCTGACGTTTGTGGTGTTTGGTCACATGCGCTTTGGGCTGCTTAAATTAATAAATTAGTTAAAGTCAGTTAAGATGATTGGGTGTGCGGAATGGAAGGTTTATGACGGCTATATGGAAAACAACGGGGCTTTCTATTTCAGTGATTTGTGTTGGGATCATCTTCCAAATAGGATTGCTCTGGGGTAGAAGGAGAAAACAGGTGCATTAATGCGGCACCTAGGGGCTATATAGTGGCCACGTTTTTCTTAACTATGTTAGAAGGTTCGGCGGGGGGGATTGATCTTGATAATGTTATTTAAACTTTTATAAAATGTCATGGCTTGTTTGATAATGCGTCGTCGTTCAAGAGTTGGCCATCCAAGGGTGGCTACTAGGTATGGTGAGTTGGTTTGGCGTCTACAATAATTTATAATGTTTTAACAAATTTGGCAGCATAGTGTTGGGTGCTTAATTTGGGTGGCACTGTGTGAGTTCCTTATGGGAGATGCATTCTCGAGTTTTGACCGGATTAGCATGTTATAAGCTATTTCGTTGACTTCGGGTTTGCATGGGCCAATAGTTTTTTTAATCATGTATAGGATTTTTTAGGATTTGGAAACTATATCGGTGATGTAACTTGCCCATGTTAATTTTGAATCTAATTGTACTTCGAAATACGGATGGCTGGATACTGTAGCGAGTGGCATGCCGAAGAGGAATATGAGTGTAGTCTGGGTATAGTTTTGGTTGTTGTTGGGAGGTGGCAAATGGAGGTGGACACATTTAGAAATGTTAAATTCCATTTGCCAGTTGTTAGACCATGTTTAGAGTTGGATCAGGTCTGTTCGAAAAATGTCATGGTCGGTTTCGGAGGTGATTTTACGATATATAATGCTGTCGCCTGCAAAGAGGTATATGGGAGATTGGATGTTTTCATTTATGTCATTTATGTAGAGTAGGCAGAGGACTGGTCCTACGACTGATCCCTGTGGAACACCAGATGTAACATCTGTTGTGTCCGACAGAACTCAATTTACTGAGACTCTCTGTTTACAGTTTGTTAAAAATGATTTGATCCAGTTTTGTGTTTGCAGTTATTCCGTAGGAGGCTAATTTGGCTAGGAGGCGTTTGTGAGGGACTTTGTCAAAAGCTTTGGCAAAATCAAGCATGGGTTGAGATGAACAAGACAGATCTGACTGGAATCCGTGTTGAAAATGGAGGGTGATGTTGTGTTTGTTCAGGTGTTTCCACATATTATTTATGGTGTGTTCCATGACTTTACAGAGGATGCATGTTAGTGATGTTGGTCTGTAGTTTTCGGGGTCAGAGTTGTGGCTTCTTTGTGTATTGGAGTTACTAGTGCTTGGAGCCAGTCGTCGGGGAGTTTGCATGTGTTGTATGAATGTTGGAAGATGTGAGTGATAATGGGAGCTACTTCCCCTGTGGTTTCGTTAAGAACTCTTACTGGGAGTTTATCTGGGCTGGTAGCTTAGTTTTGGTTTATAGTTTTCAGTTTTCTGAATACTCCAGCTATCCCGATTTCAAGAGTGGTCATATTAGGGTATGAGGAAGGTGCTTGTTGAGGATAGGGTAAATTTCTTTGGTGAACACGGAACTAAATTGGTTTTTCAGTGCATCTGTTTTGTCATGATCATTGATGATTGGTTGTTCGTTTATTTGCAGTGTGGGGATATCAATGTTTGTTTGCTTTGATGAATGACCAGGATTGTTTAGGTTTTGCTTTAAGCTGACTCAAATGTTATTATTTATGTAATCTTTGTAAGATTTGGCTGCAGCCTTAGTGGCTTGCCTTCTGAGTTCTTTTAACTTTTCCCGGTCGCTATTAAGTCCAGTTTTTTTTTTTTTTTTTGGGTTTTGTTGCGTTTTCATTGCATTTTTATTATTTTCCGTGTTATCCAGGGGAAGTGGGTTTTTGCTTTGGTGTTGCGACTAGGGCTGGTATTGTTAATCTGTGTGACAAGTTGGGTCCGAAAAAAGATCCAATTTATGTTAATGTCTCGTGTATTGGGATCGGTGTCAAAGTATGCTGTTGTTAATTGGGTTATGCTGTCTTTAAGTTTGCCCCAGTCTGCGTATTTATACTAAAATACTTTGTGTGGTGGTCTCCTGTTGCGAACTGGGTTTAGGTTGACACTGAAGGGCACGGCTTCATGATCACTCATGCCGGGAATGGTGTGAGTGTTGACGATTATGGACAGATTTGAGGTGAGTATTAGGTGAAGGATATTACCAGAATCGATTAGTGTGGGGTCATTCACCATGTTTTGCAATCCAAAGTCACTCATTATTTCAAGTAGTCTGTTGTGTTACTGTCAGTTCTATTGCTTGTGGTTTGTTGGTTGCGCCAGTTGATATAAGGAATGTTAAAATCTCCTCCTATGACGATGCTAGGTCGAGTTTTTGTGATCTATATAGGTTCGTGAAAAAGTCATGGAGAGCATCGGGAGATTAGATATGGTCATTGGGGGATCGGTAGTAGGATACGAAATATATGGATTTGTTTTGTGCAAAGTGAATTTTTGTCCATACTATTTCACAATTGGAATTAAGGTTTGGAACTGGTTCTGCAACGATGTCATCGAGAAAGGCTGTAAATACTCCACTGCCATGAACGTTTCTGTACTTTCTGGTAGCATCATAGTTTTGTGGTAGAAATGAGTAGGTGGGATAATTTGCGTTATTTTGGTTTCGACTAGGAATATGATGTCGGGATTGTATTACTGAACTGTTGCCTTTAGTTTGGTTGTCTTTTCAATGCTCTTGATGCTGTTGGTGTTTATCAGAATACCACTGAGTGTGTTTCGTTTGGTTTTCCTGGGTCGTTCAGGGGTTGATGCATTTCGGGGATTTGGTCCAAACACTGGATCTTGAGTTTCGGTTGTGTTGGGATGTATTTCATTATGGCTGTGGTTGCCACTACCCAGTGGATCAAAAGAATTAGCTGTAGAAATGTTTGTGTCTCTAAAGAAGGAATTTGAGAATTTATAATCGTTGTCGTTTATTTTATAGAATTGTGTGTGTATCCGGTTTTGGCAGTGGTCGCATTGTATTGCATGATGATCATTTAGGACTTCCCTGTGACAAATTCCACAGGGTGCCGAGCAATTGGAACAATGCCATGTTTCTGTAGGTGTTGTAATGTTTGGATATTCCTGCACATTTGACGTGCAGTGTCCTGTTGCAGTCACTACACGTTAGGCTGGGTCCATTGCATTTTATTGAATTTTTATATGTGACATTTAGTGGGGCCTGGGTGTATTTGGACATCTCATGACAGTATGATGCATAGCAGAAGAGTGTGTTTAGTTGTCCTCCTGCTGTACTGGGTCTGTGTGGTGGTGGAATGAGTAGTTATCCAGTGGAGGTGTTGGATTTAAGACAGTTTAGGTGTGCAATGGTTTTACAGATAGGACTGTAAATGTAGTGGGTTGTGGCAGAGTTGGTACGTAGTGTGGGTTTGGTGGTGACATTGTAGTTCTCATTGTAGTTGTTTTGAAAGCGGTCAAGTTGAAAGCTCTGATTCGGAATCGTTAAAAAGTCTGAAGGTGATTTACAAACAAGGAAGCATGAACAGTGTATATTTAAAAGTGCATCTTGAATTGATATGATGCATGGAGCCTGCCATGTTTTTGTTTTGCGTGGTGATGGTTATACAAAAGTATATATTTACATGTGTGTATGTTGAACCAGTTCGTACTAGTTCATGAGTCAAATTGAAACACGTTGTATGGCAGATGCTTCCCTGTGTGCAGTCCATACACTCACTTATTGGTATACACTTGTTGTTTACTAGTTCGCCATCTTGTTTTGTAGGTTTTAGGCTAGTTGTTAGGGAAGCTAATTTGTCAAAAATGTGGTTTAGGTATGTCAGATCGCAACTATAATCATGGGATTATATTCCGATGTAGTTAGACTAGTGTCTCATTCATTTATGAACGAAAGAAACGTTTGAAACGTGTACATAATATCGGTAAATATCGGAGCGGTAAAATGGATTCGACTACACCTGATGCATGCGCGCAGAGATGTGGACGGGACATAGGAAGAAACGATTGGCAAAGTGGTGTGTGGACCTGGAGTGTCAGGAGTGTTCAAAGTTAATGTTGGCTTCAGAGAGGGGAGTTCCCTGAGCCCATTGTTGCTTATCGCGGTGGTGGAACTGATACGCAGAAATATTGGTATGAGGGTTATTGTCCAAAAGTTATTGTGCGCAGATGATCTGGCAGTGGTAGCAGATGGGAAAGATGGCCTCAAAGAAGCTCAAATGAATTGTGTTCGTCTTATGTATACCCGTATGGCAATGGCAATGGCAATGACAGAAAAACAACAGGAGAGGGTATAGGTTTCCAAAAACAATCGGGTCAGAAAAAGTACGGGATTGATAAAATAATTGATGAGTGAAAAATGGAGGGTCTTAGACAGGAAGTGGGCAAAAAAGAAAGTTTTAATAAGAATGGGTGGATACTAAAGTGGGTAGAATGGGAGTAGAATGGTTGGCAAAGAAAACAGATAACCGGAGAGAGTGGAGGGAGAAAGACCTAGACCGAGATGGGAAGGCTGTGTAAAGAGAAGGAGTGGAGAACGAAATAGAAAGCTAGAGGGGAACGGTGACGATTGGTGGAGAGAGCAGTGCAGGATCAGTGAAATAAAAGAAAAAAGGTAACATAAATCGAGGATCGGGTCGAGACCAGCCTCAGCCCTGAGACAGTGAAACAAGAGGAGAACAACAATAACGACAACTGACACAATGGTTCATGTGTGTTAGGCAACAAACTATTGATGACCGGATGCGTAATTAATGCGAGAGGGACAATGCTAGACTTGAAGTGTGTCTGACGGTGGTAGCAGTCAAACCATGCGGTTGCGGGACGTACCCACGCACTCACGCGCATGGACAAACACACACACACACACACACACACACACACACACGCACACATACACACACACACACACACACACACACACACACACACACAGGCTCAGGCACACATATGCACTTGCACGCACGCACGCACGCACGCACACACACACACATACACACACATATACACACACACACACACACACATACACACACTCTCTTAATCTCTCTCTTGCAGTCACTCGTTATTGAGTATGATTATCCGAGACATAATGAAGAAGATGATGATAATATCCAGTTATATTTGATGAGTGCGTCGGTGACTGAACAGGCAGATTCGAGATTTGCAGATCCGGCCACACACGTTGTAGCAGCTGTAGTAGTCGTCCATGTGTTGCTGTTGTTTTCACGATCCTTTCGCCGCTGTCGTTTTTCGGTTTCCTGTGCTACACGGTTTAGTTCAGTTTCCCACGTTGTCTTGTCTGTGTTGTATTTCTTCATGTTTGTTTTCATTTAGCCTTTGTAACGTTTCTGTTGCCCACCACACACGCACACACATATATATATGTATATATATGTGTGTGTGTGTGTGTGTGTGTGTGTGTGTGTGTGTGTGTATATATATATATATATATATATAAACATACAACAAATAGTGATAGTGTATAAACTGACCATCATTACCGAAACTATTGTTGTCATTACCACAGGCGAGATGTCCATTCTGTGCTCCGGTGGATTCTGGCTGAACATGATCCTGATGACTGCCTCCTTGATCGCCTACTTAGTTAGTGGACCAATGATGTAGTCCGCCATCACGAGGTGAAGAAGGAAACCCAGACTAACAAGAACGAAGACGAAGGAAACCCAAATGGACACTGGTGGAGTTATATTGATATCCGTCTTGCATTAGCATGACTTATCACACAACCCTTCGGAATTATATGCTTTGAGAGTGCGCACAATTGTTAACACGTGTGCTGTGTATAGGTGCGTTTTTACACCACAGGTGTGTGTGTGTATGTAAATATATATATACATATATAATTATGTATACACACACACATATATACACACACACATATATATAATTATATATATACATATATAAATAAATATGTATATATATATATATATATAATTGTATATTTTAAGAGCGTTGCTAGTTAAATGTTTGTTTGTTGTTTCATTGCCTAAGTTAAGCCCGTCGAATCGCAAGTGATCTCCAAATGTTTTGTTTCGCTGTTACATTACATTGTGTTTTCTCCCCTGTCACACCTGCGTCACGCTTCAGTGTTGCCATGTACAGCTGTAGTTGAGTGCAGGATTCCCTGTTTCCTCCATTCGTTTGTTGAATGTATATGAATAATGCGTGATTGGAATGCATGCATGAGTTTATACGTGCAAGCGCACACACACACATACACATGTTACATCATGCCGATTTTCAATATGTGCGTCTGTTGTGTTTTCAATGTTCCACTATTTAATTACACTTTTCTCTTCATTGCATTTACATTTTATTCCAATTAATGTTTCCTTGCTAGCTGTGTTTCTATTTTATGTCGCTTTTTGTATATTTTCCTTGTTATACTAGGTGGTTATACGGGGTTAACTGAAGTGCTTACCGATTTACACTATATTCCAATTAATTTATGCCTGACCGATTGTTAATGTTATGCATTTGATGTGTTTTATTAGCATTGCCTATTTATAATTAACTACACATTTATTTGAGCTGAAATCAAACTTACAGTATATTCAAATTCATATAGCCTGACCGATTATAAAAATTATGCGTTTGATTTCAAAATAGTTTATGCCTAACCGCTTTTCTATACT
>CM034531.1:86608258-86710758 GCA_020002185.1 Paraescarpia echinospica
TGTGTATATTAATAGTTTTGTTATTCGGTGTGGGATGAATACATTTTGAAATCGGCACCTTGTTTAAATGTTTGATTGAATTCCACTATCCCTGAACCCAAAATCTACTACAAGCTCGTTTCACCTGGCGGATCTTGACAATGAGGACACCGAGAATGCCGAGAACGATGAGGAAGACTACATTCCTTTTTTCCACGTCGTGACATTAAACTGAAGAAGTCATATAAAAATATATTAAATCTTAGAACTTAATTTATATTTAAAACGACCCGTTGTGCTATCTCATTCACGTTCAAATGAAGTATCTCTATCGCCCACTCTGTCTCGATGTCTTCCTTCACCATCACCAAAGAGCACTTGTCTCCTGCTGAAATTGTCCTCAGCATTCGCGCCTTCCTGTGCCTTACCGCACACAAGGCATAGGGGAGACTAGGTTGTCGCTTCAAAATGACACTTCAACATTTCAACTCGACTGATACATAGTTCACATATAAGAGCTAGCAGTATAATTCTGAATTTTGGAAAAACGTTTCTGTCAATTTCATATTTTGGGTATATGTTATACTGAAATGAGCGATGATTCCGACATATACTTTTTAGTCCAGCGGATATGTGCAGAAAATAACGAAATTGTGCACTTTTTGATAAAGGCAAGACACTTGGCTCATCTGTTATATACACCAAGGGTGTATATAACATGTATGTTAAAGATTGGAGGCATTCCAGATTATGCTGCGCTCAGAAAAATCACTTTCCCAATATCATAATAACTGCCTTAAATAGAGCAAAAATATTGTTATCTAGATGTAGGTTTTAAATATCAAAGATTTAAGATTTGTTACTTTTGAACTACTTTAACATCCATATCCGCTTTTTAAAGATGACGGTCGTCAATATAAATGTAACAATATCTTAATAATTGTGTTACTTACAGCCATATAATTTACATTTTTGAATAGCCTATATCCGCCATTTTTAAAGATAGCGCCCTTAAAAAAATATTCCCATATTTCAAGAACTACACAACGTAGAGCCACAAGTTGATGTCAAAATATATCTTTTTAGATGCGATGATTTCAAATACATTACTTTTGACATTCGTTGACTTTACAATAGATCCGCCGTTTTTTAAATATCCGCTATTTTGAAAGATGTCGGCAGACAAAGTCTGTTATTCCCGTATAGTCCAGCGGATAGATAAAAAATGTTACAAAAAGCACAGATAAAGGCAAGACACGTTGCGTATGTATTTCATACACCAATTGAACCATTATAAAGATTGAACGCCTGCCAGATTTTGCTGCATTCAGAAATGGTGGCCATTTAAAAAAATGGCCGCCAAATTCAGTTTCCCCATATTTTTATAACTGTCAAATATAGAGAAATAATGTTTGTGTCTAGTTATGTTTTAGGGGTCGAAGAATTCAGATTTGTTACTTTTATGACTTTTCCGACATTCACATCAGTCATTTTAAAACATGACGATCGTCAATACAAATGTAAAGATAACTTAATAACTACGTTACTTAGAGCCGTATAGTTTACTTTTTTTAAATAGTTTGGAGGATAGTAACTTCACTAAATATAACGTTTTATCTTCGTCAACATGGCAAGGCACTGATAGTTGGTTAATTGGCGGTAGCGTCTGCGCGCGCAATACATAACGGAAGAGGATGCGGAAGTAATTTGAACATGAGCGCGCAGGCAGGACAGAAAGAGAAACTGTAATGTTTTGCGCGTTTTCATTCATGTGTCCGTCCACATTTTTAAACTAACTGTGCGTGCAGTTAAGAAAAAAAAATTTATATTAGTTCGTCACGGTTACAGTACCAGTTGTTTTCTATGCACACTCTGACTATACACACTATCAATAAATCGTTTCGCCACGTGTTACATGTAATGGCAATGAATAGTAAATAAATCGTAAAGTTTTTCGAAGTGTGGGCTTTGGAGTGAATTCCAGTGGATTAAAATTGACAGAGATTTTGCAGTAATGACAGTTGGTGGTAGGCTGTCGTGCATTGCATAATTCCAGAACAAGATTTAACAAGATTTAACAAGATTGCCATCCAGAGAATTAACTCTAGATGGCAGGTGGACAATGAAGCCCTTTGGCTTATCGAGAGTCCAACCCTTTTATCTACATATATCCAGCCCTTCTGAGGTATGTGTCGATTTTATTTTTAAACATATTCACACTACTAGCACCCACACAATCATCAGATAATCTGTTCCATTCATTCACAGTATGGTTCAAGGGAAGCGCAGTTTAAACACTGACAGTTATGTTGTTGTTTGCGTGTTTGTTTGTTTATTTGTGATTTTACAGTCGCACCGGAGGCTATCGCATTTGAGTACAGCATGGGTCAGGCTCACCTGTAAGTGGATATTATGCATCTGTCTGTCATCACCTAGCCCTGGCCTAGGGCTAGGCTAACATCTATGTAGTCTAGTTAGGCTCCAACATGTACGATTGCGTTTCGGCCAACTGCATGGTCCTTTTCAAGGCTTTTGTAACACACAACGGTGAGTGTGTTTTAATTTGGTACAAGACCATGCATTGGTGGTTACATGAAGTAGGTGTGGCCTTAATCTCTGGTTCCATCTGTATATATAATCATTGTTTGTAATGGTGTGTCACAATTCTGCCTATTCAGTTGGATGACAGACTTGTTTTGGCTCGCTCGCTGCTCGCTTTGGATATTTTGATAGCTTTTGCTTGGACTACTCGATTGTGAACTACTGTGGGTATTGGATTGCAGATCTGCAACATGTCCAACTTGGTGGCAATGCTCTCCGACTCCATCTTCAAGTACCTGCCCCAGAGTGTCAGCAATGTTGACTTCGATCTGCATTGCAGACGTGGTGGTCATGTCAACGACATTCGCCAGGGTAAGATTTGCTTCAGCTTAGATGTGCATGCACAATCAAAAAGGATTTACTTACTTAGGTTTACTTATGTTGTTCCTGACCGTAGGCTCTTCGGCTTCCTGGCAAGGCGGCTTTGTAATCGTAGAGAAATTTCAGTGATTTATATAACATTATTGACATAGTTAATTCATGTTGGCCTGTTTCTCATATAACCTGCTGCTTGTATCCAAACTATAAAATATAATATAGAAGCATTACAGAGCATGTAAATGTACGTAGTAATTTCACAATTCAGTGCAAGCTATGTCCACAGCTCTTTATACGTTTTTTGATTGGCAAAATGTACTATTGACAGAGCATACCTGTACACATGGTGGTTTGTTTTATTAACTTTTTAAATGTTGGCTGTTGTATAATAAATAGCTGACTTAACATATATTTTCAGTGCTTGCTGAAACAGACGCGTTGAACGTCGATGCCGTAATTGTACATGTTGGTACCAACCACCTGCAGAGATGAGCACCAACGACTGATCCGAGAGACACAAGAGATTTACCCTGGAGTGCCTCTTGTCGTGTCTGCTGTACTCTCCCGCTAAGATGAGTGAGTACCAGTAATGTAGTAATGTTATACAACATTTTTGCGTAGCAACAATGCACACAAAGCTGTATTGATCTATTCAATTTGAAATAGAGAGAAACATTTGTTGACCATGTTCTGAATAATAGAATTGTGCTCAATTACTATTAATACATTTGAATGGCAGTGAAATGTAGTGATACTGCAACCATTGTTGAAATAGTCAGCTTCCATATTCACACAGGTATTACATATTTAAATTGTTTGAGTACCAGTAAAATATAGATACTCATTTTTTTCTTTGCACAATGACGACCTGTACGAGACTGGCCTCTTGTGGAACATGCGGCTGCACCAGATGACTGCACCGATCCCTGGCGTGTGTTTATGGGATTGGGATTGCACCCTCTCCCAACCCAGACACTTCAGTGTGGACGGCAGCCAGTCGCGTTCTGCAGATGCTGTCATCTGACAGACGAGGCCAGCTCATGTAAATACATATAACAGTACGTTTATTTCTAGAATGGAAAGCACTTGGACTTATATCATCGGCTTTAGATAAGAAAAAGTGTACTATTTGAGTTTTTATTGATTTGAAAAAAGCATTCGACACAATAGACCATAATCTGCCATTAAGTAAATTAGAAGCTTATGAAATTAGAGGTACTGCCAATGACTGGCTAAAAAGTTACTTCATTGATAGACTACAGTATGTTAATATTGATGACTATAACTCTTACTAAGAATGACACGTGGACTACCACAGGGCTCAATACTGGGCCCAAACCTTTTTTATTATTAAATGATATTTGTAATAGTTATACTTGTTGCTGATGATACTAATATATAACTGAAAAAATGAATGAGATTGCTTTCTAAAGATATATTTCCATGTTGTTACCAATGTTGTGTTTAATATACTTGTACAAGTTATGGGGAAGTGATTAATAAGTACAACACTTCTATCTGGCCCAATTTCCATGTGTAAATGTCTATGTATTGTATATTGCGTGTAGTGTTAGCAGTTTTTGATGTTGAAAACTTATTACCATAAATGTTGTATTTTTTTTTCGGCCATGTGTGCATTAAGCTGGTGCATATTGGGAATTATATATATATATATATATATAATTCCCAATATGCACCAGTTTAATGCATGCGTTGTGTGGGTGTCTGTAATTGCAGGGAGACGGACATGGTAGCTGCGGAGTTGTCCCGCGCACGTGCAGACAATCGCCAGCGTATGGAGGCCAAGGCGCGAGCCAAGGCCTCCAGGACACCACTACCCCCCGTCTACAGGCAGGATCCAGCTCCCGTCCGCACGTACGGGAGATACCAGCTCTATAGCAGGTAGCCGGTACAACATTGAAGATCTGACATTCCTTTTTGGTGAACGGTGGCTCTCCAATTCTCTTTGTATCAAATTAGTATAATGCTTAATACAGAATTTCATCATACTAAGTCATGGGTGTGGTAAGCATCAGACATACAACTGCAGGCACATTGTTATGCACAAATTCATAAAAAAATTGCTAATATTCAGGAAAGACAACTGATTTTGCTCATACTTACTTATTTCATGGAGAGTTTGCAAGTAACTAATTCAGTTAGAAGTAAAGGTGTTGTGTGTTCTAGGAAACACGCTTGGGTGGGGAATACCAGAAACAGTTAAGATCATATTTAAAAATGTAGCGCAGCCGTTAGGTAAACAAGTTCCACTATATAGCATTTGTCATCAATAATGGTTTACATATTTACTAAAATCTCTCTAATAAGAATCCATTACAGACATGTTCATCCATTACATACATGTTTATCCATTACAGACATGTTCATCCGTCTGCGGTGTCTCTGTAATCATAGGTGCCACCATTGGCGTGTTTATACAGGAAAGGTTTCTATGGGCTTGCTACTCAGAATTCTCAACTTCCTTCAGATGCGATTGCTTATCCGTGCCACGTAACAAATTATTCACATTTCTTGAGACAGGTTATCATGCAGTGGATTATTACAGGAACAATTGATGTCAATAAGCTACTACAGACAAAGGTAAACAAAGTGAGTGTAAGGTCTAATAGGAATAGCGGTAAGTATCATAAGTGCAAGCAAACTGTTAGTAGGAAGAAACAGCCAGGAAAGGTAGAGACCTATAGTCTCCCCTTAACCATTCGGGGCAGTACTGAAATGCCTCCCACTCTTAATTATGTAAACATAGCTACTCTCTTAATTAATAAGCCAGCTGTTTCATTTCGAAAGTCAAAATTCTTTAGGCTTTCAGTAATGACCCACAATGGAAAAAAACAGCTACTAAACAGTTCCCATGTTCTAATGCAGGTAAACGTGATATTCAGGCTGTAGGAAAATGCAATCGTTTGTGCGTTCTGTTGATGCAGTTACGTGATTAATGTGCTACTTGTTTTCTGTAATTGGTAAGGGTAACAAACAATATATATCAGGTTTGGTGACACGCTGTGATATGCCACCATGTTTGGTTTATGCAAGAATTTCTTTTGAATCAGGGAAATACTTTCGTCTCGGTTGCATGCTAAAATGTGGTCTTCAGAAAAGTAGGTTCTTACCCTGTTCAACATTGGGTAAAACAGATCAGCATACGTTGCAGAAACGTAACAATTTGTTGATGGAATATCTTTCAATAATTGAATAAAATCAGTTAATTAGGTTAGCATTGGTTCGGTTCCCAGTGGCATTCCCAGCAGACGCTATATTTATAAAATCTTGTTCGACAAGCACATAAGAATGCGACAGAGTTACCATGTTAAACTATTTCACAACACTGATTACAATTACGTACCCATTGAGTTTGAATATTTGGACACCTTTGGAAACAAAATTGCCGTAGTTATGAATGTATCATGTTCATCTAATTAAGTGTATCATGTTCTTTAATTAAGTGCATAGTCGATAAATTTGTACCTTTCAAAAAACAAGGGAAACGGTCTAAAAAGAAGCACTTATCGAAAGAAGCCATTAGAAAAATTAAGTATAAACAAATGATGTGGAAGTCATATAAATATACTGGAAATGATGAAGACTACAACATTTATAAAGAAGCACTTAATCAAGCTACAGCTGAAATTAGAAATTCAAAGAGAAGCTATGAAAACAAATTAGCTAGTAATATAAAACATGACAGTAAGAGTTTTTATACGTATATTCGAAGCAAACAGAAAGTTCAGGATAAGGTCGGTCCTCTAGAAGATAGTGCTGGAAATACAATATCAGAGGGATTCTTAATGGCAGAAGACCTGAATGAGTATTTTAGTTCAGTGTTTACCAGGGAAGATATTAGTTCACTGCCAGTACCAGAGGCTAAGTTCAAGGGGGCAGATTCAGACTATTTAGGACAGTTAGTTGTAACCTCGGAAATGGTAGCTAAGAAAATAAGGGCTATGAAGGATAATAAATCACCTGGAGTGGACGGGATTCCGCCCAAACTACTATTGGAAATTGTAGAACAAATTAGCGTACCGCTTGCAACAGTTTTCAATTTGTCATTAGAAGAGGGAGTGGTTCCTTTAGAATGGAAAGAGGCAAACATTATACCGTTATTTAAAAAAGGTTCGAGAAACAAGTCAGAGAACTATAGACCAGTGAGTTTAACATCAGTGATTTGCAAATTATTAGAAAGACTAATTAAAGATCACATGGTGGATTTTCTTGTTAAACATAACTTGATAAACCCATCTCAACATGGGTTTTTAAAAGCGAGGTCATGCTTAACAAATATGTTATGTTTTTTGGAAGACATCACTAGGTGGGTAGATGAGGGATCACCAGTAGATATCATCTATTTAGATTTTCAAAAAGCTTTCGACAAAGTACCACATCAAAGATTACTCCTTAAGCTAAAGGCCCATGGCATAGGAAATGGTATAATAAACTGGATAGAAAAATGGCTGAATGACAGAAGACAACGTGTAGTAGTTGATGGGGAGGCTTCAAACTGGAAATCGGTATTGAGTGGGGTACCACAGGGATCAGTACTAGGACCTATATTATTCTTAATATATATCAACGATTTGGACGATGAAATAACAAGCAAGGTGTTGAAATTTGCGGATGATACAAAAGTGTTTAGAAGGATTAAAAGTGATGGAGACAGACAGCATTTACAAGATGATCTTGACAGGTTGATCAAATGGTCTGAAAAGTGGCAAATGCTGTTCAATTTTGGGAAATGTAAATGCCTCCACACAGGTCATGGGAATGAAGAGGTAAATATAAAATGGGGGGTACTGTTCTAAGTACTACTGTAAACGAAAAGGACTTAGGGTTAACCATTAGTGCTGATATGAAGGTGTCAGAGCAGTGCGGAATTGCAGCTTCAAAGGGAAATCAAATCCTTGGATTAATTAGGCGAAATATAGAGTATAAGAAAAAAGAATTAATAGTACCGCTGTACAAAACAATAGTGAGGCCTCATTTAGAATATTGTATACAAGCATGGAGGCCATATCGCAAGAAGGACATAGATATGCTAGAAAGAGTACAGAGGAGAGCGACTAAAATGATACCAAATCTGAGGGATCTTAGTTACGAAATACGCCTAAAAGAATGTGGTTTAACAACACTAGAGACCAGGAGATTGAGAGGAGATCACATAGAAGTGTTTAAAATATTGAATGGTTATGAAAATATTGATAGAATTTTTTTTTTCTCAGTTAAGAAAGATAGAAGGACCAGAGGACATGAAGCTACATTAGTAAAGGAGCAGTGTAGATTAGATATAAGAAAGTTCTCATTCTCACAAAGGACTGTAAATGAATGGAACAGATTATCTCCTGATTGTGTTGGTGCTAGTAACGTGAATATGTTTAAAAATAAAATCGACACACACCTTAAAAGGGCGGGATACATGTAGATAAAAACTATTGGACTCTCGATAAGCCAAAAGGCTTCCTTGTCCACCTGCCATCCAGAGTAATTTTCTGGATGGCAATCTTGTTAAATCTTGTTAAATCTTGTTAAATCTCTTACAACGCTGTGTAGAAATCAGTGTGGTTGTATAATCAAAGACATGTCACCAAATTTGACAGAATGTCCACAATGCAATACGAGTCTCATTACTAATTATAACAAATGTGGAAATTATCATCCCACATGATGTGTGGCTGGAAGTAAAAATTTATTTTAAAATTGGATGACTTAGATAATTGTGAAATTTTTGAGCATAGTAACAATTCGCTATTTCACTCTTCAGAGCCTAATCAGATAGTTAGACATATGTCACAGACGATGAAAGACAAAATTGACCGTGCAAGAATGACTGGAAAAACAGCACCTAGTCAGATTTATATTGCAGAAAATCCCACTAGTAAACTTACAAGCGGTGTTACTGAAATATCCACAAAATTTATCAATTTACGTCAAATTTAAATAGTTTTGTTTTAATTGACCGTCATTACTTAGGAAAATGTTTGTCCAGTTTTAAGCACAAACTCACAAATTCAGATTGGAGGAATGCCGAGATAATTTTGGAGAAAAATTTAATATATATTCTGATGTTTCAGAGAGGTGATGCTAGAATAAACTGAAATTATTACTTGGTTCTTGGAAGTGATGAAAATATTGATCGTTTGGATGAGTTTGGTATGATTTGTGGATATGACATCAAACATGATTTAAACGCAGCCCGTTTCCAAATAAGTATTTTAACTTACTGTGATTCAGCAAATTGGGGAGGAATAGGCATGGCAGCAATTAGTAACTGTGTAATCACCCCAATTTTAACTGTTTTAAAAAGTGTTATGCGTAGTTGGCATGAAAGTGTCCGGACGAACAGGGTACATTCATTTTTCAACTATCTAAATAGTATTCCGCATTGTATCGTTAGCGCACAAACAAAAACTAGCTTTTCACATTACCTTAATACGTACTGGTTTCAATGTGCATGGCAAACAACATTTACAGCGGTGCCGGAACAAGATAGGCGAAATCCACTCTTGCTGACTAATAACATTACAGAAAATCAGTTCAGGTTGATTGCTCAGGGGGTAAATGCTAATCATCTGAATACATCTCTAGCATTAGAAGTTCAAACATTAATTGATATAACTCTCCCAAGACATGCATATGACACTGTGCATGGTGCAACTAATATAGCAAAATTCAAAAATCAGGTAAATACTTCAAAGGGTAAATTATTGAAGTGTATTATGAAAGGTATAGATCTGGTCCAGACAGGAAAAGTCAGAATGATTCAAAATTGGGAACAACATGGGTGGGCATTTGTAACTTCAGAAGCCCAAAACCAATCGGGTAATGATCATGATTATTCAATAAACACAGCTAGTGCAAATTTACTTACACAGTTAAATGTTAGAGCTGCTAAGACATTCCGTGATGTCGTCTTGGTCTTGGTCTTGGTTGAGTACTGGCCAACACTCCTTAGGAGTCATACGGTCAGGGTTGGGTGCGCATGCTAGGTTATTAGTCGTGTATTAATGCTTGTCTGAATTTCTGTGGCTCTGTAATGTTGACTATTGCATCTGGTAGGGAATTCCAATCTTTTATTGTTCGGGGGAAATAGGAAAATTTATAACAGTTCTTGCTGGTGTGGATAGTGTTGAATGCTTTGGTATTTAGATGCCGTGATAGGCGTTGTACAGGCTGGAGGAGGTTTTCAACATGCAAGGTTAGGTGGCCATAAATGGCTTTGTGCAATATGGCGAGGCGTCTGTTTGTTCGTCTGTTTGTTAGTTGTTCTAGGTTTATTTTTGTTAACATTTGTGACACGCAACCAGTTTCTCGGGATGTATAGTCGTTAAGGCAGAAGCGAGCAACCCGTCTTTGGACCATTTCTATTTTGTTGATGAGGACTTGGGTGTGGGGGTCCCACACGGATGCTGAATATTCTAGGAGTGGTCGGACAAGGGTTGTGTAGGCACTTGTTTTAATGTTTTTTGGGCACGAGTAGAGGTTGCGTCTGATAAATGCTAGGGTACGGTTTGCTGAGGCTGTAATCTGATGGATGTGTTTGTTCCAGGTGAGATCTTTGGTGATACATACTCCTAGATAGGGATGACTGTCGGTTTCCTGTAGTGTTGCGTTTCCTAGAGTATAATTAAAATGTTTTACGTTTCTTGCATGGGTTAGTCTCATCACAAAGCATTTTTTTGGGTTAAAGTGAATCTGCCAGTCGTGTTCCCATTTTGCTAACTCATTTAGGTCTTTCTGTAGTTCTTGTGAGTCGGACTGATTATTGATTTCTCTATAGATTTAGATTTAACAAGATTGCCATCCAGAAAATTACTCTGGATGGCAGGTGGACAAGGAAGCCTTTTGGCTTATCGAGAGTCCAATAGTTTTTATCTACATGTATCCCGCCCTTTTAAGGTGTGTGTCGATTTTATTTTTAAACATATTCACGTTACTAGCACCAACACAATCAGGAGATAATCTGTTCCATTCATTTACAGTCCTTTGTGAGAATGAGAACTTTCTTATATCTAATCTACACTGCTCCTTTACTAATGTAGCTTCATGTCCTCTGGTCCTTCTATCTTTCTTAACTGAGAAAAAAATGTTTCTATCAATATTTTCATAACCATTCAATATTTTAAACACTTCTATGTGATCTCCTCTCAATCTCCTGGTCTCTAGTGTTATTAAACCACATTCTTTTAGGCGTATTTCGTAACTAAGATCCCTCAGATTTGGTATCATTTTAGTCGCTCTCCTCTGTACTCTTTCTAGCATATCTATGTCCTTCTTGCGATATGGCCTCCATGCTTGTATACAATATTCTAAATGAGGCCTCACTATTGTTTTGTACAGCGGTACTATTAATTCTTTTTTCTTATACTCTATATTTCGCCTAATTAATCCAAGGATTTGATTTCCCTTTGAAGCTGCAATTCCGCACTGCTCTGACACCTTCATATCAGCACTAATGGTTAACCCTAAGTCCTTTTCTTTTACAGTAGTACTTAGAACAGTACCCCCCATTTTATATTTTACCTCTTCATTCCCATGACCTGTGTGGAGGCATTTACATTTCCCAAAATTGAACAGCATTTGCCATAGAGGACACAGTCATCTGCAAAAAGACGGACTGTGGAGCGGATCCTGTCAGGTAAATCATTGATGTATATCAGGAAGAGAAGCGGTCCCAATACCGTGCCTTGCGGTACACCTGACACGTCGTTGTTCAATACCTTCCTGTTCCGGCACCAGACGATGGCGTTTACGTTGTCAACCAGTTTCTTAACATATTTACATGCTTAGATTTTGTTCACAAAGGACAGCCATATTTTTGAAAGCATTTACATGCAGTGCTAACAACTATCCATAATTGCCTTGACCGTTTAAAGTTGTTAGAACTGTATTTTGCTTCTGTCCCTAAAATACCTCCCGGTTTGTCTACACTGTTCCCCGCTAGAAATAATCTATAAGGTCGCGATAATGTTTTCTTTTATATCCAGTCATTATTGCAAATTTCTCACCAGGCAACTAAATTAGAGGTACAGCAAGCTAAGAAGGGTGAGTTACTTAAACTTCTTCATGATCCAGAGAAACCCGCAGCCCCAACATTTTCCCCAGGTAGACTCCCTTTAAGACATCCTCATAAAGCAGGTTTCAGGAGGAAGGGACGACCCATGTCTATAAAAAGTAGTGCTTATGAGTTGAAATTCCCTGTGTTTAACACGGCTGACACCTATCAACACTCAGGTCAAAATTCCACATAATGCTAGAGAAAGATGGGGTGGGAGGAAAAGATCTTTGCATAAGAAACGTGGTTTGACAATAAGTGAGGTACCTTCAGAAAATGCTCGCATTTTGGCCTACAAACTTAAAAGGTTAGCAATAGCACGTTTACACCAAAAAGGCGTCGGTTAAACCAGCGGTTAGTGTAGCTGCACCTGTGGTTAATGTAGCTACACCAGTGGTTAGTATAGCTGCACCAGTGGTTAGTGTAGCTATACCTGTGGTTAGTGTAGCTGCACCTGTGGTTAGTGTAGCTATACCTGTGGTTAGTGTAGCTGCACCTGTGGTTAGTGCAGCTGCACCTGTGGTTAGTGTAGCTGCACCTGTGGTTAGTGCAGCTGCACCTGTGGTTAGTGTAGCTGCACCTGTGGTTAGTGTAACTGCACCTGTGGTTAGTGTAACTGCACCTGTGGTTAGTATAGCTGCACCAGTGGTTAGTGTAGCTGCACCAGTAGTATAGTCAGACATGCAGGTAGCATAGTCAGACCTGCAGGCAGTTTACTCAGGCCAGGAGTCGGTATAGTAAGATGTGTAATCAGACCTGCAGTTAGTAGTCAGAACATGAGTTAGTAGTCAGACCAGCAGTTAGTAGTCAGACCAGGAGTTAGTAGACAGACCAGCAGTTAGTAGTCAGACCAGGAGTTAGTAGTCAGACCAGGAGTTAGTAGTCAGACCAGCAGTTAGTAGTCAGACCAGCAGTTAGTAGTCAGACCAGGTGTTAGTTGTCAGACCAGCAGTTAGCAGTCGGACCAGGAGTTAGTAGTCAGACCAGCAGTTAGTAGTCAGACCAGCAGTTAGTAGTCAGACCAGGAGTTAGTAGTCAGACCAGCAGTAAGTAGTCAGACCAGGAGTTAGTAGTCAGACCAGCAGTTAGTAGTCAGACCAGCAGTTAGTAGTCAGACCAGGAGTTAGTAGTTAGACCAGCAGTTAGTAGTCAGACCAGCAGTTAGTAGTCAGACCAGCAGTAAGTAGTCAGACCAAGAGTTAGTAGTCAGACCAAGAGTTAGTAGTCAGACCAGCAGTAAGTAGTCAGACCAGGAGTTAGTAGTCAGACCAGGAGTTAGTAGTTAGACCAGCAGTTAGTAGTCAGACCAGCAGTTAGTAGTCAGACCAGGAGTTAGTAGTCAGACCAGCAGTTAGTAGTCAGACTAGATATTAAACCAAGAAGAAATTGTGAGACGCTACATCTGCATTGGGGTAACAGCGTGGTGATCGCCTTTGCCAAGTAAGACCAGAAAAAAACAAACGGCTCTTTTCAGAGCCACAACTCTATAAAAGAGTTTGCTATCAGTGTTCAATAAAAAATGAAAAGTATATACATGTGAATAATAAAAATGTACTGAATAAATCGACTGAATGCGACTAATGTGAGAAAACCGCAGTCCATATTGATTACAATCATTACCTACACATTAAGACGTTTTTGCTAGCTAACTGGCAGTATTTTAAATGTTTGGTTTCTGCAAATCGTGGTAACAATAATCATCTGCAAAATAAACGCCTTTAATGCCGTCGAAATTAAAATACGCTGGCATATCATACATGTTCGTTACCAAATCAGCACATTTCGATAAAGTCTCTATTTCGAGGAAACGGGCTCTGCAGATTATTATTATTATGACTATTTTATACTATTCAAATCGATCAATACACACACTTTGATAGTCTCTATTTTTAGGAAACGGGCTCTGCAGATTATATGATGACTATTTTACACTATTCAAATCAATCTATACGCATTTATCGTCCTTTTATTTCAAATACACTGGCACACCATGCATGTTCTTTACCAAATCAGCACAATTCAATATCCAAAGTCTCAATGTTGGCTAAATTAGCGAAGCGTACGGAGTATTTGAGGAAACACACTACCTAATATAGTGTATAATAAACAACTATTTACACTATTCAAACCAATCAATACTCATTTATTGTCGTCCCATTTCAAATACACTGACACACCAAATATGTTCGTTACCAAATCAGCACAATTCGATATCCAAAGTCTCAATTTTGGCTAAATTAGCGAAGCGTACGGAGTTTTTGAGGAAACAGACTACCTAATTTAGTGTATAATAAACAGATAGACGAGACATGGGCATATCCAATATTTTTCTTAAATGCCACAGTCGATTCAATATTTGAAAAAGCGTGCATTAACAAGAAGGCATTATTGTCCTATTGTCATATCTCAAAAACTGCACAACATAGAACCACAAAGTTGATGTCAAAATCATTTTTTTTAGTTGCGATGATTTCAAATACATTACTTTTGACCTTCACCGACTTTAAATATACCTGCCAATTTGAAATGTGCGCCACTTTGAAAGATGGCAGCAGACAAAGCCTATTATTCCCTTGTCTTGATATTTTCATATCGTTGAAACTTGAAGTTGGTGTCAAAACATGTTTGGGGATGTGACGAAGTTAAGAGCGTTTTAGATATTCTCTAAAACGGGCAATATCACTTCAAAGACGTTAGATTATGATGTCTATACCTTCTAAATCTACAGCAACGATTTCAAAACATTTCACACAGCTCACTGACACCCGCCGCATTGGCACTGCATTGTGCATCGCTGGTTGGCTTTGAAACACCGACACTCTGCAACCTTGGCACGATCGCTCGGCAAGCTGTGCCTGCAGGTGGCAGTGTCATCAACTGCACCTCCCATTCAGACACATTCTCCTTTTGAGTCCAGCCGAAGTCTACCGGACTGGGCAAGTGTGGCTCATTCAGTTCATTTGCTCTTCGAGGAACCTCCTCCTCTATCAGATGTTCTGCCGCACAGCTGCTCCAAACACCTTTAAAGCATTTTCCTTCTTCTTCCAGTGTTCCTATTGTTGGCCGTAGTTTCTCATACTCTGATGCCACTCTATATATGTATGCACATACTGTGTCCCCGTGACATTTCCACCATTTAATAATCTTCCGCCCCACATTTAAACCCCCTCCTCTTCTGCATACGTACAATGAAATCGAGGGCTTCTGTGGCGTAGTGATGCGTTCCCCAGCGATGATTTTACAGTCCTTCACCTGCCACTCCTCACTACCAGTAGATCAAGCTCTGTGTTATGATGGCCGCTCATATAGCACACTTTATGGCTTTCTCTCGTTTGGAAGAACGACCCGGCCACTGCCAGTCCATTTCGCCTCACCAACTCAGCTCTCAACTCAGCTCTCGGTTTCTTGTATCCCATCTGAATCTCTCGACCGACTCCTCTTCTTCTATTTTTGCTATCCCACGTGTGCATTAAAATCACCAGCTATGCACATGATCACATGGGCTTCTACCGCTCCCACCATTCTTTTTAGGTCTTCTCTGAAAGCCCTGTTCTCACCCTCCGCCCTTCCTTTTTGAAGACCATACACGGACATGATCCACATCAGCTGTTTTCTCACCATCATCCATGCCATAATGATCCTCCCTTGTTTTTAATAAAATGGTGTCCCATTGGTACAACACGTGCTAATTTACATATACACACAGCATCATTACATGAATACGATACATAATATAACGTTTTACATATACACACAGCACCATTGCATGAATACGATACATAATATAACGTTTTACATGTACACACAACACCATTGCATGAATACGATACATAATATAACGTTTTACATGTACACACAACACCATTACATGAATACGATACATAATATAACGTTTTACATGTACACACAACACCATTACATGAATACGATACATAATATAACGTTTTACATATACACACAGCACCATTACATGAATACGATACATAATATAACGTTTTACATATACACACAACACCATTACATGAATACGATACATAATATAACGTTTTACATATACACACAGCACCATTACATGAATACGATACATAATATAACGTTTTACATATACACACAACACCATTACATCAATACGATACATAATATAACGTTTTACATGTACACACAACACCATTACATGAATACGATACATAATATAACGTTTTACATATACACACAGCACCATTACATGAATACGATACATAATATAACGTTTTACATATACACACAACACCATTACATGAATACAATACATAATATAACGGTTTACATGTACACACAACACCATTACATGAATACGATACATAATATAACGTTTTGCATATACACACAACACCATTACATGAATACAATACATAATATAACGGTTTACATGTACACACAACACCATTACATGAATACGATACATAATATAACGTTTTACATATACACACAACACCATTACATGAATACAATACATAATATCACGGTTTACATGTACACACAACACCATTACATGAATACGATACATAATATAACGTTTTACATATACACACAACACCATTACATGAATACAATACATAATATAACGGTTTACATGTACACACAACACCATTACATGAATACGATACATAATATAACGTTTTACATGTACACACAACACCATTACATGAATACGATACATAATATAACGTTTTACATATACACACAGCACCATTACATGAATACGATACATAATATAACGTTTTACATATACACACAACACCATTACATGAATACAATACATAATATTACGGTTTACATGTACACACAACACCATTACATGAATACGATACATAATATAACGTTTTACATGTACCCATCAACATACGTAATACACCGTAATGGTGAACTGATAATATCCAATAATAATGATACACAAATATTCAATCAAGTAGATTCCTACAAGTGTGTATCGAATTTCATTGCAGAATCAAAGTTTATTGTACGCAGGGCTTTCCTAAATTGTATTTTGGTTAAGTTCACTATGCGTTCAGGTAGTCGGTTCCAGATAGATACAACTATATTGCAAAACATTTTTGTTTGTTAGATCAAGTTTTAAAGGTGTTGCCTTAAGCTTAAGTCCATGACCTCTTGTCGAAATCTGTAGCAGTATTATTGCATGATATTAGATTATTTTCAGATACATTGACATGTCCATGTTTGATATTACATACCGTTGCCATATCATTATAATGATGTCAGTGTTGTGTATTTGGTATGACATGTATAACTAGGTGATGACATGGTATATTATTATAGTTACATAATGTAGTTATACATAGATACTTGGCTTACTATTAAGCTCTTATGCAAACATACATCTGACTTGTGTAATCAGCAAACAAGCCACGTTTCCGATTCACAATTTTATCTGGTAGTTTTGTCCCGCATAAAAACACCTTTTGAAACTCAACGGTATTTATTTGGGCAACAAAACCAATCATTTTATTCTGGAGTATACGGTAAGCTTAATACATTATTATTTTTGACGGAAACATGTGACTGGCTCCTCCAATCCCAGTGCCCAGCCTCTCTTTCGAAATTTCCAGGATTGAAAAGGTATATTATATTCGCTCTCGATTTTTCAAATTTGTTTTCCCACCCTCCTACCCTGTCTTCACCTGAGTATTTAGATGGCCTGTGTTGCAGTTTTGTTTACTACTTTGTGTTTTTTGCATATAATTATAAATACACAGTTCATATTAAGTTACATTGTGCGTGTGTATATGTATATATATATATATATGTATATATATATATATACACACACATGTGTTGTCTGATATCATTGTCTTGCGATTATAGCCATAGGTTCTATAGTATTGTTTTTGTCTTACGAGACTCTGGCTAATGATAATTGTACACAGTGTATATGAGTGTTGTTATACTGTCTGTTATGAGTACATCTTCCAAGAGGTTTTAGGGCGGGACATGTGCACACGTACCTAACGCTTTCCCCTTGTTTAAAATCACAGAATGTCATACCTTGTATATAAGATGGTGGGTTTCCTACACCTGTGTGTGGTCGGTTCCCCCACCTTTGCTGTCAGTTTTGTGCATTTGTCATGACATTATAACTAGGTGATGACATTGTATATTATTGTAGTTACATAATATTGTTATACATAAAGTGTTGGCTTATTATCAAACTCTTATACAAACATACATCTGACTTGTGTTAGGTAGCCGGTATACTATTTTCTATCGTCAGTACAGAACATGTTATGTTCAGCTACTTGAAGTTGCCCAAACCATGAATTCATTAAGACATTTTTGCATATCAGGCCGTTCGGAAACATCCGAGAACACGGTGGTTATTTCGGTATAGTCCGCAAACAGACATACACTAGTGTTAACAGTCACACCTTCGTCGGGAAGATCGTTTACGAACAATATAGAGAATGGTGGACCGGTGCATGAATCTTGCGGGACACCGGACGGGACATCGGTATAACCAGAAAATGTTTGACGATGATTATGATGATGATGTAATGTTCCTGCGACATAAATAGTCTGGGGGACATCTTAATGTCGCAATCAGTCCCCCGAAAGTGTCTCCTCCATCCCGTGCGGTCTTCCGCCAGCTCTCCCAGAGTCTTAAAGTCATTGCCCGACAGCCTGACGCCGATCACTCTGAGGTCCGAGCGCGGTAGGTCTAGCAGGTTGGTGGTGGGCCTGCCGACTCGGCTACTGTACCGGCATGACCCGACAACATGTTTCACCTGTTTTAACTCTTTGTTTGTGGTTGCTCAGAAAGCTAGTGAACCAATGTAAAATGTTACCGCATATCCCATACTTCTGTAGTTTGTATAGTAATTTAGGATGAGGTACTATATCGAATGCTTTGGAAAAGTTAATGTACACCGTGTCAACGAACCGTTTTTTGCCTTAACCCACAAGTTACTGTATTTCAATAGCGGCAGCTCTGTGGATCGCCCATTAACAAAACTGTGTTGAGCATCTGTAATTAGGTGATTTTGATGCAGGTGGTAATTTATTCTGTCAGCCAATATTCGTTCAAACAAACGGCTCCTTCCATCTTATACCCTCCTGCCAGAGTCCTTGCCCGGTCTCCTTTCCATTTGGTTTGTTGTACACGCAACACTTCAAATTTTCTACTGTCCATCATGCTTACCACTTCCAGTGCTTTACCCCCATCTTCCCCACGTTGAGACTTCCCAGCCGGACTGCACATATCGGTCTCCGCGAGACGATCAACTCGGACTTCGCTGATTTCTCACCACTGCCGGGCAAAGTAGCGCGTCGGCTACCTCGGACGCGGTAACAAAATCGAGACTCGGTACCAGGGACATTACAGCCACTGCAGCACTGTCCTGGCTGACCTAGAGTGCGGTTTGATATTGGATGTTGCCTTTTCCTAGGAGAGGTGTCTGCCAAGACGATCGAGCCCACTCGCGATCCCTGGTTTAAATTTGGGGTTTCCTTAGATCATTTGCTTAACATGGCTAATGAGCATGATCTGGTCAGTTCTATTTACCCATAGTTGGGGGTGGAATAGTGAGTGTCGTGATCTGTCCACACGCTGGTGGGCACAACCACATATAGGGCTCCAACCTGGTCGGAGATCCCAAGCACATTTGCCTGGGGCCGCAAGGTGCCTAGTATCCGTAATGTACCACAAGGAGGTTGTGCTAGAATCTTGTCTATGAAGAGGCAATGTACCAGCAGGGGAGACATATACACACTCGGCTCCCTTTTCACTCCAAGGAGCTATCTGGCGGCTATAGCTGAAAGTGAGAGTGTGAAGCACAAACTACATACTACACACTACACATCAGCACTTGGCGCGTCGCACAGACCTGTGTTGGCCCACCACACTACAGAGATGAGCATGACAATTGGCTCAGGAATAAATTTCACTCAGACATGGAAAAAGCCAATCAGACATACATGCTTGTATGAATATATACAGGCGTACGCGCGTACACGCGTACACGAGTACACGCATACACGCATCCAGGCATGCACGCATGCTCGCATGCACGCATGCACGCATGCACGCATGCTCGCATGCACACAAGCACACAAGTACACAAGCACACAAGTACACAAGCACACAAGCACACATGCACACATGCACACATGTACAAATGCACACATGCACATATGCATACATTCAAACATGCATACATGCATTCATGCATACATGCATTCATGCATTCATGCATACACACATATACACATACACACATATACACCCACATGCACACACATGCACACACATGCACACACATGCACACACATGCACACACATGCACACTCGAATACACGCATACATCGATTACTCTACATTGCTACAGTTCATTCAGCTGTATGAATGAGTACCTTGCTATAGACAGTGGTGGATATTTGTGTACAAATAGTCACCGGAAATTAATTGCAGCGTGGCTGAATGCTTCCCAGAGAAGTCGATGAGGACTGGATACCGCCGTATATAAGAACTTACCTTTTTACATACATACATACATACATATATACATACATACATACTTATTTACATCCATACACCCATACATACATACATACATACATACATGCATACATACATACATACATACATACATACATACACACGTACATACGTACATACGTACGTAAGTACAAACGTGCATACGTGCATACGTGCATACGTGCATACGTGCATACATACATACATACATACATACATACATACATACACATACATACATACTCCCACTTACATACACACATACATACACATATACATGCATACATACTTACATACATGCATACATACATACTTACGTACATACGTACATGCGTACATGCGTACTCGGATACACGTATACACGCATACACGCCTACACACCTACACGCCTACACCCCTACACGCCTACACGCATACACGCATACACGCATACACGCATACACACATACACACACACATACATACATACATACATTCATACACACATACACGCATACCTACTTACGTACGTACGTGCGTACGTGCGTACATGCGTACATGCGTACACGCGTACACGCGTACACGCGTACATGCGTACACGCGTGCACGCGTACATGCGTACACGCGTACATGCGTACACGCGTACATGCGTACACGCGTACACGCACACACGCACACACGCACACACGCACAAACGCACACGCGCACACACGCACTGACGCGTTCACGCGTACACGCGTACACGCATAGAAGCATACACGCATACACGCATACACGCATACACGCATACACGCATACACGCATACACGCATACACGCATACACACATACACACACACACATACACACACACACATACATACATACATACATGAGTACTCACACATAAATTCATATATCCATACACATACATACACACACACATATATATATATATACACATGTATATATATATATAATAATAATAATAAGATAACTTCTACTGCGCCTAAATCCTTGGAAACCAAGCTCAAAGGCGCATATACATACATACATACATACATACATACATACATACATACATACATGAATACACGCACACATAAAGACAGATGTAACGTCAGACTGATACGAACAGAAATGTAACATGTCATTTGTGTCTGTGTACGTATGTAGTGTATGTACGTACGTACGTACGTACGTATGTATATGCATGTATATGTACGTATGTATATGTATGTATATGTATGTATGTATGTATGTACGTACGAACGTGTGTATATATGTATGTATGTATGTATGTATGTATGCATATGTGTGTGTGTATGAATATATGTATGTACGTACGTACGTGCGTGTGTATGTATGTATGTATGTGTGTACGTACGTACGTACGTACGTACGTATGTATATATATGTGTGTGTGTGTGTGTGTGTGTGTGTGTGTGTGTGTGTGTGTGTGTGTGTAGGCGTGTATGCATGTGTGCATGTATTCATGCATGTGTAGAGAATTTAGAATGATAACGCACATGGTATCAATCTTCTTAATTGCTGGATGTTGTACAGGCTCCGAAAAGCCAATTTATATGCAAATGACTATAGCTGGGGTGGGGGATTTGTTTACATTTGAGACCATCTGGTTTTTGGGAGGCAAGAACCCTATACAGAGGGCCTTTGTTGTTGAAGAGGTTACTATAAGTTCACTGGCACCATGGCAAGATTTCTAGAGACCCGTAGACTTTGGAAATGACATAACTAAAGGGTTAGCGTCTCACCCAAGGCTATGGATTTAGCTGTATATATAATTAAGGCTTTAATGAGGATCAGGGCTGGCGGTGAGGAGATGCAGCCAGACACTTCGAAGGCTGGCTGTTGGGAGATGCAGCCAGACACTGCGAGGGAGCTGTTTGTTAGAACAGGCCCGAAGATGCATGCTGGAGCTGTGTGTAACACAGGCCAGTGGTGTAGGGGGCGACTACTGGGGCACCCTGCCGGAGGAACGTTTCTCGTGAAGCACTGTCACCGAGCGCCCTGCGAGAAGTACTAAAAGACTCTCGCAGTACACCCGTGGCAATCAGTTATTCGCAGACTCGGTGAGTAACTCGGTTGCTGTATATAAGCCGCCGCCGTCTGACTTATCGTTCTGACACCTAGAATTCGGTTGCTGTATATAGGCCGCCGCCGTCTGACTTATCGTTCTGACAACTAGAATTCGGTTGCTGTATATAGGCCGCCGCCGTCTGACTTATTGTTCGGACATTTAGAATATATCGGTTATAATTCGGTTGCTGTAATAGCCGACGCCGTCTGAACCTATTGTTCTGACATTTAGAATATATCGGTTACAATTCGGTTGCTGTAATAGCCGCCGCCGTCTGAACCTATTGTTCTGACATTTAGAATATACCGGTTACAATTCGGTTGCTGTAATAGCCGCCGCCGTCTGAACCTATTGTTCTGACCTTTATAAGTAAGTAGTATTTATATAGCCGTATACTGCGTATTAGATCTTGTATTGGTAGGGTTTTCCGCATATAATAAACTGTGAAAACGTATAACCTGACTTAGCATTAGTACGACCGAGTGAGTGAACGTGTGCCCGTATGCTTCCCTGCCGACCGCTCGCCGCAAACGATACACATCTTCTTCTTCTTCTTCTTCCAATACACGCCTAGCCTCAACATGCTGAGGATACAGGCGGTGCCGTGGCATGGCAGGCGAACAGGACATGTTTTGTTTGTTTTTAGAGTGCAATATATAAGAACACAAATTATTGTGTAAATAAACAAAATACGTGCAGAAGAACTTGTTAACGTCTAAAACATGGGGTAGTGCAAAGTCTGGATGTTGATTTTAAAAGCATCCAGGCTGTTTTGATTTACAATATATTGAGGGAGGGAATTCCAAAGTCGAATGGTACTGGGGAAAAAGAATACAAGTGGTAACAAGATTTAACAAGATTGCCACCCAGAGAATTAACTCTAGGTGGCAGGTGGACAAGGAAGCCCTTTGGCTTATAGAGAGTCCGACCCTTTTATCTATGTGTATCCAGCCCGTCTGAGGTATGTGTCGATTTTATTTTAAAACATATTCACGCTACTAGCACCCACACTATCAGCAGATAATCTGTTCCATCCATTTACAGTCCTTTGTGAGAATGAGAACTTTCTTATATCTAATCTACACTGCTCCTTTGCTAATGTAAGTTCATGTCCTCTAGTCCTTCTGTCTTTCTTAACTGAGAAAAAAAATATTTCTATCAATATTTTCATAACCCTTCAATATTTTAAACACTTCTATCTGATCTTCTCTCAAACTCCTGGTCTCTAGTGTAGTTAAACCGCATTTTTAGGCGTATTTCGTAACTAAGATCCCTCAGTTTTGGTATAATTTTAGTTGCTCTCCTCTGCACTCTTTCTAGCATATCTATGTCCTTCCTGCGATACGGCCTCCACGCTTGAATACAATATTTTAATGAGGCCTAACTATTGGTTTGTACAGTGGTATTATTAGCTTTTTTTCCTTATACGTTATGTTTCGCCTAATTAATCCAAGGATTTGATTTCCCTTTGAAGCTGCAATTCCGCACTGCTCTGAAACCTTCATATCAGCACTAATGGTTAACCCTAAGTCCTTTTCTTTTACAGTAGTACTTAGTACAGTACCCCTCCCATTGTATATTCTACCTCTTCGTTCCCATGTCCTATGTGGAGGCATTTACATTTCCCAAAATTGAACAGCATTTGCCACTTTTCAGACCATTTGATCAACCTGTCACGATCATCTTGTAAATGCTGTCTATCTCCATCACTTTTAATCCTTCTAAATACTTTTGTATCATCCGCAAATTTCAACACCTTGCTTGTTATTTCATCATCCAAATCGTTGATATATATTAAGAATAATATAGGTCCTAATACTGATCCCTGTGGTACCCCACTCAATACCGATTTCCAGTTTGAAGCCAACTACTACACGTTGTCTTCTGTCAATCAGCCATTGTTCTATCCAGTTTATTATACCATTTCCTATGCCATGGGTCTTTAGTTTAAGCAGTAATCTTTGATGTGGTACTTTGTCGAAAGCTTTTTGAAAATCTAAGTAGACGATATCTACTGGTGATCCCTCAACTACCCACTTAGTGATGTCTTCCAAAAAACATAATATATTTGTTAAGCATGACCTCGCTTTAAAAAAACCATGTTGAGATGGGTTTATCAAGTCTTGTTTAACAAAAAAATCCACCATGTGATCTTTAATTAGTCTTTCTAATAATTTACAAATCACTGATGTTAAACTCACTGGTCTATAGTTCTCTGACTTGTTTCTCGAACCTTTTTTGAATAACGGTATAATGTTTGCTTCTTTCCATTCTAAAGGAACCACTCCCTCTTCTAATGACAAGTTGAAAACTGTTGCAAGCGGTATGCTAATTTGTTCTACAATTTCCAATAGTAGCTTGGGTGGAATACCATCCACTCCAGGTGATTTATTATCCTTCATAGCCCTTATTTTCTTAGCTACCATTTCCGGGGTTACAATTAATTGTCCTAAATAGTCTGAATCTGCCCCTTGAACTTAGCCTCTGGTACTGGCAGTGAACTAATATCTTCCCTGGTAAACATTGAACTAAAGTACTCATTCAGGTCTTCTGCCATTAAGAATCCCTCTGATATTATATTTCCAGCACTATCTTCTAGAGGACCGACCTTATCTTGAACTTTCTGTTTGCTTCGAACATACGCATAAAAACTCTTGCTGTCATGTTTTATATTACTTGCTAATTGTTGTTCATAACTTCTCTTTGAATTTCTAATTTCAACTGTATCTTGGTTAAGTGCTTCTTTATAACTGTTGTAGTCTTCATCATTTCCAGTACATCTGTATGACTTCCACATCATTTGTTTATACTTAATTTTTGTAATGGCTTCTTTCGATAAGTGTTTCTTTTTGGACCGTTTTCCTTGTTTTTTGAAGGGTACAAATTTATCGACTATGCACTTAATTTCACTCTTTAATATATTCCAGCATTCAGTTGCCGTCTTATTTTTCAGTGTGTTATTCCAGTCTATCTTTGCTAAATATTTCCTCATGTCCTTATACCTTCCTTTGTGGACATTTCTCCTATACTGCTTTTTACTATTCCTTTCTGATTTTACTTTGATGGTAAAGTGTATCTGGTTGTGATCGCTACTCCCCAGTGGCTCACATATCTTGACATTGTCAACTAATTCATTCTGTGAGGACAAAACTATGTCTAACACATTCTCACCCCTGGTTGGTTCTAGCTCATGTTGAGAAAGGAATGTATCTTGAACTAAAACTAAAAACTTGTGGTCCTCACTCCCCATACTCTGTAGAGATTTCCATTGTATATGCCCGTGATTAAAATCCCCTATAATAATACAGTCCCGTTTGCTTACTTCCCTTATAGCGTTTTGTATTTTTCTATTCTCTTCTATGCTTATGTTTGGACTTCGATAAACTAACCCAACTGTTAACGTTGAGTTTCCTGTAACTATGTTACACCAAACAGCTTCTTCGCAATCTGCTTCTCTTTCTAATTTTATTTCATAAGCCTGAATAGATTCTTTAATATATAAAATAACTCCACCTCCCTTTCTTCCTATTCTATCTTTTCTAAACATTACGTATCCTGTCAGTCCCAATTCAGCATCTGATATATCGGTGGTGGTCCAGGATTCGGTTATACCTATTATATGAGGGTCAATATCTTCTACCGTAATGTTTAGTTCATTTCTTTTGTTTACTATACTCCTTGCATTTAAACAAACACATTTATATCCAGCTTCAGAAGAGTTTTCCAGACTGTTATTTGCTGATTCATTTGTGTTGTCTTTATCTATGCCTCCATTTTCAGGCTTTTCTGTAAGTCCCCCCTGCGAATCTAGTTTAAATAGATGCAACCTGTCCCACTGTCAACAGATCGCAGCAGGTTCTCTGAGAAAACTGCTGCCCCCTTTCCACTAAGATGGAGGCCATCTCTCATGTACATATCTTCCCTCCCAACAAAGTATCCCCATAAATGTGTGAATCCCACCCCCTCTTCTTCACACATCTGTTCAACTAGTGCGTTGATCGCCATCCTCTTGCATTTTATATACGTTGCCCCCCTTACTCCCATTACTGGCAAAATCACTGCCTTAGAATAGCTCCTTCTTCGGTTTGCATCTGTCTGGTTGTTATCTTTTCCCCCTGTCGTCTTCTCTCCTGTCACATTCTCTTCCGATCCATTCTTTCCTGTCGCTTTTTCTCTTGTCACCTTTCCTCCTGTCAGCGTCCCTTTTATCGACTTCTCTTCTATCACATTTGCTCTCACTTCCTTTCGTCCCTTCTTCTTTCGTCCCGTCTCCTTTTCCTCTCTCCTCTCCCGTCCCATCTTCCCTCCCTCCTTCTCTACGGTCACTTTCTTCCCTGTCATCTTCACACTTGTCACGTTTTTTGTTGTCGATTTTCCAATTTCTTCCCCTCCAATCTTCTTTCCTCAGTTTTCTTGCCACTGCTATTCTCCTTCAGTCTTGCAGTATTCTCACCTCTCTCCCTGTCGTCTCTCTCCATTCGACCTGCTTCCTTGCTAATTCCCATCTCCATTCCCTTCACAATATCTGTCAACCTAACTATCTCCTTCTGCAGACACTCCACCTTCCAACACCCAATGCACTGAAAAGTGAATCCTTCCTCCATGGTTTCTGCCCATGACTTCCCACAGCCGGACAATGCAAAATCTACCCAGCTGTGGTAGTGATCGCACACCAAGTGTCGCTTTGCCTTGACTTGCCGCTTGCAAGGCGCCATATCCCGATCAGAATTTATTTAATAACTTAATTAACTTAACCGGGGGCTAGGATAGAGCATGTGACCGAAAGGGTAGAGAAGGTATTGGCCTATTGGGGCATGGCAAGGGAGGGTCTATACTAGTACACGTTGGGACAAACAATGCAGACAAGGAGGGAACAACTGGGATAGTTCAGAAGTACAGACATCTAGTGAGGAAGCTAAAGAAGACAAGAGTGGAACAGGTTATTCTCTCAGGAATTTTGCCAGTAATGGGAGGAAGGGGGGCAAGATACAGAAACTGTAAGAGGATGGCAATCAACGCACTAGTTGAGCAGATGTGTGAGGAAGAGGGCGTGGGATTCATAGATTTATGGGGGTACTTTGTTGGGAGAGAAGATATGTCCATGAGAGATGGCCTCCATCTAAATGGAAAGGGGGCAGCAGTATTCTCAGAGAATCTGCTGCGATCTGTTGACAGTGGGACAGGTTGCATCTATTTAAACTAAATTCGCAGGGGGGACTCGCAGAGAAGCCTGAAACTGGAGGCATAGATAAAGGCAGCAAAAATAATTCAGCAAAGAACAATCTGGAAAACTGTTCTGAAGCTGGGTATAAATGTGTTTGTTTAAATGCAAGGAGTATAGTAAACAAAAGAAATGAACTAAACATTATGGTAGAAGATATTGACCCTCACATAATAGGTATAACCGAATCATGGGCAACCACCGATATATCAGATGCCGAATTGGGACTGACAGGATACGTAATGTTTAGGAAAGATAGAATAAGAAGATGGGGAGGTGGAGTTATTTTATATAGCATAGAAGAGAATGAAAAAATACAAAACGCTATAAGGGAAGTGAGCAAACGGGACTGTGTTATTATGGGGGATTTTAACCATGGGCATATAAAATGGAAATCTCTACAGAGTATGGGTAGTGAGGACCACAAGTTTTTAGTTTTAGTACAAGATAGTTTCCTTTCTCAACATGTGCTAGAACCAACCAGGGGAGAGAATGTGTTAGACTTAGTTTTGTTCTCACATAATGAATTAGTTGACAATGTTAAATTATGTGAGCCTCTGGGAAGTAGTGATCACAACCAGATACATTTTACCATCAAAGTAAAATCAGAAAGAAATAATAAAAAGCAGTTCTGGAGAAATTTCCACAAAGGAAGATATAAGGAAATGAGGAAATATTTAGCAAAGATAGACTGGAATAATACACTGAAGAATAAGACAGCAACAGAATGCTGGAATATCTTAAAGAATGAAATAGAGTGCATCGTAGATAAATTTGTTCCCTTCAAAAAACAAGGGAAACGGACCAGAAAGAAATACTTATCGAAAGAAGCCATTAGAAAAATTAAGTATAAACAAATGATGTGGAAGTCATATAGACGTACTGGAAATGACGAAGACTACAACATTTATAAAGAAGCACTAAACCAAGCTACAGCTGAAATTAGAAATTCAAAGAGAAGCTATGAACATAAATTAGCTTGTAATATAAAACATGACAGCAAGAGTTTTTATGCGTATGTTCGAAGCAAACAGAAAGTTCAGGATAAGGTCGGTCCTCTAGAAGATAGTGCTGGAAATATAATATCAGAAGGATTCTTAATGGCGGAAGACCTAAATGAGTATTTTAGTTCAGTGTTTACCAGAGAAGACACTAGTTCACTGCCAGTACCAGAGGCTAAGTTCAAGGGGACAGAATCAGACTATTTAAGACAATTAATTGTAACCCCAGAAATGGTAGCTAAGAAAATTAGGGCTATGAAGGAAAATAAATCACCTGGAGTGGATGGTATTCCACCCAAACTACTAGTGGAAATTGTAGAACAAATTAGCATACCGCTTGCAACAGTTTTCAACTGATCATTAGAAGAGGGAGTGGTTCCTTTAGAATGGTAAGAAGCAAATATTATACCGTTATTTAAAAAAGGTTCGAGAAACAAGTCAAATAATTATAGACCAGTTAGTTTAACATCGGTGATTTGTAAATTATTAGAAAGACTAATTAAAGATCACATGGTGGATTTTCTTGTTAAACATAACTTGATAAACCCATCTCAACATGGGTTTCTAAAAGCGAGGTCATGCTTAACAAATATGTTATGTTTTTGGAAGATATCACTAAGTGGGTAGATGATGGATCACCAGTAGATATCATCTACTTAGATTTTCAAAAAGCTTTCGACAAAGTGCCACATCAGAGATTACTGCTTAAACTAAAAGCCCATGGCGTAGGAAATGGTATAATTAACTGGATAAAAAAATGGCTGATTGACAGAAGACAACGGGTAGTTGTTGATGGGGAGGCTTCAAACTGGAAATCAGTTTTGAGTGGGGTTCCACAGGGATCAGTACTGAGATCTATATTATTCTTAATATATATAAACGATTTGGACGATGATATAGCTAGCAAGGTGTTGAAATTTGCAGATGATACAAAAGTGTTTAGAAGGATTAAAAGTGATGGGGGTAGACAGCATTTACAAGATGATCTTGACAGGTTGATCAAATGGTCTGAAAAGTGGCAAATGTTGTTCAATTTTGGGAAATCTAAATGCCTTCACACAGGACATGGGAACGAATATGTAGAATATACAATGGTGGGAACTGTACTAAGTTCTACTGTAAAAGAAAAAGACTTAGGGCTGACAATTAGTGCTGACATGAAGGTTTCAGAGCAGTGTGGAATTGCAGCTTCAAAGGGAAATCAAATCCTTGGATTGATTAGGCGAAATATAGCATATAAAGAAAAAGAACTAATAATACCGCTGTACAAAACAATAGGTAGGCCTCATTTAGAATATTGTATACACGCGTGGAGGCCATACCGCAAGAAGGACATAGATATGCTAGAAAGAGTACAGAGGAGAGCGACTAAAATGATACCAAAACTGAGGGATTTTATTTATGAAAAACGCCTAAAAGAATGTGGTTTAACAACACTAGAGACCAGGAGATTGAGAGGAGATCAGATAGAAGTGTTTAAAATATTGAATGGTTATGAAAATATTGATAGAAATATGTTTTTTTCAGTTAAGAAAGATAGAAAGACTAGAGGACATGAAGTTACATTAGTAAAGGAGCAGTGTAGATTAGACGTGAGAAAGTTCTCATTTTCACAAAGGACTGTGAATGAATGGAACAGATTATCTGATGATTGTGTGGGTGCTAGTAGTGTGAATATGTTTAAAAATAAAATCGACACATACCTCAGAAGGGCTGGATATATGTAGATAAAAGGGTTGGACTCTCGATAAGCCAAAGGGCTTCCTTGTCCACCTGCCATCTAGAGTTAATTCTCTGGATGGCAATCTTGTTAAATCTTGTTAAATCTTGTTAGTCTTTATAAAGACTGTTTCCTGTGTACTACAGCACACTTTAGGTTACAAATTTCAATTACACAGCCGACTATTTATCCTGACACGAACGCTAACATTACCGGTAGTGACCTAATTTAAATACAATCAATTACGTTACGTTAGGCTGCTTTATTTATTTAGGTTACGCCGCCCGACTATCGCCCTTGTTTAATTTTTAACAACAATGCTACCTAATCAAAATATCTAGCAAGTACTGACTTACACAGATATTATTTTATGTAAGTAGTTTGATGGTTGTTACTTTATCTCCTATATATTCTACCACATAATCAGGTTTGTTAAATCTTGTTTACAACTTATCGAAGGCTAAGCCTAAGTGAGTTACCCTATTATTACTCACTATACTAAGGTGTTCTAAAATACTTTAACTAACTAACTTTAAGCACAACTGCTACTCAATATATGTTTATTGCAACTTTATGAATGATACTAAGGCAAGAATAATACTTATCAATCAGTAATTCCACTTGTTTATCAACTTTTCTGCACCACCAATTTCTACGATCTATCTCCGCCAAATATAGCCTCGAAAAATTTGCATCTAGTGTTTGACCATGAAGCATGTATTGATTGATTGATTAAACCTGCCACTTGTGTCGCGCCTCTATGTGGCTGCACCAAAACAAGCTCGTGGATATTTTACATGTTTACCTGTTTTTAACCGTGGAACAGCAGTGCAATTTTAGAGTTGTTTTTATGAATGTCTCAGGTCGAAGGTGGACTGTGCCATTTTAACAAGTACTTAATGACATTTTAGCATTTTTGTAATGTATATGCAATGCGTACCAGTATAGTGAACTGCACCTGTGTCACAACATTGTAGCCGATTGACCAGGCGTGACGACAACAAGAACAATGCACTGCCACAGCATGATCACATACAATAGGCTGGATCTACTGCGAATTGGACGTTCTATTGTTACTGGATGCTACCTTTCAATAGATGCTAGTGTGGCACCACTAAGACAACTAGAACGTGTGAACAATCGGCGGACTCGCAGGGGGTGTAGGGCAGGGAGGTCAACGCAAAGACCCATTCCTGTACTGATTATTCCTCGCTTCCCATCATCGGTCATCGTGAGATGTGAAACCTACACATCGAATTTGATTCGACTCGACAGTGTATGTGACATACCATCTGTACGCCAAGTGTGTTTCTGCTTGTTGAATGCCAGATCGGTGTGTGACACGAAGCAAGCGGGGAAAGCGACCGTGATATGTGACCTCATTGAGGACAATGATCTAGACATACTCGCCATCACAGAGACGTGGTTGAGTGCTGATGACTCCGTCTCTACTGGTTGCATCACACCTGCTGGTTACCAACTACGACATGTCCCGAGAACGTACGGCACCGGTGGTGGTGTTGCAGTCGTCTACAAGTCTGGCTTCACAACGCGACATCTCGAGATGCCAAAATAAAATACATTTGAATCGATGTGTCAACAACTCAGCAATGATACTCAATCTGTTCGTCTTCTTGTCGTCTATCGCCCCCCGCCAAACTCCAAGAATGGCTTTACAACTGCGGAATTTCTCCTAGAATTTGGTGATTTGTTGGACACCATGTCGATGTATACGTCAAACATGCTGATCGCAGGTGATTTTAACTTCCACATGGACAATACATCAGACAATGACACTAAGCGCTTTCAAAACATTATAAATGCAGCAGATCTTACTCAGCTCGTGGAAGTCCCGACGCATGTTGCCGGACATACCATCGACCTGCTTATAACGCGCTCATCTGATACGTTTCTGAACAATATACGAACAGACATCCCACACATGTCAGACCACTGGGCAATTCATTGCACACTACAACTCGTGAAACCACCAAACGTCCGGGTAACGACGATGAGTCGAAACTATCGACAGATCAATACCACTGCGATATGTGATGAAATCCGTTCGTTGCTACTGTCAAATCATCTGTCTGATGACATGAACCATGCTGTTGACATGTACAATGAAACCATTGCGGCTATCATTGACAAGCAAGCACCGTTAAAGAACCGCACAGTGATTGTACGACCACACACGCCGTGGTATAATGATGGCATACGATCGCAAAAATGTGTTAGACGACAACTGGAAAGAACATGGAGAAAATCTGGATTGGAGTCTAACAGGCTTGCCTACTGCCTCCAGCGCCAGCTCGTCTCTTCGGATGTGCACCGTGCAAAACTTGAATACCACACGAATCAAATTGCTGATGCATCTGGTGACCAGAAGCAGCTGTTCAAGATTGTTGCCAAGCTCCTACACACTGATAATGGCACACCACTACCGCCATGTGACTCGTCTGACACACTGGCAATGCGGTTCTCGGATTTCTTCTCAGAAAAGATCTCGAAAATTCGGTCTGAACTGAATCAGAATATCATCATTGTAAATGCCTCTGCTGAGGATGCACCGCAGACATGTCTGCTGACTGCATTTGAGCCAGCCACTGAGGCTGAAATTGGAATGTTGTTGAAGTCATCGCCAGTGAAATCTTGTGAACTTGATCCCATTCAGACATGGCCTCTTAGAGACTGTGCGCACGATGTTGTACCTGTGCTCATGACAATTGTTAACCTGTCTCTGAGAACGGGGGTAATGCCTTCACACTTGAAGGAAGCGCACATCAGGCCAGTACTCAAGAAACCGAGTCTAGACAAAACTGTCTTGAATAACTACCGACCCGTGTCAAATCTACCCTATCTATCGAAGACAATATAACGTGTCGTTGCTGCGAGATTGTCAGCTCACATGTCAGAGCACAATCTCCGTGAGCCCTATCAGTCAGCGTACAAGCCGAATCACAGCGTTTGGACGGCCCTTGTCTGTGTGCAGAATCACATCCTGCACGCAATGGACAATCAGAATGTTGTCATCATGGTTCTCCTGGATCTATCGGCTGCGTTTGACACCGTCGACCATGAAGTGATGTTGCATAGACTCTCACATGATATCGGAGTGGTCCAAGATGCACTGGACTGGTTTAAGTCATACCTGAGAGACAGAGACCAGTCAGTCCACATTCATGGTGCTACATCGCCTGCTCGTCCTCTGGTATTACGGGATACCACAAGGCTCCGTGCTGGGTCCTCAGCTGTTCTCCATCTATGTAGCACCAGTTGCTAAGATTATTCGCAAGTACAATTTGATGTGTCATTTCTACGCGGATGATACTCAAATCTACATTCCAGTGAAACCCCACCAAGAGAACATTGCTGCGGCTGTCGTCCGTATTGAAGAATGTGTAGCGGAGATCAGGACGTGGATGATGACAAACTTTTTAAAGTTGAATGACTCAAAGACAGAAGTCATCGTGTTCGGCTCTGCGCAACAACTAAGAAAAATTGAGCTGCGCACACTATGCATTGGAGACTGTTTGGTCACTGTAACTCAGAATGTACGGAATCTTGGTGTACAGTTCGATGCCGAGATGAAGATGGAGACGCACGTGACTGCGGTCTGTAAATCTGCAATTTTCCATCTCCGAAATATTGCAAGAATAAGACGTTATCTAACACCTGCAGCGACAGAACAAGTCATACATGCGTTTGTTACCAGCAGACTTGACGTTGGCAATGCATTACTCCACCGACTGCCTGTGAAACAACTAGAACGGTTGCAGAGAGTACAGAACTGGGCGGCTCGCCTTGTCGACGGCGCCAGGAAGTTCTGTCATGTCACACCTCTATTGATCAAGCTGCACTGGCTGCCAATAGCAGTTAGAGTAGAGTATAAGATACTTCTACTCACGCACCGAGCACTGACTGGCTGTGCACCACAGTATATCACCAAATGTGTGACCCGACGTCAGCCAACTCGATTGTTGCGCTCCAGTGAACACAATCATCTATGTGTACCACGTGCAACGCGTCGCTGGGGTGATAGATCCTTTCGCGTGGCAGCCCCAACACTATGGAACTTGCTGCCGCAAAAGCTGACTGCAACAACAATGACAAACACTGATTTTAAATCTAACCTCAAGACTTACCTGTTTTCCCGAATATTCTGTAAGGCGCCGTGAGCAACGATTGTTGGAACGGCGCAATATAAATGTCACGATTTGATTTGATTTGATTTGATTGTTAATGACAGTTTTCTTGTTACAGGTATGACATGGCATTTTTGAAGATTGAATTCCATGTTCCAGGTTATGGCCCATTTTCCAAATTTGTGAAGATCTTCCTGGAGCACAGCTGTATTTGTCTTAGGCTTAAGGGCTATATACATTATGGTGTCATCAGCAAAAAGTCTAACTGTAGATGTAACATTGTCTGGGATGTCATTTATGTAAAAGAGGAATAGACAAGGGCCAAGTACAGAGCCTTGTGGTACTCCTGATGTTACGGGTACCTCAGAGGAGGCCTCGCCCTCTATTATGACTCTGAGTTCTGTCTGTTAAAAATGATCGAATCCAGGAATTTGTTTTGCCTTGGATGCCATAGTGATGGAGTTTGTAAATCAGTTTTTTTTATGGCTGACCTTATCAAATGCTTTAGAGAAATCCATCACTATGACATCCGTTTGCGTGCCAGACTACATATGGGTAACTAAGTCATGTATGAACTGAATAAGCTTATGTATGCATGTACGCGTGAACACTTCACGTGTGTGTGTGTTTGTGTGTGTGTGTGTGTGTGTGTGTGCGTGTGCGTGTGCGTGTGCGTGTACGTGTACGTGTGTATGTGTGTGTATGTGTGTGTGTGTTTACGTGTGTATGTACGGGTGTGTGTTTGTTTGTGTGAGTGTGTGTGTGTGTGTGTGTGTGGGTGTGTGTGTGTGTGTGTGTGTGTGTGTGTGTGTGCGTGTGTGTGTCTGTGTCTGTGTGTTTCTGTGTGTGTGTGTGTGTGTGTGTGTGTGTGTGTGTGTGTGTGTGTGTGTGTGTGTGTGTGTGTGTGTGTGTGTGTGTGTGTGTGCTGTGTGTGTGTGTGTGTGTGTGTGTGTGTGTGTGTATGTGTGTGTGTGTGTGTGTGTGTGTGTGTGTGTGTGTGTGTGTGTGTGTGTGTGTGTGTGTGTGTGTTCATGTACTATAGAGGATGCTTAAAATAAAACCAATCAATCCTAACATTTGTTGATATGTTGCCTTTAATGTTTGTTGTCTCAATTAACAACGAACAATATATGCACTGATTAACGCAATATTGAATGGTTTAATTTTCATTATATCGCACTATATATTTCACACATTAACAATACCAAACCACTAATTATGCGCAACCAAACGAGACAAACGAATGAGAAATGTACATGTTAACAACATTGCAAATTGGTATTGTTCAAATCAACAAGCTCCAGGTAACACGTACATGGTCATTGCAACCTTATATTTTGTGTGATAAATATTATGGCATTGGCGTCGGATCGTGGTGAATATTCGGGACGCTGAGGTTCACCAAAAACCTCCAATTGCAAAAAAACCTTTGAGGCTCCCCCCAAAAAACCATCTTATGGCTCTCCATAAACTTGAAATTACACACCGCTTGAGGCTCACCAAAAACGTTCAATTGCACGCACCCATAGGCTCCTGAAAAAAACACCTTGAGGCTCACCAAAAACTTGCGATTGCATCCCAAGAAACACCTCTTCTCTAAATATTGGGGGACTAGTTCCATCTTAGTTGAGCGCCCCTGGTGGCAGCTGTGTTTCATAGATGCTGATTTTTTAAACAATGCTGATTGGAACTATACTCGTGAACATTTGTGATATTTGGACACTACTGCCAGCAATCACACCTGTTCGTGTTAACGAAAACTGCACTGTTCTACCTATGTTGACCCACATTCGATACGCCAAGCACGAACTGCTGCGCTATAGAATGGTAACAACGAAAGACAATAAACTCTCCGAGCCGGTGTATTGCCTATTGAAGCTACTTGGGATAGTCGTACCACCGCATGGGTGTCAAGCCGGCAAGAACCGTACTTCAATACACACTGCGCCTCCTTGTGCAATCGGCCTCACCGTCAGGTCAAGCGATATATGTGATAGTAACTGCCAGCACACATATCCCCAGAACAACATTGTGCAAATCACCGTAGTGATCCGTGCAACTTAGTTCACGTTTCTACACGCGATAATACGAGCCCGACAAAGAACATTCTCTCAGTCGCTGTCCTTAATGCTCGATCTGTCAGAAATAAAATTAAAAATTTATCCAACAGTTGGTAAATATATTGTCTCTTTTCAAGTTGGCTTCTTCACATACATAGCACAACGACGTCCCAGTCAGATGTCCTTCTGTTGGTCTTCCTGTCTACCATTTGTTCTCACTCCCAATCTATAGACCCAATGTGGTTCTTTGTAATTGTATGACACTTTAATACTATTTATGTATGACGACGACGTTCTAAAGAACCATACTTAAAAAGAGAGGAAATCCTAAATGAAATCGTTGGATTTATTTCAATTAAATTAATTCAATAAAAAAGAAAATTCAGAATACATTTATTTTTACAGTTGTCAAAAACTCTATTGTCTCTACCTTATATTACTAATTCGTCAGTCTCTTTAGAACGCGATTTCAACGTGTACGGCTCACGTCATTGGTAGTCCCTGTGCTCAACACTTCGCGTACATGTGTAGATTTAAGCGTGTTAAATAAATACACATTTTGCTTTAATTGTCTTAAAATCTTATCATAATTGTTGATACTAAGGAAACTGCGCAAACAGTTTGTTACGGTTGTATGTATTTGGAGCTGTGCAAGAGTAAATAAAGTCGGCCGCTCATTGTTGTATGGCGTTACGTCGTTTTTGGTTGTGTTCATCAACCTACACATAAAGTTTACTTCGAATACAAATATATATATGTGTGTGTGTGTATGTGTGTCTGTGTGTCTGTGTGTGTGTCTGTGTGTGTCTGTGTCGGTGTCTGTGTCTGTGTGTGTGTGTGTGTGTGTGTGTGTGTGTGTGTGTTTGTGTGTCTGTGTGTGAACGTTAACCAACAATGAATTCGTTACCGACCACTACATTGACGACTTAGCCATAACGGAAACGTGGCTGAAAAAGAACACTAACAAACCGATAATCGCCGGACTGACGCCGAACGGATATACCAGTGTACGTTCATCAACGTTCCTCGTGTGGCTGGACGTGGTGGTGGTGTCGGTGTCATCCACAGGAACACGTTACCATGCAAGATGCTCACTAAAACGAACTATGAGTCTTTCGAACTCGTCTGCGCGACGTCTCGTCTGACACCATTGTACTTTACGCAACGTTTGTTGCTGCGATTCAGTTTTCGAATCGGTTCAACAACTGTTGTGCATGGACAAATCAACACGCAACTCGAACTTTGTTGAGTTGCGAACCATCATACATTGCACGACTGGTCAACATTTGTTGATCAAACACGCAACTCGCAACAAAAGTTGTACAATGTACGGCCAACATAAGCGCCGCGTTTGACACGGTAGATCACGCAATACTACTGGATCGCCTACAACGACGCTACGGCATCACCGGAGTGGTTCTCCATTTAGTAGGGTGTCTAAGGGATAGTATCGTTATTTGCCGGATAAAAGCATAACAATTGGACGATATATGTAAAATTTCACAACGATTCCGACTAGAGGGGGCTCCACGTCAGATTTTGTGTCAATGACCGTGAATTTCAAGGTCAAATGTTACTGAACGTGAAATACATCTTTTTCAATACCATATCTGTTTTTGTATATATGTACGAATGTATGTGTGTGATTATGTATGTATGCATGTATGTGTGTCCATGACCTTGAATGTCACGTCTAACTTGGCAAACGGTAACCTCGCTATGGTTGCAGATGCCTCTGTCACACCAGGAACTTCAGACCAAGTCTTCCAATGCGACCTTTCCCCACGCCATGGATCGCTGAAACTACATCACAGCCCGTCATGGCATGGAACAACTGGAGTCCCTTAGCCTTCCGCTTCCCAAGGCTGTCAGAAACGGTGTTGACGTGTATGCTTCTGAAATTTCGCCCTCTTCAGAATGCCACCCACAGTTGGAAGTTACCGACCGTCGTTGTCAAACAGAAGAACAATCCAACAAAGATGACGACAACATCCGTGTCTACAGTGCGCACCACGACCGTCTTCGCCCCTTGCTGAAGGTACACTACACGCGTGTCTAACTCCTCGTGAGAACACAATTCATCCATGACTGTCCCATAAGCAACTACACTGTCACCAATTGTCACTGTCACGCACACCACCTTGTCTTATGGCCATTGGTCCGCCTGGATTGTTTCTCCAAGAAACTTAAAAAAATCTTCCTTGTTTTTGAGTCCCGTATATTATTTTTAACATACATTTGTATATTGTTGTAAAGCGCTTTGAACAACATTGTATTATCTCCAGCGCCTCACAAATATATTGGTGGCTAAGCCTTCCCCAAGCCCCCTCTCCCGGTTCCCACTCCTATGTATCGTTATACGATCTGCCCACGTCATTTTACACAATGATTAATTGCACATACCTTACAGTTTCCTTTAGATAGAGCCTGTTAATGAAACATTCCTTAACTATTGCACACACCCCTCCTCACATTGGCGTAATGATCTTAGGGTTTTTGCCAATTAATGTATAGACACGTAGACATAGAACTCTTATCAGTGGCAGTGTTACCCACAAGTGAACATGAATACCAGCCCTATTATTGACTTGTGTAAATATCTGTACCAAGTCCGCCGTATGGTCGGTCGCTCTGAAACGGACGGACCAACCGGCAGATGACGAAATGGGTCCGATTTCACGAACTATTGGTACATGGGAACCTCACGTAAACTACTTCAAACGTCCCCGTAAATACTTTCACACGAAGGATCGTATGTAGGGCCTACCATTGCTTTATAATAGCGGCCCAGGTCACGGAGCGGAGCTGATCCCGAATGGTAGCCGGTTGAAGCAGTAGCGACAATCTAGTGTGATGAAAGTCGTTTGCCTTCTGGACAGGAACCATGCCGGAGCACAATATTGTCGGCACGGTCACCGCTGATATGATCTCCTGTCGCACCATTGACTCAATCTCAGATTTTATTTGTGGAAGTAAAGGATGGGCGATTTTCCTTGCGGTGTACAAACAGACTGGTGTGGCGTCTGCGCACAGCGTGGTGTGATGTTCGGTTCTCAGTTTACCGATGCCTTTGAAGAGAGAGCTGTACTTGGCACGGTAGTTTGGTTTCTGACTCGTTGTTTCTTGGACGTTGTCGACACGTATGACCATACCAAGACCGACACACGCTCGCCGACTGAGTAGAAAATACTCTTGGTTTCTAATGACGTACACCAGTTCATCGAGTGATTTGTTACGATAGCGCAGTTTTGCCTTGATCACTCCCATTACTGGTAGAAGTGTGCCACCCGGACCACGTAGTGCTTGCTTTGTCGGTAGCAGCTTTTCTGTTTAAGCCACGCCTCTTGATCGCTGACCACAGAGACAGCTGCACTCGTGTCTAGTTTGAACTTTGTGGCGTGACTATTGACCTCCACCTCAGCTGACCAGTATTCTGTGTCGTCTAGTGCCCCAACATAACCGAGGTACGGCAAGTCGACACACTCGAGCTGTTGCACTTCGTTGACCCGGTTTGACGGTTGTTTGACACCCCGACAGACAGAGTGGACGTGTCCTTTCTTTTGGCAATTGCGACACATGGCTTCTCTTGCAGACAGACAGACAGACAGACAGACAGACAGACAGACAGACAGACAGACAGACAGACAGACAGACAGACAGACAGACAGACAGACAGACATACATACTTATTCGTCGGCATTTTCCACCCGCTTTCCGCGTCCCTTCTGACATACAAAGTCAGCCTCTCACGCAGTGAATAAGGTTTTGTCGGCTGATCAAAGTCCGTGTGTGACGACGCCTTAAAGTATTCGGGATGAGTATGACACTCCAAATAAAGATTACGACGACATTTTTTAGTTTTGTAATAGTACCTTGTGCATCGATGCGGTTGGACATGTACGTGATTCTGATTGTGGTCGACGTTAGGATTTCTTACATAAAGTTAGGACTCGTGCGTAACTTCAATGGGAATATTCATATGCTCATATTCTCGTTGAATATATGGAAAAGTTAAATATAAAAAGCCGCCATCGTACTATTGCTTAACTCGTGGACACGTGACGTCAGCCGTATTCACGTTATACATGTGACGTGACGTGATACATTTACGAGATGGCGTCAATACTTGCTTAGCAATCGAATTTGCGTAATGGCCCGGTTCACGAAGCGGCAAAGAAGGTCTTAACGCTAAGATGATTGTCTTATTTTTACGAGTAAATTACACGATTTTTTTAACATGGGCAAATATAGAATTTACACACAGGCCCAAGATCGTTTAATTGCGTCGTAAGAACCACGTCTTCGCGGTGACGTTCGGCTGCGGGTAAGCACAACCTTACTGCATCTACATAATTATTACGAGAGTCTGTCAGTTTTAATAATGACGTATCGTATATAGTTTCACTGCAAAGCGGTTGTTTGACAGACAGACAGACAGACAGACAGACAGACAGACAGACAGACAGACAAGACAGACAGACAGAAACACAAACACAAACACCGCGAACGCAAACGCAAACGCGAACACGCACACGAACACAAACACGAACACAAACACGAACACAAACACATGTGAGTATAGAGGCCCAATTGGGGACTCTAATATTTGTAGTGGTAAGTGGGTACCTATAAAATACATGAGTTGGCCAGCTCACTGTTTAACCGTATGGTGGTTTATTTGACAAATAGCGCGTACGGTAAGCACATTTTTTATTTGCGTTCAAATTAAGCCACATAAGTGAAGTTAGAAATGCGCCTCTGAAGACCGCAACTGGGGACCTCGTATCACACACACACATTCACACACTGGAACTGGGGACTTCGGTCAAACATCACTACTCTGTTGTATTCGACAACTTTTGTACGTAGCCTTTCTGTGAAAAATGGATTACATGCAAACTACATGGTTCAGTTTGATGTACTATTATAAAATTATATTTATTTTTGTGATACGCTCACTGAAACTCGCGTTGACGTCGGCGTTGATTGGCATGTTTGTTTTGTCGCATCGCGAATGTCAATGTTGTTCTGGCAGTTCCTATTAATGTTTGAGCAAATTTTAAACTCGTACATCAACAATGTATAATGGGCAACGAAGAACATTGCCACTTTTAATAACTTGATATTTCAACGGGTTAAATCATATTCAGATGTAAGTTATAAGCAGGCACCAATCACTGTTTAACTGCATATACTGATGGAGTTACAAAAACGTCACACTTAATCAGATGTCCGCATATTGACACATTTGTTTTATTATGTCAACACCACAAGTAGCGTTAGGAAGAGATACCGTATGCACATCAACATTATTTCCATCTAAAGAGACAGCATCATTCATTTAGTACAAGTACACACACAGATGTAGAATGTACACACAAATGGAAGGATCATAGATTGTTCGCTGTGAAATTCCACACGAAGACTTCAAGGGTGGAATCAATATACATCTAGCTGACAAAAAAAACAGGTAGAATCTCAAGCACAAGCTGGACGTAGGACAACCTGTCAAATATAGGTAGATTATATATTAAAATTATGTAAAGTAATAAGTGTCAGGAACAAGTAGACAATAGACGTAATGAGAATGATCAAAATGTTAAAATATAATCAGCTGTTAGGTTCCATTCGGGGACTTCAAGCGAGAATTCAGTGCCCACATAGCTGACAGAACGTAGTTTGCTACTGCCTCAAGCACAAGCAAGAAGCAGATAGGTAGAAAGCAGATAGGTAGAAAGTATATGGAAATATAAAATATGTAATATATCAGGTAATGATAATGATAAGGACCAGTGTATTGAATAGATATAAATTACATATACAGCTGTAATGAGAAGATAATGACCAAAGATAGTCTACTCAACCACGAGCTGGAAATATAGACCTTTTCAATTCCAACACCGGTCTTCTCAGTTCGATTCCAATTCCAACTCCCACACAACTTTTGATTCGAAAGTTGTGCTGGAGTCGGTTTGATTCCGATTCCAGCAAACCTTTCGATTCCGATTACAACTCCAATCGGGCCTACTACTTTTGCTTTATATTTAAAAATAATATAGTCAATGAATAGATTGGATACAGTCAACATTACAAGAATTATGTAATGACGTTTATGTCATGATATGTTCGTAATTGGTAATCGGTATATTGATATATTGAAACCCATTGTGTCTACCATCAATTCATTAGGTAAATGACATTTTAAGCTGAGTTAGTGTTCACAGCATACTGTTGGCTACAATGACGAGAAGGAATCGGAATTGAAAAGGTCTGCCGGAGTCGGAATCGGAGTCGGAATCTTTGAAGCGGAATCGAACCCAGGTCTGGCTTGGTCTTCTCACTTGATGTTGGCTGCCCATGTGAGGGGTCGCCTGGCTTGGTCTTCTCACTTGATGTTGGCTGCCCATGTGAGGGGTCGCCTGGCTTGGTCTTCTCACTTGATGTTGGCTGCCCATGTGAGGGGTCGCCTGGCTTGGTCTTCTCACTTGATGTTGGCTGCCCATGGGAGGAGGTCGCCTGGCTTTGTCTTCTCACTTGATGTTGGCTGCCCATGGGAGGAGGTCGCCTGGCTTTGTCTTCTCACTTGATGTTGGCTGCCCATGGGAGGAGGTCGCCTGGCTTAGTCTCCTCACTTGATGTTGGCTGCCCATGGGAGGAGGTCGCCTGGCTTGGTCTTCTCACTTGATGTTGGCTGCCCATGGGAGGAGGTCGCCTGGCTTGGTCTTCTCACTTGATGTTGGCTGCCCATGGGAGGAGGTCGCCTGGCTTAGTCTTCTCACTTGATGTTGGCTGCCCATGGGAGGAGGTCGCCTGGCTTTGTCTTCTCACTTGATGTTGGCTGCCCATGGGAGGAGGTCGCCTGGCTTTGTCTTCTCACTTGATGTTGGCTGCCCATGGGAGGAGGTCGCCTGGCTTGGTCTCCTCACTTGATGTTGGCTGCCCATGGGAGGGGTCGCCTGCAAACGAAATGCAACACTTGTGAACTTCTTACATTTATATACATGAAGTATTTATTGCCCAAGCGAATTGTCCCTGCCCTGTAATACGTGATACAAATTTTTTGATAATAACGATCGTAGAACACTCTCTACAAACAAGTATGCCTCTCCGCAGAGCTCTGGGTATCTTACAGGAATAAAGGTGACATTGAACGAAATCCAATATACCAATTTTTGTGTCTCAATATGCTATATTTACGATTAGAAATGTTATTGATGAATAAGAAATATGTAGTGGTCATGCTACATCCAATTCGTGCGTGCTAATCTGTGGTTGATATCAAATTAGCTAGATCAATAAAATGAAATAACAATAATACTAATACCCACATGAGGCAGTGCAAATGGCTGTTGTTTCCTCAGCTCCGTCCATGTCACTTTCATTGCTGGATCATCTCGCACAACCACTTCTGTAAAGCATCAATGTAAGCAAGGGTCGCATCTATGTCAGGTAAAAAGACGTCAACAGTGCAATTTGCTTAATCAAGAACTGGATAAAGAGCGTAATTGTATCTGCACACCAAACATAGATAAATCAAGAAAAACGAAAATTTATACAATGATATTTCACTCACCATCCGAATCGACTGTGATGTCTTCAAACTTTGCAGGGGGACGGTGGCGAACCAGATTCGTGGACAGTAGCACCTTGGCCACTTTCGCTCTCTGGACGAGGTCCAACGGTAACCGGTAGAAATCGCGGTGAACACGAATGGAATGTCCCATGAATTGCGCTAGCTGGTCTTGGGACGTTTCGGACAATTCAAACACCTGGGAGAGTGTGGCCAAGTGTATTCTCAGGCCGGTCCAGGTGAAGCCTTCCGGCTGTTTTAAAGCCACTTCCCGGACACATTCTCAGAGTTTGGTTGGCAAAACAAATAGTTTCCGTGAACGTTGACCGCCTTCCTTATCTCTAACATGGTAGAAATATTGTTTAGCATATTTGGCGTCAGAATTAAGGCGACTCGCAGACAAAAATTTCCGCGCAATTCAGCCCTCTTCATTGTGCTACATAACTTTACTTCCGTTGCTGACAAGGACAGCTCTATCTCCTTGTCTGGCACGGACATTTCTTTCAGTGCATTTTGCACATCCATGGTCTTCATTCGTTGAACTTCTCCACCCCTCTTTCGGTTGAACATTGTAATTTCGCACATCGTGTATCGGTCAAATTCAGCGAAGGAACTTGCGTTGACTATCACCTGTCTTCGTAGCTGTGCCGACTTCGTTTTGACATGGGCGAACAGGTTTAGGACATCTTCGCACAGAGGAAGCCGCTTCAACTTGTTCGACTTGTTGATGTCAATTGTTTGGAGTGCACCCGAAGAAATGTTGTCTGTCCACATTACGTCATAAAGCTCCTCAAACGTTTTGCCGTGTCTCTTCTTCGTTTCATCTTCTGCCGTCAACCCTTCACAGTGCAGAATCTTTGCACATTTCTCCAAAGAATACACGAGATTGGGGGCAAGGCTAGGTGTTTTGTACTTTCGTGAAGTAGCATCATACCCTGCGACCTGCTTGACAGCTTAAAATGTTTCAACGAAGTTATTCGGATCAATGCAAACTTCCAATTTTTTTTCGTTTGTAGTTTTTAGTGGCCCCACTTTGTTGTTCCAAGTAGACCTAATGTGCGCCGCGTCTATTCGTATCGTATGTTATAATTACGCATGTTATATATGCCTAGTCATTCACGAATTTAGATGAAATGCATAGAAGAAACTATTTTGTGTGTACAAACTACATAAAAAGGAAGACAGGCCTACAGTAACCACACTGATAACAGGGAGGAAACGTAAACTGAAGACAGGCCTACAGTAACTACACTGATAACAGGGAGGAAACGTAAAATGCATGTGTTAAAAATACTAGCAAACATACCCGTCCTCTGACGAGATGACTTTGTATTTCATAAGTGATAGTCGTTCGGGTTGTTTAATCCGGGAATCAGCTCTATTAAAATGGTCCGAACCTTGTTTTAATATATAAAGTAGTTTTCTTACTGCATTCCAAAAGTATTTAACCTGCTGACCCAAAAGCGTGGGCGTTTTGTAAAATAAGTGTTTAAGAGTGCCGCATTTAGAATTCCAAAATACGAAGTGATAATAGCTTTAATGGTAATACAGTTGTTTTGCCCCAGTTGCACACTGCTGCGAGTTACAACTTTTATTATGACACCCCTCTGAACGTTACATCCGTGGGGTCGTAGATTAATCCTTGAAAATTTGGCGCCCGAGGTGCAAGCCGCCTGTGAGAAAAACGTTAACATACCCGCATACACATATACCTATGCTAGCCCGATTAAACTTAGATAACATTTGAACACTAAACTACTACTGGCGACCTAACAACAAAACAATATTACTACTTTTCAAAGAAGGTTAATATTTTTGCGTTTGGGAATTATTATTTCCAAAATTACTTATTGTAATATATCGAAAATCATTCATATATCACGGCTGTTCTCAAATACGTTATTGCTTTATGAGAAACACTGTGGTATTTCCTTTCAGTTAATTGTAATATGTGCCGACAAGCTGGACACTGCTAGGATAATGCACCCCACGGTTCCTGGGAACGCCCATGCATTTCGGGTCGCTGTGCGTAAGTTTCTGCAGCCGTCACTATTGCACAAAACCGATGTTAAATCAATCAACTAATTACCTGAAGCTATCACATGCTACGGCAATGAATGGGGACAGTCACACGCTGGATACACCCAGAACCGAAGACGGTTGTAAACGGCACATGTTTGGCTTAGTGCGTTGACGCAAACAGTTGTAAAAGTGTCAGAGCTTTCCACACCTCGAGCGCTGTGAAATGCTTTAGGCGAACATGCAGTGACGGCAGTAATTGTTATCAGATTGTCGATGATTTTATAATAAAAACGGTTTTGAGCGCTTTCTTGGCGGGTAAATAAATGCTTGCATATATAACTGCTTAAATAGTCACAGTATTTAGAAATACCCCAGCTAAAATACCATCTGATCACTTATTAATATAGTAATAAAACATTTGAAAAGACTATTTAATTTCGCTACATACTTATTACGACGTGTATATTAATTCGGGCCCATGCATTCTGTCAACGGGCTTTGCAAGGTATACTATTCGTTATCAAGAAACTGTGATGAATGTCGGTACATTTGGCACAGTTACTTTAATTGTTACATACAAAGTTATATAATGAAATATAAACAACATTTCTAAAACGTTATAAATTCTTGTAGATTTGTTGTCAAAACGCTATGTGTTGGTATATTGGCCATTAGCCTTGGTTTATGAGAATGTATTCTTTGTGTTCAACGCACACTATATATGGCACATTAAATCAAACTTATTGCGCGTTATGAAAGGCATACACATTTTGACACACCATAATACGCACTTTTTAAAATAAAGGGTGGAAACTTAGACGCGCACAACATTGCACATAATTGGGACTAAAAATAATTAGCCACTCATTTTATGTCGCTTACTGCTGATCATCTGATGAACCGCTAAACTCCACAAACATCTCGGCAGGCGTTTAAGTTACGCAATCAGTCAACCCAAGCCCGCTTACGCTGCTCCCTTTGATCTAGTCTACGGTTTAGGTTGCGCGCGCAGCTCCCACACAACTGCGCCATATAAACTTTGGGCGTATATCACATACATGTTTTACATATACATTTTGTTAAGATACGATGAGTAATGTTTTAAGATATAACTATCATTACATACTAACTATATATATATATAGCCTTTAAAGCGCAACAGTATAGTAAATCACTTACATAGTTTCATTAATAAATTATGTGGACACACTATATATATATATATATATAGTTTGTCCACATAATTTATATATAATATATATATAATATATATATATATATATATATATATAGTGTGTCCACATAATTTATTAATGAAACTATGTAAGTGATTTACTATACTGTTGCGCTTTAAAGGATTTAATTCATCAACTTGAAAGGGTATAGCTTTGCTTTACTAAAGGAACATGACTTGAGTGCATTCCCGAGTTGTAGCTCCTATCCAGATAAACCCTCTCACAAATGTAACGCGAGTAACCAAAAGAGCTCGATTATCCTATCTGTCATGCGTGTCGTTTACGTAACATATAAAACTGGTTGTTGAAACCATGAATGTAACAGCATACCAACATCAAACATGATGGTTTACATAATAAATAATTATTGTAATTCGGGTAACCAAAGCATATAAGTGTATATATATAAATATAAATATATGTATATATATATATATATATATATATATCGCGAGCCACCGATATTTCAATACAGTAAACCGGTACCAGTGCATGAATAACTGAAATAATTATTCAAACGTGCTAGGGCAATCCCTGGAAATCGATTTGTGTACCACATCCGCACGACTGATTCAGCACTGCTCACCATGACACTAAGTACTCATCTCCATATTAACTACATGCTGAAGTTATGGTGGGTGATGTGTGTGTTGTTGATTAATTGTATCCACGAGAAGTGACCAGCATAAGTTCACAACAGATAGACCAGATCTGGTGTCATTGATGGCCAGCTGGACGTTACTAGAAATCACCAAGCCAGAGGGAGAGCATTTATTACATAGGAAATAACTTGGTTATGGCTCTAGATCAATCGGATCTTGCAAACCTGATATGGACATTTCATTATATCTACTGTTTTGTAGAATATAGTGACTTTGAAGTTAAAGATTGGTGTTTCGCTGATTGAAGGAACTAAAAAATGAAATAACCCTAAGCACCGTTGCATTTACTGAATCATTACTGTGATATGATTTTTAGTCTTTTTGGTAATTTCAAGCTATATGGCAGATGGAACACATCTATAAACTCTATAAACTCTATAAACTTTGCAAACACATAAAAGAATATGGCTGGTTAATGTGTTAAGTGTGCAACAATTGTTTCTGGAAGGAAATCAAATCATTAGTAACATAACAAAGTAATACCATCACTGCCTTGTCCCTTCACTCTAACCACCATCACCACCTAATTGTTTCTGGAAATAAATCAAATCATTAGTGACATAACAAAGTAATACCATCACTGCCTTGTCCCTTCATTCTAACCACCATCACCACCTAATTGTATCTGGATAGAAATCAAAACATTAGTGACATAACAAAGTAATACCATCACTGCCTGACCCCTTCTCTCTAACCACCATCACCACCTAGTTGCATCTGGAAAGAAATCAAATCATTAGTGACATAACAACGTAATACCATCACTGCCTGGTCCCTTCACTCTAACCACCATCACCACCTAGTTGCATCTGGAAAGAAATCAAATCATTAGTGACATAACAACGTAATACCATCACTGCCTGGTCCCTTCACTCTAACCACCATCACCACCTAGTTGCATCTGGAAAGAAATCAAATCATTAGTGACATAACAACGTAATACCATCACTGCCTGGTCCCTTCACTCTAACCACCATCACCACCTAGTTGCATCTGGAAAGAAATCAAATCATTAGTGACATAACAACGTAATACCATCACTGCCTGGTCCCTTCACTCTAACCACCATCACCACCTAGTTGTATCTGGATAGAAATCAAAACATTAGTGACATAACAAAGTAACACCGGGACCACGTAGTCTCTCCAACCTAACCCCTCAACCATTTACACTCACTATGTCTGCTAACTAAAACTGCATCTGGAAAGAAAACCAAACCAACTATATAAGAGTACATTAACTAATTTACATAGAACTACATAGTTGTTTTTACTAATACATACACCCGAATGCACAACAACATGGCATTTTCTCTGGTTATCCGTACATGACGACCAGAAACACAGCCAAATTGTATGAATGCAGCAATAGGACTGGTCAATAATGGTCTCAGTCAAGATGACCAGATCTGTTTCTGCTCCCCACAACCAACCCAGTGATAAGAAATAGGCCGTCCGCTATCCAGTTATAAATAGAGGGATTGCTAGGTTGCTTGAAAGTTGTGTTACGGCGTTGTGTATGTGTGTTCCATCTGTCAAATCGTAATTGGAGACTTTCGGCTAAAATGTTTCTTATACTTTGCCAGGGTGATCTGGGTGGTTAAAAGTCGAAAAGGAACTGGGGACATGAAACAGGTCGCCAGTTCATTTGAGGTCCCCACTTACAGGCTTGTGTGTTAGGTGGAAGTCCCCAGTTAGGCCTCTCCACCCACCCACCCACCCACCCACCCACCCACCCACCCACGTCGTTGTGCTATGTATGTGAAGAAGCCAACTTGAAAAGAGACAATATATTTACCAACTGTTGGATAAATTTTAATGAAATTCTTTCACTAGTGTTTACATCAGTTTTAGTTTCACTTCAGTTTGATTATAAGTGATGTGATCCTGTATTTTCTTTCTCACATCACCGAAGCAATCAAAGAATTAACGTGATACATATACACGCATATTATACATAACAGCATGCGAACACTCACGCACGCACGCACACGCACTCACACACACGCATAGGTCAGTACGTATTCAGGCACGCATTATTTAACTTTAACTAATATGTGAATGGTTGTATATGTGTACAGGACACCATCTGTTTGACGAGTCTGCATATGTGGTGCATGAGGGCGTGTATGCGTGAATGCCGCTGTGCGTATGTACATGCTTACATTCGTACATGTATGCACAACAGCGTTTACAGTAGTTTATGATTCATTTAAAAAAAAGTCGCTGGGCATGCAATTCTGGAGAACATTTGCGGAAATTTTACATCAGTGAGCGGTAAAATGAACCATTTGCTTCTGATTGTCTTTTCGATCCAGTCGAGGAATTTCGTTACTTGGGTGTATATGCCGGGGAACCCTGCATCGGTGCAACCGACGCCCAAGCTCGTGATGCCGTACAGCCTCCAAGACCCGCAGTCAGGCCGGCACACGAGTGGGCCGCCAGAGTCACCCTGCAACCAGTGTCGTTAACATGATAGCCAGTCTGAGACAGGTTTCAATCTCTCCATCTCACACCTGTATCGGGTGCCAACCTACCATTTCGATCGACAAATCTCACCTCCAACCCCCATCGTGTTAATGAGGCCAGCCTCCCACCCAGATGTTGGACCAACGTGCCACTTCCTGTCACGCCCTGTCAGCGTATTATATCAACAGACCGGGCTCATCTTTATTTATTTAAAGGCACATCTTTAATTAATTAAAGGCATGCTTTTAATTATTGAAACACGTATATGTAATGTTAAAAGCATGCATTTAAATAATCACGTAAGATATTTAATTGTAACCAACCAGAACTAGCAAAGTGTATTAACATAATATTGTGTCGCTGGTTCTGATTGCTTAAAACTACATACGCGTACCTTATGCCTTTAACATGACATATACGTACGCAATTAATTAAAAGCATGCCATTAATAATAATAATATAATAAATAACTTCTTAAGCGTCAATATCCTCAGACAATCCGAGCTCAGTGGCGCACCAAAACCAAAGGATTAAGCATTCTCGTACTCGTGTGCTAGGCGAAATTCGTCAACAAATGGATGGATGTGCTAGGAAGCTAGGGAGGATAGGCGATATTGAAAAGATAGGTTTTGAGGTGACGACGAAATGTAACAATATTTTCTGCTAATTTAACATTAACGTGAGGCGAATTCCATATAGTTGGCGCGGCAACTGAAAAAGCTCGAGTTCCAGCCTTTGTCTTAACTCTAGGAACAGATAGCAACTTCGAACTAGACGACCGAAGTTGTCTGGCTTGTCTAGCCGGTGTGAGCATTGAATGTAAATAACTAGGTCGTTTGGATGAAAGGGCTTGGTAGGTGATTGTGCAGATCTTGAACATAATGCGATATCGCACGGGGAGCCAATGCAGTGATTTTAGAATTGGCACTGAGCGGGAGAATCGAGGAGATTGTGTGACTACCCTTGCTAAACAATTTTGGACGCGTTGTAGTTTTGCAATATCATTGATAGCAATATTATGAAGGAGGGAATTGCAATAATCTAATCTGCTGCTAACAAGAGCTGTTGCGATAGTCTTAGCGACAGAAAGCGACATATGTCAGCGAATGCGGCGAAGATCACGGATTTGATAAAAACAGCAACGGCACGTTTGGGATATGTGTTGTCTGAAATTGAAGTCGCAATCAAAGGTCACTCCAAGATTCCGTACTGATGCTGCTGGTGTGATAGTTTGACTCAGGATGCATGTTGGAAAAAAGTAATTTAGTTTACCTCGCTGCATTGGAGTACCAATGATGAGGAATTCAGTTTTGTCTGCATTTAACTTTAATTTACTATCGGTCATCCATAAAAAACATCTTGGAGACAATCGTTGAGTCGGTTTAGAGAATGACTTGTATCGGGCGTGGCCAAGGAAATGTAGATCTGTGTGTCATCTGCTTAAAGGTGATGATCCAAGTTATGACTTTGGATTACAGAGCTGAGTGGCGTAGTGTAGAGAGTAAAAAGCAAAGGCCCAAGAACGGAACCCTGGGGAATGCCACATGAAGTGGGGAGTGAGGTTGAAAAGTAATTATCTATCTTTATACATTGATGTCTATTGGTTAGATATGAAGAAAACCAGGTCAGAGCTGTGCCAGATATGCCATACCACATTGATAAACGTTTGACAAGAGTGTTGTGATCAATGGTATCAAAGGCGGCAGACAGATCAAGCAAGGTAAGTGCAGTTACTTTGCCTTTATCAATGTTTAATATAACATCATTGTGTACTTTTAGGAGAGCAGTCTCAGCAGAATGAAATTGTTTGTATGCTGATTGGAGCACACTGGATAAACAAGTTGAGCTAATATGACACCTTAGACGGCTTGCTACGACCTGTTTTGAGACGAGAAATCCAACACCACCACCTCGTCCAACTGAACGTGGGCGATGATGGAAGGTGAAACTGGAAGGAGAAATGTCAGCATTGCATGCAGCTGCGCCATGTGGTCTGAGCCAGGTCTCAGTGACTGCAAGGATGTCTATTGTCTTGGAAGTTAATGAGACGACTCTGAGACGACTCTGAGACGACTCTGAGACGACTCTGAGACGACTCTGAGACGACTCTGAGACGACTCTGAGACGACTCTGAGACGACTCTGAGACGACTCTGAGACGACTCTGAGACGACTCTGAGACGACTCTGAGACGACTCTGAGACGACTCTGAGACGACTCTGAGACGACTCTGAGACGACTCTGAGACGACTCTGAGACGACTCTGAGACGACTCTGAGACGACTCTGAGACGACTCTGAGAGGAGACTCTGAGAGGAGACTCTGAGAGGAGACTCTGAGAGGAGACTCTGAGAGGAGACTCTGAGAGGAGACTCTGAGAGGAGACTCTGAGAGGAGACTCTGAGAGGAGACTCTGAGAGGAGACTCTGAGAGGAGACTCGGAGAGGAGACTCGGAGAGGAGACTCGGAGAGGAGACTCGGAGAGGAGACTCGGAGAGGAGACTCGGAGAGGAGACTCGGGAGAGGAGACTCGGGAGAGGAGACTCGGAGAGGAGACTCGGAGAGGAGACTCGGAGAGGAGACTCGGGAGAGGAGACTCGGAGAGGAGACTCGGAGAGGAGACTCGGAGAGGAGACTCGGAGAGGAGACTCTGGCGAGAGAGACTCTGGAGAGAGAGACTCTGGAGAGAGAGACTCTGGAGAGAGAGAGACTCCGGAGAGAGAGAGACTCCGGAGAGAGAGACTCCGGAGAGAGAGACTCCGGAGAGAGAGACTCCGGAGAGAGAGACTGTTGACTACAACATCACAATATCCAGCAAGCTCCCATGCCGCGATGCCATCATGAAGAGCAAGGCAAATAAGAAGGCTCTCATCAGGGTTCTCTCCACACTCAATTTGGGCAACAATGTGACGATGGTTGGATGAGAGGAGGGCGTGTACACCCATGATGAAGCAGATATTAATATAATTAGTTATCTTCTGGAGTTTGTGAAGAATGGTAGGAAAAATGTACGAGTGATCAGCGATGACACTGACGTCTTTGTTCTGCTTATCTTATGGGTGTGTAGTACGCAGCTAACAGCCCGTGTGCAGCTAGATCGATGGAGTGGGGCTATACTCAACATCAATGAAAGTTCTTTCCTCCTTGGTCCGAAATCCCTTCAACTGCTTGGTATGCATGCACTGTCAGGCAAAGCGATGGCGCTAAAGGTGTTGAAGTCTGCTGACCACTAGCTATGGCCTCTACACTCTCTTCGATGAAGAGGGTGCTACTCTCGAACAGTTGATGGAGACTGGACGGAAATGCATCTGCTCGCTCTATTGTTTTGCTGAAAGTACAAACATGGCTTCAAAAAGGACCAGATGGAATAAGATTCTTCCTCCGACAGACAACAATCTGGCCTACCACATCGTGCGAGCTCACTATCAAGTCATACCCTGGAAGGCAACAAATCAGCAGACTCCGCCCGTGGTTGATATCGTTGATTATGGATGGGAGTTTGTTATTGGTGCAGGGGGTGTGCCAACTCCATGCATCGCAAGAGGACCAGCAGCCCCCTGCCCTCATGGACGTCATCAACTGTCAGTGTAAAGCTGTAGGGAAAGCTTGCAGCAGTCATGCATGTAGCTGTCAATCTGTAGGAATGCCTTCACACCGTACTGCTTCTGTGTTGGTGAAACCATGTGCCTCAACCCGGTCACCAAACATAATGAGCATGAGAGTGACGCTAGATATAACAATGAGGAAGAGGTGACAGTACATAGGAAATAGAAGAGGAGGATGAGAGAGAATGGCGGGTCTAAACTTTTCTATGAGAATGTAATGTGAATGGCGTCCCTTTCATATATTGTCAATGTCCAAATGAAACCTGGCATTAAAAAAATGCCCTTAAATGGTGTTTCATTGTGTTTCATCAAATTTATAACTGAATAGTTCTTACTTTGAATTTTGTACTTTTTAATGTTGTACATGTATGATACAGATTCATTCGTAATTACTGCATGCCATTTTGCAAAGCTTTTGTATGTTTCTTGTCAGAAGTAGCCATACATGTAAGTATGTATGTATATATAGCTATTATCATACTCGTAGCTCAGTCAGATCATTACAAATGAAGAACTGTAAATAAATGTTACCTTACAAAAGTAATAATTTTAACAACAGCTTTATTGTCGTCTCACATCAATACAAAATCATTATGCACCAAAAAATCATGTTTCTAGCATCATCCAATCAAAAGTCATGGTGTATTTTTGATATTTTCGGTAAAAATGACGACCATTTTGAATTTTGGTCAGGTGTTCATAGTCGGGCATCATTGGAAATGGTTCCATTGAAATCCTGATATGGCAAAACATAGGGATGGACACCAAAATCGTGTTTCTAGCTTAAACCAATCAAACGTTAAGCTCGATTTTTGGTGAAAATGGCGGCCATTTTGAATTGTTGTGATGTGAACATAGTCGGACATCATTGGAAATGGTTCCATTGCATTCCTCGTATGCCAAAACATGTGTATATACACCAAAATCATGTTCCTACCATGCTCCAGTGTAAAGATGTAACACATTTTCTAATATGACCTACGTTCACGGTAGCCAACTTGGATTTGCCTGGCTCCCACAAATTGCCCAAGCATGGCGCGTTGCCATCCCGCTGATTTGAGGTAAGGGACCCATAACCTACACGATTCAGAAAAAAACCTTACACTACCAACCATTTCCAGGTTCAAAAAATGGCAACTCGACTATTTACTTGATGTGTCCAAGAATTGCGCGTGTACTGTAACTGCTCGTTACTTTACATTACTGCTATTATTTCTTTGTTTAAAAATTCAGTAAAGTGTTTATAACTGTATTGTATATTGTTGTCCCTATGTTTCTTAAGTTTCATTTAAATTTCATATAAATTTATTCTCAGTGTGCATACAACCTAGTCACAATAGTAAGATACACATTCCTAGCTGGTGTTAACGTGGCCGTTAACATTTAAATATACTACAAAGTAAGTTTTTCGGCTGTCCTGGACAAGCCCAGCGATAAGATAATGTTCGTTCCCTATCCAAATAGAGACCATTGTTTGACGTTCCTACATGTCTTTCAGCAAACCTATTTTAGCCTTTTTAGGCAAATTTTGCCGGGCTACTTAATTGCGTAATATTTTGCTTAACTGGCATAACTAGTAGCAGCGCCCGCCTATTAGTCTAGGTGTTCCATTTAGTTTTGGGTGACAGCTAGGGTTAGAATAATAGGACAACTAATTTGCGTGATAGCATGCTTGGTAGAACTCGGAAGATTAATCATTTGATCCCGCCAAGACTCCAGTTACGGCGATCAGACTCAGGCTAGAGGAAACACACGAACAATAAATAACCCCGGGTGGGGTACGGCGACCGGAGCAGAACTCACGAAAGAATAGCGCAGCCAAGTTACAGGTTACGGCGACCGGAGCAGAACTCACGGAAGAATAGCGTAGTCATGTTGGGTTACGGCGAGTCGGCGACCATAGCAAATAATGCGTCTCGTAGGAGTAGCGGCGCCTGTTAGTTATGCGCATGCGCAACTAAACTCACTGAAGATTATCGGGGCGAAGTCTGGTTACGGCGACCGGAAGAATAACCGTCGTATTTATTTATTATTGACCACACCCTTTGACACAATTATAACAATGTAAAAACCAGATGTTTAAGCCAATACCTCTAATCTAACATTCACTCATAATAAATATGTATATATTCCACATACCTCCGGTATTTCTTCTACTTTATATATGCATTGAGAAATTCAACGTCAAAGCCACCACTGAGTATAAAGATTTCATGTTTGCCAACCGCACCGTAATGGTTTCTCTCCACAGAAGAGAGCAGATTACATGTCTTTGCTCTGTCGGGTTCTGGACTCGTCTGTTCTATCCTACCTTCAAACCTCAGTACCTCCACCCTATACCTAGCATCAGTCATGTGATCCCTGCTGATGCTGACGTCATTGTAACAATTTCAACACCATCCAATAGGTGATACTCTAAATCAACAAGTATACAATCTTCATTATAACGACATCACTATACGCCGTAATATTATTCCATTTAAACTTATGTCCATATCACCATAATCTATTCATATGGAACGGCCAATCATGTTATAAATATTACACGTTGTATTCGACAATCCTCCCTGTCTACCCTAACTATAATGATATTTGCCCGGTTCTTTAAAATCTGACCTTAGGCTACCACTCCAGTTCCTTCACAGTATTGCATAACCACTGGACAGCCATCAATGGCCTACAGGGCAACCCTAACACGAGTCAGCCAACCACAGCTTTACATTATAACCCTAAATGCAGTCTTTCACAGACGCTACCAACCTATGTTAAGTTCTAAAAATCACAATCTTGACAGGTGGCATATAGGATTTGTACGCACACACTCCATGTAGCGCATCCGGCGAATATATATAGCTTCACCCTAAGTAGAAATGTAATGTTGATAATAAGTGTGTGTGTGTGTGTGTGTGTGTGTGTGTGTGTGTGTGTGTGTGTGTGTGTGTGTGTGTGTGTGTGTGTGTGTGTGTGTGTGTGGTGTGGTGTGCGGTGTGCGGTGCGGTGGTGTGCGGCGTGCGGTGTGCGGTGTGCGGTGTGCGGTGTGCGTGTGCGTGTGCGTGTGCGTGTGCGTGTGCGTGTGCATGTGCCTGTGCATGTGCATGTGCGTGTGTGCTTCTGTTATATAACGGGTAACAGAAGTGTTGGAGGAGCGGCAACAGCGGTCACATTATTTCTTTTCATTATGAATATGATTTCTATTTAAATCAGATTGCAGTATTATTACACTTAAATTGGTTACGTGTATGGCATGCGTGCCTGCATGTGGGTATGTGTTTGTGTGCATGTGTTCATGTACGTACGTGCAGTTATAGTATGACTGGTTTGTAAACTGGGCTTAGAGTTCTAAACCTGAGTTAAAGCCTGGAAGGAATTTAATTGTATAACTTAGGCTGCGTATCGTGTCATCTTTAACTGTCGTCTTGAAAAGTGACTCTAGGTCATTGATCGAGCAACCCTTATTCTTGGACAGTGATACCAATAGCAAGTAATTAGAAACGGGATTAACTTGTCATTCCATATCGGCTTAACCTAGGTAAACTATGAATTTAATATGTTTGCTGACGATTGTGTATCAGATTAAAATATCGATTAGTTGAAAATGATATTGTTAAATGAAAGACCGTTGACAGAAAGTCGGTTGGATATTTATTTCAAAGACAAAATTCTTATATAATGCAGTGTATATAGAAAAGAAATCACAAGATAGAAGGATATCTACAAGTAAAGTTCTACACCCAAAACATGTCAACTTTCATATACGGACTATTGATTGACTCGACCAAAAAATCTTTTTATAATCTAACGAAAACATCACACCAAGAAGCATGCTTTGATACATTGGCGCATGCGCCATGGTGCAGTACTCATAGCCACGTGCTATAAAACGATCGTTATCTTGGACACTTGTCTTAGACGTCTTCTTCCATTTCAACACCAGATTTCTTACCAAACGGTAAGTTCAGAGAATTGAAAGTTTAATTAAACGTTATATTTAACACACAGTCTAATCTGCTATACTTGCGCAGTCGGTGGTAATAGCGATTGTCGTGGAGAGAAAACGATTACTCAATCGTTTATGACTTATGCCAACCCGTATCGTCAACGCATCGGCTTCATTGCCAAAAAGACTATCCTTTGTGAACAATATAGACTTCATTCGAGCAATGGACACAGTGTACGTTTATGTTATGTTGTGTTTGTTTGCGCATAAACGTAAGACTACCCTTTGTGAACAATATAGACTTCATTCGAGCAATGGACACAGTGTACGTTTATGTTATGTTGTGTTTGTTTGCGCATAAACGTAAGACTACCCTTTGTGAACAATATAGACTTCATTCGAGCAATGGACACAGTGTACGTTTATGTTATGTTGTGTTTGTTTGCGCATAAACGTAAGACTACCCTTTGTGAACAATATAGCCTTCATTCGAGCAATGGACACAGTGTACGTTTATGTTATGTTGTGTTTGTTTGCGCATAAACGTAAGCGCGCATCAGCTGGTGCGTGCGAGAGTATATATGTGCTGGCACCAAGTCACATATTGCATTCAACACTATTGAGCTCTTTGTTCGATAATTATGGTTGGTGACAATAATGACAAACAACTATATACACGTTTTTGACATATGGTGTTATTTTGAAGTTGACATAATGCAAACGACACTTTCGAATGGAACGGAAATGTTCATCTCAGCCATGGAACTGAGTCAATATACGGTGCTCTACATGCGTAAGCACTAAGGAGTATCATGTAAATTATATATGTTATCACTTTACATTGCTAAAGGTATTTAACGTTAACTTACTAGGATTTGAATTCATATTGCCGTATACGACGCCATTGAAAGGAACTACTTCAGCTTGGTACACCAATAATGTAAGACATCTATTTCTTCAGGCAAGATGAAGGCGTTACTAATATCGGCCATCTTTGCCACGGCAACTGTCTGTTGTGTCTCAGCCTGGTGCGTTGATGCAATATCATAACATTTACTAAATACTGGTGTCAAAGTAGCATTTCATATATACTATATGTTGGTGATTATAAAATCAGATAAACTGAAGATGAAAATTATTATATTTTGGTGACAACTTACTTTTACATAAAATTCACTCATTAATTTTATTTTCTGTCTCACGTTTTCAATTGCACAATCACTCTCTTCTCAGGATGGCAAAGCGTGTTTCAATAATTTTTATAGACGTAAGACATTACGCTGAATACAACGAAAGCAACAAAATTTTAAAAACAAAGCATATTTTTTAAATGTCAATAATTGTTATTTGTTGACATTAATTTTTTAATTGTTTCTAAGAACATACATTTTCAAAACCGTTTTCATTACATTTGAGAAAACATTAATATATTATGTGTTTAAGACATCATAGTGTTTGCTAGGTTAGTTTGTTAATTTACTCGGTTATAACACACAATAATCCAGTCAATCGGTTATTAATGCAACCACTCGACCACTTTACTGCTGGTTATGACACGCACAAATACCACAAACGAACGACTATTAAATTAAAAACGAATACTTATATACAGCCGCTTTACAAATTAATGTGGTTGTTTCTTTTTTGTAGGAACAAGGGTACGTACCAATATGCGTGTCAACAAACGGGTAAGGTTAGGCACGGTAAGCACGAATTGGCAGAACATGTGAATAACTTTGTCTGAACACGTAATCGTAAGAGACACCAAAGGATTACTGAAAAACATGTATAAATAATAATGGACAGAGAGAAAACATTACACAGACAACACGCAAAGCAAACGGACACACCTCAGTATGTGCATCAAACATGATTAATCCTATTAACTTTGCAGACTCGACGTCTGCTCTGTTGAAACAAGTGTCCACAGCTTAGACACTTCACACACGTTATAGTAACCGTGCTATTTTATAGTACAAAATACTGCTCGGACAAATTCATTAAAAACCTTTATGAACTCGGTATGTGCGTGTGTGTGTGATATTATATATATATATGTATCTCTCTCTCTCTCTCTCTCTCTCTCTCTCTCTCTCTCTCTCTCTCTCTCTCTCTCTCTCTCTCTCTCTCTCTCTCTCTCTCTCTCTCTCTCTCTCTCTCTCTCTCTCTCTCTCTCTCTCTCTCTATATATATATATATATTAAATAACAACCGCAGGTTGTGACGGCACCACGGCCAAGCTGAGTGGACCAAGCGGTCAGTTCGGCACGTCCGGCATTCAATACTACAACAACATGGCTTGTAGCTGGAGGATCACGGTGTCAGCGGGACAGGTGGGAGGGTGTTCCCAGAGTATGTATAATTATATACATCACTAATACAATATATACGTCCCTAATATATATATATATATATATATATATATATATAGAGAGAGAGAGAGAGAGAGAGCGAGTGTGTATATTTATATACAGTAGTCCCCCTCTTATAAGGCCCCCCTCGCCGACGGCCACCTGGATTACGCGGCCATATTTTTATTGTATTAGCGTTGTCTAATAAAAACCATCCCTCACCAGCGGCCACCCGGCTAACGCGGTCAACGGCCGGGGTTACAGGAAGAGTCTACCCCTCGGCAGCGGCCAATCGGCAGCCGAAACTGCTATTTTAAATCACAAGACGATGTCGATGTTTATAACAAATTAAGTAGGCCTACAATACACACTCGACGGGCTGAGTTGGCATTCGTACTTGTGTTATATGAGTAAATAATATATATTATATGCAAACAAATTACCTTATCTATAACAAATCAACTGTTATTTTCCATATATATGATGTTCACTGTCCATATTTTCTTTTCACCTGTTACATTCATCGATGGTTCCCCCTCACCAGAGGCCACCCGCCTTATAAGGACACTTTAGATTTACTGAAGGGTTGCTTTATAAGAGGGGGACTACTGTTTGTTTGTGTGTGTGTGTGTGTGTGTGCGCGCGCGCGTGTGTGTGTGTGCGCGCGCGTGTGTGCGTGCGTGCGTGCATGTGTCTGTGTATGTGTACGTGAGCGTTTATAAACGGTTATTTTTCATTGAGTTGAGTTCGTTCTTGTGTACAGACCATACGTCTCGAGTTCGTGAAGTTCGACGTCGAGAACACGGAAGGTTGTGTATGTGACAGCGTCAAGACTGCGGCTCCCAACTGCCGAATGTCATCGAGTCCGCCGGCAACTCGCTGTTTGTTACATTCACCTCCGACGAGTCAGTAACAGGGAAAGGCTTCCTCATCAGATACACAACAGTGGAAGGCGGTAATTCTGATTCAGGTAAATGTAATATGCCAAATGTATAACACACACGTACGCACACGAACACACACACATAAAATTATGTAGGTGTATACATGTATATATAAATATATATATATGTACATTGGATGTTAATTAACATTTGTAGTGAAAAACCATATATATATATACTACTGTATATGTATACATAATATATATATATAGTTATATATGGTTACATATATATATATATATGTTTTTTCACTACAAATGTTAATTGACATCGAGTGTTTAGAATGTCTCAACGATAAGAAAAATCCTATTAGGATGTTGTTTATTCTTACATGTTTGTATATTAATTGTTTTATGTTTAGGCACGATGACAAAACATATGTGTCATCTTTTATACAATTGACGTCTGACATCCAACGTAACACTCTGCAGATGGATAGAAAGAAGAAACACAAACACACACACACTCGCACACGCACACACACGCACACACGCACACACGCACACACGCACACACGCACACACGCACACACGCACACACGCACACACGCACACACGCACTCACGCACTCACGCACACACGCACGCACACACGCACACACGAACGCACGCACACACGCACGGCCAACAAATGAAACAAATGCTACTGTTCAGTATTTGATTTCTTGGTAACAGGTGTTGGTGGTAGCAGCGGAGGGTATGACGGCACCACCAACGGGGACCAAGCGGGAAGTTCGGCACAACGGGCGCTAAATACGAAGATAACATGTCGTGCAGCTGGAAAATCTCTGTGGCAGCGGGAATGGTGGGTGGATGTTCGCAGGAAATCAAGTCTACTAAAATATGAGTAAATTATATATATTAAATGCAAACAAATTACATTATCTATCACAAATCAACTGTTATTTTCCATATAAATGATGTTCACTGTCCATATGTTTTCTTTTCATCTGCTACATCGATCATCGATGGTTCCCCTCACCAGAGGCCACCCGCCTTATAAGGCCACTTTATTGCGATTATATAGTGAAAATATGGTCCTTTGAACAAGAAGCGACAACTAAGTAATGAGGAACTGCAGGGCAGAGTGTACATCTTGCAGTGGATGACAAGACGTAGGTGAAACACACCATAGGCCTAGTCGTAAGGTACAACGTGAAACAGACAAGATAACAATACATATTTGACTGTAGCTCTGCATCTGCAGTTGCGTCAACTGACGTTCCGCGTGCGCTCTTGCAGTTGGTGTCTTTAACTTTGACACTGATTGTTACAGAACGTACACCTACACTTCAAGAAATTCGACGTGGAAGAGGGAGAAGGCGACTGTTCGTTTGACAACATCAAGGTGTATGACGGCGATAGTAGTTCGGCGCCTCTGGTCAACACGTTCTGCGGAAATGACAATCCGGGTGACATCACCGCTTCTGGAAATACGTTGTTCGTCACCTTCATGTCCGACGTAACTGGTAATCGCGCCGGGTTCAGGATTGAGTACAAAGCCAAGAAAGCAAGCACAGGTACGTGCTACCCGGGAAGATATAGCTGTGGGGAAACTGTAACATGTTGTTCAAGTGACGGAAAAATTTTGTTTGTTTGGGAATTAACTGCCATACTGGATTCTCGTAGTCATCAGAATAATGTTAAGACAAAAAATGATTGAGTGTGCATCGGAGTGAAGAGTGAGAGAGAACGAGAGGGAGAGAAGGGGGGTGGAGGAGGGGGTGGAGGGAGGAGAAGAAAGGAGGGGTACAGAGGGAAGGTGGGTAAGAACAAAATGAAAAGAAGATCGTAGCTACCCGGAACCAACCATCACTATGACAACGTGTATTCTTCACGCAGCTTCGTTCAGATGCGGCAGGCCGTCCGTCACTCCCTCCTTCCCTCGTATCGTCGGTGGTACCGAGGCCAAGCCTCACTCGTGGCCGTGGCAGTTCAGCTTCGTTGACGTCTTCGGGCGTCATCTGTGCAAAGGCAGCATCCTGAGGAGGCGCTGACTCGTCACGGCGGCACACTGCGTGTAAGTGGGGAGCGTACACAACGTGCGTTTAGTGAGTAGCATCATTAGTGTTCAGTTCGTACCAACGTCTACCAATAGCCTATCGCCCTGAATTACTATCAAAACAAAAATGTTGTTTTACAAATTATTTATGTTTCTGCGAGTGTTGCAATATTGTTTTGCTGAAGTAGTTGTTCATCTTCCACATAGACCTTGTCCATCCACTGCTTGATGTAGCCCTCCGCTGGGTATATCCACCTTTCTCTATTTTTTCATAAAAGTGTTTAATTCACAATGCCACCGTGGAAGTAAGCCAGCTAAAACAAATCCATCTCAAGGAGAGTCTTGACCTTATTTATATTGTCTACTGTTCAGGTACGGTGGTCAAACCGAGGACTTCGAGGTGGTGGTCGGACAACACAACCGAGACGCAGCGGAGGTGACTCGGAGAACACACAAGATCGAGCAGATCTACATTCTCCAGCAGTACAACAAGGCGACGACTAACAACGATATTGCTCTACTCAAACTGTCGACCCCCGTTCGGTACACCCGTAACGTGTCACCAATCTGTCTCCCGGAGAAGGACGTGCCCGGAGATACTCTGTGCGTGGTGACAGGCTGGGGAGACACCGAGCGTAAGTGACAGCCTTCGAGGCGCCTGTGTTCTGTGCCATCATCACACCATTGACATGTTCGGTTAGCGGTTCAACAGAACTTAGGAAACTTTTATTAATAATTTCCAGCCCGAAGTAGTCATTCCTAGTCAGCAGCACAAGCACCGCTATAATAATTTTATACATGAATTGTGAATGTTATATTGTACTTTATTTCTTAAATCCTATTGTACTTATTCAATTTTTAGCTCGAAAAGGGCATAGCACTTTCAGCTATGTCCCTTCAGCAGCAGCAGCAGCAACAGCAGCAGCAGCAGCAGCAGCAGCAGCAGCAGCAGCAGCAGCAGCAGCAGCACATCATACTATGCACCTGTATTATGCTTTGTGTTGTTAAATAAACATTAATTCATTCATTCATTCATTTATACATTCATCAATCTACCTACCCATCCACCCATCCATACGTCTCATTTCGGAAACGCCTATAATTGTTAAATATACTGTTTTATATTTTTATGTGCAAACACTTATTGTTTGAAAGATAAAACACTTTATAAAATAATAATAATTATAATAATAAGAATTATTATCATTATAAAACTGGCACAACTGCGTTATGCTGCAAGAATGTCATCTACGTGAAAACTATGTTCGGCTGAATTCAAATGGTTCTCGTATGATTTGCGATCTGTTTAGACACCGGTAACGAAAAGGTGCTGAACCAGGTGCGAGTGCCAATCATTGACCACAACACCTGCAACAACCGCAACTATTACGGCGGGTCCATCACCAACGTTATGATGTGTGCCGGCTACGCACAGGGTGGCAAAGATTCGTGCCAAGTAAGTCAACTAAATAAAACGGACTATCGCGTTGTGGAATATGTTTTGGTCTTGGCAAACATTGTAAATATCCGAGGTTCCACATACTCTGTTCATGGGCATAAGAAATTGCAACAAACAGAACTGTGTAGAATTAATGGGGATTTCATGTGTGCATGTATGTGTGTGTATGTGTGTGTATGTATGTGTGTGTGTGCGTGCGTGCGTGCGTGCGTCTGTGTGTGGTCCATATAGCAAGACGCCACTGGAGAGGAATAGCCGAATTTCCATTGAGTTACTCTTATGTGTATAATTGTCGTTAGGCTACTAGTAAACGTCAACTTACAGGGGAAATGAGAGTTAAATTAATTTGTGGAATAGTTAGTCATTTCTTGGTTATGGATGACTTTTGTATTTGCTAACAAGATTTAACACGATTCGACAGGAATACCTTCCATAGAAACGGTTCCCAGTGTCTGGGAAGACGGCAATATAGCTTTATGTAAGTGTGATCCTTACAGTGTGTTGTCGTCTTCCTTGCCCCGGACTCGAACTACATGGAGTAACGGCCTAATACGACGACGACTGGACGTTGCATCATAGGTCTTTATTCACAGTAACAGCAATGGGTAGTTAGTTCTGTGGCCCGTATATACCCCAAGGGGACGTTCCCAAGGCGTTCCCATAAGCAGCTAATCTGCAGCTATTATACCATATAGGTCATTGCCTACCACATTCTTCCTTGTTTATGACGTTTTGACGCCTACCACATTCTTCCCCATAAGATGTTTTTGATGCTTACCACATTTCCCCCTTTTAAAGAATCCTTACTTTATACAAAACAATTGATTAACATTTTCGCAACTAAAAAAGAAATTAAGTAACATTATCTCCCATACTAAGCATTATAATAAAAACATTAAATTATAGTTAAACAAAAACATTACATTACAGTTAAGCATAATTATAGATGTGCAATGTCACATGACGTCAATGTCATATATAGTGTTACTGATTGTCAATCATCTCGCTGGTGAGGCACTATAATTGTCCACCTATAGCACGGTATTGTTCGCACACATTCCTATAATATGTACAACGCCATACAACGTCAATATCATATATATACCTGTCAAGTCATGTGAAACAAAACAGTAGTCATTGCAGAAAAAAACATAAATTATCAGTAAAAACCATAATCTTTACACGTAAATGCCCATTGACGCACGGTATAAAACCAAGTTTGTAAGTACAGGTGCCCTATGCGACACATGGCGCCCATGGGATCTGTAAGTAAGTTCGCGCCTTCGCATAACATGAACATGCATTGGTGAGTGCTCGTTCCGGGGCACTGCACGAATTGTACGATAATTCTACCAGGCCCGGAATAGAGCGTGAACCATAATGGAGTTTGATGAATGTGTCGGTGGGCGAATTTACCGACAAAAATATAACGTACGCGATAAATTCGTTAAAAAATGTATCTCAAAACACAAGCGTAAAAACGTATGGTTTTCCTACTACGCCCGTAGTTTTCATTTTATCAATAAAACCGTAGTGACTACGGCTAAACCGTAGTATACTAGACAGGTATACATATGTAATGTCACTGACTCTCTTCCTTTTTGGTTTTCTTGGTGAGAAACTTTTCACGGTACGGCCATGTCCATGTATGCCTACGCAAGTGACACATTAACGTTGCATAGCGCGTGAATGTCGTCACATAATGTGCACACGTACTTGGCGCTGCTGCGCCATCTTGCGGACAACTGCACTACACACCTGTATGCACTCTTTGTACAATTGTCGTTCTGTCGGGCAAGCACGCGTAACGTCACTTTGGCTGAATACAATCGACGTTTCGTAGTCGCTTTCAGTCCGCTCAGAGGTACCAGTTAGTTCTGAGCAAGGACTCACAAACGTCATCTCGTGCGTCGTGCGGACGTGTTGTTGTAGCATCGTCGGAGTCGAGAATACATCCTCGCAGTGGTCGCACGAGATATGGTATTTATCTTCATCAGTGCTCGACACTAACAGTTCCCTCAATGACGACGGAGAACCGGGCGGTTGAGGATTGTACCCATCCACGGCATTGCCTTGGATGGTTGTAGTGTAGCTGCACAATTGTCCACCGATAATTCGGTGGTAGGCGCGTAGCTACTGTCCGACTCGTCACTGGCGCCACTTGCGTTTCAGTAACGCTTGTGGCATATCTCGAGTGTTTGCTGATATCTCGAAGGAATTCCCCACAAAACTTGGCTTCTGAGAACGAGCCGATGAGATCGATCACAGCGGAATGATCGCGTCTCTCTGCCAAAGGCAATGTGTCGCCACAATGGCCGCATAGCCGATAGTCGGTGCCATGCTCGAGTAATGTATTGACGATGTCAACGAACCCCGATTCCGCCGCCCAGTGTAGCGGCGTTCTACCGAGCCAGCCGACACAGTCCGGGTTAGCGCCATGAGACAGCAATGCACATACCACGTCAGCATGCCCGAGCATAGGGGCGTATTCTAGTGGCGGATTCAGGCCTGTCATCACCGGGCGAGCTTACACACAAAGAGCTGACAAGTGCCAGAAGGCGCAACATTAGTCAATGACATTGACCGTTCTTTCTCATTAGGGATACACGTAGGTATGCTTCCATGGGTATCAGCTTCTAACGGGATACGTGCATCCTCGTCACTGTTGCTGACAATGTTTAAGATGGCGTGATTAGCATCCCTCGAAGCTTTCTTACACGCACATTGATCAGATCTCTTGCTCCTCGTCTTGCTTACAGATCGAAGCAGCTATCACTGAATCCGTTGCAATGTGCTGGTGGGTTACTGTGCAACGTGCAGCTATCAACGAATCCGGTGTAATGTGCTGGTGTGATATGGTGCAATGTGCTGGTGTGATCTGTGAGGCTGCGCCAGGTTGCGCAACATTAGTCAGTGGCATTGATCGTTCTCTCTCATCAAGGATACACGTAGGTAAGCTTCCAATGGTTACCAGCTTCTAACGGGACACGTGCATCCTCATCACTGTTTGCTGACAATGTTTAAGATAGTGTGATTAGCGTCCCTCGAAGCATTCTTACACGAACACTGATCAGATCTCCCGAATGCATCCTCATCATTACTACTGACAATGTCTAAGATGGCGCGATTAGCGTCCCTCGACGCTTTCCGACACGTACAATGGTCAGACCTGTTCAATGCATCCACATCACTACTACTGACAATGTTTAAGGTGTCGAGATCAGCGCCTCTCGACGCTTTCTAACACGTACACTGGTCAGATCTCCGGAATGGATCAGATGGCGCCACTCCGGTGAGTGTCACTGGCCAATAGGGAGATCCGTGATATTGTCGCTCTCGCGCGTATGATTCACTCCTACGACGTCGATGCCTCCGTGACTGTTTACGATGGTTGGAACAACCAAGTAATAAATGGCCACAGCCCCCGCCCCATGTAGAGCCAGGTGTTCCCGGGGAGTGGTTACCACAGCACTCACACGTGTATGGGGCATTCCTACGACGACGTTTCCGTGACATTGTATGAAAATTGGGACAATCAAGGGTTACATGACCGTAGCCACCACACGAGAAGCAATTTGTCTTAGGTAGCGTGCAATCATGTGACATGTGATCTCTTATCCACAACTGAAGCAATACATTACACTTTGGACAGTAGTCTATAAAGACTGACTACTTAAGACATTTGCCATAGCATGAGACACTGTGCTTTGTGTAACCTGACATTTCGCAACAGGTGTACTCGTGGTTTATGATGCGATATCATTTGTTCCAAGATAACAAGTTTGTGAAGCCATAGCATGCGTTTCAATGCTGCGTAGTTGTTTGGGGATATTGGCTACCATTGTGCTGTAGTGGCCTCACACCGTCTCTCTCCCTACCGTCAGCATGACGATGAGAGAGGGGGGCCTGGTGTCCACGTTGAGCTATTGCTTTTGTGGATTTGTGAAGCCACGTGTGTTGCAACGGTGCTTGATTGTTGGAGATCGTGGTCCCCACTGTGATAATGTGGACTCACCTCCTCTCTTTTGTTAGCGTCATTATGACGACGAGAGAGGGGACTGGTGTCCACGTTGAGCTATTGCCCTTGCGGGTTTGTGGAGCTACGTGTGTTGCAACGGTTCCAGATTGTTGTGGATATTGATTACCATTTTGTTGCAGTGGACTCGCCTCCTCTCTTTCCGTCAGCATGACGATGAGAGAGGGGCAATGGTGTCCACGTTGGGCTACTGCTCATCCTGTCAATCTGACACGGATGATAATGCAGTGAGCTGGCTTAGATGCATAGAGGCAGATGACTTGTGTCGGGAATTAATTTGCCTGATCCGAACTGTGTGGCCATGTTGTCTGTATGATTGGTCCCGTCATTAACTTTGTCATCAACATGACGTTCGTTGTGACTATATGGTGTTGTCTGCGTTGTTGGTTGTGAATCCATACAATATGTAATATTGTACAGCGATTGGTACTGATCAGAGTTACACAAAAGTTGCAATAATGTCCAGGATGGACATAAACAGTATATAGCAACATATGCTACACCGAAAGCTCTATTACATTTGGGTTTCTTGTGCGGTACGGCGGCCTGAGTATCGTGCATCGCAACACTCTGGCACGAACAGTCAGGGTTAGTGGCAAGGTGGTGGGAAAAACAGACCAGTCTGGAGGATCTATACAGGCAACCGGCAGAGAGAAAGGGAAGGAATGTCTCCTCAGACCCTGAACATCCCCTGTTTCCATGTTATAAACTACTTCCTTCTGGCCGCCGCTTTCAACTCCCTCACTGTAAATTGAATCGCACTCGGAACTCATTTGTTCCCTCGTCAATTAGACTAATGAATGAGTAACTGACCTTCGTGCCCCTCCATCTCTGCCAGTCCTCCCTGCCAATCTGACACTGAGTGAGCCTGCGTTGATTTGTAAGATGATTTAACTTTTTACAAACTTTTGTAACTTATTTAACATATTTAATTCATTTTAACTTATTTAATTATTTATTTACCCGATATAACTTTTATTTTTATTTTTTATTTTTACATTTTTATATTACATGTACATTTGTTTTATTTGTTTTAATATGCTGCTACACTTCAAATCAATTTCCCTCAAAAGGGACAATAAAGTATTGTGATTGATTGATTGATTGATTGTGATTGAATCTCGCAGATGTACTTAAACCGTGTATAACAATGTCCACGAACGAGGGACATACTCTGGGTAAGCAATGTCAGGAATTAATTTAAACGGTGTGAGCCAACAGGGTCCACAATGGACAAGCGCAAGCAATGCCAAGGATAATCATAAGCGACGTTTAACAATATCCAGTACACAATATAGGTTATAACAGTGTCAAGGATGGACCGCGACTTGCGATCATCCGTCGTCGACGACGATGCGGACTCCATCGACGCTACAACCACTGTCGTCGAACCCGTTCCATGGCGAATCTGCGGCAACGAATGCCCTAAGGCCGAAATCGTATTCCTCTGTCAGGTCGTCGTCCTGTACTTCGTCATCGCCGTTAGTATATACAATCTGACGAAAGGTCAAGGTGAATCCAACCTGTGGACGGCGCTGTTGAGCAGCTGTCTCGGTTACCTGCTTCCGAGTCCGTCTATGAGCGTCGGCGATCGACGACAACGCGATGGCGGTTTCGTCTGATTTTTATCTGACGCTGCCGAGCAACGCGTCTATGAAACGTCACCCCGAAAATACGTTGACGCACTACGTCACGGCGTTGCCGCGACGTTTCGACCTGTCGGGGGAGTGGGAATGCGGCGCGGTGTCGGTACAGTATCCGCACACGTGGTACAACGTGAGAGAGAAGGACGCCTACTTCTATCTGACTTGCGCGGCGGGCGAAACGGTTATTTACACGCAGATAGACAAAGACGGCTCGACCGTGCTGATATATCGTCAGACGACGATTCCTCACGGTTTCTACAACAACTGTTATACGTTGTTGCACAAGATCAACGCGGCGCTAGCTAGATTACACACCGATAAAGTCAAGGCCTTACTAGAATACTGCGCCGTCTCTAACCGATATACGCTACGAATGTCGGCGGGTGTCGAATTTATCATACCTCATTCGAGTCGCCTGAGCTACGTGCTAGGTTTCCATACCAACACGATCATGAGTTCGTCCGCGTTCGGTCCCGCGCCGGCGGTGAGACCCGTCATCAGCACGTCGCCCGCCGCGTACACGTTCGAGTACGAAGGTCGCAATACGGTGAATATGTCGGCGGGCATCGAGAGTCTGTACGTGTACACGGATCTCGTGGAACCGCGCGTCGTCGGTGACGTGTACGCGCCGCTCATTCGAAACATCGCCGTCAGCGGTGAGAACGGTGACATCATTTCGGAAACGTTCGATCGCGTACAATACGTGAAGCTGCAGCGGAAGCAATTCGACGAGGTCGAAGTCGATATAAGAGACGATCACGGCCAACCGATACCATTCGAGCAGGGGAACGTGGTGACGACGCTTCACTTCAGACCTTGTAAATCGAAATTGTTTTAATGGCGCCGTCGTCGAAGAACCCGTACGTGGACTACTACGTTCGTCAGGTCGGCGGACAGCTGCCGGTCTTCGTCGGCGCTCGGGGTCAACGAGGTCGCGGTCTGGGTAATCTCTTCGGGAGTCTGGCAGGCCGTCCGTCACTCCCTCCTTCCCTCGTATCGTCGGTGGTACCGAGGCCAAGCCTCACTCGTGGCCGTGGCAGTTCAGCTTCGTTGACGTCTTCGGGCGTCATCTGTGCGGAGGCAGCGTCCTGAGGAGGCGCTGACTCGTCACGGCGGCACACTGCGTGTAAGTGGGGAGCGTACACAACGTGCGTTTAGTGAGTAGCATCATTAGTGTTCAGTTCGTACCAACGTCTACCAATAGCCTATCGCCCTGAATTACTATCAAAACAAAAATGTTGTTTTACAAATTATTTATGTTTCTGCGAGTGTTGCAATATTGTTTTGCTGAAGTAGTTGTTCATCTTCCACATAGACCTTGTCCATCCACTGCTTGATGTAGCCCTCCGCTGGGTATATCCACCTTTCTCTATTTTTTCATAAAAGTGTTTAATTCACAATGCCACCGTGGAAGTAAGCCAGCTAAAACAAATCCATCTCAAGGAGAGTCTTGACCTTATTTATATTGTCTACTGTTCAGGTACGGTGGTCAAACCGAAGACTTCGAGGTGGTGGTCGGACAACACAACCGAGACGCAGCGGAGGTGACTCGGAGAACACACAAGATCGAGCAGATCTACATTCTCCAGCAGTACAACAAGGCGACGACTAACAACGATATTGCTCTACTCAAACTGTCGACCCCAGTTCGGTACACCCGTAACGTGTCACCAATCTGTCTCCCGGAGAAGGACGTGCCCGGAGATACTCTGTGCGTGGTGACAGGCTGGGGAGACACCGAGCGTAAGTGACAGCCTTCGAGGCGCCTGTGTTCTGTACCATCATCACACCATTGACATGTTCGGTTAGCAGTTCAACAGAACTTAGGAAACTTTTATTAATAATTTCCAGCCCGAAGTAGTCATTCCTAGTCAGCAGCACAAGCACCGCTATAATAATTTTATACATGAATTGTGAATGTTATATTGTACTTTATTTCTTAAATCCTATTGTACTTATTCAATTTTTAGCTCGAAAAGGCCATAGCACTTTCATCTATGTCCCTTCAGCAGCAGCAGCAGCAGCAGCAGCAGCAGCAGCAGCAGCAGCAGCAGCAGCAGCAGCACATCATACTATGCACCTGTATTATGCTTTGTGTTGTTAAATAAACATTAATTCATTCATTCATTCATTTATACATTCATCAATCCACCCACCCATCCACCCATCCATACGTCTCATTTCGGAAACGCCTATAATTGTTAAATATACTGTTTTATATTTTTATGTGCAAACACTTATTGTTTGAAAGATAAAACACTTTATAAAATAATAATAATTATAATAATAAGAATTATTATCATTATAAAACTGGCACAACTGCGTTATGCTGCAAGAATGTCATCTACGTGAAAACTATGTTCGGCTGAATTCAAATGGTTCTCGTATGATTTGCGATCTGTTTAGACACCGGTAACGAAAAGGTGCTGAACCAGGTGCGAGTGCCAATCATTGACCACAACACCTGCAACAACCGCAACTATTACGGCGGGTCCATCACCAACGTTATGATGTGTGCCGGCTACGCACAGGGTGGCAAAGATTCGTGCCAAGTAAGTCAACTAAATAAAACGGACTATCGCGTTGTGGAATATGTTTTGGTCTTGGCAAACATTGTAAATATCCGAGGTTCCACATACTCTGTTCATGGGCATAAGAAATTGCAACAAACAGAACTGTGTAGAATTAATGGGGATTTCATGTGTGCATGTATGTGTGTGTATGTGTGTGTATGTATGTGTGTGTGTGTGTGCGTGCGTGCGTGCGTGCGTGCGTCTGTGTGTGGTCCATATAGCAAGACGCCACTGGAGAGGAATAGCCGAATTTCCATTGAGTTACTCTTATGTGTATAATTGTCGTTAGGCTACTAGTAAACGTCAACTTACAGGGGAAATGAGAGTTAAATTAATTTGTGGAATAGTTAGTCATTTCTTGGTTATGGATGACTTTTGTATTTGCTAACAAGATTTAACACGATTCGACAGGAATACCTTCCATAGAAACGGTTCCCAGTGTCTGGGAAGACGGCAATATAGCTTTATGTAAGTGTGATCCTTACAGTGTGTTGTCGTCTTCCTTGCCCCGGACTCGAACTACATGGAGTAACGGCCTAATACGACGACGACTGGACGTTGCATCATAGGTCTTTATTCACAGTAACAGCAATGGGTAGTTAGTTCTGTGGCCCGTATATACCCCAAGGGGACGTTCCCAAGGCGTTCCCATAAGCAGCTAATCTACAGCTATTATACCATATAGGTCATTGCCTACCACATTCTTCCTTGTTTATGACGTTTTGACGCCTACCACATTCTTCCCCATAAGATGTTTTTGATGCTTACCACATTTCCCCCTTTTAAAGAATCCTTACTTTATACAAAACAATTGATTAACATTTTCGCAACTAAAAAAGAAATTAAGTAACATTATCTCCCATACTAAGCATTATAATAAAAACATTAAATTATAGTTAAACAAAAACATTACATTACAGTTAAGCATAATTATAGATGTGCAATGTCACATGACGTCAATGTCATATATAGTGTTACTGATTGTCAATCATCTCGCTGGTGAGGCACTATAATTGTCCACCTATAGCACGGTATTGTTCGCACACATTCCTATAATATGTACAACGCCATACAACGTCAATATCATATATATACCTGTCAAGTCATGTGAAACAAAACAGTAGTCATTGCAGAAAAAAACATAAATTATCAGTAAAAACCATAATCTTTACACGTAAATGCCCATTGACGCACGGTATAAAACCAAGTTTGTAAGTACAGGTGCCCTATGCGACACATGACGCCCATGGGATCTGTAAGTAAGTTCGCGCCTTCGCATAACACGAACATGCATTGGTGAGTGCTCGTTCCGGGGCACTGCACGAATTGTACGAGAATTCTACCAGGCCCGGAATAGAGCGTGAACCATAATGGAGTTTGATGAATGTGTCGGTGGGCGAATTTACCGACAAAAATATAACGAACGCGATAAATTCGTTAAAAAATGTATCTCAAAACACAAGCGTAAAAACGTATGGTTTTCCTACTACGCCCGTAGTTTTCATTTTATCAATAAAACCGTAGTGACTACGGCTAAACCGTAGTATACTAGACAGGTATACATATGTAATGTCACTGACTCTCTTCCTTTTTGGTTTTCTTGGTGATAAACTTTTCACGGTACGGCCATGTCCATGTATGCTTACGCAAGTGACACATTAACGTTGCATAGCGCGTGAATGTCGTCACATAATGTGCACACGTACTTGGCGTTACTGCGCCATCTTGCGGACAACTGCACTACACACCTGTATGCACTCTTTGTACAATTGTCGTTCTGTCGGGCATGCCCGCGTAACGTCACTTTGGCTGAATACAATCGACGTTTCGTAGTCGCTTTCAGTCCGCTCAGAGGTACCAGTTAGTTCTGAGCAAGGACTCACAAACGTCATCTCGTGCGTCGTGCGGACGTGTTGTTGTAGCATCGTCGGAGTCGAGAATACATCCTCGCAGTGGTCGCACGAGATATGGTATTTATCTTCATCAGTGCTCGACACTAACAGTTCCCTCAATGACGACGGAGAACCGGTCGGTTGAGGATTGTACCCATCCACGGCATTGCCTTGGATGGTTGTAGTGTAGCTGCACAATTGTCCACCGATAATTCGGTGGTAGGCGCGTAGCTACTGTCCGACTCGTCACTGGCGCCACTTGCGTTTCAGTAACGCTTGTGGCATATCTCGAGTGTTTGCTGATATCTCGAAGGAATTCCCCACAAAACTTGGCTTCTGAGAACGAGCCGATGAGATCGATCACAGCGGAATGATCGCGTCTCTCTGCCAAAGGCAATGTGTCGCCACAATGGCCGCATAGCCGATAGTCGGTGCTATGCTCGAGTAATGTATTGACGATGTCAACGAACCCCGATTCCGCCGCCCAGTGTAGCGGCGTTCTACCGAGCCAGCCGACACAGTCCGGGTTAGCGCCATGAGAAAGCAATGCACATACCACGTCAGCATGCCCGAGCATAGGGGCGTATTCTAGTGGCGGATTCAGGCCTGTCATCACCGGGCGAGCTTACACACAAAGAGCTGACAAGTGCCAGAAGGCGCAACATTAGTCAATGACATTGACCGTTCTTTCTCATTAGGGATACACGTAAGTAAGCTTCCATGGGTATCAGCTTCTAACGGGATACGTGCATCCTCGTCACTGTTGCTAACAATGTTTAAGATGGCGTGATTAGCATCCCTCGAAGCTTTCTTACACGCACATTGATCAGATCTCTTGCTCCTCGTCTTGCTTACAGATCGAAGCAGCTATCACTGAATCCGTTGCAATGTGCTGGTGGGTTACTGTGCAATGTGCAGCTATCAACGAATCCGGTGTAATGTGCTGGTGTGATATGGTGCAATGTGCTGGTGTGATCTGTGAGGCTGCGCCAGGTTGCGCAACATTAGTCAGTGGCATTGATCGTTCTCTCTCATCAAGGATACACGTAGGTAAGCTTCCAATGGTTACCAGCTTCTAACGGGACACGTGCATCCTCATCACTGTTTGCTGACAATGTTTAAGATAGTGTGATTAGCGTCCCTCTAAGCATTCTTACACGAACACTGATCAGATCTCCCGAATGCATCCTCATCATTACTACTGACAATGTCTAAGATGGCGCGATTAGCGTCCCTCGACGCTTTCCGACACGTACAATGGTCAGACCTGTTCAATGCATCCACATCACTACTACTGACAATGTTTAAGGTGTCGAGATCAGCGCCTCTCGACGCTTTCTGACACGTACACTGGTCAGATCTCCGGAATGGATCAGATGGCGCCACTCCGGTGAGTGTCACTGGCCAATAGGAAGATCCGTGATATTGTCGCTCTCGCGCGTATGATTCACTCCTACGACGTCGATGCCTCCGTGACTGTTTACGATGGTTGGAACAACCAAGCAATAAATGGCCACAGCCCCCGCCCCATGTAGAGCCAGGTGTTCCCGGGGACTGGTTACCACAGCACTCACGCGTGTATGGGGCATTCCTACGACGACGTTTCCGTGACATTGTATGAAAATTGGGACAATCAAGGGTTACATGACCGTAGCCACCACACGAGAAGCAATTTGTCTTAGGTAGCGTGCAATCATGTGACATGTGATCTCTTATCCACAACTGAAGCAATACATTACACTTTGGACAGTAGTCTATAAAGACTGACTACTTAAGACATTTGCCATAGCATGAGACACTGTGCTTTGTGTAACCTGACATTTCGCAACAGGTGTACTCGTGGTTTATGATGCGATATCATTTGTTCCAAGATAACAAGTTTGTGAAGCCATAGCATGCGTTTCAATGCTGCGTAGTTGTTTGGGGATATTGGCTACCATTGTGCTGTAGTGGCCTCACACCCTCTCTCTCCCTACCGTCAGCATGACGATGAGAGAGGGGGGCCTGGTGTCCACGTTGAGCTATTGCTTTTGTGGATTTGTGAAGCCACGTGTGTTGCAACGGTGCTTGATTGTTGGAGATCGTGGTCCCCACTGTGATAATGTGGACTCACCTCCTCTCTTTTGTTAGCGTCATTATGACGACGAGAGAGGGGACTGGTGTCCACGTTGAGCTATTGCCCTTGCGGGTTTGTGGAGCTACGTGTGTTGCAACGGTTGAAGATTGTTGTGGATATTGATTACCATTTTGTTGCAGTGGACTCGCCTCCTCTCTTTCCGTCAGCATGACGATGAGAGAGGGGCAATGGTGTCCACGTTGGGCTACTGCTCATCCTGTCAATCTGACACGGATGATAATGCAGTGAGCTGGCTTAGATGCATAGAGGCAGATAACTTGTGTCGGGAATTAATTTGCCTGATCCGAACTGTGCGGCCATGTTGTCTGTATGATTGGTCCCGTCATTGAATTTGTCATCAACATGACGTTCGTTGTGACTATATGGTGTTGTCTGCGTTGTTGGTTGTGAATCCATACAATATGTGTTATTGTACAGCGATTGGTACTGATCAGAGTTACACAGAAGTTGCAATAATGTCCAGGATGGACATAAACAGTATATAGCAACATATGCTACACCGAAAGCTCTATTACATTTGGGTTTCTTGTGTGGTACGGCGCCCTACGTATCGTGCATCACAACACTCTGGCACGAACAGTCAGGGTTAGTGGCAAGGTGGTGGGACAAAAGCAGACCAGTCTGGAGGATCTATACAGGCAACCGGCAGAGAGAAAGGGAAGGAATGTCTCCTCAGACCCTGAACATCCCCTGTTTCCATGTTATAAACTACTTCCTTCTGGCCGCCGCTTTCAACTCCCTCACTGTAAATTGAATCGCACTCGGAACTCATTTGTTCCCTCGTCAATTAGACTAATGAATGAGTAACTGACCTCCGTGCCCCTCCATCTCTGCCAGTCCTCCCTGCCAATCTGACACTGAGTGAGCCTGAGATGATTTGTAAGATGATTTAACTTTTTACAAACTTTTGTAACTTATTTAACATATTTAATTCATTTTAACTTATTTAATTATTTATTTACCCGATATAACTTTTATTTTTATTTTTTATTTTTACATTTTTGTATTGCATGTACATTTGTTTTATTTGTTTTAATATGCTGCTACACTTCAAATCAATTTCCCTCAAAAGGGACAATAAAGTATTGTGATTGATTGATTGATTGATTGTGATTGAATCTCGCAGATGTACTTAAACCGTGTATAACAATGTCCACGAACGAGGGACATACTCTGGGTAAGCAATGTCAGGAATTAATTTAAACGGTGTGAGCCAACAGGGTCCACGATGGACAAGCGCAAGCAATGCCAAGGATGATCATAAGCGACGTTTAACAATATCCAGTACACAATATAAGTTATAACAGTGTCAAGGATGGACCGCGACTGTGTATAGCAATATCAGGGATGATCATGAGAGGCGTTTAACAATGTTCACGATCATGCTGGACATACGCAATGTAGGCTATAACTGTGTCGATCGAGGATGGACAGCGACAATATATAGCTACGTCACGGAGGACCTCAAGGTTTAAGGTGTGCAATAATGTAACCGATGTATATAAACAGTTTATGGCACTGTTAAGAATATTTGCCAATGTTGTATAACAGCGCAGTATAACGTAGAACGATCAGTGAGCTTCTGCACTGGCGATTCAGACTGCAATTGTCTCAACAAGTCGCACCCGTCACTAACATTAGTCGCACATTGCGTGCGTCCAGTCAACTGAAACCGCGTGATTGTCTCAGGCCAGACAAACAATTTGCAATCTCATGACATGTTTAAATGAACGGGCTGTGCAAATCGCGGCAACAGGACAAGGAACCTTCAGTTCTACCCGTCAGCGGAATTCGCGCATGACACACCCTTACAAATTGTACTTGCGCGTTGCTATGGCCCAGGATACCAATAGTGCAATCGCGTAATATTCGTGTACGACACACAAGAAAGATCAGACAATTAACGAAATAACCAACTAACAACTTAAAACAGTCCTAATGCAATCTCTTAAACAAAAGCGACCGACACACCCTTTCACAAATTACAAATGGTGCTCGCTACGAACATACTTTGGATACAGATTTAACAAGATTTAACAAGATTTAACAAGATTTAACAAGATTGCCACCCAGAGAATTAACTCTAGGTGGCAGGTGGACAAGGAAGCCCTTTGGCTTATCGAGAGTCCGACCCTTTTATCTATGTGTATCCCGCCTGTCTGAGGTATGTGTCGATTTTATTTTTAAACATATTCACGCTACTAGCACCCACACAATCAGCAGGTAATCTGTTCCATTCATTTACAGTCCTTTGTGAAAATGAAAACTTTCTTATATCCAATCTACTCTGCTCCTTTGCCAATGTAAGTTCATGTCCTCTAGTCCTTCTATCTTTCTTAACTGAGAAAAAAATATTTCTATCAATATTTTCATAACCCTTCAATATTTTAAACACTTCTATCTGATCTCCTCTCAAACTCTTGGTCTCTAGTGTTGTTAAACCGCATTTTTTTAGGCGTATTTCGTAAATAAGATCCCTCAGTTTTGGTATCATTTTAGTTGCTCTCCTCTGCACTCTTTCTAGCATATCTATGTCCTTCCTGCGATATGGCCTCCACGCTTGAATACAATATTCTAAATGAGGCCTAACTATTGTTTTGTACAGCGGTATTATTAGCTCTTTTTCCTTGTACGTTATGTTTCGCCTAATTAATCCAAGGATTTGATTTCCCTTTGAAGCTGCAATTCCGCACTGCTCTGAAACCTTCATATCAGCACTAATGGTTAACCCTAAGTCCTTTTCTTTTACAGTAGTACTTAGTACAGTACCCCCCATTGTATATTCTACTTCTTCGTTCCCATGTCCTGTGTGGAGGCATTTACATTTCCCAAAATTGAACAGCATTTGCCACTTTTCAGACCATTTGATCAACCTGTCAAGATCATCTTGTAAATGCTGTCTATCTCCATCACTTTTAATCCTTCTAAACACTTTTGTATCATCCGCAAATTTCAACACCTTGCTTGTTATTTCATCATCCAAATCGTTGATATATATTAAGAATAATATAGGTCCTAATACTGATCCCTGTGGTACCCCACTCAATACCGATTTCCAGTTTGAAGCCTCCCCATCAACTACTACACGTTGTCTTCTGTCAATCAGCCATTGTTCTATCCAGTTTATTATACCATTTCCTATGCCATGGGCCTTTAGTTTAAGCAATAATCTTTGATGTGGTACTTTGTCGAAAGCTTTTTGAAAATCTAAGTAGACGATATCTACTGGTGATCCCTCATCTACCAACGTAGTGATGTCTTCCAAAAAACATAACATATTTGTTAAGCATGACCTCGCTTTAAAAAAACCATGTTGAGATGGGTTTATCAAGTTTTGTTTAACAAGAAAATCCACCATGTGATCTTTAATTAGTCTTTCTAACAATTTACAAATCACTGATGTTAAACTCACTGGTCTATAGTTCTCTGACTTGTTTCTCGAACCTTTTTTTAATAACGGTATAATGTTTGCTTCTTTCCATTCTATAGGAACCACTCCCTCTTCTAATGACAAATTGAAAACTGTTGCAAGCGGTATGCTAATTTGTTCTACAATTTCCAATAGTAGTTTGGGTGGAATACCATCCACTCCAGGTGATTTATTATCCTTCATAGCCCTTATTTTCTTACGTACCATTTCCGGGGTTACAATTAATTGTCCTAAATAGTCTGAATCTGCCCCCTTGAACTTAGCCTCTGGTACTGGCAGTGAACTAATATATTCCCTGGTAAACACTGAACTAAAGTACGCATTCTGGTCTTCTGCCATTAAGAATCCCTCTGATATTATATTTCCAGCACTATCTTCTAGAGGACCGACTTTATCTTGAACTTTCTGTTTGCTTCGAACATACGCATAAAAACTCTTGCTGTCATGTTTTATATTACTAGCTAATTGTTGTTCATAGCTTCTCTTTGAATTTCTAATTTCAGCTGTAGCTTGGTTAAGTGCTTCTTTATAACTGTTGTAGTCTTCATCATTTCCAGTACATCTATACGACTTCCACATCATTTGTTTGTACTTAATTTTTCTAATGGCTTCTTTCGATAAGTGTTTCTTTTTGGACCGTTTTCCTTGCTTTTTGAAGGGTACAAATTTATCGACTATGCACTTAATTTCACTCTTTAATACATTCCAGCATTCAGTTGCCGTCTTATTTTTCAGTGTGTTATTCCAGTCTATCTTTGCTAAATATTTCCTCATGTCCTTATACCTTCCTTTGTGGAAATTTCTCCTATACTGCTTTTTACTATTCCTTTCTGATTTTACTTTGATGGTAAAATGTATCTGGTTGTGATCGCTACTCCCCAGTGGCTCACATATCTTGACATTGTCAACTAATTCATTCTGTGAGGACAAAACTATGTCTAACACATTCTCTCCCCTGGTTGGTTCTAGCACATGTTGAGAAAGGAACTATCTTGAACTAAAACTAAAACTTGTGGTCCTCACTCCCCATACTCTGTAGAGATTTCCATTGTATATGCCCGTGGTTAAAATCCCCCATAATAATACAGTCCCGTTTGCTTACTTCCCTTATAGCGTTTTGTATTTTTTCATTCTCTTCTATGCTTATGTTTGGACTTCGATAAACTAACCCACCTGTTAACGTTGAGTTTCCTGTAACTATGTTACACCAAACAGCTTCTTCGCAATCTGCTTCTCTTTCTAATTTTATTTCATAAGCCTGAATAGATTCTTTAATATATAAAATAACTCCACCTCCCTTTCTTCCTATTCTATCTTTTCTAAACATTACATATCCTGTCAGTCCCAATTCAGCATCTGATATATCGGTGGTGGTCCAGGATTCGGTTATACCTATTATATGAGGGTCAATATCTTCTACCATAATGTTTAGTTCATTTCTTTTGTTTACTATACTCCTTGCATTTAAACAAACACATTTATATCCAGCTTCAGAAGAGTTTTCCACACTGTTATTTGCTGATTTATTTGTGCTGTCTTTATCTATGCCTCCATTTTCAGGCTTTTCTGTGAGTCCCCCCTGCGAATCTAGTTTAAATAGATACAACCTGTCCCACTGTCAACAGATCGCAGCAGGTTCTCTGAGAAAACTGCTGCCCCCTTTCCACTAAGATGGAGGCCATCTCTCATGTACATATCTTCACTCCCAACAAAGTATCCCCATAAATCTGTGAATCCCACCCCCTCTTCGTCACACATCTGCTCAACTAGTGCGTTGATCGCCATCCTTTTACAGTTTCTATACGTTGCCCCCCTTCCTCCCATTACTGGCAAAATTCCTGACAGAATAACCTGTTCAACTCTCGTCTTCTGTAGCTTCCTCACTAACTGTCTATACTTCTGTACTATCGCAGTCGTTCCCTTCCTGTCTGCATTATTTGTTCCTACATGTACCAGTATAGACCCCCCCTTGCCATGTCCCAATACCTTCTCTACCCTGTCAGTTACATGTTCAATCCTAGCCCCCGGTAAACAAACAACGATGTCCTTCCCCTCGCCCAGTGCCTTGTCCGTCTTTCTCATAATGGAGTCGCCCATAAACACCCTCTCTTTCCTCATTGCCCCCTCTATCACTGCCTTAGAATAGCTCCTTCTTCGGTTTGCATCTGTCTGCTTGTTGTCTTTCCCCCCTGTCGTCTTCTCTCCTGTCACATTCTCGTCCGATCCTTTCTTTCCTGTCGCTTTTTCTCTTGTCACCTTCCCTTTTATCGACTTCTCTTCTATCACATTTGTTCTCACTTCCTTTCGTCCCTTCTTCGTTCGTCCCGTCTCGTTTTCCTCTCTCCTCTCCCTTCCCATCTTCCCTCCCTCCTTCTCTACGGTCACTTTCTTCCCTGTCACCTTCACGCTTGTCACGTTTTCAGTTGTCGATTTTCCAATTTCTTCCCCTCCAATCACCTTCCCTCCTCTCAATCTCCTTTCCTCAGTTTTCTTGCCACTGCTATTCTCCTTCAGTCTTGCAGTATTCTCACCTCTCTCCCTGTCGTCTCTCTCCATTCGACCTGCCTCCTTGCTAATTCCCATCTCCATTCCCTTCACAATATCTGTCAACCTAACTATCTCCTTCTGCAGACACTCCACATTCCAACACCCAATGCACTGAAAGGTGAATCCTTCCTCCATGGTTTCTGCCCATGACTTCCCACAGCCGGACAATGCAAAATCTACCCAGCTGTGGCAGTGATCGCACACCAAGTGTCGCTTTGCCTTGACTTGCCGCTTGCAAGGCGCCATATCCCGATCAGAATTTATTTAATAACTTAACTAACTTAGTCTTTATAAATACTGTTTCCTGTGTACTACAGCACACTTTAGGTTACAAATTTCAATTACACAGCCAACTATTTATCCTGACACGAACGCTAACATTACCGGTAGTGACCAAATTTAAATACAATCAATTACGTTACGTTAGGCTGCTTTATTTATTTAGGTTACGCTGCCCGACTATCGCCCTTGCTTAATTTTAACAACAATGCTACCTAATCAAAATATCTAGCAAGTACTGGCTTACACATATATTATCTTATGTAAGTAGTTTGATGGTTGTTACTTTATCTCCTATATATTCTACCACATAATCAGGTTTGTTAAATCTTGTTTACAAATTATCGAAGCCTAAGTGAGTTACCCTATTATCACTCACTATACTAAGGTATTCTAAAATACTATAACTAACTAACTTTAAGCACAACTGCTACTCAATATATGTTTATTGCAACTTTATGAATGATATTAAGGCAAGAATAATACTTATCAATCAGTAATTCCACTTGTTTATCAACTTTTCTGCACCACCAATTTCTACGATCTATCTCCGCCAAATATAGCCTCGATCTACAATTCAAGTAAAACTCGTTCGTCAAACATTTTATTCGCAGGGTGTAATCATGTGTCATGGGCGTTTCCGTATTCGGGTAAGGGTATACACGTTTCCACTGATACACATATAAAAACAAAATGGTACAATTTTCAAAAAGCAGAATTATCTACAGCTCAATTGTGACATACTGAATATGTGTTAAAAATAACAAGTAGCACAAACATGTATTAGTAAGTATAATGTATAAAAGTGAAAACAATCAATGCATGATATAATCAATTAACAACATCCTAACCATGAACTATCAGGTTGCTGTAGATAAACAAAAATAGGAGTCAAGGAGACTGCCACTAAGACCATTATTGGTCGCTCTCGTAGCAGCCACCCCATTTAGTAATTTTCAACAAAGTATGTTTATCTTACATAAACACTTTCGATAAAATGATAACAACACAAGTACATACTTTTTATTGCAGTAACAGTTACACAAGTATTTGAATTTTAGTACCAATAATTGATGTCAAAATCTCCAAATAAATATAAAAGTTATCTTAATTTGAAAATTAGCAAATATTTACAACTACATCAGACATAATAATAACAGTACATTGTGTACGTAATATCATAATTTCATATACACTCCAGGCTGTTCTTTCCGTAACGCTTTCTTGTATCGTCTACTTCTTTTACATTTCTTATGTGAGAAAAATACATATATTAAAGGAATTAAAAACAAGGCAGTAGCTAAATTCCATTTTAATTTTTTACATTTTACGGTTCCACACAAATCTAACATTGTTGAAAAATAAGCGAGAGAACCTCCAGAGTCAAGTCAACCTGACAACGTCAATAAAACAAACCGACCGCAAAAACCTTCGCCGCCCCAGCTTATACTGAGAGAGATGGTTTCGATTGCGACCCAGGAAAACTAATCTACATCAGTAAACATACACATACACGAAAATATTGAACCCAACTGCAGAAAGTAACGTTATATGATATCATAACATTATACGAAGGAAGAACTGTACAATTTAGCATAACCCTGACTCCGGTGAAACCTTTTTCCGTCAGTTCCTTTGGCTGAGTGGTTAAGTGCGTTGGCTCTGGTTTTACTACCGACACGGGTTCAAGCCCAACACTAAACTTTTTAAAAAGAGTAGTTGTATTTATCTTTTCGCAAAGTAATATAAACTAAGCCATTTTTATAATGTATGATGCACTGTTTATCACTAAATATAGCGAATGTTTTGTAGTAATTATTTATTCGCGACAAAAATGTAAATACTATTCTATTAACGGGAATGTACAATTTCCGCTGATCTTGTAAGTTTATTATTTTCATTTATCCAAACAAACCACAGTTTGTCTTCGCATATAAAATTATGATATACAACTGTACAGTATATAGCAATGGGATTAATCTTCAAATTAATCAGTGCAATAAACCTACATCACCAATGAAAAATAGCTTAACAAATTAGAATGTGTGTGTATATGTTCCAAGTGGTAATGTGTGTTTATTTCACTGATTAAAATGTAAGATTAATCTTTTTGCTATATACTATACAATAGTTTATTATAATTATATATATGTGAAGACAAACTGTGGTTTGTCTGGATAAATGTAAATAAAAACATATAAGATCAGCGGAAATTGTGCATTCCCGGTAATAATATTATTTTAATTTTTGTATCGAATAAATAATCACTAATATACTTAATGATAAACAGTGTAAAATAGCTTGGTTTATCTAACTTTCCGAAACGGTAAATAAAAATACACTTTTTTTTAAAGTTTGGTGTTGGGCTTAAACGCGCATCGGTAGTAAAACCAGATGTGTGCTGAGTCTACGCATTTAACCACTCGACCACAAGGACCGGATTCAGGGTTAAGCTAAATTGTACAGGGTTAAGCTAAATTGTACAGGGTTAAGCTAAATTGTACAGGGTTAAGCTAAATTGTACAGGGTTAAGCTCAATTGTACAGGGTTAAGCTCAATTGTACAACTCTTCCTTCGTGTAATGTTATGATATCATATAACGTTACTTCCTGCAGTTGGATACAATAGTTTCGTGTGTGTGGGTGTATGTTTACTGATGTAGATTAGTTTTCCTGGGTGATAGTCGAAGCCATATTTCTCCAAATAAGTTGAAGCGACAAAGTTTTTTTGCGGTCGGCTTGTCTTGTTGTTGTTGTCAGGTTGACTGGAGCGGATGTTCTATCGCTTCATTTTGTTCAACAAAGTTGGTATTCGTGTGGAACCATAAAATAAATGCTTGTTTTTGACTAGTGTTTACATGTTATCGGAACACCACACACAAACTCATTCGGACGCTTGGTTCGACCCAATATATATCATTATAAACATGCTGTGAATGTACTGAAAATACTGGCATCTTGCGCGACATTCACGCCTCTGACGTCACACCTAGGCATACCGAAAGGCGCGCCAAAAATATACGTATTCGAAGAAGACCAGTTGCACACTGTAAATTGTGAAATTATTAATATTTTATAATTCTGGTAAAATTATTGGAAATGGAAATATACAGGAAGATGTAATATAATACGAATTCAAGTAACATGGGTTTTTATTCCCTTTAATATTTGCATTATTGTATTATCATTCAATGTCTTGAAAACTTCGTTTTGGTTTATTCTTAATCTCCTTGTCTCTGATTACTGCCGGAGTTATGTTAACGACGCTGGTTGCAGGGTGATTCCGGCGGCCCACTTGTGTGCAAGCCTGAAGCACAGGCTGATGGTAGTGAGAACCAAGGAAAGGAAGACATGGATCAGTTGGAAGCCACGGCTGCTGGCCCAAGTGATGGCGTAGACGCAGACGGTCGTGCCGATGACAACGACTCTGACTTGTCGGATATTAATTATGAATCTTCTGGCTCGAGTCAGAAGATTCGTAACCAATGTCTAAGATCTTGCAGTGATTATATCATTGCTGTTGCCGCTGACCATGACTGCGATTCGTAATGACCTTTGCAAAATAATTCGTATTATATTACGTGTTCCTGCATAGTTATTTTAAAATATTGTAGAAATAAGTCTGAAACCAGTTACCTAAAAATTGCCAGTCTGCTGATACCTAAAATCGCGTTGTATGTATACATACGATCAAGAAAACACCTGTCTGACATATTAAAGGATTTACGGCTGGTAGTACAACTGTGCATTTCTTTCAATATCGTTTAACAGGCGACTGGTAAAGAAGCGGACCAGTAACTTTGCTGCCGGACCAGCAACTTTTTGAAGTTGCTGGTCCGGCTGACCAGCACAATTTTAGGGTAGAGGTCAAACGCTTGTGAACACAGGCACACACACATGCACACGCACACACACACACACACACACAAACACACACACACACACACACACACACACACACACACACACACACACACACACACACACACACACACACACACACACACACAACACACACAACACACACACACACAAGCATACACAAAGACACACACGCGCGCGCGCACACACACACACGCATGCACACACACATACACACGCATGCACACACTCACACGCACGCACACACACATACACACGCATGCACACACACATACACACGCACGCACACACGTACACACGCACACTCGTTTTAATTAATATCCAACTGAACGTAAACCACCATCTCTTCCAGCAAACGGCGGATCGTAAAAAAGCAGGATGACTATGACAGCCAGAAAATCCGCGTCTGTTGCAGGCTGGTCTCGAGGAAACATTAATGTGCAATCAATATGAACAAAAGACTAATTCTTACAATTCAATTTCAGTCTTGATCGGTCACATTGCTTTATCCTAGAACCACAGCAACTGGATCTAAATGTGCTGCAACTACTGCATTGCCAATACAAATACTAAACTGATTCATTGTTCCTGTTAAATTTATTAATATCGTTGCAATAATAAAGAATCGTATGTGCAAAACCAAACGCAATTGTTTAATTGCTATGTCAACCGTTTATATATATATATATATATATTCTTTTCTTTTTTTAACGCAAAGGTGGCTGTCATGTTAGCGACATTTTCATGTCTTAACGAAAGTCTCCATGACCTGTCTATATATATATATATATATATATATAATGTTATATTTTAAGTTTGAGAAACTTCTTCACACACAATGTATGTGTCAAGCTAAAATACGTCTGTCTGTCTGTCTGTCTGTCTGTCTGTATGTCTGTCTGTATGTCTGTCTGTATGTCTGTCTGTCTGACTTGTGGCAGCTGTGGGCCCGACAGAAGTTTCACGGGCCAGGGTCGCAGTTATATATCGACCGTTGATTATCGCACGACATTGTGGGGGACCTACATTTCTCGTGTAAACCGACCTCTAGTTATTCGCCGGATTTCCTCTGATGATTGCGACTTTTCTCAAGCTGCTGATCCATCCACGTCACAACGTGCTGGAACGTATTCAATAAGGAACAGGTCTGTCTTCAGACTGGGTGCATATAGGTTTAAATGTTAAAAAACGTATGCGTCTTGTTGCGGTACGTCGTAATAGCAACCTACAGCAACACCAGTAAGCCAGCCACAGGCGGAGTTGACCCGTCACTGCTAATCAAGTTGAGTCCAGGGAGAAACGAATTACACAAATTGTTGGCGCAGCATTTGTAGCACGTCTGAAAGTAGAAGAAAACAAGTATTAACAATTGGTAACGCAAGTACACATTTTTTAGTGAAACCAATAGAAAGTGGGAATCACAGATTCAACTTTGAATTGATACATAACTCTATTGTACCTTATGTTTGTGGGTGTGTGGCATGAACTCGAAAGCGGAAGTTGTTAAGAAGTGGGTTGTTAGCCTCTAACACGTGTTGGAGATAAACTAGTTACCCTAAAAACAGAAGTGATATTTGAGACTGAGAACACTTCAAACATCAATTTTATACGTTGAGCTGTCAAAGTTGACAATTAGATGATGTTGATGTTCTAAAAACACAGGAAGAAATACAAAGAAACAGGAAAAAAAAGGGAAAATAGAAAGAAATAACAGGAAGAAAGGGAAGGGGAGGGAAGGAGAAACCACTGCCATACCCTTCACGATTGCTGTAGCATCAAACTCTGGTTGATTCTCAGTTTATATGCTATGCAATGTCACATTGGTTTACATTGATCCAACATCACGTGTAATCTTAGTTTATGTTTGGTTATCGAACACACGCTCAAGCAGGTGTGGCGACGTACCATTGCGTTGGTGGAGCCGCGATGTCTGCACGTCTGGTACGTGTACTTCTCGCAGTCAGTCCCGCTGAAGCAACCACGGAAAAATGACAAGTGGTTGTCTTGTTCTCGTCGATGTACCTGTACGGGTTGAAAAGTAGCTAGGTAATTAAAATCGTCGTTATCACCGTTGTCGTAGCCTGGATTGTCGTCACTTTTGAACGTGCAATTGCCAGATCCTAGCCATAAGATATGTAACTAATTATAATAGCATGAAAGAATACATTGTGTCCACCCAAACTGCCGTTTGATTTGATTGCATTCATCGGAAGATATTACCACAGTCATTTGTACAAAAAGATGGTAATTATGATTGTTAAAATTGCACTGTTATATTTTTATTGCAAAGCGGAGTCTCCACTTCGGATAACCCGGAACACCATTTCCGGTTATTTCCATTAAAGTCCATTGAAATAAAGATGCAGTGAGTGACAACATTATCATTGTTGAACATATGTACTGCTACGCACCCAGCAAGAACCTGTGCACTCAACCGTTTTGTTTCTATCCCCGTTCTCGTGACACGTGATCGTGTTATCCCAAACGTCAGCCTCGAGCAGTAACCCATCTGCTGATTCCACGAACTGTGCGGCTATCCGCATTCGTAGCAGTGGAACACTGACAAGATGAAATATATCGAGCATTTGTGATTGCCAGCTCTGTTGGTGTGAAATGTAACGATTGACACTGCATCGTTACAACCTTTTAAAAGGTTAATTGAAATATGCTGTAATGTCAATCATTATCACTGCGTGTTTTTCTTCACCACAACAACAATTTTGTTGTAATTAGTAGTCGCGAAGACGTGTAGGCGTTATTATAATACAATAAATTACAAAAAAATTGTTGTTGTGGTGAAGAAAAACACGCAATGATAATGATTGACATACAATAAATAATATATATATATATATATATATATATATATATATATATAATATAGTGTTTACGCGCGCGTGCGTGTGTGCCGTGTGAGTATATGTATGTGCAAATGTGTGTGTGTTTTTGTGTGTGTGTGTGTGTCTGTGTGTGTATGTGTGCGCGCGCGTACGTGGGTGTGTGTTAGTGTGTGTGTGTGTGTTTGTGTGTGTGTGTGTGTGTGTGTGTGTGTGTGTGTGTGTGTGTGTGTGTAAGTTCTACAATTCGATCTACAACACCTAAAGCGGTGTATACTTTACTTAGATCTGCATAGATGTACCTTCTGTCGTTGTGGTGGAGAAGCCTTCCTTTGTTACTAACCCGTTAGTCTCGAACGTTATAAACAAAGAAGCGCCACTTGAAACGATGGCAAAGGGGACAACCAATCCACAAAGAGTTTGCAGCAGAGGCGCAGATGCACTGTCACCATCGAAAACCTTCACTCGGTCATTCGTGCATCCCGCGCCGTATTCCAAGTGAAAGGTAAGGAATTCGAGGCGTATTTGCTGCGGCATAATAATTGTCGTTTTTAAATTGCAATGAACAGGTGCATAAGCTTTTCTTAGTTTTACGAGTAGCATGTAAAGTTAGTAAGTAAATAACCAATATAAATTCAAAATACTAAATAAACCTACTTTTGCAATGCGAACAATAGTACCGAACACCAAATGTGTAGGCCTACTATTAATTGTAAGCAAAAGCGGTACATTTATGCCGTAAAGATCATACGTAAATTTATTTGCATGCTCGACATCGACTCACTGACAACAACACTAATAATAGTCAATTATGGAATATTTAAACAATACAACATTTGCCACGGTTTCCTGTCACGACAAGTTTCACGAAACGATCTACCATGCCATATCGCAGTTTGATCAGCCAAGCACAACTCATGTCACTTTCGTAATCGCTACTTGTGATACCAAAGTGGCCGCCGACACCGTCTATCACAACTGGAGTGCCACTGCAACCTGCGAGTCGAAGCAGATACGTTTAACAAAACAAATTTATTGTAGATTGTACATGATTGAAAGTTTTATCCACAGCATACATGACACGTGTTTCTGTCAGTATACTTTCTCTTAGGCTTTTTTCTGCAAAAAAATGGAACGTCACCCGAAGGATCTTCAACAAACCTCTCCCTCTCTTCTAAATCATGTCCAACAGCGGACTGCTGAAAGCTACGGCTCCCCTCAGTGTTAATTTCGTACCGCCGCAGTAATATTTAGTTTATTATAATATATGTTGTATCCTGTTATCGAAAATCAGCGAAGAATGCGGCTTTGCAGTACCTTCAATGCTTGTCGAGTATTGGATCCAGAAGCCAGATGACGTAATCTCGGCGTTGGTCGAAAAAGGATATCAATAATGTGTTTTGGTCTGTGCTGATGTTCGCCGGCAGCTGGTTTCAGAACGACCCCAGGACGGCAGTCGAGGGCTCGCTGCCGTCGAAGATGGTAACCTTATCTTTAGAGCAGTCCGTGCCACCAGCTTCAACGCCGAAGTTCACAAAGTGTAGCTGTACACGCTGTAATAAAACCTGGTGTAAAAGTAAAGTAAAGGTAAGTTCTTATATAGCGCAGTATCCAGTCCCCAGGACTGCTGAAAGCGCTTTAAACTTTACTCTCTGGAAGACCTGTTCAAGCGAACACCATCTCGACTTCTCTGGGAAGCATCCAGCCACGGTGCACTTAATTCGTAAAGACTATTCGTACACAAATATCCACCACTGTCTATAGCCAGGTACTAATTCATACAGCTGAGTGAACTGTAGCAACGTAGAGTGAGCGAACTTGCCCAAGATTCGATACCGCTGCACAGGATTCGAACCCGAGTTTTCTCGGTTGAGAGTCTCTCGGTCTCTCTAGCCACTGCACCACAGCGCTCCACATGTGTGTGTCAACGAGCAGTAAGAAAATATTGTCTTAGACCCGTCTATAATAAGATAATGTTATGCGCGCGTGTGTTTGTGTGTGTGCGTGTGCATGTGCGTACGTGCTCATGTGCGTTCGTGTTTGTGTGTGTTTGTATGTTTTAAGGCCGGAAAACACTCGCACTTTTCGCCCGACCCGACCAAACCAGACCAGACCAGACCAGATCAGACCTCACCAGACTCCGTACGACTACAGTGTATCAACTACACCGGCCGACACCAACTGCGTTATATCGGAAGTCGTCATAATTACGTAAACTCGAAAAGTTCCCACGTCGAATGTAGTCGGTGTCGATCTGACGTACTCGAACGTTTTCATGTTTAAGTGATTATGATGTCACGCCGGCTTTAGGTATAGCGCAGTCGGTGTCGGTAGATGTAGTGGGTACACTGCAGTCGGAGGGAGTCTGGTTTGGTCTGGTGTGGTCTGGTGTGGTCTGGTGTGGTGTGGTCTGGTCTGGTTTGGTCTGATCGGGCAAAAAGTGCCAGTGTATTCCGGCCTTAAACGGTTATGTTTATATGTGTGCGTGTGTGCATGTGTGCATGCGTGCATGCGTGCATGCGTGCATGCGCGTGTGGTGTGGTGTGGTTTGTGTGTGTGTGTGTGTGTGTGTGTGTGTGTGTGTGTGTGTGTGTGTGTGTGTGTGTGTGTGTGTGTGTGTGTGTGTGTGTGTGTGTGTGTGTGTGTGAATGTATGTATGTCCGTGTGTATGTCAGTACATATGTCTGTCATAAAAGGATGCATGCATTCACACATGTCAAAGTCGCTTCGTATTAGTTATGGTTTGACACCATTGGTATTTCTTAATGCAGTGGAATAATTACTTGTTTGTTATCGATAATTGACCAAACTTACACACAATGAAGCCAGTGTCACGCTAACATGGCCGTTCTGTAATCTTGACAGACCATCAAAAGGTACAGTTGTATCACGCCGTGAGTGTTTCTCATTACCAGTTGTCCATGGACGCTTCTTTCAGACTTAACAATATCAATAACATAGTGCATAGTTATATATTTATATAGTCTGGCCTACCACCTTAATTGCACTAGTCTGGAGTTAGTATGTTGGCTGACTATTCGACATCCACAGCGGCTGAATGTAAGTGTGAACAGAAGAGCAACTAATTCAACTGTTTCAAAGTTCGAACATCGGTAAGTTTTCATGACGGTGACTATGTGTTGAACATGCACAATATTTATAATGTATGGATTCATTAAATAGCATAACCACGTTAGACGGCCCAGTGCGTTACCATCGTTTGTGCACATACTGTGACAGCCACGTAGGCAATTTGCCAGCTAGAGGTATGACTTTGTGTCTTTATACAGACAGTGCACTGCTTACGTCCCGCCTTAAAAGATCAAATAAGGTCCGATTGAAGTAGCATTTCGATTAGACATGGACGATAGATAGTTAAAACAGTAGATATAAGTAGTAGTGGCTACTACATGACCCACGTTTCATTGACGTCAGGAGTTGGCCCGAGGCTACAGCGGAGCAACGAAGGAACATTGAACTTTGAATTTATCTGTGCTTCTGTTGACAATGATTATCGATGCTGAGATGTTAATAAATCCTTTGGTCTTTAAGCGCTTCTTAGATTGGTTTCAGATGATTTATGAGCAAAACAAACAGGTTATATTATTATTATTGTTATTATTATTGTTACTTTTACTATTGTTATTGTTACTATTATTATTGTTATTGTTACTGTTATTATTATCACGCAATGCGTCCGAAGGATTCCAAATTTGTAATGACCATGCTAATGGGAAAGGAATGTCTTCACGTCACGCTGAAGGCCGTGATCAAGGTAATACGTTACATATAGAAGTTCTTAACAGATTATTTCTCGACCTCATCAACATTGATTCATCAGTACTAATGAAGTTCTGGTAAAATGACGTCATCGTGCACCCCCGGAATTGCGTTGTACTAGTCAGCATTGTCGTCATTAAGCATGAGCAAATTCTAAACCAACCATCGTGTGATGTCCCAAATGCAGTCACGGAATCTACGACCAACACGGTCAATGTTGCCAGGTGTGTGATGATAGTAGGATGTGAATATATCCATTTCGTGTGTAGAAACTTGTGGTGTAATTCAGAGTGTCTCTTTAATTTATCCTTCGTTGGTCTTGTGTACACATTGAACAGCAACGGACCCAGCGCCGAGCCTTACTAAACACCATCACTAACAAGACTTTTTCTTCAAATATGTCTGTCTAACCATGTGTATGATCATCTGCCACGATTGAACCGAACCACATATGAGCCTTGTGCTCTAATCCCAGGTGGCCATTTATAGTATTGATGTGGATAGAAGCCCCGATCGAGTGAAATGCAGCAGATTCATTCAAGATAACCATAAAACCATAACAAACACCACTGAGTCTACCAGATCAAGTGTTCCCTAATTATGTGTTGAATTCATAATTTGGTTTTATCTTCTCCATGGTTTTAACGGCAACAGTACATTGCTACAGAATGTATGCAGACATGCACTTAGTGCAGCTAGCTTTAGTGCAGCTAGCTTTAGTGCAGCTAGCTTTAGTGCAGCTAGCTTTAGTGCAGCTAGCTTTAGTGCAGCTAGCTTTAGTGCAGCTAGCTTTAGTGCAGCTAGCTTTAGTGCAGCTAGCTTTAGTGCAGCTAGCTTTAGTGCAGCTAGCTTTAGTGCAGCTAGCTTTAGTGCAGCTAGCTTTAGTGCAGCTAGCTTTAGTGCAGCTAGCTTTAGTGCAGCGGGCTTTAGTGCAGCTAGCTTTAGTGCAGCTAGCTTTAGTGCAGCTAGCTTTAGTGCAGCTAGCTTTAGTGCAGCTAGCTTTAGTGCAGCTAGCTTTAGTGCAGCTAGCTTTAGTGCAGCTAGCTTTAGTGCAGCTAGCTTTAGTGCAGCTAGCTTTAGTGCAGCTAGCTTTAGTGCAGCTAGCTTTAGTGCAGCTAGCTTTAGTGCAGCTAGCTTTAGTGCACTTGTATCGGCCACCGCTGCACCCAAGACAAAATGGTTAGCCGAACAATGTTGAAAGCATTGCGATGCCAATCTCCGAACGTTCATTACCAGTACAAATGAAGGTCACGCTTGAGTAGTCACACATAATATCACATGTATATATTCCAATCAAGTGTGTAACCACCAATTTGTCATCAAAGGATCCTCCAAGTCAAAATGTGCATGGTTATGCTCACTCTCTGGTATAATACAAACGGTAGGAGGTAGCATTTAATGGTTTGCAAATCGTTGATTATAGCTCATGTTGGCACTGTAGGCGCCTCAACACCGTATTACAACAACATCACAATCAGCTTGTTAAGTAGGTTTTAAAGTCAGTTTTCCGTGGGGCAAATGAATATTGTATGGATAACTGAATTATTTAATCTTCCTGTTTAAATGGAGTGGTGATGTGGCTAGAGCATCGGACTCTCACAGAAGGGAAACGTGGTTCGAATCATGTTCTGTCGTTTTGAATCATATGCAAGTTTGTTCACTCTACGTTGCTCCAGTTCACTCAGCTGTACAGATGAATACTTGACTATAGACCATGGTGACTATTTGTTTACGAACAGTATTCGTTCTTTAATAGCCGCGTGCTTGATTGCTTCCCAGAGAAAGCAAGATGGTGTTCGATTGAACAGTTATGTCATGGTGTAAAGCGTAAAGCGATTTTGGACAGTTATACTGCAAGTTGATTTGTTTCGGTTAACGTATCCTATCGATGGAATGACTAAACGTCCGTAACGACGAAAGTTCGCTAAATATTCCATTTAAACGTGTTATTCTGTTGCATTCCTCCAATGTTCTTTTACGTATTTTCTCCTATATCCACAACTGAGGTCACTCCGGAACATAGTTAACTACTTGCGTTTTGTATCCGACGGATCATTCCCTGAGTACTCATGAATATGGCAATACCTTTCCCTTCCTAAGATATTGACTATCAGAACGTTTTTAATATCGGTTTTGAAACGAATTTAACGAACTTCAGTAAGAGCCGTGTTATTATTTATTGAAATGTTTACTTTGTGTTCAGTCTGAGTGTTCTACGAACAACGAGCTGGTTGTGCATGCATATTTACCCTAACATAAGGCAGGCATATTACATACACCATGGGGCGCCGTTGTGTAGTGTTTAGAACACCGCACTCTCAATTGGGATATCCCGGTTACGACTCCTCTTGTGGCCTGTCGGGACCTTCAGGAAGTTTATTCACGGAACCTTGCATCAGTTTCCGCAGCTGTATGAATGAGTACCAACAGACAAAGAGTACAAACAGTGGTGATTATTTGCGAATGATTAGTAGTCGAGAAGAAATGGCAGCGCACCTGAATATTCCCAAGTCTACGAGGGAGTGATCTTAAACAATCTCAAGGACTTGAAAACTTGCTATAATATATATATATATATATATATATATATATATAATATAATAACTTATCTTTAACTTTTGACACTAGACCGGGCATACATTACAAAAGAAGACCACGTATAACCCTTCTGATTCTCTCTAACCAGACACACAAATACGAACTCACGAATGCACACGCACACACGAACGAACGCACGAACGCACGAACGCACGAACGCACGAACGCACACATACTCTGATACGCAAGCATACGTCAATTTAAGCTGTTCAACCTGTCTGTGTGTCTGTCTCTCTGTCCGTCTGTCTGTCTGTCTGTCTGTCTGTCTCTCTGTCTGACTGTCTGTCTGTCTGTCTCTGTCTGTCTATTTGTATGTATGCCTGAAGTCCGTCTGTCTGCCTGTCTCTCTCACCTCTCTCTCTCTCTCTCTCTCTCTCTCTCTCTCTCTCTCTCTCTCTCTCTCTCTCTCTCTCTCTCTCTCTCTCTCTCTCTCTCTCTCTCTCTCTCTCACTCACTCTCTCTTTCTCGCTCTCCCCCACATGACACCCTATCTCTTCCCTTGTATATCGTGTCTGTTTGATTATATGTATTTCTACACAGGTAGCGACACGTACATCCGATGTGCCAGTGATACCAAAGTTGAAATAGTGTAGTCGCGCATGTAGCCAACATGTGGTTGAAGGTGACGATCGTCATGGCTGGCCTGTGTATTTCAGGTAAATCTTCATTAAATACTTTGAGCAGTCCTGTAGACTGGATACTGCGCTATATAACAACTTACATTTTAATGAACAACATCGTTTATTTAATTTCAAATGTATTCCGATCGTGTCGGGTCCATACACACTTATAACCACACCTTGTCAAAACTGTATTTCTTTTAAATAAACAGCAATTACGAAAGACCACGTTGAGGCGAATAGTGATAAAAGTTAAATTGTCGGAACATTTTATTTAATTACTGTGACAAACACGAACTTTCGTCCTAATTTGCTGATTTCCTGGTGGTGTTCACGATATCTGTGTAGTTTATCTCACAAGCGTCAACCAATGCACGCATATAGTACCAGCGAGTGATTGAATGTTGGCAATATCTCTTCTTCCAGCTGCGTGCGTAAAATTGCCCTCAAAACGATCTGTCGGAGGAGGCCCAATTGTGGATAGACCAGGTATCTCAGTTCGATGTCGCTAGATTGCACAGACATCACGCTGATATGTGTTGCTACAGCGTAAATATCTAGATGCTCCCAAAGAAGTGGAGATTGTGTTCTATCTGAATAAGTGTGCCAGGGAGTAAAGTTAAAACGCATTGAGCAGTTCAAAGGACTGGATACTGCGCTATATAGAAACTTACCTTTTTACTTTTACCTCTTTACATATAACGATATACATTATAAGCTCTCAGTGTCAAAATCAATGTTATGGTGCAGTTTTTTGAAACTAAATTACCTGATTCAACGACGTTTAATATTAATCTTCCTTTCATCACATTTCTCTGCAGTTAGGGTTTGATTTCTTTACGATCACACTTAGTGCGTTCTCGATGCACCGTTGTTTTCTTTGTTGTTTTTTCTTTGCAGCGTGTTGTTTGTTGGCCTTCTTCGTCAGGCATGTCTTCTATCATGTATTTTAACACAAAACGTGTTGTTTGTTGGCCTTCTTCGTCAGGCATGTCTTCTATCATGTATTTTAACACAAAACGTGTTGTTTGTTGGCCTTCTTCGTCAGGCATGTCTTCTATCATGTATTTTAACACAAAACGTGTTGTTTGTTGGCCTTCTTCGTCAGGCATGTCTTCTATCATGTATTTTAACACAAAACGTGTTGTTTGTTGGCCTTCTTCGTCAGGCATGTCTTCTATCATGTATTTTAACACAAAACGTGTTGTTCAACTTATTTAGATAAATGAACCGAATGTTCGCTTAGTGTTCTGACATGCAATAATGGTTGGTAAATATCGATTAGCACAGTGTCTTCTCTACTTGCTGAAACACAATTGTGTGTAGAAAACAGTCCAAAAATGGAACATTTAAACGTGTGACAGAAACTTGCCCTAACCAATGTCTTAGGGTCACGTCTTTCATCAACTGGATGTGTATTGCACGGCTGATACACACATTCCGGGGCACTGCACAGAAAGATTGTTGAGTGACCACATACTCATGGTTTATATGAAACACTCTTGTTATAACTTATATTACACTGATGTAGCCCAACAGCATTTTAGTTGTTACCTTGACCATCTGTGAAATTGAATGGTACGCAGGTGTGATACTTCAATACAAAACAACAACAGGAGCGCTTGGTTTGTGTTCCATCGTCAGTTGCGTTCATAGACAGCAGTCGTATACACATAATCATGTTGGACTACATCCATTTCCTTTTTACAATCAAATTCTAGTATCATGTGTGGCTACCAACTTCGACTATTGCGACCAGTGCCCATTACCAGAGTTGCAATGCCTTGCCTGTGCTAGCGGACAGGTGATGTCGTCGGACAAAAAGAAATGTTTGGGTAAGCGTTCATGTTTAGAGCGCCTGTCCTGGAATAGAAAATACTTTTGTGTTTACCCCCATGTTTCGAAGCTGTAACAGATGAATTCGAACTCTTCTCGATTCTGCAGTGCACATAATTCACCCGCATTCGGACTATATTGACGAAATAGTGCACACGCAGCTTGTCGTCATGGAAGATAGCATTGGGGTGAAAATGCGCTTACACAATTACATTAAATGTGTCCAATTACAAATGTTGCAACATATACTATGCGATGTGTTACATACTACATTTGTACACTTACACATGCTATATTTGATAAGATATGTATAGCAACGTTTAGTCATTATACATTGTGATAACTGATTACATGTATATATTACCTTTACGTTTTCTTGTAATGTGCACCAAATACGTTTCCTTAGTATATATTCTAACCTAAAATAATATCGTTATAGATCATAATATTGCAAAGGAAATACTTTATTATTAATATTCATCATTACAAAACATATAGTATATGTTTTAGTTGTACTATATATTTCTGTATCATGAGTATTTAAAACAAAGTTTAATGGAAATGCGTGTTTTATCCTTTGTATGGCGCTAACATTATTGTTACGGATTTCTTTGGAAATATTCCATAAAACGTGTTGAATCTTTAGTGTGGCATTGGCATTTCTATGCATTGAGTTGCACTCAGTCTTGCAATATGCAGTACACAAATCGGCAACGATCCAACAATAACAGTTCAGCCGGACTTCATTATAAATGCCAAATCATAGCAAGTATATAAATATTAATATACTTAGAAGTAATTTAGCATTCTAGTGTTTCTTTCAGCGTGCCCGACCAACTGCGATATTACCTCTGTGTGCCGGTACAGCAACGTGACGAAGCAGGCTAAATGCTCAGACACTGAGTGCAAAGAGAGCTTCGTCTACAAAGACGGTTATATGACATGCTCAGGTGAACATTTACATAACAAAAACTGCCGTTGCATGCGTATGTGGCGTATGCTCACACAAATTCACGCGCGCTCAAAAACACGCACATACACACACCACATGGATTCACACGCACACCGACGTACAGGAACGCACACGAACACACACACACACACACACACACACACACACACACACACACACACACACACACACACACACACACACACACACACACACACACACACACACACACACACACACACACACACACATACACACACACACACAAACATACATACGAGCACACATACACACAAACACACAAACACACAAACACACAAACACACAAATACACTACTGCTAGACTCATATTTCGGTCTAGTCCTAAGCAAAGCAGAAACACTATGTTCAAAACACTCGGCTAGATAGCACTACAGCAAAGAAGGTATTTTCGTAAATGTGTTTAATGCTCAAGTGTGTGAATGGTCTGGCACCACAGTATTTGTGTGATATGTTTGCATCAAGTAATCATTCATACAATACCAGAAATACCTCTCAACCAAAATCACCTAAAGCCAGAACTGCCTACTATCAACACAATTACAACGTGTCCGGTCTGAAACTATGGAATAATTTTACCAACTGATATTCAAAACAGCCACTATGTACCAACCTTCAAGAAGTCCTTACATAACTATTTGAGTCCTACACCGTCATTGTAGTTGTACTTTGTTTTTATCTATCTCATATGTGTTATGATTTTATTTATTTTATATATTTATTTATTATTTTGTATGTATTTGTTTTTGATTATTATTAATATTATTCTGTCATTGTTTTTTTAAAACTTTTAATCCATTGTATATGTGCTAATACGTGTTGTGTAATTGGTTTAAATGATGCATGAATGACCGAAAATGTGAAAATATAATTATCAATCAATCAATCACACCACACATAATCGCGCACCCAAACACAAACAAACAAACAAACAAACACACGCACGCACGCACGCACACACACGCACACGCGCGCGCGCGCGCGCTCACCATTCTTGCTTTTGTTATGAATACAAATAATAGTTTCACCATGAACAGTTGCATACATGACGTGTTTTGTCCTGTTTCAGAATGTCGTGACAATGCTGCTGCACTCTATGGGAACAAAGGGATGTTTGGCATTAATCAGGCCCACTCGAAAAACAGCAAGAGTTGTAGTTGGAAGATACAGGTCGAAAAGCCGAAGGTAAGAAAATTTACATCACATCAACCATAATGATTCTGATAAGCTCTATTCCCATTTGAAACACCGAAAACCGATAAATAGACTGACGTACGCAGTTTTGTTGTATACGTTACGGCCACTTCGCGCGGTTTTCGTCAGCAGAATCATGTTACGGGTGTATCACATGACTACTCCCATGTGAAACGAGCTGGTGTAATTTGCTGTGAAAGCCATATTCACTGACAGAGGCAGTATCGGTGTTCAAGGACCATTTAAACCAGGATACAACACTGAAAGACAGACGTGAACGATCAGTAAATAAAATCGTCACACTGTTAGAAATCAATCTGAACGCCACATGCTTAACTTACGACAATGTTTTCTACAAACAAAAGACAGGAGCAGCCATGGGGTCACAGGTATCCCCACCTAGAACAAACAAACAACTAGTACTAGACATTGGCGGACCTAAACATGAAACATTTAAAAGAAAGAGCCACCATAGAGGCACCTCATCCTCTAAATATCAGGGTAAGATATTTGGATGCCCCATTCTCAGTGTTACAAGAGAGTGAAGTAGAACGTTTCACACTCCACCTGAACTCAATAGACGAGAACACCAATGTCACGTTGGAACCGGAACATGACAGCATGGTAGTCTTTCTAGGAACATGTATATGTCTGAAGCACGATGGATCAACGACGGTAAAGATGTATTGGAAGGCAACCCACACAAACCAGTATTTGAACTGGGAATCTAATCACCACCTAGAGCACAGACGATCAGTAATGAGAACACATCTTCACAGAGCAGACATCCTGGTAACAGAAGATGAGGACAAGACCAGAGAGGTGGAACACATCAAGATAGTTCTGAAAGCAAATGGCTACACACCATGGATGTTTAACGTCATTCAACAAAGGAGACAGAAGGAGAACAACACCACATAAACCAGTAGAAGACAACACGCTATAGGCCTGCACTACATCAGTATACCGTCGGAACAATTGGCAAGGATTTTTTTTAAATCGTTTGACATACCACATAAACCTATCAACACCCAGAGGTCATTGCCGGTGCTCTCAATGCCCAGGGTGTGATCAGGACTACTAGGGGAAACAGCTAGAACACTTGGCACAAGATTGAAAACACACACGCACACGCACACACACACACACACACACACACACACACACACACACACACACACACACACACACACACACACACACACACACACACACACACACACACACACACACACACATATATATATACCATGTTACCAATCCCAACCAGCTATAAG